>JAJJWW010006271.1:0-600169 GCA_023531295.1 Papaver armeniacum | reverse complement strand
CAAGATGCAAACGTCTTACATAAGTTTGATAGAATCGGTTCGCGATTCTAACCTAAACCCATAGCTACAAATCGATTGAAACACTAATTAAACAGTTTTAAATGACTTACCTTCTCACAGAAGCCATATTTCTGAGTAGTTGATCGTCAGATAACGTTGCTTCTTCGTGTTCTTGCTCTTGAGCAATCTTAGCAAGTCTTTCTGCCTGTTTTTGTTGAGCAACGATGTTGAGTTCGATTGGGCATTTGGTTTCTTTCGTGGAGGCATTGTTTATGATTCGGGTAGGTTAATCGACGAAGAAATTTTTGAATCGACGATGAAAAACGGATGAAGAAGAAGATGGAAGAATTTTTTTTTTAAAACCTAAGAGTGCTTGAACCGATTTGGGGAGAATGGGGATATGTTTTGGTTTTTGATTTTACTATTTTAGTAGAAAGGGTAGTATGGTATTTCCATAATGTTTTTTAATTAACCAAAGGGTATTTAGTATTTTCATACCCAAAAATCAACCCCTTAACACACACCATGGGTTGGGAGAAGTAATCAATATCCCCTAATTCCTTTTTATATCCCCCAATTTCGCGTTCTAAAAGATTTCCTATTTTTCACATAAGCTTTAGTTTTGAAATATGTCCTTAGTGAAGTTCATATATTCAATCTGTTTAAACCGACTAATAAGTAAAAACAACCATGAAAATGTCGCATGTGCACAGTGATAAAGTCGTGGGATGATATCAACGACCTGATTTTAAAACTCATCAAAGATCGGACTGGAGGAATTTTTCTCTTTCTTTCTCTTTCTTTTCTAATTATTTGGGCTTGTAGATAAGCCTCTTTCAGATTCAAACTTCCATTATAAGCTTTGGGCTTTAACCCAAATTTTTTTCTAATTCTTTTTTGTCCAAAATAAAATAAAATAAAAAAACAACAACCATGACAACAGTGGGAGGAAATTCTTCCAAATTCACTATTTGTCATATAAAAATAGTCAAATAGCCGAAGAAAGTATCAACCGAGCAAATTGTAAGCACCTAGCTACCTACTACCTCTGATCAGTATGAAACCAACTAGGCAACTAGTAACAAATCTCACCTTTTGGCTTTTTCCCATCAAAATTCATAAAATAAACAACCAATCATTGATCAAAATTACCAACACCAATTTGATTCATAGTTGACTTGACCACTTACTTTGCACTTTACATTAAAGGACCCCATACTATACACCCTATTTTTGTGGAAGTGGGCGACCAAAATTTTTATATTGCCGTTGAAGAATCTTTTTATCACGTGTATAAATACAAGCCTCCTTCAACCCCTTGTAAAAAAAATATGTCATTTTGCTTTTTACTTTGATCCTCCTAGTAGAGGATTACTACTCAAAATTAGTTTGATTTTGTCAGTTAGTTTTTCTTGTTTGGCAACTCAACCCTAACAAATCAGTCCCACGTCACAATTTCAGCAAAGCCAAATTGCAAACACTCACAGTAGTGTGAGAAAAGTGGAGTGAGTGAGTGTGAGAAAAACAAACTCTATTAAATTCATATATTCAAGAAATTAAGAAGTAGAAATCAAAATCAAAATTTTCTTCTTTTTCATTGTCAACATTGTTCAGCTCCATCATCACAGTGTGCTCTCAAGTCTCAACAATGTCATTTGACGATGAGTTCTTGAACGGTGATGATTTTGATTTGCAGTTTTGGATTGATGAACCAGTTTTTCCATTTGAGAATTCACCAGTACCTGGTCTTGATAATATTCTCAATACCAATTCAGTCTCATCAAATGAGAATCAGAGTAATGATTCGATTCCAGTGAACCCATTTGATGATTTATCTCCACCAAGTCATGAACTTGACAATCTGTCGCTTCAAAATGAAACTCATTCTCAATTCCTTTCATCATTACCTGATAACAACTCTGGTTGTTATCCTGAAAATGGGTTTATATCAGGATTGAATGATAATTCGCTGTCTGGAATCAAGTTAGAAGATCGTTTTACTACTGCTGGTCTTCCTCATCTTGATACCACCAGTTTCATCAATTCTGATGAGAAAATGATGATGCAGAGGAGTTTTAGTAGTCATTCTCTTGGTCAAAAACAAAATGGTTTCTTCCAACCAGTATTGAACCCTTTAATGGAAGTACCCCATTTTCCTGCATTTTATGAACCCATGATCAGAAAAGTCTCTAGCACTGGTGATTTAGAGGTCATTAACTCTCTGTTTCTACCTCTGTTTTTTATTTCCTTTCCAAATGCGACAAGATTCTGATTTTGTATTTTGTTTCCATTTGAATTTTCAGAGAGTGGATTCAAGTAATGGGTACTCATCAAGTCCATTATCTGCTACTGAGAATTGTTCATTGGTGGATGAAGCTCATTTCAAAGCAAAACCTTACACTGCTGAAGAGAAAAAACACAAGATTGATAGATACAGAAACAAACGTACTCAAAGAAACTTCAACAAAACAATCAAGGTAAATGCAAACTCAGAAACAAAATTACTCAAAATACATAACTTTCTAATGATTAAATCTAAGCAACTTTTCGATCTTCTGTGTATTTTTTTTTTCTCTGCAGTATGCATGTCGAAAAACTTTAGCCGACAGTCGTCCAAGAATACGTGGCAGATTCGCTCGACACGATGAACCTTCTTTTGAGATTCCAAGAGAAGATGAAGATTTCTGGGTATAATCTTCTCTAGATTAAATTGGTTAATTTTAATGTCAAATAGTTAAGATGCATGATCTAACTAATGAAGAATTTACAGGAACGGATGTATGAAACTAATACGTTTCAAGAAGGTGGCGGAGGGGTATGTTATAATGGTTATGATCAACAATATCTTCAGCATTCTCAAAGCTTCAATGAGCAGCAATACCAGTATTTTAATGGAACTGGTACTAATTATAGTACTATTCCATGGAATCCTACTTTAAGTAGTAGCTTTTCTCCACAGATGCTTCGGTCATACTGGTAGGATCCGGTAGAAATTATGCAAAATGTTTGCTATTTGCAACGTAAATCACCGGTTGGATTATGGCATTCACCTCGACGGATCAACCATCTGATAAATTAGGATTTTAGATAAGTGTCACTGTTCATGCAATCTCGTGTGCAAGTGGCGTTGCGTTGAGCACAGTTACCTAGAGATGATTGTGCAACAGAGTAGTTAATCGCAAAATAAGACCTTACCAAATAATTACAATTGCATTTATGGTTTTTGTTTAATGTAAATATTTGCTGAGGATAAATAAAATTTCTCATCTTTAAAATAGTTTTGTTTATTCTTTTCGCGCTCTATTCTTCACATCTACACCGGGAAATAAAACAAGAATAAGAAGGGAATTACGCACCTAATATAATTTAGTGGAGGACAAATATATTTGAGATGATTTAGTTCTGGCATTTAAGAATAATAAAAATCATTTTGATCTCTTTTTTTTTTGATGGAAAGGGACTTTACACATTATTTTGCTTTTTATTAGTCAAATTTTATCAATCATGCAGATGGAAGCCAATTAGGAAACTTATCAACCAAAATATGGGACCAGGCAAACCCGGTTTTTATTAGTCAAATTTTATTTCATGATTCAATGGATACCACATACCCACGACAGATTGTAACATAATCTCTTACCAATAAATGCATGCTTCAAAAAAAAAAATTATTTTGCTTTGAATAATAATGCCAGTAGTCAAATCATTATGTTATGTGAAGGGTACAAATATTTATAGTAAAATGACATTATGATAATAAATTCTATGATTGTAATGTATTGTTTCCGGAGAATAGACAAGAAACAGTAAAATAGAAATTTCAGTACATATTACAAAACGTGTTAAGATAATTGATTGGGGATCAGAAAGATTTTCCTCTAGATTTTATCTGCAGTGTTCCAAGAACATAGACAAAAAATAAGAATTTAACTGCTTATAAAGGAAAGTGGAAAGATGATTGATTAGGTATTTCGATATGACAAAATCTACCGTTACAATTAATTTTGTCGTTGAGTTCTGCTAGAAAATTTGTTCGGAGATGACAAATACTGTAGATCCTACACGAGTATTTCGATACGACAAAATCTATCATTACATTTAATTTTGTCGTTAAGTTCTGCCAAAAAAATTTGTTCGGAGGCGATAATAGTATTTATCCTCCACGAGTCATATTTATTTATTTTATTCGTGATATTTTTTTTTAATTTCTTTTTAGTAATGGTTAAAGTAATCTCTCTATTATTTAATAAAATAAATTATTTAGGACTAAAAAAATTATCATCTATCCCCCCTTTATTTTCCTTAAAACCGAAAAAGCTAGTGATTCCATCGAAAATCAACTTATGCTTCAAAAATTAAAACTAAAATACATAAGTGAAATAAAATAGTAATTAGCTAGTGTATTTTCTTAGGTGTACAAGAGAATTTGACACAAAATTCAAAAGAATAAGTAAAGCTTCACTTGATAGAAAACAACTTACAAAAAAAATAAAATAAGGAATTGGCGGTAAGGATATAATTTCACACTTATTGGCAGATAATGGTCTTTAGTTGCCAACCGGCTCCCAGATAATCATGTTTCTTATCACAAATCCATGAAATTTTCTCTTTTATTCATTTCTTTTTTCATAAAAGAGACAACCTCAGAAATTCATTAAAATATAAGCCAATTCGAGTTCTGAATCGTTACGTAGTTAACAAGAATAAAAATACGATCATCAGAGCTTAAAGATATACTCTAATTCTTGACCAAACCTCTTATCAATACAAACAATATTACTACCATATCACAGGGCCAAGTTTGTTTTGTTTAAGACTAAACCAAACATATTTATGTCATCATCAAAAGAAGCAATGGATCGTATGATCCAACCACAACTTTTTAACACCTTGCAAAACAAGGTAAGAATCTAAATAATCCGAGTAATATAAACTAAAATGAAAGTAGCACAAATTTCTTGAATCGGTGGTAATAGGTCATGATCGGGCAGGTCGAGCATTGAAGTCTTGGTAACAACTTATGTTGACAAACTTGTTAATGATCTTAAAATTCATATTGTTTGATGTACTCTTGATTCCGTGGCTGAAGTTTAACTTGTTTTCATATTGTTGTTGTAGTTGTTATTTCCCATAGAGAATCATGTTCCTACACTGCAAACTCCTAACCCAAAAAATCTAATCTTCTAACCTATAAAACTTCCAAACCTAAAACGAGATTTATAACCAAAGGAACATAATGAAATCTAAATCTTAGGCAACAGATAGAAAAATGAACGTAAATAATGTGAGAATTACTGAGAAGATTTGTTCTAATGCTTTATTCATTGTTTGTACTTATTTGTCGAAATGTATACCGTTTATTATCAATATGAAAACTGGATATTACAGTCTTACACCACCCTAAATCTGATGATATTAACACTTAAATCGAGAAATATTGCTTATTTTCTTATCGATAAAATTTTAATTTTTTTGAACTCTGATCGTTAATATCCAATACCTTTTACCATTGTAGTCCAATAACATAAGTAAGCGACAAATATTTGATTAGAAATTACATGATTGTGCATAATTGTCAATTTAATTACTAGTATCATCTGATTTATATGCGATCAAGGAAATAAATGCAGTAGTGGCCTAGCTGTAGCTTGACTATAAATAGTTACGAGTACAAGGATCATTAGCATAATGGCATTATGCTCTACGCACTACTTGATAGTTAATTAGTAAAGAATGATGATTAGCTCAAGAACATTAAAAAGTGCCCATGCTTCCCAGAAAATAAAAAAATAAATTTTTTATTTTTTTCAAAAAGTGTCCATTTGTATTGGGTTTGACTGCTCCAACTATGACCTATGTTTCCTCGATTGCCCAAACCTACCCCTAGGGACACCTAAAAGGCTAAAACTTGTATATTCGATTCTAAACAAGTTTGGAAGACACACATATAGCTTACTAGCTTTTCATTAAAACTGTTAAATAACACGGTTGAGTGGTTCCCCGAGAGCTATTATTGTAACTCTCAAATTATTACATTCATCCCCTTAAATATAGAATTTTTAGTTTGACAAGTATTTCGGGTCATGGTTTTTAAAAGCGTACGCTTCACGCTTCGGAGCGTACGCTTCGCTTCAAATTTTAGCATTTCGCTCTGAAGCGGTCATGTAAAGCGTATCTTTCATGAAGCGTACGCTTCACGCTTCGGAGCATACGCTTCGCTTCAAATTTCAGCATTTCGCTCCGAAGCGGTTATGTGAAGTGCGCTTTTTGACTTAGTCAACTCCTTTCCCTCCTAATTTTTAAAACTTTTAAAAGAAAAATATGAGTTTTAAGGGGGGAATCAAACACCCCACCTCCCACTCGCATGGAGAAGGTTGAATTGATGTTCACACGCTTTGTTTTTCATAATAATTAGACTTGTATAAAATTTATATATATGTTATCTTCCTAATAAATTTATAATTACTAGTTACGACTAATTTATTTATAAAACATCCGCTTCAAACATCAACCATGAAGCGACGCTTCACGCTTCGATATACGCATCGCTTCCTAAAATGAAAAACGCTTCACGCTTTCAATACCTTGTTTCGGGTGATACCTGTATCCATATCTCTAAAAGAGTATAGGCTTTTAGAAACTCTAGTCAATATTTTTAGAAATCCAAATTTTATTGGAAATGCTCTTGTTTTAAAACTTATGATAAGATGATCTGTGGTAGTAAGCCGAAGTGATAGACACACCGCGGGACCGAGTGAGAATGAGAGAGTGGTCCCCTTGGCCTGGTGGTTTAGCGGGGTGGGTTTAGTATGGGTCCCACCCCGTCACTCATACTCTCTGCTCGGGACAGGATATAAATCATTTTCAGGTACTAAGCGCCTTCTCATGACTGCTGATTTTTTTTCCTTTTTCTTTCTCGGAGAAGGATGGGTATGACCCCGCCCTACCGAACAACTCATTCCACCGGACCCGCTCTTGGAGTTGGTCCAACCAACTTGGACCCGATACTGTATCGCCAAGATTCTTTAGTGAAGTCCCACCTCCGATCCCTATCTATAGGGAGGAAAAGGTTGTCAAAATTTCATCAACAGTCTTACTCCTACTAGTGAGAAAAGAATTTTCGCCCACTCATTCACGCAGAAAAAAAAGGAGGAGTAATGGACTTCATTGTACCAGACAATGAATTCCCGAATGTAGACGGTAATCCAGCGTTAAAGGAGTAAGTGACATACACAAAATTATGCTATATTATGCGTACTGAAAGGACCATATTCCCTTCTTTTCATCGAATAAAATGCACTGTTCTTCGCAAAAAATCTCTTAGTATTATAATCAACCACCATGTTGGTGACTCTTGATGTTGATCTGGTATGTTGTCTCGTAGTCCTATTTTCATGCACAATATTGTCGGCGATTGGTATTGTTGTTCGATTTCTTAAACTTGGTCTAAAAAGGGTTTGTTTGTTGACAAATGCTTTGCGAATGATGCCATTTTCGTTTGTATATGTTAGTTGATAACACTATTATATTATAGTGCACGAATGGTTGTGCGATTGTCAAGTGGGATTAACTTTTAATTAAATTCATTAAACAATAAGGTCATACAGTTCCATAATGATGAATCCGATGACAAAAGGTCGTGTACTCTTAAGAAAATATCATAAATAACTAATCTTGTAATTAACGTTTTGGTAAATTGAAGGGGTTCTGATAATAATTTAATCAGTGCTAAAGTTGGCTATTGTCTATTAAGTTTATAGAGATAATTCAGTACTCTAGTTAGGGTTCACCGATGGAAGTGCAAGTTTTGTTAGCCTTTCTAGTTGCAAATTCAAATGAAAAGAAGAAAACAGAATAAACAAAAGTAGTCAAAACTCTGACATTCCATTACCACCAAAGTTGGGATCTCCTCCTAAAGTTTTCATTCGTAGAGTGTACTCGGCACTGTGAACAAGGGTCATATTAGTCGAATATGATGAATTCTTGAAGAGGATATAGACGGTAACATAAACAACAATATATTCGGTTAGAATACGGGCATCCAACTCAAAACTAATTGGCAATGAGTGGAAGGGCCATAGATTATAAACCGCAAGATCTTAGATTGCCCAAATAATGTGAGACTAATAATCTCAACACGCCTCTCACGTGTAGCCTCGTTGGGTCTAACACGTGGACCGAAAATGCTATATGACCAGTCGTTTAAAAGCTACTTGACAGCTGTTTTGACATGGCAAATAATGTGGCGAAAAAAGTGGTTTTTGATGTTATCCATGTCATCAGAAAAATGTGAAACATATTTTTTTTTTTTTTAAATCGGCTAACTTGTTTTCTCTTATCTCTTTTGTTTCCTCGTCGTGATCATCAGTAGGAGGACTCTTACATCCTTATCTAATACTTCTTCTACAGTGATGGTCCAATCCATCCATGTACACAATAATTTCATTCTCAAAAGTCATTGATGATTCAATATTTATTTAATGAATAAGCTTGATCGGACGCGTTGCAAGAATAGTTTATCTCAGAATTGAGAGAATTCGTTACATAAGTTGCGCTTTTTTTTAATACTCTACCTTTTTGAGGACGATTTTCGATCTTTGATGGATGATTGAATGAAAACTCTTAAATTCAGTGTGTTTTGATACAAGGGCTCCACAGACTCGCAGTAATTACCGTAAAAGCTAGCCTGCTCTAATACCATGTTAAAATACAGATATCCAACTCAAAAGCAATTGACAATAAGTAGAGGGGTTCTAAGAGATTATAAACCGCAGGATCTTAGATTGCCCGAACAATATGGGATTAATAATCTCAACACATTCCATCGTAAAAATCAGTACAACTCCGAACAAGAGCCTTTTGGACTCATTGATGTGAAACTTAAAATCATCGTGAGTTAGCCTTGTACTCGATCCAAATGAATCCAGGCTCAAGGGCCCTCCGGACAGTGGTGCAGCCAAGATTAGAATTTAAGAGAGGCAAAAGAAGAAAAAAAAAACTTTGTCAGCACAAATAAAAATGAACGGACAAATTTCAGAGAGTGAATTACATCACATACTATTTGAGGTCCAAATCTATAATCAAACCAGTGGTCTAAGCATGTAGCTTTGGGTGATTGCTGGTTGACACCATTTTCGCGTGAGACCCTATGTTGTATTAGGCGCTAGGCGAGGCGAGGCGCCAAACCTAGCGCCTAGGCGCCGCGGAAAAATTGGAAAACTCACCTCGCAGGCTTATTTTGGCGCCCGGGCACCTTTTTTGCCGGACGTCAGCCCCACGCTTAGTGCGCCTTTGGCTCTTAAGCCCCAAAGGCGCTCTACTATTACAACATAGGTGAGACCTACTGTTTTCTAAAGAGTTTCTCTTTTACATTTTAGAGTTTAATTGATGGACTTCTAGTCGAAGTATAAAGTTATAAACCAGGAATAGTCACCCTGGATCACAAGTCTTACTTAAAGAGAACTTTTTGAATCAGTGGGCAAATAGAGACAGCTGACCTAATTACATGGCCCTGCCCATGAATTTAGCAAAGGGTCATGACTTCTGTCAGATTGTATCTAGTTATATCAAAATCTATAAGTAGCATATATTGCATTGTTTAACGGTTATAAATCTTTACAAATTATCAAGCAATGGCTACCTGGCTATAGCTTGACTATAAATAGTCACTAGCAAAAAGGAGCACTAGGAGTACTTATATGCTTTTGCACTAATTCGTATTTAACTAATTTAAGCTGATGATTAGTTTAAGAATAATCAAAAAGTGCACATAGGTGCGGTGGGTTTGACTACTAACTAATCTTCAGAAGTCCCAATTTATTATATCAGTCCTTTCTCTCTGCTGTTACCTCTAGTTGCACATGAAACACCGACTTGAACCATCCATGGAGGGTCTAGGAATTCTCTTGTATGTCGACAATCTAGATGCTTAGCTATATATATCAGTCAAACTAATAATGTACCTATTGTCCATTAAGTTTATAGATGTAATTTAGTACTAGATTGAAGTTAATAAAGGGTTTAATACAACTGAAAGTGCATGATTAATTACAGTTCGAACAACCAAATGAGATAACAGTGTGTAAGAAGAAAAAATCAATAATAAGAACAGTCAAAACTCTGACATTCCATTACCCCCTCGTGCAGAATCCTTGAAAAATAGACTGAATGCGACCTCCCATCCATGGTTATAAAATTTCACTAATCTTTTTTGAGTTGTGCAAAAGTGTATGCCCTTTTTAAAGTGTTTTTTGGTCACTGACTCACTGGGAAGTGGGGTGTCTAAGCCAACGATATTAGTCGAGTATGAAACACTGAACTTACAATGCAATGGATATTTTACAAAATATACTACTTTAGCAGTTTTAGTTGATAATAAAGAAGCAAAGCATTTTGATAAAAAAAAAAAAAAAAAAAGCACTTTGAAAATGACATGCTGATTCAAAAGCCCAAAACTAACTAAACGAATTATACCTTTGCTAAAGGAGTCATGATAGTTATTTGCCCCTATTACCTTGAGGGAAAAATTTATCTGGTTGAATGCGAACTAACTAGAGAATGAACAATGTAAGATACGCAACGTTACCACCATTGAGAAAGTGGTTAACTGGTTATCGAGTTCTTTTTGCTGTTAAAGACAAGATGGAATATGTTTCTTGTGCATTTTTACTTTACCTGTGTAGGTGTAAATAATCCATGGAGCCAGGTGGAACCATCCTGACCAAGGGCGTACCAGGCGAGACGAATACTAGAAGCACTGAATCACCGCACCAGGTCTGGGCACGAGGAAAGAGGAACAGAGACAGCTCGAAAGGCCGACATGATGGAGAAAAGTTCGATGTGATGCTCGTCGAGTTCGAGGGCAATTAATGCACTGACAGAGTTGGTGAAGAGATAAGGAAAACTCGGTCAAAGTAGGACTCGGCCAGGAATCTAAAAAGCGACGTCGATCACCTCCACCTAACAAGCGATATCGGATGACGTTATCACTCGGCCAAATGCTTCGGCTCGAGCAGAGGGGAAGATCGGGTAAGGCATCGGGAAGACACCCGAGAAGAACATCAAGGAAGCTGTATTAGGCCCAACACTGTAATATCGTTATATCACCATTTTATAGCTATAAATATGAATCATCTAGAGAGCTAGAGAGGTAAGTGAGAAGTGAGGGAAGAGAGCATACCAAGAGATAGAGAGAAAACACATAACTTGTAGTCGTGAAACAAGTAATAAAATCATCCTTTCACCCCGTGGACGTAGGTAATCATGCCGAACCACGTATATCTTGTGTTCTTCTACCTCTCTTCTTTGTTGACTTCTTTATGCATGTTTTGAGATTCTTTGGATGTAGTGGTAGGATTTTCACATCTACATTCCGGCACCGACTAGAGATGAATCATTAGAGGATGCAGTTGTTATGGCTTTGGATTTGATCATCAACAAAGTTCTCCTCTTCTTCCTTTTCCTCCATCTCTTCCATTCGAATGTCTTGTGGTAATGCTTTTGTACCTTTGGTACACATTCCTTCCTTAGGTGATTAAGAATCCTAGAATGCTTGCGAAACCTTTTGAAGTTTTTCAAGGTTTAACCTATTTGTCACCCACACTTTCCCTATTTACCACCCACCTTAATTACCACTCTCATTTATCCTATTTACCACTCATTTGTTTTTTCATATATCCTATTCACCACTCCTTGACTTTTTTATACACACCTAACAATCAAATACTAAACCAAAAAAAAAGTTAACCCTAAATTACGAAACAACTATTTTCCCATCTCTTCCACCGTCACCTTCTTATCCATCTCTCCCACCCTCTATTGATTAGAACTTGCTTTAATAATCTTTGCTAAAAGTATTGATTAAGAGAAATTGCGAAATAGGATTATGTTACTATGAGTGTCCTGATTCATTTTTCTAGCGGAGATTACTATGTGTTCGGCTGCAATTATCCTTATCTTACTTGCTAAGATTATTAATTGTTTAACCAATACAAGCCCAGGAAACGTTTATCTTGTCTGGTGCACAACAGAAGTTAGAAATTAAAAAAAAAAATACTAGTGTTTAGATCCTTGGAAGTCACTTATAAATTTCTTTACAACCTAACAAATTCACCGACTGGGTTCTTAGGCTAGGTACGGTAACATCCAAGTTACGAAATTCTTCATCATGTACACTAATTAAAGATTCTAATCATATTAAACAAAATTAACCTGGGGTTTTATAGTCTATTAATGGTTGTTTAATGAAAAAGGAAATAGCGAAGAAGAAGAAGACTTATAACAGTGGTCAAAGTTCTAGTCAAATTAAGTTTAATTTTTTATAGGTGGTAAATAGGAAAAATTAGAATTGAAAAGTTGTCGCAGTAGAATAATAGATAAAACAGAGAAAGATAAGAGGAAGCAGAAGAACAATCTTATTAGGAGCTTAAGGGTAGAAGCATTACATAGTTTCCTTCATATACAACCCTAGGAATCTAGTTGGACCGCACATTCATGGGCCGTAGGCCCTGTAACACTCCCCCTTGTGTGGTTCAATAATTAAAAAAAACTTTATACATAGTGCTTCATATATAGTTCTTCAAATGTCGTTCTCCTTGATGGATTGTGTCGAAGTCCATTGCCTCATTAAAACTTTGATAAGGAAAAACCCAAAGTGGACAAAACCTTGGTACAACTCTTCACATTTAATACTTCACATGTTGTCTCGTACTTTACATGTAGTTCATCGATGCAATACGATCTTCAAAACCGATGAGTCTAAGTTAATTGAGTCATTAAAACTTCGTCAGGAAAACCCATAGGGACAAAACCTGAACTAAAGAAAAAGAGTACAATATTAAGCAAACTTAGAACATAGTTGGACTCGAATATGTTGCCTCATTAAAACCTTGACAAGGAAACCTAGTGGGACAAAACCTTGACGAAGGGGAAAGAGTACAACTTGAAAGATGCAAGTAAAGGTGATCCGTTGCAGATGATCACTTTTCTTCATTGAAGTTGATTAGTTTCTTCACAACTTCTTAGGAAGAAAATCCTTGTGGAAAAGACAATAACCTTAGTTGGGAAGTTAATTCCTGCATTTTTGTTGTTGTCTAATTAAAAACCTTGCCGAGCAACAAAACCCTGTGGGAAAAAGTAACCTCGGTGAAGGAAAAGAGTTCAACACACTATTAGATACTCCCCCTGACGTCAGACAATTTTCATTAGTCTAATGCAGTAAAAAGGAGTTTCTCACACTTTACTTTGGTGACTTGAACATTTACAAAACCATGTTGTTGATTTTGGAAGTTACGTTGCTTAACAGAATATCGCGTTTCATTTCTTTGATCCAGATATCTTCAGTAATATCAACAACGATCTTTATGTCTTCAACGTTAAACATACTTGATGTTTTTAGTGTTGTCTCGCTAAAAACCTGGTCGAGTAACAAAACCATTTGGGAAAAACTATTCTCAATCGAAGGGAAAAAGAGTACAACACAGCTTCAATTTCGAAGTAAAATATGTCGACATCATATCCTTGGATCCTCCCCCGATGCCTCGGCATCTCCCCCCTAATTACTTTCAGAGTTGCTCCGAGATAGTTCCTTTAGTCATGTATTTTTCAGAAACTGAATATTGGTAATGACTTAGAAAATAATCTACCATATCTCCTCTCGATTACTTTCGTTGGAGAAGAGATTATTGTTCCTTCATAATCAACAACTTTTGGATTGCACTTTCATTAGCATTCCTTTTAATGTCTTTGTATGGATAAAACAAATTTATGTCAATGGTTACTTTTTACCATTCCAATGACGTTGCGTTGGCGTTGAGATATATCTAGCTAAAAAATTCCCTGAGTATGCAAAATTTGATCGAGTACATTATTATACTAAGTACAACAATGCGTCTATTGTACTTAGATATGGGAAATTCATCTCCCAGCACATGTTCGTTATTTTTCTTTAGACGAAATGGTAACTTACTTACATTTGAACCTAGACTAATCATGGGAGTGCTATCAGGACGCATGTCTTTGTTAAATTGCCTGACAACTTTAGACATATGCAAACTGGTGGAATAATATACCACAATCTCAGTATTCGGTCGAGCTTTCCCTAGATTTTTCATCTCAAATTCGGATTTTAAAATAGCTTTTAAGGTCTCTTATATTACATTAAGAGTACCCATCATGTATGTACCATCAACATAAATAGCTACAATTCCAAATCAGAACTTTCTTGTGAATACGCAAGAAAAAAATAACTTACTTGTCTATCCCTCCAAATCAAATAGCCACTTAGACGGGTATACCACTTCCGCCTGATTGTTTCAATCTATAAGTGAGCATTCTATCTAGCTATAAACGCACCCGTGGTTTAGAGTCACTTTATTTGGGAAAACAAAAGGCTATCAAGTACTTATGTAAATATCTCATTATCTCTTGATTCTTTCGGAGATACGTAATAACCACATACATATGCTGCATTTCAAGTCCTTTTGAAATTACCAAGCTAACTAAGTAGCGAACGTTATAACGTTTATTACAAGAGGACAATTCAGGGCTTTTTGAGAAACCTTACGCCACAAGGCGAGTCTTGATACTTTGAGACTTCATTCTTCCCACTGTGCTCTATGACAAATAATCATGTATGTCCCATGGGCTTTACACTTGGTTGGTTAGCACTACTACACCAAATACCCGTATATCTCCAAAGAACTAAGTTCTACCTCGGATTGTGTAGGCCAAATATGTTATTTATTTGAAATTAATCAAAATAAATCATGGTTCGATCTCATTGTGCTCTACTGAGCTACTATTTATGGATTATATCATCACTGTGCACGCATGACCTTCCATTGACTCATGTGCATTCTCATAATCCGCCAGGATTTTATTGTTCTCTGGAATCATTTAAAACTTCGGAGCGTCCTCCAAAGTATTGATTTATGGACATAGTCGAGTCAAAAAAATGAGATGATTTCATTAATGATACAAATTAGGTTGTGCCTTACTCATCTACTTCCTTTCTAGGTGAGTATTGATCGAACTCGGTGGTCTCTCCATCTTCCTTTGTGGAGCCACGACCTTAACAACACTTCCACCAAGTGTAGTTGCAACACCTTAGTCTATGGTGTACCCCATACCGAGGATTTCTAACTTTGAAGGATTATTTGCAGGGTATGTGTGATCTTGTCACGTTGTCGATATCGATGCACTTTCTCAAATCGATTATTCTTTGTCACTTCACATTTATATTTGTGAAGTACAAGAATTAATGTAAGACACGGTGGAATATACCACGACGATTCCTATCGTTCCCTTAGAAATTACTTTTCTTATCTCCCCTAACGACGGGAAGACTGTTTGTCTCATTAAAATGACAACCCGCAAATCTGGCGGTAAGAAATCTCCTGCCAAAGGTTTTAAAATGCGGATAGTCGTTGGAAATTCTTGTCCAACATAGTCACTTAATCATTTGGATGACCCATCATAGTACGATGTGGATTCGTAAGGGCACATATATAGTGCAACCAAAATGCGTAAGAACACAAAATGTCAGGCTTATATCCAATTACCAACTGCACGCAAAGAATGGTTGACTAATTGGGTCTAAAATGAATAAGTGAAGATGCGTGTAATATAGCATATCCCCCATGCATTTATAGGAAGGTTGTTACGCATAACGTATCCTTAGATACCATCTGTAACCTTTGATGGTTGATAGGTGCTTTACAACACCTAATTTTATATCTAGTATTTATGCTTTCTTTGCTATTTTCCTTGGGAATTTCATCTCTTATGTGTGTTTTGAGTTTATCAGGTGCAATGGAGTCATTCAGAACAAAAGAAGGAGAAATCATTCATATGGAGCGTTAAGGGCAAAAAGATCAATTCACTAGCGAGTAGTACTTGGAACCAGACTAAGGCACGCGGAAAGGAGGCAAACATTATTGGGAGCCGAGCCTAGCCTGCGATAGGAGACGACCACCACAAACTTAGTCTAGAGAAGCATGGGAAAGAACCTTGGTGGCTCTTAATAATGAGTGGGTGCTTATAGTCATTTTTGGGTACCCTTTATCCACTTTATTTGGGTGGTTATATCCCCTTCATTTCCTACACATGACCTAAGAATCAGAGAAATCATTTTCTCTTTATCCCATCTTCATTGTCTGGAGAAGCCATGGCGGATCCATTAGAGAGAAGAAGAGAGGAATTGAAAGTCGAGGAGATGGAGATCGAGAGGGAAGAATTGAGGGGTTTAATGGTGAGACTAAGACGAAGTTTGCTTTGCCGATAAGAGTAGGTCGAAGAAATGAGTTGTTGTTACCGAATTAATGGCTGAGTGGAGAATAAAGATGGTGACTGAAGTTGCAGAGATGGGTTCAATGGATTTCATGGGTTTGTATCGATTTCAAGTTATAATCTCGTTATGAGATAAATGCGGAGGGAGGAAAGGGGATCTAGACAGAAAGAGATGAAGAATTGAGAAGTTAGGGTGTTTATGGAACGAATTGGGGTTTGAACAAGTATAAATTCATGAAATTGAGATGGGATTTCTGGATTTGACTTTGAACCCAAGATTCTTTAGGTGTTGAGATGATTGTGTGCTGTTGGTAGAAGAATTTGAGAGTTGAGGGCTCTGAGATTAGGGTTCGATGTGAATCTGTTGAAGATTGAGCTTCTGGTGGATTTGGTTGAGCGTCGAATTTATGACAGAAGAAGGAAGCAATGATTCTGTTGAGATGAGATGCAGGGAGAGATTGCAGGTAAATGAACTTGTAGGGAGCAAGCCATGTTAATAAGCTGAACTGCAGTTAAGAAGTTGTAGCTGAGATAAATGTTGCAATATGAAGTTGCAGTCAATGGGAGATGGACCAAGTGAAGATGGTGATTCAAAGCAGTGAAGATTTTGATGGGTTCAAATTGTGTGTTATGAAAGTGCAAGCGCATTGGCTGTGTTGCGAAGTGAAGTTCAGTTTCTATTGCTGGGCTGAACCTGGAGAGCAAGTGATGGATCTGAGTGGGTTTAGGCAGGCTGAGGCATTGCAGGTGTAGGTGGTCTGGTGATGATTGAAGTATAGAACTGTGTTGATGGATTTTGCAGGCAGGTATAGAATGAAGATATGATGCTGCGAAGATGGGTCTGTGAAGAGAAGTTCAGTTCTGAGGTTGGCAGTAGATGGGAAGTGATAGCCTGGTTTGGTGGAATTTGAGACAGTGAGATGGAGCTGATGGCAGGTGCAAGCTGTAGTGCTCT
Source organism: Papaver armeniacum (assembly GCA_023531295.1). NCBI lineage: Eukaryota > Viridiplantae > Streptophyta > Magnoliopsida > Ranunculales > Papaveraceae > Papaver > Papaver armeniacum. The sequence continues at coordinate 582,927 of JAJJWW010006271.1, read as the reverse complement.
AGCTCTTGGCGGTTCTGCTGTGATTGGGGTTTGCTGGCTAGGTTATGCGGTGAGCTGAGACGGGAGTGTTGCTGTTGTGCAATTGCAGGTGGCATCTTGAAGCAGTGATGTAATGGCTAGGCCTGGAGATTGCAGGGAGTATGGCCTGTGTTTGGTAGAATGAAGAAACACTTGTGTGCACTGAAACTATGGCCTGAGCTGAAGGAATGGAATGTGCAAGTGGGAATGAAGTGGATCGGTGGCGCTGTCTTCAGCGTTGATTGCGAGGCTGCGACTCAAGAGTAGGCAATGAAATGATGTCGCAGGAGGTAATGGAGTTGTTATCAAGGCTGAGATTATTCGCAGGCAATTGCAAGAGAAGCAGTGATGCAAAGAATAGGGCCAGGGAAAGTGCAAGCAAGACAAAGCTGCAGATGTGAATGCACGGCCAGAATGGCTGGAATTGCTTGGATGAAGCACCATCTTGGTGCAAGACTGGATTATAGCCTGTGCAACTGCAACAGCTCAGATTCTTGTCAGGATCACTCAGCTGAGTCAGGCTTGTTAGATTCTGACTCAGGTCTGACTAGATCACCTGACTCATATAACTCGGCAGACTCAGTGATTTGACTGAGTTGACCCGAGCTGACTCGTTGACCCGACCGATTCGACCCGTTGACCGGTGACCGGGCGGACTTTGCCGGTCACCTGAACCGTTTTCCGGCCACCTCTCCGGCCGATTTCCGGCCATAATACCAGTTTTCTGGCGACGACTTTTTGGACATATTTTCTACATGGGTTTCTCTCTCTTGTGGGCTTGGTGGATTTTTATCTAATGGACTTTGAGACTTGACCTAATTTTGGAAGAAAGGAAAAGCTATAAAAGAGAAATTCTACAACTTTTGGGAGACATCTTATTCTTGGGAACTTTGGAGAGCCGCTTTTGTTTACGCTTCTAGGGTTTGCTTTTGTTCATCTTCTTCTTTATTCAACTTATATTTTTGGTGATGAACTCCATAGCTATGAGTAGCTAAATTCTATATTATTGGTTAAGGATGTAGTCCTATTTCTAAAACTTGTGTTTGCTTTATGTATTAGTTTTCTCTCTTGATTATCGTTCAATTCTCTACTGTTTTTATGATCACATGATTGAAGTATTGTGATAGGATTATGATGTTTGATTAGTTAAGTGGCCAATTAATTGAACTTGCATCTTAGTCCATAGCTATTTTAGGGTTTTTCATCGAGCGATAACCTTGAATACAAGTAGCATGATATTTTTACGGTTTGTAGTGATACACTCTCGTAATCATATGTAGAGTTTGACCATTGTCCGAATTGTTATGCGCAACGCATGACAATTGCATTGATTAGCCTATTTCTGAAACTTAATGCTACTAGGAATTGAACTTAATTAGCGCAAGGCGTTAGGTTATTATTTAGGTAGAATTCACATACGCAGCTCTAATGTGTGTGTTGATGAAATTAGGAAATTAATAGATTATCTTGCTCTCTTGATTCTCTAGGCTTTTGATAACACAAGAGATTAAATCGTAATTCTAATCGTATATGCAAGCACATGTCTAAGATTGAAGATGAATACCTTGACCAATATCTTTCTCCATTGATTACTTTCTACAATTTACTTTGTTTTAATTTGCTTTTATTGCTTAAATAGAAATAAGAAATCCCCCCAATTGGTTACTTTAAGAAATTGAATACGTAATAACTACAATCGCCTCTCTGTGGAAACGAACTCTTTCTTATCATATACTTTAGGAAAGTGAAATTATTTTTGACGATAATGACAAATGATCAAATTTTAGCGGCCGCTTTGTGAGGCATACTGCTAGTTATTAAGTTTTTAGTTTCTTATTTCTGTTTTTGCTTTTATCTTTGCTTCTTGTTTCTTGTCTTGTTTCTCACTTGTTTGCGAGAATTGTTTGCAGGTACCTAATCTCTGGCTTCTAAGGATTGGAATTATCCAAGGTACGGGATAGCTACTCGACGAGGCACAATACTCCAACCAAGTCAAGACACAACGGACGAGCACGAGTTGGAAGTAGGAGAAGAGATTTTCCAACAGCAAGAAGAAGAAAAAGAGGTTCCATTCGTAGACGAACCACAAGTTGAAGAAGAAGAAGCTATGGGTGATGCAAATCGTTCACTCAAGGAGTTGGCTTCTCATAGACTAGATACACAACATGGGTGTATTCAAACGGACTCTACTTTTGAGATCAAGCCGGGGTTGCTTAGAGAATTACCAAAGTTCCATGGCATGGTGAATGAAGACCCAAACAAACATCTTATGGACTTCCACACCATTGTCACGGCTATGCTTCCAAATGGATGGTGCAATGTTGAAAGTTTTCCGTTTCTCTCTAATGGATAGTGCTAAGGATTGGTTATACTATTTACCCGCCTAAGTGTCACAACATGGAATGGGTTGAAGAAACTCTTTTTAGAGAGATATTTTCCGCATCTAAGGCTACTCAAATTCGCAAGGAGATTTGTGGGATGAAGCAAAATGTGGGAGGATCCCTATATGAATGTTGGGAACGATATAAGAGATTGGTGGCAAGCTGCCCTCACCACCAATTCAAATGACGCTATGATTATCCAATATTTCTATGAAGGACTCCAATCAAGTGATAGGAATCTCCCTCGATGCTGCATGGGTGGTGGTGCATTAGTGAACAAGACGGTGGCACAAGCTAGAGAGTTGATTGAAAACATGACAAATGAACTCACAACAATTCTTGAGTCGTGGGTCGGATGTGATTCTAAGAAGGGTGAGTGAGGTGAGCGAGGTTGAGGAACTTCGTCAACAAATGGGTAACATGAACGCAATGCTTCAACAAGTTGCAGCCGCGGTGATACCAAGTTCCACTCAAGCTTATGAAGACGAGCAAGCTAATGCGATCTTTCCAAATCAACAAAGACGGTATGATCCCTACTCCAACACTTACAATCCGGGATGGAGAGATCACCCTAATTTTAGCTATGCCAATAAGCAAGGAGCGAGTCAACAACCTAGTTTCAACAACCCGAGTGGATTTCAACCTCAACAACAACAATTCCAGTAGAGACAACAATTTCAACAACAACAACCTCAAAATATGGGGTCCAATATGGAGGAGTTGCTGAAATCTTTTATGCAAAAGAACGGAGAGTACGGTTAAGGATTTGCAAACTCAAGTTGGTTCTATGGCTATGGAATTGAATCAATTGAAGGCACAAAATGGTGGGAAACTGGTAGGCCTCGGAATGTGTATAATTTATGGCCTACGGTGATAACCGCAAGTGCACGGCGTCTATCGGAGACGCGGCAAGTACGGGTCGATCCCACAAGGACTTGTGGTGCTTGATTGATCAAGGGCTATGCTAAACTGACTTCAAGAGTGACATGGTGTAGTGACAAGGTAACAAAGATGTTTTGGTTGCCGATACGGCTAATTTTTAACTGAAGTGAACCTAAACTAAGGTAAACAATGAGATAAAGGGTGATACTAGGGCTGCAAATCCACCACTAACCTCTATTGTGCTTTCAACTAAGTTAAATGTCTTGTTCCTATAGTAGCTAAGGGCGGCTGTCAATTCCCGCCACTTAACTAAGGAGTTTCACCTTGTAAACCTTCAAATACCAGCTAAATTGCTAACCTAGAGTACTGGTTGTCTGATGAAGCACAACCAGTCAAGAGAGTTAGTATTATTAACAGAAACAAGAGCTGAAACACACTCAACTCAGTTTAAACCTAACTACAGTGCATCCATGGCGTTGGCATGCACTGTGAGAGAAAAAGGGTTGAGGGGTTTAAATTTGAAGCTATCTAATAACATTAATTACTCAAGAACAATTTAACAGAGTTTAAACCCAATTGGAATTAGGGTTTCATTGAAACCCTAGCACTTAAATTAAAACATAATAAAATTAACAAAGAACACAATAATTAAACCTAATTGATCGCACTTTGGCTAATCCAAAGGGGCAAAATTATCTTCTACAACTTCTATTTATACATGCAGTTCATCCCCAAAACATCAAACCCTAATTTTCTCAAAAATCGAAATTAAAATTAAAATACTCTCACCCATGTCGCTCAACCCACTCTCTCTTCACGTCAAATCGCTCCATGCTTCCACAATTGGTGAAACCCTAGCTCTTATTTTCTCTAAGTTAGCTTCTAGGGTTGGCAGAGGCTAAGAGAGAGAAAACAAGAGCTAAAGAGGTGGTTCAGCCACTGTCGGGAGGTGATGGAGGTGATGGCGAGGCGGCTGGTAGCAGCTTGGTAGGCAAGGCGAGGAGATGGTGGTGGTGAGGGTTCAAGTATGGTCGGGTGGGAGATGGAAGAGCATAGCGAGGTATGGAGGAGAAGAAAGAGAAGATGGAGTAGAGAATAGGGTTTGCTCGATGGGGGTATAGGGTGTAGAAAGTTTTGTTGTGAAGTGGAGGCATCAAAAGTTGATGAGAAGGCCTCAGCGAGCGTAGGATGTATGAGTGAAGATCTGAACGGCTGAGATAGAGTTGGGACGATTTGGTGTTGCACGGGAGCAGCGAACTCTGATGCTCGTGGAGGCAGCAACCGTAGGATGTAGCCAGATGTGATCTCAACGGCTTGGAGTGAGCGGGCTCGGATCCGGGTCATGGCTAGCTCTAGCCCATGTCTTCTTTGTTGGGTTGCAACTGATTCGATCGCGGGCTTTGGCTATCTACTCCATAGATGCTCGACTCCAATTCTTCGCTCTTTTGGCTCCTTAGTTTCTCCGAGCTTTATTTATTACCTAAAAACACAAAATTAATTAATACAAATATTTATTCTGGAAAACAAAGAAAACACGAATGCGGGATAATATCTCGATTTCTAAGCGCAAAAGATGAGTAAAATGCCAATAAAAAGGTGAATAAATATGCACTATTTGGCACTCATCAAATACCCCAAACCTGAATTTTACTTGTCCTCAAGTGAAACAAATGAAGAAATCCTAACTATACCACCTGCGTAGGTCTCGAATGCATTTAGCGTATGCACTAAGCCTTTAAACCCCTAGGTGTCCCTAGTGGACGAGTTGTAGTCTCGTGAGGGTTTACAAGAGGTGTACCCACAAAACCTTCTCCAACTTCAGAGTGTAGAAGAGTCTCAAGCATCCTAGAAGCTATGAGGACATAGAGTTTCTGCATGCTAGTAACAGAAGTTAGAACTACCAAAGAACGCATTCTCATCCTTAAGTGCTGAGCGAGAAGTAACCATACCATATGAAAGAATTTTTCGATTGTGATCATAAGTCTCAACTTCGCCTCACCATAAAGGTTTTATGATAATTGCACTCAAAAAGATCGCTTTTTAGTCTCTCATGTGTGCAAAGCGGGAGTAAAGAGAGAAATCCCGCACACGTTGTAGGTAAGAAGGATAACCTTCCGAAATAAAATCTGGAGACTCCACAGAAGTGTGGACAAAAAGAATCTTTTTCTGATGATCTCTAAGAAAGGAAATCAACCATTAGCAAGGGTGGGAGTACTCACTCACTTCTCACCCGATCGGCAATTAATATCACTCTCTCATAAGAACCATAGAAACGTCTTCAATCTTCGGTCTTCGGTCTTCAAATGTTGATGACGAACTTCTAAACTTCACAAAACTTGACAATTTTTAACTTTCTACTCAATTTCCTTGTTGTTTGGATTTTTCTTTTTCAATTCTTCTTTACCATGGTGGTAGCAAAAATAAACTACAATATTTTTTTGGTTTTTTTTTTTTTTTTGATTTTTTTGATTTTTTTTTTTTTTTTTTTTTTTGATTTGTTTACAATAAGTGAAAATAAAAATAAAAATACAAATAATGAAACAACTAACTCCATGGACAAAGGACTTTATCACTCAATTTTTCCACAACTTGTATTGTCTTGATTTTATAAATTTTATTAATTCTCATCCTATTTTCTTTTATTTTTCTTTGTTGCACGTAAACCTTGGACTATATCAATTTTTCTTTCCATATTCTGATGATGCTCCGTTTGTTGACGATGATGTGTTTCTATGGGTCTTGCTGATTGAGAGAGAGAGATTCTAACTGCAAATCGGTATTTAGAAGGAGTTTTCATCTTTAGACGTCACCCTCATGATTGACAAAAACTAGCACTCAAGAGATCAAAAGTAGTGCTTTGAAAGTGGTGCGCGAGTTGGGTAGCTCACCATTCCTACCCGGAATTGACGTACGGTGACACACACTCTAAAAGCTTTTCTAGAAAGTCACAAAGAGTGAAGGTCGGTACCTCGCTTGATGTAAAATGGGTAGTCTCCACTATGGTTGATCACAATTTTACTACCGAATATCTAAACAACACCTAATTCGCCCTCCGGTATGGTTAAATCCAACTTTAACGCTCTAATCAACTAAGAAACCCGATTGCGTTCTCCTCCGGACTTCCAAGTTCTCATTATTTCGGTCGAATCTCTATGTAAACATAGCTAGAAGCATGCTAGTGACTCTAAAATCTCTAAGAGTTGGAGGTTTTTACAAAAAGAGTCTTTTTTTTTTTTTTTTTTTTTTTTTAAAATTAAAAGATAAAATAAAAGACTAAAAACTCTAAATGCAAATGCACCCCCAAACCTAAATCAAACATTGTCCTCAATGTGTCGACATATAGAAAAATTTTAAACAGTCACATACCGAGAGAACTATGCTGATAAGAGAAAAGGGAAGAAATTACCGGATGTCGGCAGGAGCAAGGTTGAGCTTCATTAATCAAGGCAAAATCCAACATTCTCAGTGGTGATCATATCGGATTAGCACAAAAAAAATGCACAAGAAGACTCAACCGATTCAAGAAAGAAAAAATTAACAAGTCCTACTGGATTATATACAATGAAGATAATGTACAGAAACATTAACATTCTTACAAATATAACAAAAAAAATGGGCTTTGGTTTATGTGGGAATTTGGTTTATTGGGATTTGGTTTGTGTGGGCTGGTTTGGTTTTGTTGGGATTGATTTTGGTTTTTGTAGGATTTGGTTTGTTTGGGCTTTGGTTTGTTGGGAAAGTACAGCCCAGAAGTGAGTTGAGCCCAGAGAATTTAGCTGGTTAACAGCCCAGGTAGTGTGGGCTTCGGGTTGCTTGCTTGCCAGCCCAAGTGGAGGACAATTGAAATGGGCTTAGCTATTTTGTGCAGACCCGTTTGGTTTTTAAACAACCAGCCCAGACTATGGGCTCAGATTGGTTTAAGCCCAGGTAGTGTGGGCTTCAGCTTATGATCAGCCCAGGTTGTGAAATTTGCACAGCCCAGTTGAACTGTGGGCTTAGTTATAAGCAGCCCAGTGAGGATGCACAAACGAGTTAATTTCAAAGCCTAGGTTGGTTTGTGCTCAAAGCTAGTCACAAGACAAAGACAAAATCGGATGGAGCACGAAGAACACAGCTCAAGTAAGGTTCACGAGCAGCTTATGCACGAGGTTGATTTCCTAGCCTAGTTGGTTGCAATGCCCTGCATTATGTGGTGATGAGTTCGGTTTATGCAGTCGCCTATACACGGGTTGGTAGCTCACACTCACAACAGCGAGAGGCTGAGTTGAATACGAGGCAAGTCTAGGCTATGCTCAAGTCATGGTTTCTCAGCTAGCAAGATGGCAGGGTGACTAATTCAACAGGGTTACACAGATACAAAAGAGCATGCTCAGGGTGTCAACAGGTTACACAAATATGCAGGCTTAACAGCACAAGAAATGCAAAGGCACAGGGTTGACAGGGCTGATGGCTTAGCAAGTGCCAGCTATTGAAATTACACAGATGCACAGTTGAACAAAGACAGCACAGTTGGGCAAATCCCAAGGAAATAAGATGCACAAATTTAAAGGCAATTCAAATTCAGCTTAGGTTGGCAGGCTCTCAAAGCTCAGGCTGACAGGTTTAAGCTCAACTCTATAAGATGTTTAGCACAGTTTCACTGCTGTACATATCAGCAGGCTAGCAGTGTGAAGAGTAATGAGACACAGGGCTGAGCTCAGGGTATCAATGGGCTTGCAAGCTTAACAGATCAAGATGGGCAAAGGTTCAGTGCAACTTGCCCAGTTGATGTCACTATGGCTAAGGCTAACTTGTTTAGCTAGGTTGCAGCTGAGGCTCGACAGCTGCAGGGGCTGGAGCTCAGGGCAAATTGAAGTTATGGGCTCAGGGTTTGCACACTTGTTTGCAGGCTAACCTGACTATCCAAGCCCTAACTCACAGCTGCAGGGGCTGGAAGTTAAGTGCTACAGCACAGGGCTCAGACGAGCTGAGATTATATGCATAGCAAATGAGAAGCTTATGCACAGGACAGTTTAGGCACAGATGAATCACAAAGACACGTAAAGCAAACAATTGGGTTATGCTCAGGGTTATGCTTAGGCTACAGCTAACCTAGGCTAACCAGGTTGCACTCAAGCTCTACAGCTGCAGGGGCTGGAGCCGTGCTCAGGGTTGATGGATTTTTGCAATGGTTAATGAGCACAAGCTCAGGGAGCATACAAGCACAATTAAGATGCAGCTCAAGGTCAAGGTGCAGAGTCGGAGATTATACATACAACTTGCTCAGGTTTCAGCCAATAGGGTTATGCACAAATCATTCAACAGGGTTTTCAGGTTTTCATGGGAGGCTTAGTAATGTACAGGCACCTGCACTTTTCCTTGGGCATACAGGGGAAGTTCAGTTACTAACCTCAATTCATGCACTTATCCTTGGGTTGGCTCAGACCTACCAGTTTGCACAAAGAAAGACAAGCTCAAGTTCGGGCTTTTCCTTGGTTTCCCTGGGTTGGTTTAGCTGCTCCAATTGCACCCGCTAGCTCAAAAAAATGAGTTCGGTTCTCGATTTGCACAAAGCTGAAGCAAAGGAGCTATAGTGCTACAACCGGCAGAGATTAACACTCGAACTCGGGGCTATGCTACTGAGACTAAGCAACGGCTCAATGTCAAACTCGGTTCTCGGTGCTACGAAATATGCACCGAGAGTATCTTGGACCGAAAGGGATCAAGAGTTACAAGGCAAGACTAAGATACAGGGGCTGCTTAGTCTCCTTTGTAAACTAATGACAAAGCTCCAGTGAGCTACAAGTTACTGTGGCTAGTGAAGATGCAATGAACAAATGCAAGAGAAGATGCAAACAGCTTAGCTACAAGTACATGGTTATGATGACTACAAGTTATACTAAGTCAAACAAGAACAATAGGAAACTACAGATGCAATGACAGAATGTAAAAATGTAACATAGGAAAGAATTTAAGCTAAGTTAAAATAGCAAAGGACTAAAAACAGCAAAAACAATGTAAATATGTACAGGGATAGATGAATCTCAGTGAAGTATTATCCAAAAATCAGCAAGGCACGCGCCAAGTCCCCGGCAACGGCGCCAAAAACTTGGTAGGCCTCGGAATGTGTATAATTTATGGCCTACGGTGATAACCGCAAGTGCACGGCGCCTATCGGAGACGCGGCAAGTACGGGTCGATCCCACAAGGACTTGTGGTGCTTGATTGATCAAGGGCTATGCTAAACTGACTTCAAGAGTGACATGGTGTAGTGACAAGGTAACAAAGATGTTTTGGTTGCCGATACGGCTAATTTTTAATCGAAGTGAACCTAAACTAAGGTAAACAATGAGATAAAGGGTGATACTAGGGCTGCAAATCCACCACTAACCTCTATTGTGCTTTTAACTAAGTTAAATGTCTTGTTCCTATAGTAGCTAAGGGCAGTGTGTCAATTCTGCCACTTAACTAAGGAGTTTCACCTTGTAAACCTTCAAATACCAAACTAAATTGCTAACCTAGAGTACTTGTTGTCCGATGAAGCACAACCAAATCAAGAGAGTTAGTATTATTAACAAACAAGAGTCGAAACACACTCAACTCGCTTAAACCTAACTACAAAGTGCATCCATGGCGTTGGCATGCACTTTGTGAGAGAAAAGGGTTGAGGGGTTTAAATTTGAAGCTATCTAATAACATTAATTACTCAAGAACAATTTAACAGAGTTTAAACCCAAATTGGAATTAGGGTTTCATTGAAACCCTAGCACTTAAATTAAAACATAATAAAATTAACAAAGAACACAGAATTAAACCTAATTGACTGCACTGGCTAATCCAGGCGTGGGCAAAATTATCTTCTACAACTTCTATTTATACATGCAGTTCATCCCCAAAACATCAAACCCTAATTTTCTCAAAAATCGAAATTAAAATTAAAATACTCTCACCCATGTCGCTCAACCCACTCTCTCTTCTGTCAATCGCTCCATGCTTCCACAGTTGGTGAAACCCTAGCTATTATTTTCTCTAAGTTAGCTTCTAGGGTTGCAGAGGCTAAGAGAGAGAAAACAAGAGCTAAAGAGGTGGTTCGGCTGTGTCAGGAGGTGATGGAGGTGATGGCGAGGCGGCTGGTAGCAGTTGGTAGCTGTGGCAGGAGATGGTGGTGGTGAGGGTTCAAGTATAGTCGGGTGAGGGAGATGGAAGAGCAGAGCAGAGGTATGGAGGAGAAGAAAGAGAAGATGGAGTAGAGAATAGGGTTTGCTCGATGGGGGTATAGGGTGTAGAGAGTTTTGTTGTGAAGTGGAGGCATCAAAAGTTGATGAGAAGGCCTCAGCGAGCGTAGGATGTGTGAGTGAAGATCTGAACGGCTGAGATAGAGTTGGGACGATTTGGTGTTGCACGGGAGCAGCGAACTCTGATGCTCGTGGAGGCAGCGACCGTAGGATGTAGCCAGATGTGATCTCAACGGCTTGGAGTGAGCGGGCTCGGATCCGGGTCATGGCTAGCTCTAGCCCATGTCTTCTTTGTTGGGTTGCAACTGATTCGATCGCGGGCTTTGGCTATCTACTCCATAGATGCTCGACTCCAATTCTTCGCTCTTTTGGCTCCTTAGGTTCTCCGAGCTTTATTTATTACCTAAAAACACAAAATTAATTAATACAAATATTTATTCTTGAAAACAAAGAAAACACAGAATCTGGGATAATATCTGATTTCTAAGCGCAAAAGATGAGTAAAATGCCAATAAAAAGTGAATAAATATGCACTATTTGGCACTCATCAGAAACTCCCTTCTCAACCTATCAACCCAAAAGAGGGTGTCAATGCAATTACGTTGAGAAGTGGTACACAACTTGTGCAACCCGAAGTCACTGATTCGGGCGCGGTGGAAACACCAAAGGAACCTGTTTTGGAGGAGAAAGTAGAGGATTCTCCCCAAACTTCTGAGGTACCTATTTCTAACTCTAAAACTCCGGTTTCTACTTATGTTCCTCCTTTACCTTTTCCTCGCAGATTTGCAAATTCTAAGAAGGCGAAACTAGAAAAGGAGATTTTAGACGTTCTTAAGAAGATCCATGTGAACATACCACTCATAGATGCAATCAAGCAAGTTCCAAAGTATGCAAAGGTGTTGAAGGACTTGTGTACCAATAAGCAAAGGCTCAAAGGTAATGAAGTGCTTAGTGTGGGGGAGAATGCTTCGGAAATCTTACAACACAAACTCCCACTTAAGTGCAAGGACCCCGGTAGCTTTGACATTCCCGTCACAATTGGTAACACCATATTTAATAAAGCTATGTTGGACTTAGGTGCATCCGTTAATGTTATGTCTGCGTCTATGTATAATTCACTTGATCTAGGTCCTCTTAGAAAGGCTGGAATTGTGTTGCAATTATCCGATCGTTCTAATGTCTACCCAATGGGTATTGTTGAGGATGTTCTTGTGCAGGTTAATCAACTTGTATTTCTAGCTGACTTTTGCGTGTTAGAGATGGATGAAGGTTCACCGGACTCGTCTCTTCCATTGCTACTTGGGCGTCCCTTCATGAAAACGGCGAAAACCATTATTGATGTTGACAAGGGAACGCTAACTATGGAGTTCGATGGAGAAATAATACGTTTCAACATTTCGAGACGATGAGATATCCTAGTGATGTCCACTCTTGTTTCTCCATTGATGTGATGGACACATTGGCGCAACAAATGTTTGAGTTGAATGGTGTTGATACTTTGGAAACCGTGCTCACTACACCCATTGATAACGGTTTGGAGTATAGTGATGAGATTAAAGAAACCATTGGTTCTCTTGACTCATTACCGGAAAAATCAGCAATTAAGAATATTTCATATGCTTCTTTACCTTGCAATAATGAAAAACTTGTGCCATCTATTGTTAAATCTCCAAGTTTAGAATTGAAACCTCTTCCAAGTCACTTAAAGTACTTGTACTTGGGTGACAATGAAGACTTACCCGTGATTGTTTCTAACGAGCTTAATGAATTACAGGAGCAAAAACTTCTAAGGGTGCTAAGGAAGTACAAGACGGCCATAGGATGGACAATCGCCGATATCAAGGGTATAAGCCCTGCCATTTGTATGCATAAGATTCGTGTGGAGGATGATACAAAGCCTACAAGGGAAGCGCAACGCCGTTTGAATCCTCCCATGATGGAAGTTGTGAAAAAGGAGATACTCAAGCTTTTAGACGTGGGTGTTATCTACCCCATATCCGATAGCAAGTGGGTAAGCCCGGTACAAGTAGTACCAAAGAAATCAGGTGTGACGGTGGTGGAGAATGATAAGAATGAACTTGTCCCAACTCGTGTGCAAACCGGTTGGAGGGTTTGTATTGATTATAGAAAATTGAATGCCACTACTAGAAAAGATCACTTTCCTTTACCTTTTATTGATCAAATGCTTGAACGTTTAGCCGGACACTCTTACTATTGCTTCCTTGATGGCTATTCAGGTTACAATCAGATTGTGATAGCACCGGAGGACCAAGAGAAAACCACTTTCACCTGTCCTTTCGGTACTTTTGCTTATAGAAGGATGCCTTTTGGCTTGTGCAATGCTCCAGCTACCTTTCAAAGGTGTATGGTAAGTATCTTTTCGGAATATGTTGAAAACATAATCGAAGTGTTCATGGATGACTTTAGTGTCTTTGGTGATTCATTTGACCTTTGCTTGAACAACTTGTCTCTAATCCTTGAACGATGTGTTGAAACAAATCTTGTGCTAATTGGGAGAAGTGCCATTTCATGGTAATTCATGGCATAGTTTTAGGCCATATAATATCTTCTAAAGGCTTGGAAGTCGATAAATCTAAGATAGACCTTATTCGTGCTCTAACCCCTCCCACTACGGTGAGGGAGATACGCTCTTTTCTTGGTCATACAGGTTTTTATCGTAGATTCATCAAGGACTTTGATAGCATCACCACTTTGTAACTTATTGCAAAAAGATGTGGTTTTTAACTTTGATGAAAAGTGTAAGGCGACATTCAATCGTTTGAAAGAACTTTTGATTTCAGCCCCTATCATTAAACCACCGGATTGGAGCAAGCCTTTTGAGCTCATGTGTGATGCAAGTGATTTTGCGGTTGGTGCGGTGCTTGGGCAGCGTGTGGGGAAGATACCTCATGCCATTTATTATGCTTCTAGAACGTTAAATGAGGCCCAACAAAACTACACAACCACTGAAAAAGAGTTATTAGCCATTGTTTTTGCTTTAGAAAAGTTTCGCTCTTATCTAATTGGTACAAAAGTTGTTGTTTTTTCTGATCATGCAGCACTTAGATACTTGCTTACAAAGAAAGAGGCGAAACCGAGGCTCATACGATAGATATTACTCTTGCAAGAGTTTGATATTGAAATCAAAGACAAGAAAGGAATTGAGAACACCGTTGCGGATCATTTGAGCCGACTTGCTGTGGATAAGGAGACTATCCCGTTGCGTGAAAGTTTCCCGAATGAGCAACTATTCTCAATTGTTTTTGGAGAACCATGGTACGCTGATATTGTTAATTACTTAGTGTCTAAACAAATCCCAAAGAACTTGTCTCGTGCTGAGAGGGACAAACTTAAGAAGTTAGGAAACCAATACATATGGGATGATCCATACTTATGGAAACATTGTAGTGACCAAGTAATACGTAGGTGTGTTCCCGAATCTGAATTTAATTCTATCTTGTCTTTTTGCCACTCATATGCTTGTGGAGGACACTTTGGGAGTAAGAGAACCGCTCTCAAGGTACTAGAATGTGGTTTCTTTTGGCCAACTTTGTTTAAGGATGCACATGCATTTTATATCACATGTGATAGGTGCCAAAGAACCGGCAATCTAGGTGCTCGAAATCAAATGCCGCAAACTATTATTCAATTTGTGGAGGTTTTTGATGTATGGGGAATTGATTTTATGGGCCCTTTTGTCAATTCTAGTGGGAATTATTATATCTTGCTTGCTGTGGATTATGTCTCGAAATGGGTGGAAGCTAAAGCCACCCCAACTAATGATTCTAAAGTTGTTTCGGATTTTGTGCAAGCTAATATATTTGCAAGGTTTGGCATTCCAAGGGCTATAATTAGCGATGGAGGTTCACACTTCAAAAACAGGTTTTTGCAAAGCTTGCTAAGGAAGTACAATGTGTCGCATAGGATTGCAACTCCCTACCATCCGCAAACAAATGGACAAGCCGAAGTTTCCAACCGAGAGGTGAAATCCATTCTTGAAAAGACGGTGAATCCAACAAGGAAGGATTGGAGTTCGCGACTTAATGATGCTTTGTGGGTGTATAGAACCGCATATAAAACACCTATTGGGATGTCTCCTTTTAGGCTTGTTTATGGTAAACATTGTCACTTACCCGTTGAAATTGAGCATAAGGCGTTTTGGGCTATTAAGCAATGCAACATGGAGTTGGATGGTTCTGGAAGGCAAAGGAAGTTACAACTTCAAGAGTTGGAGGAAATTCACAATGATGCATTTGAGAGCTCACGGATTTACAAGGAAAAGACGAAAGCTTTTCATGATAATATGATTACAAAGAAACAATTTTGCATTGGGCAGAAAGTGCTTTTGTTTAATTCTCGTTTGCAATTATTTCCGGGTAAATTAAGGTCACGTTAGATTGGACCTTTTGTTGTGACTAATGTGTTTTCTCATGGTGCAGTGGAAATTCGTAGTTTAGCTACAGGAAATGAACTTAAAGTGAATGGGCACCGGTTGAAACTATATTATGAGAACTTCTCTTCGGATGTCGTGGAAGGAGTTAATCTTGTGGAAGTACTCCCTCTAGAGGAGTCGTAGGAAGCAAGGAGATAGTCGGGCTGACGACTTTAACCAAGCGCTAAATGGGAGGAAACCCATCGGTTTTGTATCTCTTATCTTTTCTTTTCTTTTCTTGTCATGTTTTTACTTTTTCTGATTTTTGTCACTTTTTCGTTAGGATTTCCCACCTTGACTTTCTTTGGACGATTCAATTACATTGAGGACAATGTAAAGTTTAAGTGTGGGGGAGTGGTTTGCTTTGTAAATTTTTCAAATTTTTCAACTTTTGTGTAAATTAGTGAATAAAAACTCCAACTTATAGTTAGTTTAGAGTCACATAGTATACATGTCGCTAAGATTACATCGAGAATCTCATAAGAGTGACTGAACTTAGAGATGACAGAGAACATGATCGGGTTTCTTAATTGTATGAGAGTTAAAGTTGGATTTAACCATGCCAAAGTGGCAAATAAGGTGCATCTGAATTCGGTATTAGAGTAGTGATCCCCTATAGTGGAGACTACCCATGTTACATAATGTGAGGCACCGACCTTCAATTCTTTGTACCGTCTAAATTTGTGCTTTTAGAGTGTGTGTCACCGTACGTAAATTCCGGGCAGAATGGTGAGCTGTCCAACCTCCCACCATAGAAGCACTATTTTGATCTCTTGAGTGCTATTTTTATCAAACATGTTGGTGACATCGAATTGTTAACTTACATACCACTTGTAATCTTGTTCGCAGTTAGCACCATCCACCTTATCTCTCTCTACACCAACAGGTCCATAGAAACACCATCATCATCAACAAGAGGAGCATCACAAATTTGAAGGAAAGTTGAGGACGTTGGAGGTTTACAAGCAACGATACGGAAATGGGCAGATTTCAGATTTGAGTAAAGCAACAAGACAAGGAGCAGAATTTTTATAAGTTGAAGACTATTGTACAAGAGCGAAATTATCAAGGATGAGAGTTCGAGAAGTTTATGATATCAAGACATACAAGTTGTGAAGAATCAAGTGGTAAAGTACTTACACCATGGCCTTTGTACTTACGTTTTTATTTTATCATATTTGTATTTGATTTTTCTCTTGTCTCAAAAAAAAAAAAAAAAAAAAACCCAAAATAAATAAACAAAAAAAAAAAGAGACAAGAGAAAATGTTTAGGTTTGTTAATAGTTTTTATTATTTTGTTTTATTTTTATTTTGTATTTGTTTTATTTCTTATTTCTTCAAAAATAAAAAATAAAAAAAAGAAGAAAAAAAAAAATAAAGGAAAAAAAAAAAGTAAATTTTGGGTTTGTATAGTTTGTTTTTAGTTTTGTATTCTTTCAATAAAGCCAATGGAAAGAAGGAATATCTATAATGAAGTTTCAAGCAACAAGGAATTAGAGGAAAGAATCATATTGTCGAGATTCTACGAAGTTCAAGAGTTATCATCAAGAGTTGAAGACCGAAGACGAAGATGAAGACACCGATTGAAGACCGAAGACGTTTCTATGGATGCTGTGAGAGTGGTGCTAGCTGCACGCCGAACGGATAACGAGGTAAGTAAGCATATTCACACCTTCGTTAAATGGTTGATTTCCTTTCGAAGAGATCGTCAGAAAAATGGGTTTTCAAAATTATAAAAGATGTGGGTTTTCAAAATACTTCGGAGGGTTTTTACCTTCCTACCATTCAACGTGTCACAGATTCTCTCTTCATTCCAACCTCTGGACACATGTGTGACCCATAAAAAGTCGTTTATTATTGAGAGCAATTTCATAAAACCCTTTCTTGTGAGGCGAGTCGAGACTTTTGATCACTCCGAACCCGAATTTTAGTCGAGAAGGGATGGTTATTTCTCTCTCAACTTTTAAGAATGAGATTGTGTTCATTTATGTGTCTAACTTCTTATGACTAGTGTGCAGAATCTCTATGTCTTCTTAGCGCGTTGGATACTATCATTACGGAGAACTAGTAAGTTGGAAATTTAGGTTTTGTGGGTATATCTCTAGTAAACCCTCACGAGACTATAACTCGTCCACTAGGGACACTTAGTGGTTTAAAGGATTGTTATTTATGCTAAAAGTGACCGTAGCCTCGACGACACGGAGTTGTATGTATCTCTTTAGAATTGTTTTGTTTGATTTTCTCGAGGACCAGCAAAGTCTAAGTGTGGGGGAATCTGATAGGTGTTGTAAAGCACCTAATTTAATATCTAGTATTTATGCATTCTTTGTTATTTTCCTTGGGAATTGCATCTCTTATGTGTGTTTTGAGTTTATCAGGTGCAATGAAGTCATTCAGAACAAAAGAAGGAGAAATCATTCATATGGAGCGTTAAGGGCAAAAAGATCAATTCACTAGCGAGTAGTACTTGGAACCAGACTAAGGCACGCGGAAAGGAGGCAAACATTATTGGGAGCCGAGCCTAGCCTGCGATAGGAGACGACCACCACAGCTTAGTCTAGAGAAGCATGGGCAAAGAACCTTGGTGGCTCTTAATAATGAGTGGGTGCTTATAGTCATTTTTGGGTACCCTTTATCCACTTTATTTGGGTGGTTATATCCCCTTCATTTCCTACACATGACCTAAGAATCAGATAAATCATTTTCTCTTTATCCCATCTTCATTGTCTGGAGAAGCCATGGCGGCTCCATTAGAGAAAAGAAGAGAGGAATTGAAAGTCAGAGGAGATGGAGATCGAGAGGGAAGAATTGAGGGGGTTTAATGGTGAGACTAAGACGAAGTTTGCTTTGCCGAGAAGAGTAGGTCGAAGAAATGAGTTGCTGTTACCGAATTAATGGCTGAGTGGAGAATAAAGATGGTGACTGAAGTTGCAGAGATGGGTTCAATGGATTTCAGGGGTTTGTATCGATTTCAAGTTCTAATCTCGTTATGAGAGAAATGCAGAGGAGGAAAGGGGATCTAGACAGAAAGAGATGAAGAATTGAGAACTTAGGGTGTTTATGGAACGAATTGGGGTTTGAACAAGTAGAAATTCATGAAATTGAGATGGGATTTACTGGATTTGACTTTGAACCCAGTATCTCTTAGGTGTTGAGATGATTGTGTGCTGTTGGTAGAAGAATTTGAGAGTTGAGGGCTCTGAGATTAGGGTTCGATGTGAATCTGTTGAAGATTGTGCTTCTGGTGGATTTGGTTGAGCATCGAATTTATGACAGAATAAGGAAGCAATGATTCTGTTGAGATGAGAGGCAGGGAGAGATTGCAGGTAAATGAACTTGTAGGGAGCAAGCCATGTTGATAAGCTGAACTGCAGTTAAGAAGTTGTAGCTGAGATAAATGTTGCAATATGAAGTTGCAGTCAATGGGAGATGGACCAAGTGAAGATGGTGATTCAAAGTAGTGAAGATTTTGATGGGTTCAAATTGTGTGTTATGAAAGTGCAAGCGCATTGGTCGTGTTGTGAAGTGAAGTTCGGTTTCTATTCTTGTCAATTTGAACCTGGAGAGCAAGTGATGGATCCGAGTGGGTTTAGGCGGGCGAGGCATTGCGGTGTAGGTGGTCTGGTGATGATTGAAGTATAGAACTGTGTTGATGGATTTTGCAGGCGGTATAGAATGAAGATATGATGTCACGAAGATGGGTCTCAGTGAAGAGAAGTTCAGCTCTGAGGTTGGCAGTAGATGGGAAGTGATAGCCTTGGTTTGGTGGAATTTGAGACAGTGAGATGGAGCTAATGGCAGGTGCAAGCTGTAGTGCTCTAGCTCTTGGCGGTTCTGCTGTGATTGGGGTTTGCTGGCTAGGTTATGCGGTGAGCTGAGACGGGAGTGTTGCTGTTGTGCAATTGTAGGTGGCATCTTGAAGCAGTGATGTAATGGCTAGGCCTGGAGATTGCAGGGAGTATGGCCTGTGTTTGGTAGAATGAAGAAACACTTGTGTGCACTGAAACTATGGCCTGAGCTGAAGGAATGGAATGTGCAAGTGGGAATGAAGTGGATCGGTGGCGCTGTGCTGCTGTTGATTGCGAGGCTGCGACTCAAGAGTAGGCAATGAAATGATGTCGCAGGAGGTAATGGAGTTGTTATCAAGGCTGAGATTATTCGCAGGAAATTGCAAGAGAAGCAGTGATGCAAAGACTAGGGCCAGGGAAAGTGCAGGCAAGACAAAGCTGCAGATGTGAATGCACGGCCAGAATGGCTGAAATTGCTTGGATGAAGCACCATCTTGGTGCAAGACTGGATTATAGCCTGTGCAACTGCAACAGCTCAGATTCTTGTCAGGATCACTCAGCTGAGTCAGGCTTGTTAGATTTTGACTAGATCACCTAACTCATATAACTCGGCAGACTCACTGATTTGACTGAGTTGACCCGAGCTGACTCGTTGACCCGACCGATTCGACCCGTTGACCGGTGACCGGGCGGACTTTGCCGGTCACCTGAACTGTTTTCGGCCACCTCTCCTACCGATTTCCCATAATACCGCTTTTCCGGCGACGACTTTTTGGACATATTTTCTACATGGGTTTCTCTCTCTTGTGGGCTTGGTGGATTTTTATCTAATGGACTTTGAGACTTGACCTAATTTTGGAAGAAATGAAAAGCTATACAAGAGAAATTCTACAACTTTTGGGAGACATCTTATTCTTGGGAACTTTGGAGAGCCGCTTTTGTTTACGCTTCTAGGGTTTGCTTTTGTTCATCTTCTTCTTTATTCAACTTATATTTTTGGTGATAAACTCCATAGCTATGAGTAGCTAAATTATATATTATTGGTTAAGGATGTAGTCCTATTTCTAAAACTTGTGTTTGCTTTATGTATTATTAGTTTTCTCTCTTGATTATCGTTCAATTCTCTACTGTTTTTATGATCACATGATTGAAGTATTGTGATAGGATTATGATGTTTGATTAGTTAAGTGGCCAATTAATTGAACTTGCATCTTAGTCCATAGCTATTTTAGGGTTTTTCATCGAGCGATAACCTTGAATACAAGTAGCATGATATGTTTACGGTTTGTAGTGATACACTCTCGTAATCATATGTAGAGTTTGACCATTGTCCGAATTGTTATGCGCAACGCATGACAATTGCATTGATTAGCCTATTTACAAACTTAATGCTCCTAGGAATTGAACTTAATTAGCGCAAGGCGTTAGGTTATTCTTTAGGTAGAATTCACATACGCAGCTCTAATGTGTGTGTTGATGAAATTAGGAAATTAATAGATTATCTTGCTCTCTTGATTCTCTAGGCTTTTGATAACACAAGAGATTAAATCGTAATTCTAATCATATATGCAAGCACATGTCTAAGATTGAAGATGAATTCCTTGACCAATTTCTACAATTTACTTTGTTTTAATTTGCTTTTATTGCTTAAATAGAAATAAGAAATCCCCCCAATTGGTTACTTTAAGAAATTGAATACGTAATAACTACAATCGCCTCTCTGTGGAAACGAACTCTTTCTTATCATATACTTTAGGAAAGTGAAATTATTTTTGACGCATACGACATCGATCAATGGTAGCCTCTGCGAGACCATGGGGTGAGGATGTTCTAAACTGATCCTATTAAACATGCAATATTCATCAAGTCCTTTTGATGTAAATATCTAGCATTGACAAGGTCGGTGAGCCCTTAAATTATATAATAAGTGCTAGGATTATTTCAAAAACGCATAATTTCTTGTGAACAATAATTAATTCAACACTTTGAATCATCCACCAGAGCCATAAATCACTTGAATGGTCCGCATTCTGCATGGATATGTTCACAAATATCATCTTGTTTATTTTGAAAGAATGGGTTGTTTACCATTTGCATCTTAGGATGGTCTCAATCCTTTTTACTAAAGAATGACTTCGTAAAATTAGTTACATGCTTTATTACTTTAAAAGCATAATGAGAGGGGAGGTGGTGTTTCTAGTACTTTCGAAAGAGTTGAATATGATAGATGCCGTATCTTTGCATTCTTTCAATCTTTGTAATTCCCATTTTCTTGTTCACTCAAATAAAAGGATGTTTCAAAACAGAACATCATATCACAACCAAAGTGTCTTTATGGTTATGACAAAACCTGAATGAGTCAATTCCCAACATTACATTGTCGGTGATAATCTGGATTCAATTATCCAAATATTAGTGATTTACACAGTTCACTAGACTAGTTGGCTCATTATTTTCTCTAAAATGTGAGTCATTTCACATTCATTAGAGGCAATTTATAGATGCATTCCCATTCTCACAATGAATTTTTGTACGATAACCGTTCGCACAGATTTCGTAAGAACTTGACATAGTGTGATTAGCTCTTAGTTCTTACAGAGCTTATCTAACTTTTAATCGTTATACCAATTAGGCAACAAAGATTTAGCATTCATTCGCTCGGCTATTACATCTAATGATCCAATCATCACATGGTACTATATAAGGAAACAATTCAACAAGCAATTTAATATATTTCCTTAAGAGCTTCGTGTAATAAGTGGTGTGCCCTTATTACGTAACAAAAGAAAATTTATCTCATTTACTTTAGAGTGTTACAGTTCATGAAGATGATATACTTTTCATCATAATGTACGAATGATCCTTTTAACTCAAGTACTTTTGAGTATATCTCAAGTGCTTTAGAGTATTTCGATCTCATGGAAATGATATACTATTCATTCCGTAAGAGCATACAATGGATATAATTCTTTGCAAAAAAATTTCTTTATTTTAGCTAATATAATATCGGTCAAACTATCATGTAGACAATAGTTTAGGATCAAATCATGCAAAATATAGAATCCAACCATACGAATTCGATTGAATAAAGATAAACAATAAGAAAAATTGGCAAAGTTCTTGTTGCCATTAATGTTGACGTGTAGATAGGATGTGAACTTCTCCAAGAATATAGTGAGTTCGTTTTCCTTTAAACTCCCTATATCTCTTACAGTTGACTACTAATATATGATACTTGCGTTACAAAGCTTGTACCATTCTCAGTAAAATGCTTATACCAAGATTTGCAACTCTCATTGATATGAGTCAGAATTACATCTCTGTCCCATTATAGGTAGATACATTTACTTTGTATCACTACTACTGGAGTCAGAATTACATCTCTGACTCATGGAAACTTTTGTGAGTTTCTCCTTTCCACAAAAAATGATGTGTGATTTTAATTACAACATATAATTGTCGAAGTTATTGACTCATTATAGTCTAACAAGTGGATTACATCCCACTGAACATTCAAGTTTGGGAGAAAAATAAATGTTTCGACAAACTTCCTTCAAATCATTACATCGTCTGAAGACAATATGTCGCCTTAAAAATGTTGAAGGTATGGTTTCCTCTTTGAACGGTGTATCTTCATAAGTTGGAGATTTTTATGAAGAAAGTATTGTACTTGTGCACAAATACTTCCACATCATAGACTCTTTAATGGTGCTCAATTACTTCCGAGTCCAAAAAGTTAAATTAGAGTCGAATTGGTTTAGTCAAAGTTCGGTCAACTATTTGGTCAAGAGTCGGTCCATTGGTTTGACAAGGTCATGGTTAATGAATATAAACATATATTGTCCAATATATATGAAGTATTCAGGCATAATAAGTTTGAAACTATTAGCATATGAGCCCAGAACATATCGTTAACCCTAAAAATTGAAAAATTCTTCTTTCAACTGTTCTGATTCACAGACAAATGCATCATAGTCATATCATTATGAAATTTTTACAGTTAATGCATCACAATTTGGCTCCAAACATAATCAAATTTCAAGGAAATCCAACGGCTAGATAAAAATATATTCATGATGTCGTATGACTGTTCCCATGGTTGGACACAGCTGGAAATATCACAAACTTTTGACTATTTCCTAGGATCTTTATGAAATTTTTACAATGGTTAAGGAAGAACAATATGTAAAACATAACAAAATTAAAGCATAATCCAACGGTTTTAATTCCTAAACCTTAAGTTTTTCGAAGCTGTTATAAATTAGGATTTTCCAGAACGTAAACAGATTCATTAAAATCTAGTTTTTGAGATTGCATCATATTCTGATTTGATTGAAATTTTTATATAGTATGAAGTACCTAATTGGTTCACACATATTCAAATTTTGTGAAAATCTAACGGTGAAATCTCTATGTTTTACAATCATATATTCGTGGAACCCTAGAAAATACTATGAAAATGAAATTCTTTTGTCAAAAAAAAAAAGAAATACCTGGTGACGCATCCATAATTTATAACCATAAAATACGAACCACGCTAATCTTCAAGAAGTAATCCATCACAGTTCTCTAATGATTAAAAAATTTGCACAGTTGATAGAGTCGTGTTGATGACGTGTTGCAGTAGAATAATAGATGAAACAGAGAAAGATAAGAGGAAGCAGAAGAACAATCTTATTAGGAGCTTAATGGTAGAAGCATTAAATAGTTTCCTTTATATACAACCCTAGGAATTTAGTTGGACCGCACATTCATGGGCCGTAGGCCCTGTAACAAAAGTAGAATTTTTTTATAATTCTAAGATGGGTGGAAAATAGGAAAAGTGTGGGTGGCAAATAGGTGGAACCTTTTTCAAAGAATAGTCTCACTTTTACTTTATCTGATTTCCCAATGTTAACCGGAATGTGGTTCCATAACCGTTTTAAATATCTTAAAATTATAATATGACTAAATTTTCGAATGATTGTAGGGTAAAAAAATCCTCTAATATCGCTCTTAAAAATCTATCACCTTCCAAATCTGTGATTCAGTTAATGAAGGCAGAAGATGTTGCTTTTAAGATTATAACAGCTCCGTTGCTCTTTTCATAAGAAGTCAGCGTCTGTCGTGGTTCTGTTATTGGGTCTTCCATATTCTCAATTGAAGATGAAAACTTGATATGGTTAACATATAGACAATTATCATTTTACCATAACAGTTATTGACATTTACAACCTTTCTTTATCATCAGATGATTTAATTAATCATCTTTATATTGATTATTTATAAAATCAATATGGTTATTCACTTTATTCTAACCACAGGCAGTATCATCACTTGATGTTCCCGATCCATAATTTCCATCTTACAAAAACCTGGGCAGTGCATGTGGTCTCGGAGAAATTGCAACTGCCTTTTCGGTGAAAATTAATTATATTTTCAGTGAATAGATCTTTTATGGCTTGAGTGATCATCAAATTATGAGTTTGTCAATTCGAACGAGATGAGAATTGGGATATGTGTTTTTGTTTAATTTAATTTGAAAGTTCATTACATCACTCACACTAGTAGGTGTCTCTTGCAGCGAGGAACACAAGAAAGACCTCAAAGTGGCATTTAGAAAACAAGTTTGATATTTGAAGAAAGATATACCAGTTCATTTCCTTGATTACATATTTTTTGACGGGAAGCACTTCATATATTTTGCACTTTATAGAGTTGACAATCTATTTTATAATAATATCATATTATTATAGTGTCCCTAATATCGGATATATCGATATATACAACTACAAAGTGAGGCCCTTCTCGTTGGCTCGAAAGAAAAACATTTGTGTCTATTGAAGGAAGTTCAATGTTATATATATGGGGCGTTGATGTGGCAACATGCGATGTAAATTGGGTAGGTGGTTGTTACACACCCGACGGACGGCCCTTGTTGTATGTTATGTATGACCGCTGGATCGTTGAGATGTGGTTTTTGGCGACTGAGAATTTGTTTTATATTCTTACATTGGGTTTAAAAAATTTCTTTCACTATATTACTCGCATTAGTATGTGTTCGGTTTTGTTCCGTTAAGTTCTGGAATATTCCAGAACGGGTCAGAAACATTACTTGGGTATTTCCCAAGTTATGTGGTTTCCTAGTTGAGTCGGTTATCTACTTTAGGTAGAAAACTAATCTAGGAAGTTCCAGTGGAACAAGTTTGTGTGATCTATAAAAGGACCCGTAGGGTTAGAGTTATATATATCTTCTTCTTAGAGAAAAACAAGCGCCTGTTTGTGAGAAAAGAAAAGAGCAGCTAGGGTTCTTATTGTGGGAGAGCTTTGAGTGACTAGTTCTTGTGAGGAAATCTGTGTACGAGTTTTTCAAGGAATTAATGAAATCTTTTGTTTGTCGAATCGTTCTTGTTTCTTCTTAGTTTTCTATATTGTGTTTAATCGTTAAAACATCTTACTCGAGACGAACGTGTAGTAGTGTTTCTATCTTAAAGGAAATATCTACTGAATTCTACAATTGGGGCGGTGAGCGTGGATAATCTAAACGTGGAAGGATGGTTGGAATACACCAGATGGACACGAGAGGCTCATGTTCGAGTCTCCCGAGCCTCATTTTTTTTTTTTTTTTTTTTACAACTCTTATAAGGGTTGTGATAGTAATAATAAAAAAATAGAACAAAATTACCAATATTGGGAGGAAAGAATGATGGTTGATAGCTTGTGCTAACACCTAGTAGGCTTGTGTTCGAATCTCTCCAACATCACTTTTTCAAATGATATATTTTTTTATCTTCAACAACACTTATAAGTGTTGTTATACGGTTATTCACTACCTTAATGAGATGAGTTATTAAAGTCTAAAGGTGGTCACTACTCTTTTCACAAAAACGTTGTGATATTGATTCTCGTCACGACTCTTTGTTCCTAAGAGTTGGACGTTTTTATACTTTGACAACTTTTGTTTGACAAAGGTTGTCAAACATACCACCTTTCACAACCTTAAATATATACGAGTTGTGAAGTTACAGTTGTAGATTACTGTTTTTCTCGTAGTGTTAATTATCAACCTAGATAATTGAGGGCTCTTATGGGAGGGCGGCTCTGAATAAGGGTGAGACAAAAGAAGATTTTTCGTACGTCAGAGTGAAGAAGTAAGAAGATAGCTGCTGGTTTTTT
Source organism: Papaver armeniacum (assembly GCA_023531295.1). Classification (NCBI taxonomy): domain Eukaryota; kingdom Viridiplantae; phylum Streptophyta; class Magnoliopsida; order Ranunculales; family Papaveraceae; genus Papaver; species Papaver armeniacum. Next base: position 557,057 of record JAJJWW010006271.1, on the reverse strand, counting down.
TCACGTCACAAAAGGTGGTGATTGTTAGGTTTTGTTTCGTTAAGTTCTGGAATATTCCAGAACTGATCAGAAACATTACTTGGGTGTTCCCTAAGTTATGTGGTTTCCTAGTTGAGTTGGTTATCTATTTTAGGTGGAAAACTAATCTAGGAAGTTCTTGTGGAACAAGTTTGTGTGATCTATAAAAGGACCCATAGGATAGAGTTATAGATATCTTCTTCTTAGAGAAAAAAAAAAAACCCTGTTTCTGAGAAAAGAATAGAGCAACTAGGGTTCTTATTGTGGGAGAGCTTTGAGTGACTAGTTCTTGTGAGGAAATCTGTGTAAGAGTTTTCAAGGAATTAGTGAAATCTTTTGTGTTGAATCGTTCTTGTTTCTTCTTAGTTTTCTATATTGTGTTTAATCATTAGAAAATCTTACTCGAGACGAACGTGTAGTAATGTTTCTATCTTAAAGGAAATATCTACTGAATTCTACAGTATGGTGTCTCTTGCAGCGAGAAACTCTCACACTGGCAGTTAGAGAACATGTTAGATTTTTGAAGAAAGAAATACCATTGCATTTGCTTGATTACATTTTCTTTGACGGGAAGCACTTCATATGATTTGCACTATTTAATAGTGCAATCTATTTTATACTATTATCATGTTTTTTTGGTGTCCCGAATATCAGATATACTGATACAACTATGAAGTGAGTGTGATTTTTCATTGAACTACATGGAGCCTGGAGGAGTAGTTAAATTGGCCCCTTGATTCTTAACGCAAGTACATGATTTCCGAATAAAAATATCTCATTGCATTTCCTTAATTACATCATCTTCGACAAATACTGTAGATGGGGCAAAACGAGTTGCTGGTTTTTACGGATTTGAGGAGACGACCGTGCGGAGGAAACTCTGTGAACCGAGCGAACTGTCAAACCTCACACAGATGCACTGCAAAAAGGGAGTGATTTGAATTCGATAGATCAATCTGTAGGACTCCGGACTAAACCAAGACAATGGTCGTTCCAGAGTCAATTTGGTCACAAGAGAGGATGGGTCGATCTGTAGGAGATCAATGCTGATCGAAGATTGTAGGTGTGTTGTGTATTCTGCGTAAAGAAATAAAATAAGTTCTAATTGATTGAATTTGCTCTGTTGAGAGTAATTGCTCAGACGTTGAGTTGTTAATCTCTTGATGTCTGTTTGACGAAAGATTGTCTTGTTTTTCAATCATGATTCAGATATTTATTTATATTGCTAGAATTGTAAACACCTTGATCCCATGAAGTATGACAGTTGCTGGAGTCAAAGAGTGGGGAAGTGGAAATCGTGTTAAAACCAGTTGCTCATCGTGCAGAGACTTGGTTGATTTTCCATCTACTACTTTGCTAACTCCTCCAACTGATTGCACGACTTGCTCACATTCTCATCGTGTGTATGAACACACGTGCCATAGACCGCCAGATCAAAACCCTAGTTAATATCCCCCCATGTAACATGATTGATGTCTCGTGATTGTGGTGTCTGCAAGGCAGGCGTGTATTTAGTTAGTCAGTTACTGACTTTATGGGACGATGAGTCCTTGTATTGCTGAGTTGAACGTGATTTGCAAATGTTCTGAGACTCATGAATTGAACGTGTTTGTTGAGACAGAGGTATAATTCTCAAGTAAACGTTGATAGTTAAGGTAAGCAAATATTGCTCATTTGATGAATTGTCGAATATTGATAGTTGAATCAATATTCCTTAGTCTAAGCAAATATTGCTCGTTTGATGAATTATTCGTAGCAGGACCAAAATAAAATATTAATTTATAATACTGGTGTAGATGGGGAAAAATGATTCGCCGGTTTTTACGGAATCGAGGAGATGATCGCACGGAGGAGACTCCTTTAACCGAGCAAAATGCTTAACCTCACACAGATGCACTGCAAGAAGGGAGTGCTTTGAATTCGAGAGATCAATCTGTAATACTCCGGCCTAAACCAAGACAATGGCCGTTCCATAGTAAATTCGGTCACAAGAAAGGATGGGTTGGTCTGTAGGAGGGAAGCTGAGAAATGTGTGAGATCAATGGTGATCGAAGATTGTAGGTCTGTTGTGTATTCTGAAAATAAGATAAATTCTGAATGATTGAATTTGCTCTGTTGAGAGTTGGATTGCTAATCTCGTGTTGTCGGTTTGACCTGAGATTGTCCTTGTTTCAATCATGATTCAGAGATTTATTTATATTGCTGGAATTGAAAACACCATGATCTCATAAAGTGTGACAGTTGATGGAATCAAAGAATGGGGAAGTGGAAATCGTGTTAAAACCGGTTGCTCAACGTGCGAGACTTGGTTGATTTTCTATCCACTACTTTGTTAACTCCTTCAACTCGATTGCACGACTTGCTCACATTCTCATAGTGTGTATGAACACACGTGCCGTAGACCGCCAGACCAAAACCCTAGTTAATATACCCCCATGTAACACGATTTAAATGCCTTGTGTGATTGTGGAGCTCTGCAAGGCGACGTGTATTTAGTTAGTCGATTCTTTGACTTCATGACTTCATGGGACGATGAGTCCTTGTTTTGTTGAGTCGAACGTGATTTGGAAATGTTCTGAGACTCATGAATTGAACATGTTTGTTGAGACAGAGATATAATACGTGAATAATCTATCATGAGAAAATACTGCTCATTCGATGAATTGTTGAATATTGATAGTTGAACCAGTATTCTTTGGTTTGAGCAAATATTACTCATCTGAGCAAATGTTGCTCATTCGATGAATTATTGGTAGCATGACCAAATAAGATACTAGCAATTGAACCGAGTATGATAAATAAAATGTTGATCATGGGATCAACGTAAAAATTATTAGCGTTTGAATCTGGAATTATGAACCTTGGACTCGAAACCCTAATTTGATCAATTGATGATTAACTGATGGTTTATTGAAAATTATCCTCGGAGCGAAGGAGGGACCGACTACATGGGATTATGAATCAACCATGTAATGCCCAGATGCTCTCATGAGCAAATATCAAGGTCTCCTGAAGACCAGTTGATTTGATGAAAAAGATGATTAAATGCTGGTTTAATCATTTATTAAAATAATGCGCGTCTGAACCTTAGGTAACAAAACCTAATTAATTATGAAGATGTGAGGGGACGACCAAGGGGTCATGAAACCGTCTCTGGGTAGTCACGGGATCGAATATTGATCGTCTTATGAAGTTCCAAGTTGTTTGGAAGAGTTTTGGACCTAATACGTGCAATTGCGCAAATTAGGTCAAAATTGTCAAAATACATGGGACCGGCCTCTTGCAAGCCGAAGAGCCAACCCTGGTCGGTCAAGGTAACATGCTCACGTCACCAAAGTGTTCGTATCTCACTTATGAGAATTTCGATATTTTCTGGTGTGCATTTGAGCAACATTTTGAGAAAATATGAAGAAATCAGGGATTTTTGCTGAGACCGTGAAAACTTCATGAGATGAAGGAAAAATAATAAAGTAATGAAGGAATCATAAAGTGTGTGACCGGCTATGGCCAAGACATGGCCGGACAGCCAAGGGGCCGGTCCCATGGTATATTTCCTAATTTTATTATATTTTCATGATTTTAGGGAAATATCATAAAACCAAGGAGTTTGTTAAAACCAAGGAGTTTCCATGAGATGAAGGAAACAAAATATTAGGAATAATAAAATAAGGGCGTGTGAGACCGGCTTGGGCATGGTTGGCCGGCTAGGGCTCAGTCCCGTGAGTTTTCCCTTATTTTATGTATTATTTCATGATTTGAAGGAATTTTCATAATTTGGAAGAATTTTCATAATTTGAAGGAAATATCATGAAATCAAGGAATTTCATAAAATCAAGGAAACATAAAAAATAATAAAAATAAAATAAGGGATGTGTGGGACCGGCTAGGGCATAGCCGGCCAGCTTGGGCCCGGTCCCATGAGTTTCCCTAATTTTATGTAATTTTTGTGTATTTTTCCATGATTTGAAAGAATTTTCATAATTTGAAGGAAACATCATGAAATCAAGGAATTTCATGGGATTAAGGAAACATGAAAAATATAATAATGATAAAATAAGACATGTGGGGCCAGCTAGGGCATGACCGGCCGGCTATGGCCGGTCCCACGTGTTTCCCTAATTTTATATTATTTTTCATGGGATCAAGGAAATATCATGAGATTAAGGAGTTTTCATGAGATTAGGGAAATAATAATAAAATAATGAGGAACCATGAGGTGTGGGGCCGGCCGGGATCAAGGCATGGCCGGTTGGCAAATAATCACGGCCCACAATATTTTCCCTAATTTTATATTATTTCCTCAATGTGAAGGAAACACCATGAAACTGAGGAGTTTCCTCAAAACGAAGGATATTTTTTCAAATGAAAGGATTTTCATGAGATCAAGGAAAATAATAAAATATGATAAAATATAGAATTTGGGCGTGGGACTGGTCACGGCATGACTGGCCGGCCGATGAGCCAGTCCCCTAGCGCCTTGACTATTATTTTATTATTTTATTTCCTATTTGCATAGGTTCATCGTCTCGTCGTATTTTGAAATACCTTGTTCGTGCGGTGATTGTTAGTGCATCATCGTTGAGTAGCTCAGATGCCCGTGTGTTAAATATTTATTACTAACCCATAGAATTCTGCTGAGAAGAACCATAAATTGAAGTAACGAAATATTATGAAAATATTGAATATTTTCCAGGGATTCAGTTAATGAATCTATTGATTTCGAGAATAATTAATTAATGGCTCTATACTAGCACGATCATCCAGGAGCATTAATTATTCAGAAATTGAGTGATATGAGCTTGTTGAAGCGTCATATTTTCTTTCATATAGTCAGGGAAAACATTGTTACATCCTGAAGACGTTATTGCTCTATACTAGCAAAGCTGTCTAGGAGCCGTCTAATCTTTTGATTCTATATAGAAGTAATTACCGAAATTGCTCGATTCGTGAGATATGTCGCCGCCTCGCTTGAGAGGCTACATATATATATATATATATATATATATATATATATAATCCGAGACGATATTCTCGGTCGTGAGATTCTTATAGCATGATCTTTCATGCTTCCGATAAGAGACATGAGCCTCAATATTTATCTGATTGCCGGATCAGGAATACATATAAGTATGGGTTTACGATTTTATCCTTTGTCGAAAATCCACCATCTACATTAAGTCCCCTTCTTAGTGAGGGACATTCATTGTAAAGACCCTCAAGCTCGTCAACGCTATTAGACTAGTCAAGAGACGTCTTTGCCGCTAATAACTCGATTAGGTTAACACGAACGTTAATTATTAGAAATTAATCTAACAACGATATAGATACGAAACTAGTACCGCTAGATAGAGCTCGAAAAGTTATGCGAGATGGACTACTCGAGCGTGTCACTCGGATACCGGACGAAGAAGTAATCGTCAGAATTGTTGAAGGGAAAAATAGTCATCTTGCAATTTAGCCGCCTTGGCTTCCCGTATCAAGTTTTCGGGTGCCTTTAGTACTTTTGGTCGGCCTTATCTCAACCTAGTATATTAACTCGTTATTCTTTCTTTTTCAGTATTCTTTCTTCTTCATTCGTTTTCTTCTTTTCTTCCTCCGGTTCTGTTCCTGCGAGAGATTCAAGAGTTGAGAGTGAGTTTTGATTGAAGAAACTCAGTGATGGAGTTGTGTAGATGATGTAGCAGTCGAGGTTATTGTTGATGAAGAATAAAAGATGAATCAGAGAACCAAGTTAGGGTTTTCAGTGAATAGGAATTGGAGTCTCGAATTGGTGATGATTAAGATGAAATTAAAGATGGGTTTGAAGGTTATAACTTGAAGATGAAGTTGGTCATGTTAATTTAGAGGATTTGATTCCAAAGAATATCTCAATTCGAAAGAGTTATAGAGTTAGGGTTCTGTGAAGAAGAAGAAAAAAAGGATTAGGGTTTTGGGGTTTGATTTTTGGCTTGCATGATTGGTAGATAAATAATTGAAGGATGGGTTTGTATTATATGAAGTCCTGGATTGAGTTAGAAGATGAAATTGATGTATCTGGGATTGAATTAATTAAGGGATTGTTGATGTTCTTGAAATTGATTGCTAAATCAATTTAAAGGTAATTGTTTTCCTAAGTTAATTTAGTAAAGTTGTTCAGCTTCTTAGATTGAGTGTATGTGATTGATAATGGAGCTACAATATGTAGTTTAGACTTATGTTGAATTCCAGGGAAAAGGGAATGGATGTGAGTATTGAATTACAGAGATTTATATAGAATTGTTACAATCAGAACAAGAAGTTGGTGTTAGTGGTTTAAATGATTTGGATGGCTGAAGCAAAAGGTGTCTGAAATGAAATGATTGAAAGGTTAATTGAATTGTTACAGGTGGTGTTGAGTTACTTAGTAATTGTTTGTACATGTTACTGAATTACAGGGAAATGTTATGTGCCAGACTAATGTAGGGAATGATCTGAATTTGGTATGAGTCACAAATATGGATGATGGTTGTGTTAAGGTTGGTATGGCAGAATTGTTGAAGTTCAGGGGATATGAATGAATGGGTCTGTGTATGAATCTCATATGGATACAGGGTGTTTTATGAGCTGAGGTGTTGAGTTGTGTTGTTGTCTGTAAGTTGTTGTTAGGTCAGTGGCAAGGTTGTTTAGAGTTTGATTTGGTTGTTACGAAATGGATGATAGTGGATGGGTGCTCTTCAAAAGATCAAGTTGATGTTATTGGTGAAGTGAAATGGTCAGTTGTGATTGTAGGAACTTTGCATTGGATGGGAAAGAAGATTCTGGTTCACTGTTAAGTGTTGATGTTGATAGCAGGGGTTGGCAGTGAGTAAAATGGATTGTATTCTGAACTAGGAGTTTAGGCAGAACTCTAAGATTTTGTGTAATGGTTGTGGTCTGCTGGCCTGTTTGAGTTGAGAAGATAGTTATTGCAGCTACTGCTTTTGCAGGTAAGCTAGACTTGTATTTGTAGCTAAAATTATGAAGTTTAGTTGAAATGAATATGTTAATATTGTAATAAGAATAGTACACATAATCTGGTAGAATAGGAATCCATTGTTGAATCAATGGTTTAGACCTATTAGTCACCCCATTCAGTTTAGCTAACTCAGTGTATCTGACTGAGTCGGATCTGTTGACTCACCGAGTTCCCTGTCTAGACCCATATTGACTCAGTTGACCGATTCATGTTTGACTTTGACCTTGACTGTTGACCTGAGCTTAGATGTTGACTGTTAGAGACCCGTTGACTGTTAGATTGACCGTTAGAGATTGTTAGTTGACCAGATGGACCAGGCCTTAGATTAATGAGCCGGACTAATGGACTTGGGCTTAGGCATAGTTTCATACTTTAATTGTTTGGACCCTTTATGGTCCGAATTGACCTTTGGTTTCTTCTACAAAGTTGTAGATATTCATAAGACTTATTTAATGGACTATAGAACCAACCAAATTGAATTAGTAAACCTTAGATATGCTAAGGATAGATAAATAAAAGATATAGAACCATAAATGGGTTTAGAATCATTAGATAGATTTGTATGATTCTTGTGTGAGCCATTTTGGCTAGATTCTTAGAGTGCTTGTGTGATTAACAGTTAGTTATTAACAACGATCGATTCAAAGGATGAACCCGTGGATCGTGGATCTTGAGGTAGGCGTGGCCTGTCATCAAAAGAGGTGGGAATTTATATTTAACTCTTTTGTGATTATTGTTGTTTTCTTTTACAAAAGTTTATGTTTATCAAAGTCATGCCTTATCTGGTTGTGCTTTCATTGTATTGTTTAGTTTTAAATTCCGAAAGTTCTGTTATTTCATTTAATCTTTCCATGGTATGGAAAGGAACTGTAATGTTTGTTTATCTCTATGAATTGTTTGAGAAATAAGAATTTCCATTTGACTGCTTGGAAAATAAGATTTTCCATCTGTGGTATATAGGATACTGCTCCTTCATTTATACCTACTTACTTTCGAGCTTTTATGCAATAACTAGGTGGAGGCTGAATCACCATATTAGCTATCTAGGTTGAGGCTGAATAACCATATTATTCATTGTTTGGAAGGAGTTAGTTCCATATACATGAATGTTTGCTCTGTGAATTGGTTGTGTTTTAGTGTTAGGGAAAACATGAATTGTTTCCAAATCATTCCAATGATTACTTGAAAGTTAAATGTTAATCCTAGTGGGCACCCCTTTTAGGGACGATGTGCTCACCCATTTCCACTTTCAGTTTCAGAGACAGATCAGTGTTGCGCAGCGAAAGCTTCGAGGAGTCGAGTCCGTAGTTGGTTAACTTCTGCGATGTTTATTTTGTTTTATATTCTATTTATGATTTAAATGACTATTGTATATGTATCATTTGAGAGAAGTTCTTGTATATATATATTTCAGAGCGGGGCTAGTTTTTGGGTTAAGTTTTGTAGTAGATTTCTTAATTGAATGCTTAAGTAAATGCTTTAGATTTTTAGTGCCTCTTATTTAGTTAATCTCTTGGATTAGTCAGCTGCTAGCTTAGGGGGTACTACAGTCATGTTCCTCAGTCATCACTGAATGGTGATTTTCCGGTCACAAACAATATAAGCAATTGAACTTAGTCATTAGATAAGACCTTACCGGATTTTCATAGTACGAGCAAACCACGACTTGAATGAAGATTCCAGTGGCATGATAGAGCATCGTTTAATGAGCATAAATTGGTGTTGAACCGCTGATTTTGATGACGGGACCTTGGTCGCTTTAGGATTCTCGGGCCGGGCCCAATAAGGAAGTCCTTGTTAGATTAGGTTTTGGAAATAAAATTTGGTATAAAAGGAATTAATCCCTTTTTTTTTTAATTTCCTACGACCAGTATCTTCATCACCTCTCCATCACCTTCACGCCAGCAACAGGAAGAGAGATAAAAAATTTGCCTGAGCACCACCATCCGCCGTCGTCGTCCGATCACCGGCCGGCCAGTTTCCGGCCGGCGCCGACCAGGTGCGGAATTTTTTATTTATTTATTTTTGCTGATGTTTACATGAGTTTCATGAAGTGATCATGTTGAAATCATATATTTGTGTATGAGTAGGATTTTGTCGAAAAACCCTTGTTTTTGAAAACGTATGTTCGTTTGATCGTTAGTTTCGAAAACTAATAATAATCCCTGATTTAGGAGAGATTTTTCTTTATATATGAAGATTTAGGTCCAGTGATAAAACTAAGTTTATGAGCTTTCATGTGAACCAAAGTTTTATCATGAGAAGGTGAATTTTCACAAAACCGAAATAAACCCTCATTTTAAAGAATGACGATGATACGAAGAAAGAGTTTTTTTTTTTTTATATATGAACTTGTGTCCAGTGATAAAATTTTGTTTACGATCTTTCATTTAAATCAAAACTTTATCTTATAATGTGTGAGTTTTCACAAAATTGGAACAAAACTTCGTTTCAAAGACGTATGACGATACGAAGGAAGAGATTTTTTATTTTTATTTTTTGTAAAACCGTGGCCTGTCCACGAAAAATATTTTTGTAAACAAAACCGTGACATGCTCTCGTGGAGAAGAAGATTTTTTTTTTTTGCGTGAGTTGTGACTCACAAGACGAGAATGTGAGGTATTGTTCCCGTTTTTTGTAAACATATATTTTCAAAACCCAAGTTTGATTTTGAGTAATTTTCAAAGTAAACAATTATTTATGATGAAATAATGTTTTAGTTTTCATTATTCCATGGTGAATGCTCACGCAGTATAAATATTCATGATTTTATGAAAATCTGAGTTTATGCTCGTCTTTTGTAGAATTGAAGAAACAAGCAAGTTTTGAAGTGTTAACTCTTGAATTACAATCACTATCGCTCGTAGAATCGTAAAAAGGTAAGGGTTGAGAATTACCATTTTGTAGACGTTTGCATCTTGTATGAATGGTATACTGAAGCGAAGTATTGTGTACACGTTACAGCTACTTTGCTAGGATGTCTGATTCTCAAGTCAATGCTGCTTCCAGAGATGATATGTGTGTGGACAATGATGCTTCCAGGGAAGATTCACACATAGACAATGACTTCCATTGGTGAAGATGAAACTCCTGGAACCAAGAACATTTCGAACATAGAGGATGCATTCTTCATAGACCAAGGGCCTGAAAAGCGTCTCAAAACTCCAACATTTCGTCTTTTGATAAATCCCAGAGAGGTTACTCAGAAAAAACGGGTGACTCCTCATGCAGCTATTCGATTCTGTCTCGAACGAGGATATTTTTCTGCATCAATCATTGAATTCAAGCTTTCTCTACGGCCCTTGGAAATGTTTTCTGGATGGGCGAGGTACATGCTGGGTTTTCCTCGTGTTCGAGCTAAGTTGTATGACGCACGAGTAATACGAGCTATTCAAGCTTCTGGAGATTTATTCATTTTTCATGATGCGCGAGATATTTTAGCTTTACTTGCTCGATGGTGTATTCCAACTCACTCTTTCATATGCAGATGGGGAGAGTTTACCATTAATTTAGAAGATGTAGTTGCTTTGTTGCATCTTCCAATCACGGGCAATCTTCCTGAAAATATTTCTTCACCAGAGGAAGTTGCAATCTCTAACATCTTGACAACCATGATGGAGGATATTAATTAAGCATCTGGCAGCAAAGGTTGTTATGCTCATTGGTTAATACACTGGTGGCCAAAAGATACTCCTCTGGAGTGGCCTGTTGACGGTACGTTATCTATTGTTGCTTTCTTGTGTTTATGGCTGTCTAGAGATGTATTTGAAGATGCTGGAAACTTGTTGAAGCCATTCGTGATTCCTTTTGCGATTAAGATGGCTCAGGGCGAGCAACTCCCAATAGGTAGCTTGTTCTTGGGTTCTTTGTATTCTAACTTGGACTCCTTGATCATGGACTCTAGTGTCTCGAACGGTTTTATGAAGATTGAATGTTACGCCAATACAATGTTTCTTCAAGCTTTGATGTGGGAACACTTCAAGAATTATGCACCTATTCCACGTACCATTTTGCAAGGATTGAATACTGATGCTCGTCATGTTTTCTCTGAGAAAGTTAATGCCAGGATCATGCGCTGGTCTACAAAGCAACCTCGACTGAAGACTCTCTTTGTTGATGTTCTGGATTGTGAATCTGAATTCAACTTCCGCCCATGGGTATCAGTTCCCCTTTACATCTCTCAGTTAAGAACTTTTAATGATGAAGAGAGCATGACTTTGAAATCTGGTGCTGATTTGGACGATGGCGAGAGAGCTTTTATGCTAAGTTGTACTCCCGGTTATCTAATATCCATAATGCATGGTGAATTCTCAGTGGAAGAATACAATATTGATAGGGCGTCTCGGCAAATGGGTATGGATCAGTGTGTTCCGACTTTCCGAAGAAGAAAACCCTTAGTTGATCAGCTTATGACCCGTCTGGATCGCACACATGTGGAAGGAAGTGAATTCTGGTTCCCCATCTCTGGAAGAGTTTCATATGTAACTCCGGGTTACATAGAATTTTGGGATCGAAAACTCAAGCGCTTATCTGATTTTGTAAGAGTTAATCAACCCTTAGTGAAGGACCCCCTTCTCCTGAGATGATTGTTACTCGACCAAGATTGAAGCATTTCCCTGGTAGAGACAAACGGAAAACATCTCCAGGATGTTCACAAGTAAGTATTTTATAAAGTCTTCATAAGATTATGATGATTGTATTTTGATTGCATCAAAATTTTCTTTTCCACAGGGCGGTCGTAATGTAAGACCACGAATTGATGTAAACCTCTCAGAAGCCGAAGCGATTGTTCATGGCTGTAGGATCAGAATATCGCGACATCAATACCTCGCGAGATCAATAAACGATAGCATTGCGAAGGTGTCGCAGGTGAGTAATATAAATGACGCAATGAATGACGACAGCCAAAACACGAGAAAGATGTGAAGACCTAGCGAGATCTAGGAGAGTTGCGAGATTATATATTTGTACACTTGCGATATTTCGCAAGACATTCCCGAAAATAAAGGACAGCTTAGCTGTCATCCACTATGTAATACCCTATATAAAGAGTTGAACAGGCCTGTTGAGGGGGGATCTTTTTTCGAGTGTTGGGCAAGTCATTAAGAGAGAGAAAGTTTAGAGTGATTGTAATTCTTTAATCGATTTCCATTTCATCTTGTAAACATTTTAAGAGTTTAATCAATAAAAATTACAATTGTTCATCTTAAAAATGATTTGATTGTATAGATTCTTGTGAGGGGTGTAGTGTAGGATTTCCTGTAACTACATATTGGCGCTAGAAACAGGGAGAGAGTGAAGATTGACACCGTGATTTGAAAAATTTGGAGTAATAGGGAAGGAATTTCATAAAATTTTCAACAACTTACCGAAATTGAGAAATGGCTAGAAGAAGATATGCATCAGAACAACCAACAACTGTTAGAAGGAGTAGGAGACTTGCTGGATAAGGGAGAAATGAAATGGGGGAATCCTCAAGAATGAACATAAGAAATAATGAAGAAAATCAAATTCAATCACCAATTCAACCAGTACCAAATAGAAATGTGGATTATGATAGAGTAAGCATGCATACTTGGAGATCAGACTCTGTGGACGAAAGGGGAGAAGAAGAACAATTGGTAAACAATGGACAAGAGGAAAGAGACCGAGAAGGGATTGGAGAAATAATTCATGGAAATGAAGAGATCGCAGCATTAGAGGCATTGAGACAAACAATACATGAAGAAATGCGATTAGAGGCAGAGGAACGTACAAATTTGACAAGACAAAATCATGAGTTGAGGATGGAAAACATGAGATTACAAAACAGAAGGTCGAGAAGCACTACAAGGTCAAGCTCAAGATCAGTTAGAGAGGAAATAAGGAGAACTTTACCTATAGAAAATCTTGATGAAGAAAATCGAGAGGAATCGCAAAATCCAAGCGTAGAACATTGCGAGAGAAGAGAAATGATGGAAGATCGTTATATCCCACATCCCGAGACTCTTCAGAATGGGCGAAATGATGGAAATCAAGGAAATAGGCAGCGTCAGGGGCGGAATAATCCAGCTGATGAAGAAAATCAGGAAGAAGGAAGAAGAATATTGCATGGGAGAGAAGCACGGAGGAAGCAAAAAGAGATTGAAGATGAAATTGAAAGACATTATACTGAACAAGCACGTCTAGCCTGCGAGAGGGAAAGATTAAGAACAGAAATGGAAGAACGGGAATTGGAAGAAGCAATTCGCCAGAATAATCAGATAATCGAGAAAGAAGGAGAGAACAAAATCGCAACAATGGTAATATCAATGAAGAATATGAAAGAGTACAAAGGAGAACCGATAGGCAGCAAAGAAGAGAAAATGATAGATATAACGGTGTGCGAATTCGTGAAAGAGATGAAGGAGAAGATCGCAGAGGAAGACGAGAAGAGAATGATGAACAAGAAAGTCAAAGCATACATGAACGCAGGAGAAGAGAGGCGGAACTAAAAAGACCAGTAGATTCAAATTTTGATATAAATGAACAAATCCTGAGAGAATTAGCAGAAATGAGAGGAATGTTGAACAGTAAAAAGGGAGGAGGAAAGAGACAGTTGGATGAGGCCATCGAGGAAGCTGCGAAAACTCCATTTACACAAGAAGTAAAACTAGGAGGAATACCCCCAAAGTGTAATTTACCTGGGTTAACCAGCATTTTTGATGGAACAACTTGTGCAATACAACACATCAAAGCTTATGTGAGGTGTATGTTATAATGGGAAAATCATGATGCTATATTGTGCAAGTATTTTGCATCAAGTTTGACAAGAGAAGCACTGAAATAGTTTGAAGGTTTACCAAGAAACACAATCACATCATTCAACCATTTACAAGCTATATTTTTAGGGGCGTACATAAGTAATAATTCCTCGCGACCGGGTATTGAAGATGTATTTGGGTTAAAACAAAGGGTTGGCGAAAGTTTGAAACATCTGACCGTGAGGTGGAAGACAATGTGTAGCGATATGGCTGGTCGTGTGGATGAGAGATATCTCATTTTATCATTCATTAATGCTATGTTCGCAACCAATCTGTTATACATTCAGGTTTTTAGAATCAAGAATACAACCACAATGACTGAGTTGCGAGAACTTCAGGAGGAATACATTGCTCTAAAGGAAAAGAAAAATGAGATGGAATCATACCCTGTCGCGAATGCAAGTTCAAGATCTGTGAATGCAAGTTTGTTACCTAAATTGATAAACACAGTGGCGAGCACCTCGCAAGGTCAACAAGAAATGATAACGGATGATGGTCAGCAAAAGTTAGTAGCCATGGGAAGTCGTGATCAGGAAGAATTTGAAAGAGAAAGAAACTTCTATAACCGTGGCGGAAATAACAAAATTCAAAGACTTGATCATCCGCAAGAAACTTATGGAGGTCATAGGCATAATTATCATAGAGGGCAGCGAGGTCATAGGGTAGTATGGGAGGAAATCAAGATGCCCCCATTGAACGCTAGTGTGGAGAAAATATGGGAAGCTATAATCCTGATGGAAAACATACCTGCACCATGGAACATGGGGAATGAACCGCCTCCAGGTGACAGAAGTCATGAATTCTGTTCCTATCACCATTTTTATGGACACCTAACGAATGATTGCAGAAATATAAAAAGAATCATCCTCAGAATGATAGACCAAGGGAAGCTAAATCATTTCTTAAAATGTGAAGAGAAGGCTCAACCATTACCACCACAACCAGAAATTCACAGAGTAAACATAACAAAAGGGAAAGAAACATTTGTAGTAGAAGTTGGAGCGAAAGCCAAAAACTTGTTCTGCAACTCTATCGTACATTCGTACAGGACAATTGAAGATTTTCATGATAGTGTTCTCAGTAGGGTTTTCGCAAGATATGCTGATAATAGAGAAATAATGAACATCGCGAAAACATCGCCACTAAAGGAATGGCAAATATATATTATTTATTTTACCGCAGAAGAGGTACCTGAGGGAGGAGAGATGCATGACAGCCCATTAGTGGTAAGATTGGAGATTAACCCAAAACATGTTGATGATGAAGATGATGAGGCGGAAAATTCATAGGCAATCAATAGAATCTTAATTGATACTGGAAGCTCTATAAACATCCTTTTTTACCATACTTACAAGACTATGGGAGGGAAAGACGAAGATCTGATACCTTCAACCTATAAGATTTATGGTTTTAATGGTACTGCCAATAAACCTAAAGGAGAAGCTCGTATGCGAATACCACTGAAAGGATTATCAACTGAAATTTTGTTTTGCATAGTCGATGTGGAGTCCCCCTATAATGCATTAATTGGGCGACCTTGGTTACATGAGATCTTGGGTGTAGCATCGACTTACCACCAGTGATCAAATTTCCTCATCCCAAAGGGTGTTGGAGTTATAAAAGGAGATTGGGCGAGGGACAAAAGTGCTATGAAGTTGATGTGGAATCTTGCGAGGAAAAGGTCGCTCAAAAGAAGAACTCGAAGCGTAACATAAAAGAAGAACAAAGAAGGGAAAGACCGATGGTGGACGCAATAGAAGTGAGAGATGAAGATACATTGCGAAACCAATGCCCGAAGACAATTGAAATTGCGATGGTTTCGCAAAAGGGAAGGAAATATCAGGAAATTTAAATGAAGAAGCAGAGAGCAACAAAATTAAGAAGTGTAAGAAATGAATAATTGATTTTAGATTTGTGTAAAAAAAAAATATATATATATATTTTGAGTGACAAAGACATGTCAAAAGTACAAAGAATATGACGATCGAAGAAGGAGTACGCGAAAGTCTCGCGAGACAGAATATATGAAAATCTGGTTAAATAATTACAGCAAAGATCACAGCAAAGGAAGCAAGATTATGCGATAATTTCGCAAAGATAATGAGAAGAAATAATCAAAAATCAATGATATATACGAATGGGACGAACCTTTATGGCGTACACCCTAGTTCGCGAATGATATTTCGCAAGAGGCAAATGCAAGACCTAAAGTGCGTCATATAAGGGGGTATCTCTTGACATGGCTCAGGTAAAAGGTTACACCGCCCCTAGAACCTGAGTCATGGAGATTTGGGGTCAATAAAGCCCATCCAGGAGAGATACCTTGGATTTCCAACTGTATAAGGTTATACCCTGGTTGGACGACCGAGGGTCTCTTCCAAGGAGTCAGTGTATGACCGAGGCGCCGAGGTACACGGTTGAGCCAAGAGTGCCTGGGGCATTTGAAGTGTCTCGGCCATTCTTGGAAAGTCTTGGCACATGCTGCACTCGGCCCGAAGAAAACTCCACTTAGCGTGCAGTCTCGTAACCATAAGCCCTATAGGTATAATGGATAAGAGGCTGCGAAAACAACTGGTTGTTGTTAAGACCTGATGGGATGAGCTAGTCTTGTATGGCCGATGTACGCCTCCTTGAAGGGGCAACCAGGGAGATGATAAGGGCGGCACCCTCCATTAGGGAGCTGATAAGTGTCTTAAGACGCAAATGTCATGGGGCTTTATTTTCGCAAGAAAATTTAGGCTTGTCATATTTGTGCGATGATCCTGAAGAGGCAATAATACTAACGCGAGGATAAGACGAGATCAATGGGTCTTTATATGAAAATGAAAAGACGTCCTGCGATTTCGTCGCAAGACGGCAATGTCATAGGGCTTTATTTTCGCAAGAAAGTTTAGGCCTATCATATTGTCGCAATAAAATTATCCTGCAGAGGCAACAATACTAAAGACATGATAAGGCAAGATCAATGGGTCATTACATGAAAATGTAAAGACGTCCTGCGATTTTGTCACAATGATGAGGGGTGGCGCAATAAGACCTTTAACTAGGAAGGCAAAATAAGACCAAATAAGAAAATGAGTAAGCAAATAAGCTTGCGAAAATGATTATATGCAAACAAATAAGTTTGCGAGTATACAAATGGAAACAATCAGGAAAAATTTGCTTGCGAAAACTAAGCAGCAACAGTTATGAAACTGAGGCATATTATTACTTAAAGGTTCTCTACTAAAATCTCTCATTTGAAAACAAATAACAGAGGCAAATATGGGAATGAATAGGATATAAACTTGTTATTTATTTTCATATGATAAATTTATTCACTCATAATATTGATTAACTGTATTGCAAGAAAGAATTGTTCTTTTAACATGTGCGGAAAAAGACAACAAAGTAGAACTTGTATTTGAAGATCTAAGAGATTTACAGTAAGAAGTTACAAAAATGGAAGACTAAAAGGATAAATGTACAGATATTACAAGAAAAAAAGAAGAAAATGGAGCTAATTCTTAGTTCATTCTTCTTTTTCATCGTACTCTTCATCGGACTCCTCTTCTTCGCTAGCATCACTATCGAGACATCCAAGGAAGGCATATTTTCAGAATCTCATCAAGAAGACAAGGATATGATGAAAGAGGAATACCGTGGTCATCGCAGATCGTCCTAATAGTTTGATTGCGAAAGCGGACAAAGATCATTCTCGAAATTTGCTACAGTAGTTTGCGCTGCTTCTTCAACTTGGAATACTTGTCATTGCGAAGAGAGAAGTCCTTTGCAAGTCGTTTCTTTCTCGATTCAAGTTCTTTAATTCTTGTCTCAAACCTCTTCTCAACTTCGTGAACATATGACAATGAATTAGTAACTTAATAGCAATCTCACAAAAAAGAAGCGGTAAAGTAAAGAAGAACAATTAACAACCTTCTCTCGTCGTAAATCATATCTTTAACCAAGGCAAGATGCTCAGCGTGAAGGCTAACGTTAACACCTAAGTTATTTCTGGCATTATCTAGAACTTTCGCAGCCCAAGAGAATTCATCGTCACTATTTATGAGAAGAAGAGAACGAGTTTGATTCTCTCTCTCTCCTTAAGTATAGCATTTTGACGAAGAGATTCATCACGTTCAATTTGGACTTCAAGAAGAGTTTTTTGAAATTTTGCTAATGCTTGGCACCTTGATTAGTAATGCGATCTTTGTCATCTATAAGGCTACTAATTTTCTTCCTTAAAATATTAGTTTTCTCGTGGGAACTAAGGTATAAACGTTTAAATCGGTTGGCTAAACCTAAACTAGATCTATGATCAATTTCTAAGAGGTGAAATTGGGTTTGAAGTTCGTTTAGTGGAAGAGATCTAATTTTGTTATTTGAAAAATTGTTTAAAGATTCGTTGGGATGAGAAAGAAGGGCATCACTATCCATAGGCTTGGGAAATGAGTGAAGAAGAATGGCTTCATCAGAGAGATTATAAATGTCTGCGAAAATGATATGTCAGATAAAGAAAAATAAATGATAGAGTAAAAGCAAGGAAAAAAGAAGAATCTTATACCATAGAGTTGCTGATTAGCACTTTGAAGGCTAGATATTTTATTCTTCTGTGTAGAAGATTCAGCTTCTAGTTGTTGAGTCTTTTCGCAAAGAACCGCAGCGTCACTTTCTAACTCTTCATTCTTCTTGCGAAGCTGGAGATATTTGTTTTCAAGAGTGTTGCGCCTTTTCTCAAGATCTGAGGCAACAACAAAGGAAGCTCTCCCAGACTACAAAGAAAGATAAAGAAATTATCAAGATATGATTTAAAATTAAAATTATGAAGAAATAAAGAAATACTGACGTAGACGTACCAAGGCACCAAGTACATTTAAGAAGCTAGGAGTCACTGATCTGGAAACCCACTGAAGAGAATCATTACCCTCTAGCAAAGAAGCATCACAGATGTTCGCGAGAGCTTCACATGTATTAGAAAGGCGATCATCTCCAATTCCTTGCATGGAATCAGAGAAGATATTAGACAGTAGCGCCATAGGGGATTCAGTTGGATGATCCTCCTTCGCAAAAGAAATATCAACTTCGTCATCATCCTCATCGGAACTCTCGCTGGATAGAGGTCTTGAGCGAGAAGAAGAGTGAATCTTCCGTTTTTTAGAAGGTGGAGCAGTGGATTTCCCCTTGCGAAGAGGACCTTTACCCTTTCCTTTGGCCTTCGCAGCTTCAGAAGTTTCTTCTCCTAAGAATTCAACACCAATCTTCACACACGAATGAAGATAAGAAACAGAGGCAACAATATTGTTAAAAATAACAAAAGAAAATATTTCTTACTTCATCCGTGATTGAACGGAGTACCGCCAGAGTACTCGCCTTTGGATTCCTTTCGTAACTTCTTCTTAATTTGATGATCTAAAAATTTCGCAAGATTAGATATAAGAGGAAATGAAGATTGCAAAGTGAGTGAAAGTTAGGAAATATACCTTTTTTGCTTTTCCGGACCAATTAAATACCCAAGGATGATAATTTGCGAGATTCGCAGGGAGTACATTGGGACCTGAAATGTAAGGTCCATTCAAAAATAGCGGAAAGACGCACCACTTGTCGTCTTTGGAATGGCGAGGAACATTGTTCTTGCCGGAGTGCCAATCGATATCTTGCATGAGTATCTTGTCGCTGGGAATGTTCTCTTTTCTTTTCAACCTTGCACCCCAAATGAGACCTATCGTTCTTCATATTTATCACTTCATAATTTTCAAAAAGTTTTCTATCAATACTTTTCAAAGAACTATCTCTAAGTTTGCGAATTTAGGATCTCTGACTTTATCAGGATATAGAGATCCCTTACCAGCTCCACGATTTGCGAATTCAAGCATTAAACGGATACAATCCCCACTTAATTGATAGATAGCCCGCGAGAATTTCTCATGAGCAAGAATTTCATAAAACAAGGGCAATTCGGGATCATAGAGAGGAATGGGAAAACCTGCGAGGAGCTGACCTAGCGAAATTATGATTTTCTGATCATCACAATGATTATCAGTAAACAATTTTGCAGAGGGAATAGATGAAGATTCTTGATTGGGAATGGTGGATAAGGTGAAACCCCTCTCTTGTAAATTCTTTTGAGTCTCACCTAAAAGGGTTTCGTATCTACGACCAGGTGGAGCCATTCTCAGAATATGGGAATGAATAGAAAGTTGAATATCAAGAGAAAGAAGGAAAGGAAGATTTACACTAGCAGAAGCGTAAATTGCGGAGGAGGAGAGTTGAAGAAAAATTGCAGAGAGAAAGTAAAAAAGAAGAAGAGGAGGGTGAGAAAACTATATATAGAGAAGAGTTCTCGAGAAGATAAATGCATTTAATTCGAGAGGAGACGTGAATGGTCAAGAAAAAACGGTTGAAAGAGACGTGTCAAGAAAAGAGCGGAAGAAGAAACACGTGTAATAAATTCTGTGTAAAAGTACGGGGTCATATCAAAAACAGATAAAGATGAACAGTTGCGGCATTTTAAAAATACTAGTTCTCATGACATTCTCTTCTTCGCAGAGAAGACATGAGAAGAGGCAAGATGTAGGATCAGAATATCGCGAGATCAATAAACGATAGCATTGCGAAGGTGTCGCAGGTGAGTAATATAAATGACGCAATGAATGACGACAGCCAAAACACGAGAAAGATGTGAAGACCTAGCGAGATCTAGGAGAGTTGCGAGATTATATATTTGTACACTTGCGATATTTCGCAAGACATTCCCGAAAATAAAGGACAGCTTAGCTGTCATCCACTATGTAATACCCTATATAAAGAGTTGAACAGGCCTGTTGAGGGGGGATCTTTTTTCGAGTGTTGGCAAGTCATTAAGAGAGAGAAAGTTTAGAGTGATTGTAATTCTTTAATCGATTTCCATTTCATCTTGTAAACATTTAAGAGTTTAATCAATAAAAATTACAATTGTTCATCTTAAAAATGATTTGATTGTATAGATTCTTGTAAGGGGTGTAGTGTAGGATTTCCTGCAACTACAATGGCGGAGAAGGCAGGAGTAAGAATTATAAGATGTTACCTAACACCATAAAGTCCCCAGTGACTTGTTTGGTGAGTTTATCGATATCTCTTTCGTCATGACTTCTTCTCATCCGTGTAATTAGGATATTGAAAACGACTTTTGCTATTCCATGCAGAATTTCACTCCATCAAGGATTGACGGTCTTCAGTTCTCTGCTGCTGGGCAGACGACTTCCGACTTGATTGAAGAAGAAGAGGACGTAAGTATTTCCTCGTACATTCAATTATGATGTTTTGTAAAAAAAATGATAATTATTTAAGGGTACTTCCAGGAGGATGTTTCCATGGAGGTGGAAATCCCTCATGATGCTCGTTCGGAGAATAATGATAAAGGAAATTCCCAAAACTCGAAACCGGATAATGGTGTTGTTGATGCTGACGCGGGAAATTCTGGTTCTTTGAAATCTTCAAAGGCTACCCAAGTAGGTGTTTCTCTTGTATTTTATTCATATAAGCATAAGCTTGTTGATCCACGAGTGAATAAATGAGAATGTATATGAATTTATCAAAAGTTTTGCCGAAAACACGTCACCGGAAAATTCAGAACTCAACCTCTTAGCAAAAGTGCCATAGAATCTTCGCCCGATGTCATATTTTCGTGATCCGCATATGTATCTTTATGCCCAGGAATTTTCCAAGCTTTGGTAAAGAAGAATTTTGAGTTTTGAGCATGTGTAGGAGACGAAATCGACGAAACAGTAAACATGCAGGAGATTTTCAGCTGTCATGTAGTCCAGAGTTTCGACCATAACGTTTTGCTCGTTCATCCAATTGCTATGAAATTTTTATATGTTGTAGATAACATCCATACGAAGAGAATGGTATATAACCCAACCATTGATTCTTCACCAATTGCTCCTTGTTCACCGCTTTGTACATGGGAGTGTAAAATCTTCTCAAGCGGGCTTGTTGTAAAACGTGTCTTTGTGACTTTCACATTAGTTGTTGACATATAACATGTAGAATGAAGAAACTTGATGATGCTAGACCATATATATGATGTAGTTTACGATTTCTTTTGGTTTCATGCTTGGATGATCCTAATCTCATGTAATGTTCGTATTAGGTACAAAATACTGAAGTTGAGAATGAAGGAATCAATAATGATGAAACGAGCAACCCTGGGGTTATTGATAAAGAAGCAAATATCTATGCACTTCTAGGCCATGAGAGTGTTGTTGCTGAAGCAATTAAGGGGATCGAGACCTCGATTGTTGTTGCTTCAGTGATGAAAGAAACTGAGCCGCAAGTAAAAGAGACTGAAGAAACTGTTGTTGTAGAGATTGCTCCAGTGATTGAAATCCATATAGTGGTGCATGAATACCCAAGTGAAGGAGTTTGTTTTAATCCTCCGTTTGATGCATCACTCCCATACCACGAACTAGTTGGTGGATTCGGCGTTCCCATTGGATATGCCAACTTGTACGAGAAAATATGGAAGAAATTTGGTCACATCGTCGTTACTAGAGACCCTAAGCGTGCTTATTCCTTAACCATGCAATTAAGTGTTATCTTGCGTGTTGTAAGCGATATATGCACTAGAGCTAGAAATACTGTGACTCCAGATGTACTCTTTAATTGGGAGTTCAACTTTGAGAATTCTGAGAGACTTGGCTTTGAATGTGAAGTGGCTTCGTAAGAAGATGAATGCTATTAAGGACTCATGTGAGAATAACATACCCTTTCCCAATGATGTTGTGATGGAAAAGGAAGACAAAATTGCTAGACTGACTGAAGAGCTGAACATGGAGAATGCGGCTTTGCAAGTCTTGAAGGATGCAGATGAGCAAAAATCTTTCTTTGCTGATTTCATTTGATTTCTTTTCATAATCTCTTGAACTTCTGAACTTCTGAGAGATGTGAGGTTTTATTTCTGGTTTTGATTGGTTTTGAATAAGTAGATGATTGAGGATTTTCTTTGGATTTGATAGGGATTTTCTTTAAGTAGACTGAATTTTGATAGATTGCTGGATTTAAATTACTGAATGCAAGTATTGCAAACATTTTGGAGGAATTGAAATATAATGAAAGAAAACTCTAAATGCCAAATATTTTGGACGTTGTGCCTAATACTCCAAATATCCAAAACCTCATGCGTCAAAAACCTTGATCTAATTTTCATGTATTACGGCCACACATTCCTTGCCATCCATGTTGATTAATCTGTAGTTTCCGCCAGCAACAGACTTAGAGATCATGAAGGGTCCTTCCCAGTTGGAACTCTTTGCAGAATGAGAATTACGTTTAGTTGCTTTGAGAACCAAATCTCCTTCCTGGAATTTGTTAGAATTGATCATTCGTGCCCTGAATATTTTCTCATTGGTTTGGAATTCTTCGTGCAGTAGAGTTCCATGGCTGTGGTATGTATGGACACTCATGCAGAGGAGAGTATTTTAGGTACTGTTTATCATGCTTGTCTATGTCTTCAGCAATAAACTTTTTGATGATATGCTCGGTTTGAAGAAGCTCTGAACTTAACTATTTGGTGAGATATTTGTGACGCCCCAACCTAATCACCTACTTAGCTAATGGATTTCAACCTAATAGAAGCATCAAATCTAGATTACCCATTTTAATTATCATAATTAAATAAACTAATCATGATACAAGCCCAAACACTCCGATATTATATAAATGGAAATCTCTCGAGTGATATAAATATAATAAATCCGTTGATTAAAATAAATTAACAATGGATACACATAATGATACATGATATCACTAACATTTAATAAAACTCTAAGCTTTGAGTACATATATCTTCACGCGCACCTTTTCTTCTGAATACTGAAACTGAAGTGGGAACGAGTGAGCACATCATCCCAAAGGGGTGCCCAATGGAAACAAATAACGTTCAAGTAATCACTAATATGCTTCTCAGTTCTACTAAAGGAAACGATAAACATCTTTTACACACAACATAGAGCAGAAGATTGCTTCAACTTGCCTCCCGCATATTGCGTCCATAGTGGCAATATCCGTGAAAGATCCACCACCGGATGGATCTACGAGAAACAAATTAAACAACCTAAGCATATGTTATCCCAACCTCGTCTCACTCAATGGAGAAGAAGATGCTAGGAATAACTCCAGTCTCAATTGATAGCATGAATCCAGGTACCGTAAAATATTATCGTGGAGTGCGTACACCTCATAAACCCAATTGCTATCATCTAAGTCTAGAATATAATAATGTTTTGATTACTATGATCTGACCCCGCACAGCAGGTTCACAAAAGGCCCAATCATTATTCGTAGGCCGAAGTCTCCAAATAATGACCATATCCAAATCGAACCTAGAATTTCTTCCTAAGTCAAGATCATGGTAACCCAGTCATACTACTAAGACTGATCAATCAAGTATAATATGCACATGAGTGACTTTCCCAAATAAAATAGTATATATAATAATCAACCGGGGTAAAGCCGGACTACTAGGTAATAATCAACCGGGGTAAAGCCGGACTACTATCTTAAGACAATAAAATGTAATACTATTTATCCTAAAAGCCTAAGCTACTAAGTAATAATTAAACAACGTAGCGTTGCCCTACTAAACTTAGCCAAGAGCTATGGGGAAACACAGACACTCTTCGCGGGGAAATCACACAACGCATATTACACAACATACCCATTGAATTACAAACAATATGCTTACATAAATTAAAGACTCATCATGCTCGTACATAAAGTAAACTTAATGATTACAAGAAGGTTACAGAGTTCCCACCTGGTTTGATGACAAGCCACGCCTAACTTGTATTTTTCAATCCACTGGTTCATCTTTTGAATCGATTGTTGTTAGTGTAGACTAACTGTTAATCACACAAGAACTCTAAGAATTTAGCCAATAGGCTCATACCAAGTCCATAATATAATATCATACAAAACAAGTCTTTAGTTGTAGGCTAACTCAAATAACTAATGGTTCTAACTGTATCATTAGTTTTATAATCTGGTATTAAGCAATTTGGGCATAAATAATTATCTACTTATCCAAATAGGGTCAAATTGGGTATCATCGTAAAGCCTTACAATTTTGCAAAAGGAACCGAAAGCTAACTCGGACCATATGTGGTCCAAAAACTCAATATAAGATAACTGGCCTAAGCCCAGGCCCAATGAACCTGACCCACTGAACCGGTCCATTACCCAATTACCTGACTCGGTCTGACTCTTGAGTCAACTAAACTAACTCACTGACTCATTGACTTCATTCAGTCAATTTCACAAACAGATGATGGACATTTCTAATAAGCATTTTTTATTACTTGTACACAGCACAAGATGTCTACTTTCGGGCACTCTATATAATTCATTTGTAATCCAAAAGGGTCAGTTAATGGTTCATTTGAAAGGTGGAAATATTATCTACAACTTTGTAGTTTATACCGGAAGCCAATTTCGATCATAACATACCTATAGGATTCTATTAAGTCGCCTACTTACAGCTGGTACCAGTTTTTCAGCCGCAACTGTTGAACTTTCAAAAATCATAAAAAATTCCCTATTTGTCCAAATCAAGTAAAATCAAGTCGAAAGGATAGATGAGAGACTCATCTACAAGTCTCATTCAGTAACCAACTACAAATTCACACTTTAAAGTACCTAAACAAACCTATAGACATAGGCAGAGACACTTTATATTGCACATAAAATCATGATCTCCAATAATTAAGAATTTAATTGTTTCTAAGCTACTTTCATTATCCAACGAACACCCAACCCCCTAAAAACATATTAGAATCAGTAAGAAACATTACCTTGGTTAAATGAATATATATAAGTTCAAGCTCCATCATCATTTCTCAAACAATTAATCATCAACTATATATATTATCAAACTTCAATTAATCATCGTGACACACTTCTTCTTTCATTTTTCTTCTTTAAGATCATTCCATCCATGTACTCTCCGTATTCTCTATATCAATATCACATGTTTTTCCTTACTCTTGATTCACCTCCTTCTCCCTCATCATGTATTTACACTACTACCACAAGAAACCCCTCACAAGGTTTTCTTTATAACAACACTTCAATTCCAATCTATTTATCTTCTTGATTTTATTTAACTCAACACCACTTTCCCTCTCTCTACTCTCCGTTTTCCTCCCAAGTTCACAGCTCCTCCTTAAGTTTTCCAACAGGATAAGTTTCAAAGAAATACTATCATTTAATTAGCCTAACTTAATTATATAATTATCGTTAATTTAATCTATTCTAATGAGATTAGGTTTTTACTATTGATATCTAACTAAGATTATCAAGGGGTGCCTTTTCCTAATAAGAGGTCCACTTAATTTCAAGGTCCGGTCAACTTAAGTCAGTGTCAAGGTCAATGGTCAAGGTTGACTAAATATTGTTCCGTTTTCTAATTGCAATATATTTCTCGTCCAATGTCCGAATGACGCGTTTCAGTAGTCCATTTTGCATAACTTTTCGAGATCTATTTAATCGTACTATTTGTGTGTCCAAATTATTGTTAGATTATTTTTATTAATTATTGTTCATATTTAATTAATCGAGTCATGAACGACTAAGTCGTTTCTTGACCGGTCTAATAGCGTTGACGTGTTTGCGGGTCCTTATATTCTCCCCACCTTATATCATTTTCGTCCTCGAAAATCGAACCATGTTTCTAAAAAAAAATTCAAAACTCCCCACCTTAAAGAAAATACTATCTCCCGACAAAATGCAAGTACTGCTCATACTTACAAACGCATGAAAAAAAAAACAACTCATTTTAAATGAGTTCGAAACAAGAAGAAACTAACACAATCCTAAATGGTTTTCTACAACTAAAATCTATAATTTATAGCTCTAGGTTCAAAAAAAAACTATTTTCTATTTCAATAAAATACTAGTTCTAAGTACATTAAAGGATACCCTATAATAGGATTTCCATATGACATTCAAGATCTATCAAATATATTAATCTCACTATCTTACTAATTATTCTTTAATCTCTATCAACTATTAGGTTATAATAAAATTGGCTCATCATATGAATATATATTCCAATAAATAAATATGTCTAAGTTCCTTGCGCTAATATTTATAGTCTAACATTTAGTAATAAGATATAGTTCCATGTTTGTTATGTATTTATCCATATAATTAATTCAAATTTGATTTCACTTCAATTTATAATCTCTAATATTTTAACTTTATTGTTATACAATATATAAATTTTCCAAATATTATTATCTACTTTAAATTTGCTATTAACATAATTATTAAAATACTATTATCAGTTGAATTATTATTCTCATCACTCTTACTACTAGTTTTTGGTGTGTTGATGGATCGGTTGATACATTAAGTCTTAATCTTTAAATTTCCATTTGACTCTACATTCTCATAAAGTTTGATATAATTGATTTTATTTATTCCTATTGATTTTGTATACTATACTTAATAGCTTTGGTAATTTAATTGGATTATAATTTAAGTCTACATAATTTGTATTTGTTTCATTTTAATGATTTGTTAAATCAGTTATTAGACTAAAAATAATTTGGGTATACGATTACTAAGAAATTTAGTCTTTCTATTTTACGTTGTATATCCCCACGTTTGTAAGTCTAACCTAATAAGACTTATATTAACTATATAGTTTAAATGCAAAAGAATGTATTTCTAATAGCAGTTTAAATGCAAATTCTGACCGTCGATAATTATTAATAATTTTGCGTAGCTACTTGATCCTAATTATTACTCTAATCCTTAAATAATTACTAATAAGATTTTAACTAGTTAAAGTTCAATATAATACTATCTTATAAGTGGTAATATTACTTTTGTTATGATTATTAGTGATCTTATTATCATTTATTATTATTATTATTATTATTATTATTATTATTATTATTATTAATATTTAATATTGGAAACCACAGAAGATTCATTACACAGCGGTAGTAGGCAGCCGAGCTACGATATCAATATTAATGGTGGTTATCTTAACTACTCTTACAATTTAACTTCATTTCTAGGTTAATAGACTAATGGTTCTAATTACGAGAGAAGATACTCTATCAGTTTCTATGTAAAATTTGGGATCTACCAGTTCTCTAATAGATGCAAGTCTTCCTAATATGAATAGTAATCCATGAATGCAGTTGCCCTGTCTAGGCTGATTAGACCTGACAATGCTTCCCTACTAACAAAGACGACACAAACATACCAGAATTACAAACCTCACTATTTTCCAGTGCTGAATTATCTAAGTGTCATTCAATTAAGACAAACTAAACTCTAGTTTTCTATTGAAATTTCTAAAATATAATGGAACTGGCTTCAACGTACAACTTTTACTTCATAATTTATAAAAATAACATACCTAGACAAAACAAAGAATAAGCAATTCAACATGCAATACAAAATAATCAATCATTTCAGTTCAAAAATCTTTTAGTTCCTGATTGTTTTTAGTGAATTAAGATTTATCTCACCAGCCAAACTCAGTTCCAAACTAATCTAATAATCTATCTGTCATTGGCTATTTGTTGTTGTTTCCCATGTAAGATCTAATGGTGAGCTCTGATACCAACTTGTGACGCCCCAACCTAATCACCTACTTAGCTAATGGATTTCAACCTAATAGAAGCATCAAATCTAGATTACCCATTTTAATTATCATAATTAAATAAACTAATCATGATACAAGCCCAAACACTCCGATATTATATAAATGGAAATCTTTCGAGTGATATAAATATAATAAATCCGTTGATTAAAATAAATTAACAATGGATACACATAATGATACATGATATCACTAACATTTAATAAAACTCTAAGCTTTGAGTACATATATCTTCACGCGCACCTTTTTCTTCCGAATACCGAAACCAAGTGGGAACGAGTGAGCACATCATCCCAAAGGTGCCCAATGGAAACAAATAACGTTCAAGTAATCACTAATATGCTTCTCAGTTCTACTAAAGGAAACGATAAACATCTTTTACACACAACATAGAGCAGAAGATTGCTTCAACTTGCCTCCCCAGATATTGCGTCCATAGTGGCAATATCCGTGAAAGATCCACCACCGGATGGATCTACGAGAAACGAATTAAACAACCTAAACATATGTTATCCCAACCTCGTCTCACTCAATGGAGAAGAAGATTCTAGGAATAACTCCAGTCTCAATTGATAGCATGAATCCAGGTACCGTAAAATATTATCGTGGAGTGCGTACACCTCATAAACCCAATTGCCATCATCTAAGTCTAGAATATAATAATGTTTTGATTACTATGATCTGACCCCGCACAGCAGGTTCACAAAAGGCCCAATCATTATTCGTAGGCCGAAGTCTCCAAATAATGACCATATCCAGTCGTGAACCTAGAATTTCTTCCTAAGTCAAGATCATGGTAACCCAGTCATACTACTAAGACTTATCAATCAAGTATAATATGCACATGAGTGACTTTCCCAAATAAAATAGTATATATAATAATCAACCGGGGTAAAGCCGGACTACTAGGTAATAATCAACCGGGGTAAAGCCGGGCTACTAAGTAATAATTAAACAACGTAGCGTTGCCCTACTAAACTTAGCCAAGAGCTATGGGGAAACACAGACACTCTTCGCGGGGAAACCACACAACGCATATTACACAACATACCCATTGAATTACAAACAATATGCTTACATAAATTAAAGACTCATCATGCTCGTACATAAAGTAAACTTAATGATTACAAGAAGGTTACAGAGTTCCCACCTGGTTTGATGACAAGCCACGCCTAACTTGTATTTTTCAATCCACTGGTTCATCTTTTGAATCGATTGTTGTTAGTGTAGACTAACTGTTAATCACACAAGAACTCTAAGAATTTAGCCAATAGGCTCATACCAAGTCCATAATATAATATCATACAAAACAAGTCTTTAGTTGTAGGCTAACTCAAATAACTAATGGTTCTAACTGTATCATTAGTTTTATAATCTGGTATTAAGCAATTTGGGCATAAATAATTATCTACTTATCCAAATAGGGTCAAATTGGGTATCATCGTAAAGCCTTACAATTTTGCAAAAGGAACCGAAAGCTAACTCGGACCATATGTGGTCCAAAAACTCAATATAAGATAACTGGCCTAAGCCCGTGCCCAATGAACTGACCCACCGAACCGGTCCATTACCCAATTACCGACTCGGTCCGACTCTTGAGTCAACTAAACTAACTCACTGACTCATTGACTTCATTCAGTCAATTTCACAAACAGATGATGGACATTTCTAATAAGCATTTTTTATTACTTGTACACAGCACAAGATGTCTACTTTCGGGCACTCTATATAATTCATTTGTAATCCAAAAGGGTCAGTTAATGGTTCATTTGAAAGGTGGAAATATTATCTACAACTTTGTAGTTTATACCGGAAGCCAATTTCGATCATAACATACCTATAGGATTCTATTAAGTCGCCTACTTACAGCTGGTACCAGTTTTTCAGCCGCAACTGTTGAACTTTCAAAATCATAAAAATTCCCTATTTGTCCAAATCAAGTAAAATCAAGTCGAAAGGATAGATGAGAGACTCATATACAAGTCTCATTCAGTAACCAACTACAAATTCACACTTTAAAGTACCTAAACAAACCTATAGACATAGGCAGGGACACTTTATATTGCACATAAAATCATGATCTCCAATAATTAAGAATTTAATTGTTTCTAAGCTACTTTCATTATCCAACGAACACCCAACACCCTAAAAACATATTAGAATCAGTAAGAAACATTACCTTGGTTAAATGAATATATATATAAGTTCAAGCTCCATCATCATTTCTCAAACAATTAATCATCAACTATATATATTATCAAACTTCAATTAATCATCGTGACACACTTCTTCTTTCATTTTTCTTCTTTAAGATCATTCCATCCATGTACTCTCCGTATTCTCTATATCAATATCACATGTTTTTCCTTACTCTTGATTCACCTCCTTCTCCCTCATCATGTATTTACACTACTACCACAAGAAACCCCTCACAAGGTTTTCTTTATAACAACACTTCAATTCCAATCTATTTATCTTCTTGATTTTATTTAACTCAACACCACTTTCCCTCTCTCTACTCTCCGTTTTCCTCCCAAGTTCACAGCTCCTCCTTAAGTTTTCCAACAGGATAAGTTTCAAAGAAATATCATTTAATTAGCCTAACTTAATTATATAATTATCGTTAATTTAATCTATTCTAATGAGATTAGGTTTTTACTATTGATATCTAACTAAGATTATCAAGGGGTGCCTTTTCCTAATAAGAGGTCCACTTAATTTCAAGGTCCGGTCAACTTAAGTCAGTGTCAAGGTCAATGGTCAAGGTTGACTAAATATTGTTCCGTTTTCTAATTGCAATATATTTCTCGTCCAATGTCCGAATGACGCGTTTCAGTAGTCCATTTTGCATAACTTTTCGAGATCTATTTAATCGTACTATTTGTGTGTCCAAATTATTGTTAGATTATTTTTATTAATTATTGTTCATATTTAATTAATCGAGTCATGAACGACTAAGTCGTTTCTTGACCGGTCTAATAGCGTTGACGTGTTTGCGGGTCCTTATATTCTCCCCACCTTATATCATTTTCGTCCTCGAAAATCGAACCATGTTTCTAAAAAAAAATTCAAAACTCCCCACCTTAAAGAAAAATACTATCTCCCGACAAAATGCAAGTACTGCTCATACTTACAAACGCATGAAAAAAAAACAACTCATTTTAAATGAGTTCGAAACAAGAAGAAACGGAACACAATCCTAAATGGTTTTCTACAACTAAAATCTATAATTTGTAGCTCTAGGTTCAAAAAAACTATTTTCTATTTCAATAAAATACTAGTTCTAAGTACATTAAAGGATACCCTATAATAGGATTTCCATATGACATTCAAGATCTATCAAATATATTAATCTCACTATCTTACTAATTATTCTTTAATCTCTATCAACTATTAGGTTATAATAAAATTGGCTCATCATATGAATATATATTCCAATAAATAAATATGTCTAAGTTCCTTGCGCTAATATTTATAGTCTAACATTTAGTAATAAGATATAGTTCCATGTTTGTTATGTATTTATCCATATAATTAATTCAAATTTGATTTCACTTCAATTTATAATCTCTAATATTTTAACTTTATTGTTATACAATATATAAATTTTCCAAATATTATTATCTACTTTAAATTTGCTATTAACATAATTATTAAAATACTATTATCAGTTGAATTATTATTCTCATCACTCTTACTACTAGTTTTTGGTGTGTTGATGGATCGGTTGATACATTAAGTCTTAATCTTTAAATTTCCATTTGACTCTACATTCTCATAAAGTTTGATATAATTGATTTTATTTATTCCTATTGATTTTGTATACTATACTTAATAGCTTTGGTAATTTAATTGGATTATAATTTAAGTCTACATAATTTGTATTTGTTTCATTTTAATGATTTGTTAAATCGATTATTAGACTAAAAATAATTTGGGTATACGATTACTAAGAAATTTAGTCTTTCTATTTTACGTTGTATATCCCCACGTTTGTAAGTCTAACCTAATAAGACTTATATTAACTATATAGTTTAAATGCAAAAGAATGTATTTCTAATAGCGCTTAAATGCAAATTCTCCGACCGTCGATAATTATTAATAATTTTGCGTAGCTACTTGATCCTAATTATTACTCTAATCCTTAAATAATTACTAATAAGATTTTAACTAGTTAAAGTTCAATATAATACTATCTTATAAGTGGTAATATTACTTTTGTTATGATTATTAGTGATCTTATTATTATTATTATTATTATTAATATTTAATATTGGAAACCACAGAAGATTCATTACACAAATGGGTAGTAGGCAAAATGAGCTACGATATCAATATTAATGGTGGTTATCTTAACTACTCTTACAATTTAACTTCATTTCTAGGTTAATAGACTAATGGTTCTAATTACGAGAGAAGATACTCTATCGCTTTCTATGTAAAATTTGGGATCTACCGCTTCTCTAATAGATGCAAGTCTTCCTAATATGAATAGTAATCCATGAATGCAATTGCCTGCCTAGGCCGATTAGACCTGACAATGCTTCCCTACTAACAAAGACGACACAAACATACCAGAATTACAAACCTCACTATTTTCCAAAGGTCTTTGAATTATCTAAGTGTCATTCAATTAAGACAAACTAAACTCTAGTTTTCTATTGAAATTTCTAAAATATAATGGAACTGGCTTCAACGTACAACTTTTACTTCATAATTTATAAAAATAACATACCTAGACAAAACAAAGAATAAGCAATTCAACATGCAATACAAAATAATCAATCATTTCAGTTCAAAAATCTTTTAGTTCCTGATTGTTTTTAGTGAATTAAGATTTATCTCACCAAACAAAACTCAGCCCAAACTAATCTAATAATCTATCTCATTGGCTATTTGTTGTTGTTTCCCATGTAAGATCTAATGGTGAGCTCTGATACCAACTTGTGACGCCCCAACCTAATCACCTACTTAGCTAATGGATTTCAACCTAATAGAAGCATCAAATCTAGATTACCCATTTTAATTATCATAATTAAATAAACTAATCATGATACAAGCCCAAACACTCCGATATTATATAAATGGAAATCTTTCGAGTGATATAAATATAATAAATCCGTTGATTAAAATAAATTAACAATGGATACACATAATGATACATGATATCACTAACATTTAATAAAACTCTAAGCTTTGAGTACATATATCTTCACGCGCACCTTTTCTTCTGAATACTGAAACTGAAGTGGGAACGAGTGAGCACATCATCCCAAAGGGGTGCCCAATGGAAACAAATAACGTTCAATTAATCACTAATATGCTTCTCAGTTCTACTAAAGGAAACGATAAACATCTTTTACACACAACATAGAGCAGAAGATTGCTTCAACTTGCCTCCCCAGATATTGCGTCCATAGTGGCAATATCCGTGAAAGATCCACCACCGGATGGATCTACGAGAAACGAATTAAACAACCTAAACATATGTTATCCCAACCTCGTCTCACTCAATGGAGAAGAAGATTCTAGGAATAACTCCAGTCTCAATTGATAGCATGAATCCAGGTACCGTAAAATATTATCGTGGAGTGCGTACACCTCATAAACCCAATTGCCATCATCTAAGTCTAGAATATAATAATGTTTTGATTACTATGATCTCGACCCACACAAAGAGGTTCACAAAAGGCCCAATCATTATTCGTAGGCCAAGTCTCCAAATAATGACCATATCCAATGTGAACCTAGAATTTCTTCCTAAGTCAAGATCATGGTAACCCACCATACTACTAAGACTTATCAATCAAGTATAATATGCACATGAGTGACTTTCCCAAATAAAATAGTATATATAATAATCAACTCGGGGTAAAGCCGACTACTAGGTAATAATCAACCGGGTAAAGCCGGCTACTAAGTAATAATTAAACAACGTAGCGTTGCCCTACTAAACTTAGCCAAGAGCTATGGGGAAACACAGACACTCTTCGGGGAAACCACACAACGCATATTACACAACATACCCATTGAATTACAAACAATATGCTTACATAAATTAAAGACTCATCATGCTCGTACATAAAGTAAACTTAATGATTACAAGAAGGTTACGTAGTTCCCACCGGTTTGATGACAAGCCACGCCTAACTTGTATTTTTCAATCCACCGGTTCATCTTTTGAATCGATTGTTGTTAGTGTAGACTAACCGTTAATCACACAAGAACTCTAAGAATTTAGCCAATAGGCTCATACCAAGTCCATAATATAATATCATACAAAACAAGTCTTTAGTTGTAGGCTAACTCAAATAACTAATGGTTCTAACCGTATCATTAGTTTTATAATCTGTATTAAGCAATTTGGGCATAAATAATTATCTACTTATCCAAATAGGGTCAAATTGGGTATCATCGTAAAGCCTTACAATTTTGCAAAAGGAACCGAAGCTAACTCGGACCATATGTGGTCCAAAAACTCAATATAAGATAACGCCTAAGCCCGTGCCCAATGAACCCGACCCACCGAACCGGTCCATTACCCAATTACTCTGACTCGGTCTGACTCTTGAGTCAACTAAACTAACTCACCGACTCATTGACTTCATTCATCAATTTCACAAACAGATGATGGACATTTCTAATAAGCATTTTTTATTACTTGTACACAGCACAAGATGTCTACTTTCGCACTCTATATAATTCATTTGTAATCCAAAAGGGTCAGTTAATGGTTCATTTGAAAGGTGGAAATATTATCTACAACTTTGTAGTTTATACCGGAAGCCAATTTCGATCATAACATACCTATAGGATTCTATTAAGTCGCCTACTTACAGCCGGGTACCAGTTTTTCAGCCGCAACTGTTGAACTTTCAAAAATCATAAAAATTCCCTATTTGTCCAAATCAAGTAAAATCAAGTCGAAAGGATAGATGAGAGACTCATCTACAAGTCTCATTCAGTAACCAACTACAAATTCACACTTTAAAGTACCTAAACAAACCTATAGACATAGGCAGGGACACTTTATATTGCACATAAAATCATGATCTCCAATAATTAAGAATTTAATTGTTTCTAAGCTACTTTCATTATCCAACGAACACCCAACCCCCTAAAAACATATTAGAATCAGTAAGAAACATTACCTTGGTTAAATGAATATATATAAGTTCAAGCTCCATCATCATTTCTCAAACAATTAATCATCAACTATATATATTATCAAACTTCAATTAATCATCGTGACACACTTCTTCTTTCATTTTTCTTCTTTAAGATCATTCCATCCATGTACTCTCCGTATTCTCTATATCAATATCACATGTTTTTCCTTACTCTTGATTCACCTCCTTCTCCCTCATCATGTATTTACACTACTACCACAAGAAACCCCTCACAAGGTTTTCTTTATAACAACACTTCAATTCCAATCTATTTATCTTCTTGATTTTATTTAACTCAACACCACTTTCCCTCTCTCTACTCTCCGTTTTCCTCCCAAGTTCACAGCTCCTCCTTAAGTTTTCCAACAGGATAAGTTTCAAAGAAATACTATCATTTAATTAGCCTAACTTAATTATATAATTATCGTTAATTTAATCTATTCTAATGAGATTAGGTTTTTACTATTGATATCTAACTAAGATTATCAAGGGGTGCCTTTTCCTAATAAGAGGTCCACTTAATTTCAAGGTCCGGTCAACTTAAGTCAGTGTCAAGGTCAATGGTCAAGGTTGACTAAATATTGTTCCGTTTTCTAATTGCAATATATTTCTCGTCCAATGTCCGAATGACGCGTTTCAAAGAGTCCATTTTGCATAACTTTTTCGAGATCTATTTAATCGTACTATTTGTGTGTCCAAATTATTGTTAGATTATTTTTATTAATTATTGTTCATATTTAATTAATCGAGTCATGAACGACTAAGTCGTTTCTTGACCGGTCTAATAAGCGTTGACGTGTTTGCATGGTCCTTATATTCTCCCCACCTTATATCATTTTCGTCCTCGAAAATCGAACCATGTTTCTAAAAAAAATTCAAAACTCCCCACCTTAAAGAAAAATACTATCTCCCGACAAAATGCAAGTACTGCTCATACTTACAAACGCATGAAAAAAAAAACAACTCATTTTAAATGAGTTCGAAACAAGAAGAAACGGAACACAATCCTAAATGGTTTTCTACAACTAAAATCTATAATTTATAGCTCTAGGTTCAAAAAAAAAAAACTATTTTCTATTTCAATAAAATACTAGTTCTAAGTACATTAAAGGATACCCTATAATAGGATTTCCATATGACATTCAAGATCTATCAAATATATTAATCTCACTATCTTACTAATTATTCTTTAATCTCTATCAACTATTAGGTTATAATAAAATTGGCTCATCATATGAATATATATTCCAATAAATAAATATGTCTAAGTTCCTTGCGCTAATATTTATAGTCTAACATTTAGTAATAAGATATAGTTCCATGTTTGTTATGTATTTATCCATATAATTAATTCAAATTTGATTTCACTTCAATTTATAATCTCTAATATTTTAACTTTATTGTTATACAATATATAAATTTTCCAAATATTATTATCTACTTTAAATTTGCTATTAACATAATTATTAAAATACTATTATCAGTTGAATTATTATTCTCATCACTCTTACTACTAGTTTTTGGTGTGTTGATGGATCGGTTGATACATTAAGTCTTAATCTTTAAATTTCCATTTGACTCTACATTCTCATAAAGTTTGATATAATTGATTTTATTTATTCCTATTGATTTTGTATACTATACTTAATAGCTTTGGTAATTTAATTGGATTATAATTTAAGTCTACATAATTTGTATTTGTTTCATTTTAATGATTTGTTAAATCAGCTTATTAGACTAAAAATAATTTGGGTATACGATTACTAAGAAATTTAGTCTTTCTATTTTACGTTGTATATCCCCACGTTTGTAAGTCTAACCTAATAAGACTTATATTAACTATATAGTTTAAATGCAAAAGAATGTATTTCTAATAGCAAAGTTTAAATGCAAATTCTGACCGTCGATAATTATTAATAATTTTGCGTAGCTACTTGATCCTAATTATTACTCTAATCCTTAAATAATTACTAATAAGATTTTAACTAGTTAAAGTTCAATATAATACTATCTTATAAGTGGTAATATTACTTTTGTTATGATTATTAGTGATCTTATTATCATTTATTATTATTATTATTATTATTATTATTATTATTATTATTATTAATATTTAATATTGGAAACCACAGAAGATTCATTACACAAATGGGTAGTAGGGCGTAATGAGCTACGATATCATTATTAATGGTGGTTATCTTAACTACTCTTACAATTTAACTTCATTTCTAGGTTAATAGACTAATGGTTCTAATTACGAGAGAAGATACTCTATCAGTTTCTATGTAAAATTTGGGATCTACCAGTTCTCTAATAGACGCAAGTCTTCCTAATATGAATAGTAATCCATGAATGCAGTTGCCCTGTCTAGGCTGATTAGACATGACAATGCTTCCCTACAAACAAAGACGACACAAACATACCAGAATTACAAACCTCACTATTTTCCAGTGCTGAATTATCTAAGTGTCATTCAATTAAGACAAACTAAACTCTAGTTTTCTATTGAAATTTCTAAAATATAATGGAACCAAGCTTCAACGTACAACTTTTACTTCATAATTTATAAAAATAACATACCTAGACAAAACAAAGAATAAGCAATTCAACATGCAATACAAAATAATCAATCATTTCAGTTCAAAAATCTTTTAGTTCCTGATTGTTTTTAGTGAATTAAGATTTATCTCACCAGCCAAACTCAGTTCCAAACTAATCTAATAATCTATCTGTCATTGGCTATTTGTTGTTGTTTCCCATGTAAGATCTAATGGTGAGCTCTGATACCAACTTGTGACGCCCCAACCTAATCACCTACTTAGCTAATGGATTTCAACCTAATAGAAGCATCAAATCTAGATTACCCATTTTAATTATCATAATTAAATAAACTAATCATGATACAAGCCCAAACACTCCGATATTATATAAATGGAAATCTCTCGAGTGATATAAATATAATAAATCCGTTGATTAAAATAAATTAACAATGGATACACATAATGATACATGATATCACTAACATTTAATAAAACTCTAAGCTTTGAGTACATATATCTTCACGCGCACCTTTTCTTCTCATACAAACTAGGTGGGAACGAGTGAGCACATCATCCCAAAGGGGTGCCCAATGGAAACAAATAACGTTCAAGTAATCACTAATATGCTTCTCGCCTACTAAAGGAAACGATAAACATCTTTTACACACAACATAGAGCAGAAGATTGCTTCAACTTGCCTCCCCGATATTGCGTCCATAGTGGCAATATCCGTGAAAGATCCACCACCGGGATGGATCTACGAGAAACGAATTAAAAACCTAAACATATGTTATCCCAACCTCGTCTCACTCAATGGAGAAGAAGATTCTAGGAATAACTCCGGTCCTCAATTGATAGCATGAATCCAGTACCGTAAAATATTATCGTGGAGTGCGTACACCTCATAAACCCAATTGCCATCATCTAAGTCTAGAATATAATAATGTTTTGATTACTATGATCCGACCCGCACAAAGAAGTTCACAAAGGCCCAATCATTATTCGTAGGCCAAGTCTCCAAATAATGACCATATCCAAATCGTGAACCTAGAATTTCTTCCTAAGTCAAGATCATGGTAACCCTACCATACTACTAAGACTTATCAATCAAGTATAATATGCACATGAGTGACTTTCCCAAATAAAATAGTATATATAATAATCAACCTGGGTAAAGCCTTGACTACTAGGTAATAATCAACCGGGGTAAAGTCAAGCACTAAGTAATAATTAAACAACGTAGCGTTGCCCTACTAAACTTAGCCAAGAGCTATGGGGAAACACAGACACTCTTCGGGAAACCACACAACGCATATTACACAACATACCCATTGAATTACAAACAATATGCTTACATAAATTAAAGACTCATCATGCTCGTACATAAAGTAAACTTAATGATTACAAGAAGGTTACAGAGTTCCCACCTGGTTTGATGACAAGCCACGCCTAACTTGTATTTTTCAATCCACTGGTTCATCTTTTGAATCGATTGTTGTTAGTGTAGACTAACTGTTAATCACACAAGAACTCTAAGAATTTAGCCAATAGGCTCATACCAAGTCCATAATATAATATCATACAAAACAAGTCTTTAGTTGTAGGCTAACTCAAATAACTAATGGTTCTAACTGTATCATTAGTTTTATAATCTGGTATTAAGCAATTTGGGCATAAATAATT
Organism: Papaver armeniacum; assembly: GCA_023531295.1. Taxonomy (NCBI): domain Eukaryota; kingdom Viridiplantae; phylum Streptophyta; class Magnoliopsida; order Ranunculales; family Papaveraceae; genus Papaver; species Papaver armeniacum. The sequence goes on along the minus strand of JAJJWW010006271.1, from coordinate 517,257 downwards.
ATCTACTTATCCAAATAGGGTCAAATTGGGTATCATCGTAAAGCCTTACAATTTTGCAAAAGGAACCGAAAGCTAACTTTCGGACCATATGTGGTCCAAAACTCAATATAAGATAATCGGCCTAAGCCTGTGCCCAATGAACTCCGACCCACCGAACCGGTCCATTACCCAATTACCTCGACTCTGTCCTGACTCTTGAGTCAACTAAACTAACTCACTGACTCATTGACTTCATTCACCAATTTCACAAACAGATGATGGACATTTCTAATAAGCATTTTTTATTACTTGTACACAGCACAAGATGTCTACTTTCGGGGACTCTATATAATTAATTTGTAATGCAAAAGGGTCAGTTAATGGTTCATTTGAAAGGTGAAAATATTATCTACAACTTTGTAGTTTATACCGGAAGCCAATTTCGATCATAACATACCTATAGGATTCTATTAAGTCGCCTACTTACAAACGGTACCGCTTTTCAGCCGCAACCGTTGAACTTTCAAAAATCATAAAAATTCCCTATTTGTCCAAATCAAGTAAAATCAAGTCGAAAGGATAGATGAGAGACTCATCTACAAGTCTCATTCAAGAACCAACTACAAATTCACACTTTAAAGTACCTAAACAAACCTATAGACATAGGCAAAAGGGACACTTTATATTGCACATAAAATCATGATCTCCAATAATTAAGAATTTAATTGTTTTCTAAGCTACTTTCATTATCCAACGAACACCCAACCCCTAAAAAATATTAGAATCAGTAAGAAACATTACCTTGGTTAAATGAATATATATATAAGTTCAAGCTCCATCATCATTTCTCAAACAATTAATCATCAACTATATATATTATCAAACTTCAATTAATCATCGTGACACACTTCTTCTTTCATTTTTCTTCTTTAAGATCATTCCATCCATGTACTCTCCGTATTCTCTATATCAATATCACATGTTTTTCCTTACTCTTGATTCACCTCCTTCTCCCTCATCATGTATTTACACTACTACCACAAGAAACCCCTCACAAGGTTTTCTTTATAACAACACTTCAATTCCAATCTATTTATCTTCTTGATTTTATTTAACTCAACACCACTTTCCCTCTCTCTACTCTCCGTTTTCCTCCCAAGTTCACAGCTCCTCCTTAAGTTTTCCAACAGATAAGTTTCAAAGAAATATCATTTAATTAGCCTAACTTAATTATATAATTATCGTTAATTTAATCTATTCTAATGAGATTAGGTTTTTACTATTGATATCTAACTAAGATTATCAAGGGGTGCCTTTTCCTAATAAGAGGTCCACTTAATTTCAAGGTCCGGTCAACTTAAGTCAGTGTCAAGGTCAATGGTCAAGGTTGACTAAATATTGTTCCGTTTTCTAATTGCAATATATTTCTCGTCCAATGTCCGAATGACGCGTTTCAAAAGAGTCCATTTTGCATAACTTTTCGAGATCTATTTAATCGTATTTATTTGTGTGTCCAAATTATTGTTAGATTATTTTTATTAATTATTGTTCATATTTAATTAATCGAGTCATGAACGACTAAGTCGTTTCTTGACCGGTCTAATAGCGTTGACGTGTTTGCGGGTCCTTATAATATTGCTGGGGCGAGGTTATCCATTCATAGCATTTTGCAATTGCTAAGTTGTTGGTGGAGTAAAGTCCTCGGACCAAATAAGCATATTTGAAAACTGATGATATAGATACATGAGGAGGAATAAGATTTGCCTGAGTGCGAAACCTTCTGACATGTTCGTCCAAGAATCATATCATATCCTGAATCTTCTCGAATTATGAAAAATTTTGTTTCTGTCCAGGCTGAGTTTATGTTAACCTTGAGAGTGATGTGGCCATAAGCGTTTCAGGGTGTTCCTTCATGATCTGTGATTGTTACTGGAGCATGAATGGCTTCTTGTCGTGTGATACCAGCAGCTCTCCGAGAGTTTTCGGAGGATAACATTGACAATGGTGCCGACATCAATCAATGCTCATTTGAACTCATTTCCTTGAGATGGACCGTGGCGAGAAGTCCCCGCCGTACATTTCTTTTTCTCGTTGTTGAGGGTGGCTCAGAAATGATTCTTGAATCAATAAGCGCTTTACTGACACGATGTGATTCAAGGTGAACATGTCTCCTCTTTGAGCCTTTGATAAGTATAACAACTCGCAGACATGTTCGATTAAAGATTGAACCGCTTCTTTGACAGGTGGTTCGGAAAGAGTGAAGGTTCTGACTGGGAGAGGGTCTCTATGCACTCCTTCAGTCCCTAGGTTGAGTTCTCCTGATTCGACCTTCTCTTTAAATATGCGCTTCAAAGTTCTGCAATCACTTGTGGGATGGTTGACGAACCTATGGAAGCGACAGTAGCGAGGATTTTCCATGGCCTCTTCAGTTGGCTCTTTCTTGACATAAGGTAGTTTGATTGCGCTATATTGAATCCAGACGTCTAGAAGCTCAATAACTTCCTCAATGGAGCAGGGGAACTCAGGTTTCTCTGGATCAGCTTCTGTGTGTTGAGTTGGATTTTGCGTATTATCTTTCCTTTGTGCCTTTGTAGGAGTTGAGAAAGCATGTTTGCGCGGTGGGTCAGACTTTCGTTTGTTCCCTTCTATAACAGCGTTTGTGGAAGGTTGGAGGTTGTATTATTTGTTGATTAAACGTCTGCTACCTCGGGTATCCCGTAGCTCTTCAGCTTTTGTGGTCTTAGCTCTCTCCAATAGAGCAAAGTAGTTGATGATCTCTTGGCTGCTTCATGAAATTCCGAGAAAGTCCGGAACATGAGATTTTCCAATAAAGCTCTATAGACTAGATCATTTCGTTGATGCACAAGTCCACGAGTTGTTTCTTCGTGACATTCTGGATCATGGCAATCCAAGGCCTGAACCCTGAACCTTTTCACATAATCGTTAGGATGTTCGTTGCTCCTTTGAAACATCCTTCCGAGGTCAGAGAGGATGATTTGCTCTGAAACGAAGAAGTATTTCCTGTAGAAAGCATTAACCATTTCTCACCAACTTTTGATACTTCCAGGTGCGATGTTTTTGTACCAGGTATATGCTCTACCCTTCAAAGACTTTGAAAATTCCTTCGAAGGACAAGATGGTTGTGCTCATGTTCACCCAAAGAGCTTCGTAAACCGAGAAACATGTTCTCGAGCGTTGCTTGTTCCATCATAAAGTGTGAAGGTTGGAGAGGTGTAACCTTTTGGCAGAGGAATTCTTTGCGTAGTAGCAGGGTATGGAGGTTGATGATGATGCTCAGAAGGCGTTTTATCTTTTCCAAAATTATCCAAAAGTCATTCCAAGTCTTCACGAGTGATGAAACTGGATGGATCTTTCGCGGGTGGATTATCTGCAGCCTTAGGAACTTCCTCATCGTCTACTACATGGATCAGAGTGACTTCGGTATCATCATCTGAAGACTTTTCCTTAGCTTTTCCTTTCTCTTGAGTTTTCTCTGACATCTTGTCTATGAGAGTCTTGAGATAGTTGAATAGTTCTTTTTGAGTGGCAGCCATATCAGTCTGATTTTTGGCAAGAGTTTCTTGCACTTTCATGAGATCACCTATGGTAGGTGGATTTTCTCTGACTTCTTCAGGAGACCGACCGAAGAGTGGATTATTAATGGCTCCAGCAAGGCATTCGGCGTTCGGAGGAGTGGTAGTGGCGGGTTGCACCGAGGAGTGGTAGTGGCAGGTTGCACCGGAGGAGTGGTGTTAGCAGTACCACTAGAGCTTGCAATATTAGAACCACGTGTTGAATCTGGTGTAGGATCAGAATATCGCGACATCAATATTTCGCGAGATTAATAAATGACGACATTGTGAGGGAGTCGCAGGGAAGTAAAATAAATGACGCAATGAATGACGACAAATTAACATGAGAAGAATGTGAAGACTCAAATAAATTTAGGAGTGTCGTGAGAATTGACACATGTGCACTTGCGATATTTCGCAAGATATTCCCGAAAATAAAGGACAGCTTAGCTGTCATCCACTGTGTACTACCCTATATAAAGGGTTGAGTAAATATATTGTAAGAGAGAGTTCTTTTTGAATTGTTAAGCAAGTTTTGAGGAGAGAGAAAGTTTTAGAGTGATTGTAATTCTTTAACTTGTTTCTATTTCACATTGTAAAGATTCAAGTATTCAATCAATAGAAATCATAATCATTGATCTTAGAATGACTTAATTGTGTATATTCTAGTGAGGGGTGTAGTGTAGGATTTCCTGCAACTACATAATGGCGCTAGAAACAGGGATTGAGTAGAGATCAACCTTGTGAATTGAAAGAATCAGGAGTAACAAGAAAGAAATTTCGTATAATTTTCAACAATTTACTAAAATTGAGAAATGGCTAGAAGAATGAATGTATCAGAACAACCAATAATTGTAAGAAGAAGCGGGAGATTAGCTGGAGAAATGAGAAATGAAACAGGTGAACCATCAAGAATAAACGCAAGAGATAGAGAAGAAGGTCAAATTCAACCACCAGTTCAACCAGCACCGAATAGAGTAATAGATTATGATAGAGTGAGTGTGCATACTTGGAGATCAGATACTATGGAAGAAAGAGAAGAAGTGCAACAATTGATAAGTAATGGACAAGAGGATAGAAATCGAGAAGAGATGGGAGAAACAATTCATAGAAATGAAGAAGTCGCAGCACTAGAAGCATTGAGACAAACAATACATGAAGAAATGCGATTAGAAGCGGAAGAACGTGCATATTTAACAAGGCAAAACCATGAATTAAGAATGGAAAATATGAGGTTACAGAATAGAAGGTCGAGAAGTAATACCAGGTCAAGATCAAGATCGGATAGGGAAGATATGAGGAGAACATTACCTGTAGAAAATGTTAATGAAGAAGATCTCGAAAGAGAGCCAAATCTCGGTGAAGGATGTTGCGAGAGAAGAGAAGTAGTAGAAAATCGTTATATTCCACACCCTAAAATTCTACAGAATGGCCAAGATGACGGAAATCAAGAAAATAGACAGCGTCAATTGCAGAATAATCCAATTGGTGGAGAAAATCAGGAAGAAGGAAGAAGAATACTATATGGGAGAGAAACACGGAGGAAACAAAAGGAGATTGAAGATGACATCGAAAAAACATTATATTGAACAAACGCGTCTAGCTTGCGAAAGGGAAAGATTAAGAGTAGAAATGGAAGAACGGGAATTGGAGGAAGCAATTCGGCAAAACAATCATGACAATCGAGAAAGAAGGCGCGAGCAAAATTGCAACAATGGAAATATCAATGAAGAATATGAAAGAATACAAAGGAGAGCTGATAGACAACTAAGAAGAGAAAATGATAGAAATAATGGAGTGCGAATTCGCGAACGAGATGAAGGAGAAAGTCGCAGAGAAAGAAGAGAAGAAAATAATGAACAAGAAAATCAAAATAGACATGAACGCAGAAGGAGAGAGGCAGAACTAAAAAGATCAATCAATCCAAATCCTGATGTAAATGAACAAATCTTGAGAGAATTAGCAGAGATGAGAGGAATGTTGAACAATAGAAGGGGAGGAGGAAGAAGACAATTGGATGAGGCTATCGAAGAAGCTGCGAAAACCCCCTTTACACTAGAGGTGCAGTTAGGAGGAATACCCCCAAAGTGCAATTTACCCGCATTAACCAGAGATTTTTGATGGAACAACTTGCGCAATACAACACATCAAAGCGTATGTGAGATGTATGCTACAATGGGAAAATCATGACGCTATATTGTGCAAATATTTCACATCGAGTTTAACAGGAGAAGCATTGAAATGGTTTGAGGGTTTACCAAGAAACACAATCACGTCATTCAACCATTTACAAGCTATATTCTTAGGGGCATATATAAGTAACAACTCCTCGCGACCAGGAATTGAAGATGTATTTGGGCTAAAACAAAGAGTTGGCGAAAGTTTGAGACATTTGACTGTGAGGTGGAAGACAATGTGTAGCGAAATGGATGGACGAGTGGATGAGAGATATCTTATTCTATCATTCATAAATGCTATGTTCGCAACCAATTTGTTATATATTCAAATTTTTAGAGTCAAGAATATAATTACAATGACTGAGTTGCGAGAACTTCAGGAGGAATATATTGCTCTAGAGGAAAGGCAAAATAAAATGGAATCATACCCAGTTGCAAACACAAATTAAAATGCTGCGAATGCAAGCTTATTACCCAAGTTGATAAACACAGTAGCGAGCACTTCGCAAGGGCAACAAGAAAAGATAATAGATGATGGACAGCCAAAGATAGTAGCTATGGGAAGCCGTGATCGTGAAGAGTTTGAAAGAGAAAGGAACTACTACAACCGTGGCGGCAATAACAAAATTCAAAGACTTGATCATCCGCAAGAAACTTATGGAAGTCGAAGGCAGAATTATCATGGAGGGCAGCGAAGTCACAGAGTAGTGTGGGAGGAAATCAAAATGCCATCATTAAATACTAGTGTGGAAAAAATATGGGAAGCTATACTCTTGATGGAAAACATACCCGCACCATGGAACATGGGGAATGAGCCACCACCAAGTGATAGAAGTCACGAGTTCTTTCTTACCACCGCTTTCATGGACACTTAACAAATGACTGCAGAAATATAAAAAGAATCATCCTCGGGATGATTGACCAAGGAAAGCTGAGTCATTTTCTAAAAAGTGAAGAGAAGGTTCAACCGTTACCACCACCGCCAGAAATGCACAGAACAAATTCAGCAAAGGGGAAAGAAACATTCGTAATAGAAGGTGGATAGAAAGCTAAAAATTTGTTTTGCAACTCCATTGTACATTCATACCGAACAATTGAAGATTTTTATGATAATATTCTCAGTAGGGTTTTCGCGAGGGATGCTGATAATAGAGAAGTGATGAAGATCGCGAAGACATCGCAGTTAAAAGGATGGCAAATGCAGATTATTTCTTTCACCGCAGAAGAAATTCCTGAAGGCAGAGAGACGCATGATAGCCCATTGGTTGTAAAATTGGAAATTAATCCAAAACCTGTATATGGCGAAGACGATGAGGCATAGAATTCCTGGGCGATCAATATAATCTTAATTGATACGGGAAGCTCAGTGAACATTCTTTTCTACCATACTTACAAGACTATGGGGGGGAAGGATGAAGAATTGATACCTTCGACATATAAAATATATGGTTTCAATGGCACAGCAAATAAGCCTAAAGGAGAAGTTCATATGAGAGTACCCTTGCAAGGATTATCAACTGAAATTTTGTTATGTGTAGTCGATGTGGAGTCCCCCTATAATGCATTGATCGGAAGGCCATGTCTACAAGAAATTCTGGGCGTAGCGTCGACTTATCATCAGTGTATAAAGTTTCCTCATCCTAGTGGTGTTGGAGTTATAAAGGGAGACTGGATGGAAGGACAAAAATGCTGTGAGATTGATGTGGAGAGCTGTGAGGAAAGAGCTGCAAAAAGAAAGGGTTGGAAGCAAAATATAAAAGATGAACAAAGGAGAGAAAGATTGATGGTGGATACCATAGATACAAGAGGTGACGATACATCGCGAAGCAAGTGCATGAAAACAGTTGAAAATTGTGATGGAAAGGAATCATTAAGAGATTTGAATGGTGCAGAGGCAGAGAGCAGCAGGAGCAAAAAGTGTAAGAAATGAATAAACAATAATTGAAGAGGAAGTACGCGAGAATCTCGCCATCAAGAATGTATGAAAATCTGATTGAAGAATTGAAAAACAAAAATGAATAAACAATGCAAAATTGTGCGATAGTTTCGCAAACAAAATAACAAGAGAAAACCAAAAATGAATGATTGAATGAATTAACAAAAATGAAAGAGTGAGTGAATGGGACAAACCTTTATGGCGTACACCCTAGTTCGCGAATGATATTTCGCAAGAGGCAAATATAAGACCTAAAGTGCGTCATATAAGGGGGTATCTCTTGACATGGCTCAGTGAAAAGGTTACACCGCTCCCGGAACTCCGAGTCATGGAGATTTGGGGCCCATGAAAGCCTATCCGGGAGAGATACCTTGGATTTCCAAATATATATATAAGGTTATACTGGTTGGACGCCCGAGGGTCTCTTCCAAGGAGTCAGGGTATGCTCAAGGCGCCGGGTACACGGTTGAGCCAAGAGTGCCTGGGGCATTTGAAGTGTCTCGACCATTCTTGGCAAGTCTTGGCATATGTTGCACTCGGCCCAAGAAAACTCCACTTAGGGTGCAGTCTCGTAACCATAAACCCTATAGGTATAAGGGATAAGAGGTCACGAAACAATTGGTTGTTGTTAAGACCGGATGGGAGGAGCTAGTCTTGTATGGCCGATGTACGCCTCCTTGAAGGGGCAACCAGGGAGATGATAAGGGCGGCACCCTCCATTAGGGAGCTGATAAGTGTCACAAGACGGCAATGTCATGGGGATTTATATTCGCAAGAAAATTTAGGCCTGTCATATTGTCGCAAATGAAATATCCTGCAGAGGAAAAAATACTAAAGAAATGATAAGACAAGATCAATGGGTCATTACATGAAAGTGTAAGGACGTCCTGCGATCTTGTCGCAAGACGTCAATGTCATGGGATTTTATGTTCGCAAGAATGTTTAGACCTGTCATATTGATGCAAAATGAGGGGTGGCAAAATAAGACCTTTAACTAGGAAGGCAAAATAAGACCACACAAAAACAATGATAAGGCAAGATCAATGGGTCAATACATGAAAATGTAAAGACGTCCTGCGATTTTGTCGCAATGATGAATTTTAACATAAATGATGATAAAATAACACAAGAAATCGAATAAGCAAACAAGCTTACGAGTACGATTATATTTCTTCATTTATCTATGAAGAATCAGCAACAGCAGTTGCGAAATTAAAGAAGTATCATTACTTAAAGATTATCGACTTGATTTATCTCATGTGAAAATAAATAACAGAGGCAAGTATGGGAATGATTAGAGTAAAAATTTGTTATTTATTTTCACATGATAAATTTATAATAAGAGGTTACAAATGGAAGGTTAAAAGGATAAATATACAAATATCACAAGAAGGGAAAGGAAAATGGAACAATCTAGCAACTTATTCTTCTTTATCAGATCCTTCTTCTTCGCTTACGTCACTATCGGAGACATCTGAACAAGGCATATTATCAGGAATTTCTTCGAGAACACAAGGATATGAAGAAAGAGGAATGTCGTGATCATTGCAAATTTGTTCAATAGTTTGGTTGCGAAAACGAACTGCATCATTATTGAAATTCGCCACAGTAGTTTGTAGTTGCTTATTCATCTTAGAATATTTGTCATTGCGAAGAGAGAAGTCTTTGGCAAGCTATGCTTTCTCAGATTCAAGTTCTTTGATTCTAATTTGAAACCTCTTCTCAGATTCTGCGAACAAACAACAATGAGTCAGTAACTTAATAACAGTTTCACAAAAAAGAAGGGGAAAAGTAATGAAGAATAATAAAACAACCTTCTCTGTCAGAAATCATATCTTTAACCAAGGCATTATGCTCGGCATGAAGACTAACGTTAACACCTAAGTTATTTCTGGCATTATCTAGAACCTTCGCGGCCCAAGCGAATTCATCATCATTATTTATAACAAGAAGTGAACGAATTTGATTTCTCGCTCATTAAGAATGGCATTTTGGCGAAGGGATTCATCTCGTTCAATTTGGACTTCAAGAATAGTTTTTTGGAATTTTGCTAATGCTTGTGCACCTTGATTAGCAATGCGATCCTTATCATCTATGAGGCTGCTAATCTTTTTCCTTAGAATACTATTACTCTCCTGGGAGTCAAGATATAAACGTTTAAATCGGTTGGATAAACCTAAACTAGATCTATGTTCAATCTCTAAAAGATGAAATTTGGTTCGAAGTTCATTTAATGAGAGAGAATTAGTCTTGTTTGAAGAACTACTTAAAGATTCATTGAAATAAGCGAGAAGAGCATCGTCATCCATAGGTTCAGGGAATGAATGGAGAAGGATGGCTTCATCAGAAAGATTATAAATGTCTCATAAAATAATAAGTCGTGCAAGGGAAAATAAGCGGCAAAGTAGAAATAGAGAAAGAAAGAAGGTGTTATACCATAAAGTTGCTGATTAGCACTTTGAAGTGTAGATATTTTGTCTTTCTGGGAAGAAGACTCAACTTCCAACTGTTGAATTTTAGCATCCTTCTTGCGAGATGTCGCAACTTCAATTTCTAGCTCTTTGTTCTTCTCCTTAAGTTGAAGATTTTTCTTCTCAAGATTGTTGCGCCTTTTCTCGAGGTCTGAGGCAACAACAAAGGAAGCTCTCCCAGACTATAAAGGAAAGCAAAGAAATTGTTAAGATAAGGTTTATAATCGAAATCGCAAAGAAATAACGAAATATGAACATACCAAAGCACTGAGTGAATTTAAGAGACTGGGAGTCATTGTTCGGGAAACTCCGCAAAAAGATTCATTATCCTCTAACATGGGGGCATCACAAATTTTAGCAAGAGCTTCGCAAGTAGCAGATAAATGATCATCTCCCAGTCCTTGCATAGAATCGGAGAAGACACTAGACAATTGCGCCATAGCAGAAGCAACCGAATGATTCTCCTTCGCAGAGGAAGTACCAACCTCATTTTCATCTTCGTCAGAACTCTCGATGGTTTGGGAACTAGAACGAGAAGAGGGATGGATCTTCCGTTTCTTAGAAGATGGAGCAAAATATTTATCCTTGCGAAGAGTGATTTTATTCTTGCCCTTAACCTTCGCAGCTTCGGGAATGTTAATTTCTTCAATAACCTTCGCACACGAATGAAGATAAGAAACAGAGGCAACAATATTGTTAAAAATATCAAAGGAAAGTATTTCTTACTTCATCCGTGATTGATCGGAGTATCGCTAGAGTACTCTCTTTGGGACGTCTTTTATAACTTCTTTTCAATTTGGCAATCTGAAAATTTTACAAGTAAATATGAGAGGAAGGAAATATCGCAAAGCAAATCTGGGATAGGAAGTATACCTCTTTTTCCTTCTCGGGCCACTTGAATTCCCAAGGACAATAGTTTGCGAGATTCGCAGGGAGTGTATGCGAACCTGCAATATAAGGTCCACTCAAAAACAGAGGAACAACCCACCACTTCTCATCCTTGGAATACCGAGGAACTTTATTTTTGCCCGAATGCCAGTCAATATCTTGCATGAGCATCTTATCACTGGAAATATTATCTTTTCTCTTCAATCGAGCACCCCAGCGAGATTTATCATTTCTCATATTTATTACTTCATAATTTTCAAAAAAGTTTTCCACAGTATATTTCTAAGCGTCTATTTCTAAATCCGCGAATTTAGGATCTTTGACATCGTCAGGATATAAAGATCCCTTGCCAGCGCCACGGTTGGCGAATTCAAGCATAAGACGGATGCAATCACCGCTTAGTTGATAAACTGCTCGCGAGAATTTCTCGTGAGCAAGAATCTCATAGAATAAAGGTATCTCGGGATTGTAGAGAGGAATGGGAAGGCCTGCGAGGATTTGACCTAGCGAGACTATGATTTTATGATCATCACACTGATGATCAGAAAACAACCTTGCAGAAAGTATAGATGAAGATTCTTGATCAGGAATGGTCGATAAGATGAAGCCCTTCTCTTGAAAATTCTTTTGAGCTTCGTTAAAAAGGGGTTTATATGTGCGACCAAGTGAAGCCATTTTTAGAGTATGGGAATGATTAGAAATTTGAAGATCAAGATAAAGAAAGAAGGAAAGATTTACAGCAGCAGAAACGCAAATTGCGGAGGAAGAGAAGTTGCAGAAGAGAAGTTGCAGAGGGAAAATAAAAGAGAAGAAGAGAAGGATAAGAAAACTATATATAGAGAAAAGAATCCTCGAGAAAACAAATGCATTTAATGCGAGATGGGACGTGAATGGTCAAGAATAAACGGTTGAAAGAGACGTGTCAAGAAAAGAGTGGAAGAGGAAACACTGTAATAAATTCGTGTAAATGTACGGAGTGAAAAGATAAAGATGAACAATTGCGGCATTTCAAAATTGGTTCTCATGACATTCTCTCCTTCGCAGAGAAGACATGAGAAGAGGCAAGATGTAGGATCGAATATCGCGACATCAATATTTCGCGAGATTAATAAATGACGACATTGCGAGGGAGTCGCGAGGAAGTAAAATAAATGACGCAATGAATGACGCATACAGCGAACATGAGAAGAATGTGAAGACTCAATAAATTTAGGAGTGTCGCGAAATTTATAATTACACTTTCTTACTACTCAAAATATAAATATAGGGGCAAGAAAGGATCGATCCCACCGAGAGGTCTAGGTTGTCAAATTGTTATGGTTTCCTATATAAAAACACCGAGGATTTTACGAAAATAAAAATAAACTAAAAGAAATAAAGTACAAATCAAGAATGTGAAATATTGGATAAAGGTTTCATCTTCAATTGTAAACAAGTTTATGAATATATGAATAGAATTCGTATTTAATCTCGCTATCATCAAAAGCCATAGAATACCTTATTGCAAGAATACTCCGTAAATTTCCAAAGTTATCAACACACACATTAGAGTCGCGTATGTGAAATCTACCTAAAGAATAACCTAACGCCTTGCGCTAATCAAGTTCAATTCCTAGGAGCATTAAGTTTAGAAATAGGCTAATCAATGCAATTGTAATACATTGCGCAAACAATTCAACAAAGGTCAATTTCTACATATGAATACAAGGATGTATCACTACAACCTAGAATCATATCATCATGCTACTAGTATTCAAGGTTATCGCTCGATGAAAACCCTAAAATAGCTATAGATATGGATGTGAGTTCAATCAATTCTAGACTCGACTAAACAAACATTCAATCATATTGCAATCCATCAATCATGCAATTTTGTAACCCGAGAAATCATACGATAATATTGAGAGAAAACTAATTCATAAAAATCATAACTTGGTTGCAAAATCCAACTACATCTTCAACCAATAATAAAACTTAGTTACTCATGGCATAGGAGTTCATAGCAAGAAGAAGGAGAAAACCTATCATGTTTCTAAACCCTAGACAACAAGTAGAAGTCTCCCTAATGGAGATATCTCCAGGTTTAGAAAAGAGTTTTCTATATATATGCTTTTCTCCCCATAAGGATACTTTCCCAAAATTAAAAACCCGTCTCCAAGTTGATATTCCCGGTCATCCCCCGGAATCCGGCCGGAAAATCATCTCTGGCCGCTTTTGTCATCGGAAATCTGTCACCAGCGAGTGCACACTCCCAGCAGCTCATCTCCATATCTCTAATTCAAACAATCACAAAATACCATCTAAACCAATTCCTCATTTCTTGCGAAAACATTACCCAAAAGCGTGACTCGTAAATAAATTCACCTGAAATATTATGATTCATGCTTCAAGTTCCGAACTACATCCTGGCTGGTACCACCGGTGCACCACCCCGCTCCGTTTTTAGCACAATTTACGCAATTTCGACTCTTGTGCAACTTCAACCGCCGTTTCTTGAGACTGCACCTGTTGAACTCCAACAATCAACCACTGCAACAATGCCAGTAGCTGCAGCTTCACTCCTGCACCTTGTTCTCAATCAAGCAACCTAGCAGCTTCCCGATCTTGCAATAGCTATGAAATCCCACCAACACAAAGAACGTCAATGCTAGCACCTAACATCGCCAAGTGCGATTCACTTGACTTCAAATTCGATTCCACTTGGCCATCAAAACCCATCAACCACACATTCAACCCATCACCAACAGTTCATCCCAGTTCAACACCAGTCCCTCAATTCATTTCCCAAATCAGAACCCCCAATTTACTTCCAGTCACCATTGCCTCAACCAAGCAGCTCCACCTGCCATTATTTGCAAATGCCATCAAACTGTAATTCCTTGCTTCTCAACAACATCATAACAGCATAGCTTCATTCCTGCAATAACATACAATCCAAATCCACCTCCTATTCATGGATTCACTTTGCACCCGCAAATCATCTACACACAAAATCTAAATATTCATCTAAACCTTCACCACACACTTGATATTGTTCAAATCTCGGTACTCAAGTTCACCTCCCCCCATAACTCCGATCCCATCCAAATGACAATCTCAAAATAAATCCAATTCCTGCAACCATTTTCTCCCTTGCCTTCACGCAAATGGCAGCAGCTAATCTCCGATCAACGAGTTCATTTTTTTCAATTGTTGAGCAAGTTTTGACTCCCAAACTGAGACCACAAGTTCACACAACTCCAAAATGGCATCACCGCCAAAGTTTTAGACTCGTGATTGATAATTCTTTTACAAGCACATTAACTTAATTCCGTTCTAAGCTTGCCGGGTGACTCTAAAGCTTTTCCCCGCATTGCATTTGACATTTAAAACACAAACCCATTCATTCAAAATCACATTCATTCATCTCCACAATCGGCGATTCAAAGATATTCAAATCAATATTTCTTGGTTTGTAATTAGATCATATTCTCTTCATACATCTGATCTTAGAATGACTTAAAAGATAAAGTTGAATGTAACATGTATATTCCCTAGTGAATTGAACGGTGCCTATAACTGTGTAGTGACTCCTTTAGCAATTCCTTTGAAGCTTGATTGCCCCTTAACAGATTTCAATAACACTTGCCCTTTTATGCTTCAAGTTTGTTTTGCTCATAACTTCTTCATACGATCCTTTCGGCATTGTCTTCATCTTCTCGTCCTCTACACAATGAAAAGTAGAAATCTTGTATTTGAACGAATTCCAATTGGTCTTTTTGCTCCAAATGACTCCATTGCAAATAAACTCAAAAGACACATAAGATACATAATTTATCATAAATACTAGATAATAAATACGGTGAATTTGCAAAATTGACACATGTGCACTTGCGAGAGAATGATCTCCCACTTTTGGTCTTTTTGAATTGTTGAGCAAGTTTTGAGGAGAGAGAAAGTTTTATAGTGATTGTAATTCTTTAACAATTTCACATTGTAAAGATTCAAGTATTCAATCAATAGAAATCATAATCATTGGGACTTAATTGTGTATAAACGATTCCGGGTTGGTAACTGAACCGGACCTAAGACCGACCATCTTTGTAATAAGTGAATTTGCAACCGAGAGAATGATCTCCCACTTTGGTCGCCAATCATTGAGGAGATGATCGCACGGAGGAGACTCCTTGAACTGAGCGAAATGCTTAACCTCACACAGATGCATTGCAAGAAGGGATTGCTTTGAATTCGAGAGATCAATATGTAGTACTCTGGCATAAACCAAGACAATGGCCGTTCCAGAGTAAATTCGTTCACAAGAGAGGATGGGTCGGTCTATAGGAGGGAAGCTGAGAAATGTGTGAGATCAATGGTGATAGAAGATTGTAGGTGTGTTGTGTATTCTGAAAATAAGATAAATTCTGAATGATTGAATTTGCTCTGTTGAGAGTTGTATTGCTAATCTCGTGTTTTCGGTTTGACCTGAGATTGTCCTTGTTTCAATCATGATTCAGAGATTTATTTATATTGTTGGAATTGAAACACCATGATCTCATGAAGTGTGACAGTTGATGGAATCAAAGAATGGGGAAGTGGAAATCGTGTTAAAACCAGTTGCTCAACGTGCGGAGACTTGGTTGATTTTCCATCCACTACTTTGTTAACTCCTTCAACTGATTGCACGACTTGCTCACATTCTCATCGTGTGTATGAACACACGTGCCGTAGACCGCCAGACCAAAACCCTAGTTAATATCACCCTATGTAACACGATTTATGTCTCTTGTGATTGTGGAGCCTGCAAGGCAGACGTGTATTTAGTTAGTCAGTTGATGACTTCATGACTTCATGGGACGATGAGTCCTTGTTTTGTTGAGTCGAACGTGATTTGGAAATGTTCTGAGACTCATGAATTGAACATGTTTGTTGAGACAGAGATATAATACGTGAATAATCTATCATGAGCAAATATTGCTCATTCGATGAATTGTTGATATTGATAGTTGAACTAGTATTCCTTGGTTTGAGCAAATATTACTCATCTGAGCAAATGTTGCTCATTCGATGAATTATTGGTAGCATGACCAAATAAGATACTAGAAATTGAACTGAGTATGATAAATAAAATGTTGATCATGGGATCAACGTAAAAATTATTAACGTTTGAATCTGGAATTATGAACCTTGGACTCGAAACCCTAATTTGATCAATTGATGATTAACTGATGGTTTATTGAAAGTTAACCTCGGAGCGAAGGAGGGACCGGCAACATGGGATTATGAATCAACCATGTAATGCTCAGATGCTCTCGTGAGCAAATATCAAGGTCTCCTGAAGACCAGTTAATTTGATGAAAAAGATGATTAAATCCTGGTTTAATCATTTATTAAAATAATGCTCGTCTGAACCTTAGGTAACAAAACCTAATTAATTATGAAGATGTGAGGGACAAAACCTAAGTCACGGGATCGAATTATGAAGTTCCATTGTTTGAAGAGTTTTGGACCTAATACGTGCACCAAAATACATGGGGTCCTCTTGCAAGCCAAAGAGACAACCCTGGTCGGTCAAGGTAACATGCTCACGTCATCAAAGTGTTCGTATCTCACTTATGAGAATTTTGATATTTTATGGTGTGCGTTTGAGCAACATTTTGAGAAAATATGAAGAAATGGGATTTTTCCATCTTCATGAGATGAAGGAAAAATAATAAAATAATGAAGAAATCATAAAGTGTGGGACCGGCTATGGCCAAGACATGGTCGGCCATCCAAGGGGCCGGTCCCATGGTATTTTTCCTAATTTTATTATATTTTCATGATTTTAGGGAAATATCATAAAACCAAGGAGTTTGTTAAAACCAAGGAGTTTCCATGAGATGAAGGAAACAAAATATTATGAATAATAAAATAAGGGCGTGTGAGACCGGCTTGGGCATGGTTGGCCGGGTAGGGCCCGGTACCGTGAGTTTTCCTTTATTTTATGTATTATTTTATTATTTGAAGGAATTTTCATAATTTGGAAGAATTTTCATAATTTGAAGGAAATATCATGAAATCAAGGAATTTCATAAAATCAAGAAAACATAAAAAATAATAAAAATAAAATAAGGGATGTGTGGGACCGGCTAGGGAATAACCGGCCAGCTTGGGCCCGGTCCCACGAGTTTCCCTAATTTTATGTAATTTTTGTGTATTTTCCCATGATTTGAAAGAATTTTCATAATTTGAAGGAAACATCATGAAATCAAGGAATTTCATGGGATTAAGGAAACATGAAAAATATAATAATGATAAAATAAGACGTATGGGGCCATCTAGGGCATGACCGGCCGGCTATGGCCGGTCCCACGGGTTTCCCTAATTTTATATTATTTTTCATTGGATCAAGAAAATATCATGAGATTAAGGAGTTTTCATGAGATTAGGGAAGTAATAATAAAATAATGAGGAACCATGAGGTGTGGGGCCGGCCGGGATCAAGGCATGGTCGGTTGGAAAATAATCACGGCCCACAATATTTTCCCTGATTTTATATTATTTCCTCAGTGTGAAGGAAACACCATGAAACTGATGAGTTTCCTCAAAACGAAGGATATTTGTTCAAATGAAAGGATTTTCATGAGATCAAGGAAAATAATAAAATATAGAATTTGGGCGTGGGACTGGTCACGGCATGATTGGCCGGCCGGTGAGCCAGTCCCCTAGCGCCTTGACTATTATTTTATTATTTTCTTTCCTATTTGCATAGGTTCATCGTCTCATCGTATTTTGAAATACTTGTTCGTGCGGTGATTGTTAGTCCATCATCGCTGAGTACACTTACACCATTTTGGTCGGGGCTTACTCAAAGGTAGCTCAGATGCCCGTGTGTTGAATATTTGTTACTAACCCATGGAATTCTGCTGAGGAGAACCATAAATTGAAGTAACGAAATATTATGAAAATATTGAATATTTTCCGAGGATTGATTAATGAATCTATTGATTTCGAGAATAATTAATTAATGGCTCTATACTAGCACGATCATCTAGGAGCATTAATTATTCGAAATTGAGTGATATGAGCTTGTTGAAGCGTCATATTTTCTTTCATATAGTCTCGGGGAAAACATTGTTACATCCTCGAAGACGTTATTGCTCTATCTATACTAGCAGAGCCGTCTAATCTTTTGATTCTATATTGAAATTGCTCAGTATTCGTGAGATATGCCGCTGCCTCAGTTGAGAGACTACATATCTATATATATATATATATATATATATACTTTGAGAGACAGTATTCTCAGTCAGAGATTATTATAGCATGATCTTTCATGCTTCCGATAAGAGACATGAGCCTCAATATTTATCTGATTGCTGGTTATTTTCATGATTTGAAGGAAATATCATGAAACCAAGGAATTTCATGGGATGAAGGAAATAATAATAATAAAATAATAAGGAATGCAAGGTTTGGGACCGGCCACAACTAGGGCATGACCGGCCGGCTAGCGGGCTCGGTCCCGCGACACCTTTCCTAATTTTTATTATTTCCTTGATGTGAAGGAAACACCATAAAACTGAGGAGTTTCCTTGAAACGAAGGAATTTTGTTCAAATGAAGGAATTTTCATGAGATCAAGGAAAAATAGTAAAATATAATAAAATAGAGAATTAGGCGTGGGACTTGCCACGGCGTGACTGGACGGACGGTGGGCTCAGTCCCCTAGCGCCTTGGCTAATATTTTATTATTATTATGTTTCTTCCTGTTTTGCATAGGTTCATTGTTCCTTCGTATTTTGGAATGCTTGTTCGTGCATTCAGGTGCTCGTTAGTGCATTATTGCTGAGTACACTTGCACCATTTTGGCCAGGACTTACTCGATAGCGGCTCAGATGCCCGTACGTTGAATATTTATTACTAATCCATGGAATTCTGCTGGGAAGAACCACGAATTGAAGTAATGAAATATTATGAAGAACGTAAAATATTTCTGAATATTCAGTTAATGAATTTAAGGATTAGAGATAATTAATTGATGGCTTTATACTAGCAAGCATGCTGTCTAGGAGCATTAATTATCTGAGAATTGATTAATATGATCTTGTTGAAGCGTCATATTTCTTTTATATAGTCAGGGAAAACATTGTTACATCCTGAAAACATTATTGCTCTATACTAGCAGGCAAGCTGTCTACTGAAATTGCTCAGTATTCATGAGATATGTTGTTGCCTCAGCTGAGAGACTACACATCTACATATACTCTGAGAGACATTATTCTCAGTCAGAGATTCTTGTGGCATGAGCTTTCATGCTTCGATGAGAGACATGAGCCTCAATACTCGTCTGATTGCTGGATCAGGAACATGTATAATTATGGTTTTACAAGTTTACCCCTTGTCGAAAATCCACCATCTACATTAAGTCCCCTGCTTAGTGAGGGTCAGTCATGTTCCTCAGTCAGCACTAGATGGTGATTTTCTAGTTACAAACGAATTAAGTAATTAAACTTAGTCGTAAGATAAGATGTTACCGGATTTTCGATTGCACGAGCGAACCACAGCTTGAAAGAAGATCCTAGTGGCATGATATAGCATGGTCTAACGAGCATAATTTGGTGTAGATCCGATGATTTGACGACGGAACCTTGGTCGGTTTAGGATTCACGGGTCGGGCCCAATAAGGAAATCCTTGTGAAATTAGGTTTTGGAAATATAATTTGATATAAAAGGGATTAATCCTCTCTCTCTTTTTTTTATTTCACCTCTGACCGACCACCACCTTCATCTCTTCATCTCCTTCACGCCAGCAGCAGGGGAAGAAATTTTTTCGCCGGAGTTTTCATTGTCCAGCCGGAGCAGCCACTGTCCGGCCAACTTCCGGACGGCTCCGACAGGTACGTGAATTTTTTTATTTTTTTTCCAAAAGTTTGCTGTTTCATGAGTTTTTCATGTTTTTTTCATGTCGAATTTATATACATGTATATATATGAGTGTGAGTTTTGTCGAAAACCCTTGTTTGAAAACGTATGTTCGTTCGATCGTTAGTTTAAGAAACTAGTAATAATCCCTGACTTATGAGAGATTTTTTTTTATATATATAGACCTGTGTCTAGTGATAAAATTTTGTTTATGAGCTTTCATGGAAACCAAAATTTATCTTAAAAGTATGAATTTCACAAAACCGAAATAAACCCTCGTTTCGAAGACGGACGATCGTACGAAGGAAAAAAAAATTATGAAACCGTGGAATATCCACGAATTTGTTTTTTTTTGTATGTAAAACCGTGACGTGTTCACGGAATTTTTTATAACAAAATTTATTTTTACGTGAATAATTCACGTTATATATATATATATATGAATATTTTTATTTTTTTTGAAAAATCAAAGGACTTTGGATAGTGTTTAAAGGTAAACAATTATTTATGATTAAATATTGTTTAGTTTTCATAATTCGGTGGTTAATGTTCACACAGTAGAAGTGTTCATGATTTTATGAAAATCAGAGTTTTGCTCGTTTTTTGTAGATTTCGAAGAAACGAGCAAGTATCGAAGTGTTAACTCTTGCATTACAATCACTACTGTTAGTGGAATCGTAAAAGGTAAGAGTTAAGAATTACCATTTTCTTAGATGTTTTGCCATGTGCATAATTTCATCATCTTGTCGAAGTTTGCATCTTGTATGATGATATACTGAAGTAGAGTATTGTGGATGTTATAGTTACTTCGCAAGGATGTATGACTCTCAAGAAAATGATGTCTCCAAAGATGATACGTGTATGGATAAGACTTTTATTGGTGAAGAAGAAGATGAAACACCTGGAATCAAGAATGTTCCAAATATAGAGGATGTGTTCTTTGTGGCTCAAGGGCCTGAAAAGCGCCTCAGGACTCCAGCATTTCGTCTTCTGATGAATCCTAGAGAGGTTACTCAGAAAAAATTGGTGACTCCTCAGGCAGCCATTCGGTTCTGTCTTAAACGCGGATATTTTTCTGCGTCAATCATAGAATTGAAGCTTTCTCGACGGCCTTTAGAAAAGTTTTCTGGATGGGCAAGGTATATGCTGGGTTTTCCTCGTGTTCGAGCCATGCTGCATGATGTAAAAATAACAAAGGCTATCCAAGCCTCTGGAGACTTGTTCATTTTTCATGATGCGCGAGGTATGGTAGCTCTACTTGCTCGCTGGTGTATTCCAACTCACACTTTCATATGCAAATGGGGAGAGTTACCGTCACCTTAGAGGATGTAGTTGCTTTGTTGCATCTTCCGATCACGGGTAACCTTCCTGAGAGTCTTTCAGCAGAGGAAACAGCAATCTCTAACATCTTGATGGAGGAGATTAATAAGGTGTCCGGCAGCAAAGGTTGTTATGCTCACTGGTAGATATATATTGGTGGCCAAGAGATACTTCTCTTGACTGGCCAGTCGACGGTACGTTATCTATTGTTGCTTTCTTGTGTTTATGGCTGTCCAGAGATGTATTTGAAGATACTGGAAATTTGTTGAAGTCGTTCGTGATTCCTTTTTCCATTAAGATGGCTCAGGGTGAGAAACTCCCAATAGGTAGTCTGTTATTGGGTTCTTTGTACTCTAACTTAGACTCCTTGATTATAGACTCCAGCATCTCGAATGGCTTTATGAAGATCGAATGATATGCCAATACGATGTTTCTTCAAGATTTGATGTGGGAACGTTTCAAGAATTATGCACCCATTCCACGTATTATCTTACAAGGATTGAATGCTGATGCTCGTCATGTTTTCTCTGAGAGGGACAATGCTAGGATCATGCGCTGGTCTACAAAGCAGCCTCGACTCAAGACCCGCTTTGTTGAGACCGTGAATCTGAATTCAACTTCCGCCCATGGGTGTCAATTCCTACTTATATTTCTCAGTTGACAACTTTCAATGCTGAAGAGAGTACGACTTTGAAATCTGGTGCTGATTTGAGCGACTGCGAAATGTCTTTTATGATGAGTTGCACTCATGGTTACTTGATATCAGCAATACATGGAGAATTCTCGGTGGAAGAATACAATATTGATAGGCCAGCTCGGTAAATGGGTATGGATCAGTGTGTTATGACTTTTCGAAGAAGGAAACCATCGGTTGAACAGCTCATGACCCGTTTAGACCACACACATGTAGAAGGAAGTGAATACTGGTTCCCTAACTCTGAGCGAATTACATATGTAACTCCAGGTTACATAAACTTTTTGGATCAACAACTCAGGCGTTTACTCGATTTCGTGACGGTTGATCAACCCTTGGTGAAGGAGCCTCCTTCTGCTGAGATGATTGCTACTCGACCAAGACTGAAGCATTTCCCTGGTGGTGATAAACGGAAAACATCTCCAGGATGTTCACAAGTAAGTATTCTTTGTCCAATCTTCATAAAATTATGATAATTGTGTTTTGACTATTGCATCAAAAAAAATTACAGGACGGTCGTAACGTAAGACCTCGAATCGATGTAGACCTCTCATAAATTGAAGCAAATGTTCATGGAGGGGAAGGCAGGAGCAAGAATTATAAATTGTGGTCCAACACCATAAAGTCCCCAGTTGTTTCTTTGGTGAGTTGTCAGTGCTTCTTTTGCTGCGACTTCTTCTCATCCGCATTATTAAGATTAGAAAACCAATATTTTTTATTCCGTTGCAGAATTTCACTCCATCGAGTATTGACGGTCTTCAGTTCTCTGCTGCTGGGCAAACAGTTTCTGACTTGAGTGATGAAGAAGAGGCCGTAAGTATTTCGTCATATAACCAATTATGATGCTTTGTAGATGAAATGCTAATTGTTGAGAATATGTCTAGGAGGATGTCGCCATGGAAGTGGAGAGTACTGGTGATGTTCGTTCATCTTCGGAAAATGGCGATAAATATAATTCCCAGAGCTCAAAACCGAATGAAAGCAATGGCGCTCTTGATGTTGATACGGGCAATTCAGGTTCTTTGAATGCTTCAGAGACCACCCAAGTAAGTATTTCTCTTGCATTTTATCCATAGAAGCATAAACTCCTTGATTTATGAATGAATGAATGAGAATTCATGTGAATATACGAACAGTTTTGCCGAAATACGTCACCAGAAATTCCAGAATTCAGCCCTTATGCCCAGGAAATTTCCAAGCTTTAACAAAGAAGCTTTTTAGGTTTTGAGCATGTTTAGGGGTCGAAATCGACGAAACAGTGAACTTCCAAGAGACTTTCAGTACATTTTCAGCCGTCATGTAGTCCAATGTTTTGACCACATCTTTTTGCTCGTTTATCCAATTGCTATGAAATTTTGATATGTTGTAGATAACATCCATACGAAGATAATGATATATAACTAAACCTTAGATTCTTCACCAATTTCTCCCAGTTCGTCGTTTTGTACAGGGCAGTGTAAAATCCTCTCAGACAAGCTTGTTGTAAAACGTGTTTTTATGACTTTCACGTTATTTGCTGATGTCTAGCATGTAAAATAAAGAACTTAAATATCATTAGTTCACTTACATGTTAAATTTTATGACTTCCTTCGGTTTCATGCTTGGATGACTCTAATCTCATGTAATCTTCGTATTAGGCGCCAAATACCGAAGTTGAAAATGAAGGAGCCAATAATGATGACTTGAGCAACCCTGAGGTTATTGATGAAGAAAAGACCATCTCTGCACTTTAAAGTCGTGAGGGAGTTGTTTCTGATGTTGTTAAAGATACTGAGACCTCAATTGTTGTTGCTTCAGTGGCGGAAGAAGCCGAACCACGAGTAGAAGAGACTGAAGAAATCGTTGCCATGACTGTAGAAGTTGCTCCAATAATTGAGAATCGTATAGTGGTGCACGAATACCCGAGTGCAGGGATTTCTTTTGATCCTCCATTCGATGCATCACTCCCATACCACGAACTAGTTGGTGGATTCATTGTCCCTATTGGATATGCCAGCTTGTACGAGAAGATATGGAGGAAATTTGGTCACATCATCGTCACCGGAGATCCCAAGCGTGCTTATTATTTAACAATGCAAGTAAGTGTTATCTTGCGTGTTGTAAGTGATATATTCGCTAAGGCCATAAATATTGTGACTCCATATGTACTCTTTGATTGGGAGTTCAACTTGGAGAATTCTGAGAGACTTGGCTTCAACGTGAAGTGGCTTCGTAAGAAGATAAATGTTATTAAGGACGCATGTGAGAATAACATACCCTTTCCCAATGATGATGTGATGGATAAGGAAGACAAGATTTCCAGGCTGACTGAAGAGCTAAACATGGAGAAGGCGGCCTTACAAGTCTTGAAGGATGCAGAGGAGCAAAAGTCTTTCTTTGCTGATTTTCTTTGATTTCTTTTCATAACCTCTTGAACTTCTGAACTTCTGAACTTCTGAGAGATGTGAAATTTTATTTTTCGGTTTTGATTGGTTTTGGATAAGTAGATGATTGAGGATTTTCCTTGGATTTGATATACATTTTCTTTAAGTAAACTGAATTTTGATAAATTGCTGGATTTAAATTACTGAATGCAAGTATTGCATTGAAATACAATGAAAGAAAAATCTAAATGCCAAAAATCCTTAGTTTGCTCGTGTATTACGGCCACACTTTCCTTGGATTAATTTGTAGTATCCACCAGCAACAAACTTAGAGATTTAAATAAATCTACGAAGGTGTAGAATACATAGAAACTATCTAGAGTTTATGCTTTCTTTCTTATTTTTCGTGTGAATTATGTATCTTATGTGTGAATTTGAGTTATTAGGTGCTTTGGAAATAGGAAAAGAAGGAGAAACTACTCATTTAGGAGCGAAAAGGTGTGCAAATACTATCGGGAGCCAAGTCGGCGTTAAGGCGACTCTATTTGGGGAAATCTTGAACAAAGTCCAACACTATCACGGGTAACCCTTATCATTTATCAAAGGGTGTAATATCCTGGTGTAACAATCCAAACTAAACAAAAAAATCGAGAAGGTAATCTTCTCGAGTTCTCATAATCATTCATTTTCATTTGAAAATCGAGAGAAAATGAAGGCGGCATCTTAAGCTCGAGAAAGAGAGAAGCGGATTAGAGAGGAGTTGATAACATGGATTGAAAATGGATATTCAAAATGGATGAAGTTGGCTGGATTAGAAGAAGAGAAGATGAAATTGGTGATGGGTCTATCTCTTGTGAATTACAGGCGGGAGATGAGGTTTGTACATTTTGGGCATAGGAAATACGAGTGAAAGAATTGATGTTGCTTCTCTCTTGTTGCTTGCCGGGGAGATGGTGGTAATGGAATTGGGTTAATTACATGAAGATTTGGTGGAATAGGGCTTGAGCCGAATAGGTGGAGATGGGATTGCTTAATTGAAATACAATGAAATAATATGTGTTTGAACTGAAGTTGCATGACCGACGGGAGGTTTGAGAAGCTAGGTTGTAAAATTCTAAATTAGAATTGGGTGTTGCATTGTGTATGTTGATGCCATTGAGACTTTGGGGAGTTCTTTGTGCTAAAGTTGCAGTGTTGATTGGTGGTTTGAAGCTACAGACATCGGAGGGAAGCGGTTGTTACAGGGGGAGGTTTAGGAAATTTCCATGGAAGATGGAGTGAACTTAGGTGGCTTTGTGGTATATGATGCAATGTTGTTTGTGGCTTGGTTTTGTCGTGGAAGTGACGCCTGCCTGTGCAAATGAGATGAACTAGGTCTGGTGAATTATTCATTGGTGAAGAATGTATGAGTTACAAGGCGGTAGTGCATGAATGGATAGATCTTTGGTGTTGTGTTTGTGGAGTTGGTTTGGCTTGAACATCCAATGATTGTCTTTGCAGTCGAATATCCAAATCCTTATCCGACGTGATCGAAAGCCTTGAGCAAATTTTTGACCCGAGTTGACCGTCCAACCCGTTGTATTACGTCACACTTTCCTTGCTTTTTCCCACAGCGCTTTTGGGACAAAATTTCCATTTCTCTCACTTGTTGACTTAATTGGACTTTGAAGACAAAACCTAATTTTGGAAGGAGTATCTTTTCTCAAAACACATATGATATCTTTTTATCTATCTTTAATTATTCTTTTTTCTTCTCTACTTTATTCTAGGGTTTACACCATGAAGTATTTTCTCTTTCTTCTTGTTATGAACTCCATGAATATGAGCTAGATTTTTATTATTGGTTATGGAATAAGTTTGATTTCCAAATATGAGTTTTAATGCAATAAATTAGTTTTCTCATATTATCGTTTATGATTCACCATTAATATTGTTAGTTTGAATGCTTGTTAGTCGAGTCGCGAGTTAATTGAGTTTGCTTTCATCTTTATTGCTAGATTAGGGTTATTATACGTGATAATTAGGATTGCAAGTAGCATAAATATGATTATAGTTTGCTTTGAACATATGTGAAACCTTTGTTAAATCGGATTAGTGCGCTTTCCACGTTCGATTGAACTTGTTGCATCTAGGGAATTAAACTTGATTATGATTAGGTTGTTCCTTTAGATAGAATTCATATTCGCATCTTTTAATGTGTTTGTTGATGACTTTTTATTCTTGTTATTCTAGTTTTGATAAAAGAGATTAAAATATCAATTCTAGTTATTGTGGTGAAACCATGTTTGTGAATGAAAATCGAAATCCGTAACCAATACTTTCACATCCTTGATTTGGAATTTGCATTTTTATTTACACAATCGAAATTCTTGATATAGTAACAATTTAACAACCTAGACCTCTCTTGGGATCGATCCTTTCTTGCCCTTGCTATATTTATATTTTGGACAAGTGTAATTTATTTTTGACGCAAATCTCCTTCACGGAGAATATTTGGGATATTGTTTATCTTCCAACCTTGCGGCACATATGGACACTCGCCATTATTTTTCAAAGTAATGACTGTATTAGTGAGGTGCTCGATTCGGAGAGGTTCCGCGTCCAACCACTTAGTGAAATATTGTTGAGGCGAGGTTATCCATTCATAGCATTTTGCGATAGCTAAGTTGTTGGTGGAGTAAAGCCCTCGGACCAAATAAGCATGTTTGAAAACTGATAATATGGACACATGAGGAGGAATAAGACTTGCCTGAGTATGAAATCTTTTGATGAAAGCATTTGCATTTTCTTCGGGCTTTTGTGTCAGGTCTGTCAAGGCTTTGACCTCCTTCGGATACTCGAACGGTGAAATATCCTCTTTTTCTTCTTTCGAATCAGAGGTTTCCTCAATAGAGAAATGTGCAATTGAAGGTGTTGGGGTTACCTTTCCATCATGAATCCATGCACGTCTAAGGATCATATCATATCCTGGATCTTCTCGGATTATGTAAAATTTTGTTTCTGTCCAGGCTGAGTTTATGTTCACCTTGAGAGTAATGTGTCCATAAGCATCTCTGGGCGTCCCTTCATGATCCATGATTGATGTTGGAGCATGAATAGATTCTTGTCGTGTGATACCAGCGGTTCTGAGAGTTTTCAGAGGGATAACATTGACAGCAGTGCCAAGATCTATCAATGCTCGTTTGAACTCGTTTCCTTTAAGATAGACTGTGGTGAGAAGTCCCCAGTCGTACATTTCTTTGTCTGCTGCTGAAGGCTCAGGAAGTGTCTCCTAAATTAATAAACACTTCCCTGACACGATGTGGTTCAATGCAGTAAACATGTCTTTCCTTTGAGCCCTTGATAAGTACAGCAATTCGCAGACGTGCTCGATTAAGGATTGAACTGCTTCCTTGACGGGTGGTTCAGAGAAAGTGAAAATTCTGACTGGGAGAGGGTCTTTGTGCACTCCTTCAGTCCCCAAGCTAAGTTCTCCTGATTCGAATTTCTCTTGGAAGATGCGCTTCAAGGTCCTGCAGTCCCTTGTGCGATGATTGACGAATCTATGAAAGCGACAGTAACGAGGATTTTCCATGTCTTCTTCAGTTGGTTCTTTCTTGACATAAGGTAACTTGATTGCACCGTCTTGAACCCAGACATCTAATAATTCAATCGCTTCTTCGATGGGAAAAGGAAAATTAGGTGCTTCTTGATCATCTCATGTGCGTTGGGTAGGAGCTTGTGCATCTCGAGTTTGATTATCCTTCCTTTATGCTTTCGAAAGGGTCGGAGAATTATGCTTGCGCTGCGTCTCAGATTTTCATTTGCTCCCTTCTGCAACAACATTTGTAGAAGGTTAGAGGTTGTAATGTTTGTTGATTAAACGCCTGCTACCTCGAGTTTCTCGTGGTTCTTCAGCTTTTGTGGTCTTGGATCTCTCCAATAAAGCAGGTGCAGTAGTTTCCGACCTCTTAGCCGCTTCATGAAATTCTGAGAAAGTTTGGAACCTGAGATTTTCCAATAAATCCATGTAGACTGGAATCATTCCATTGATGCACAAGTCTACGAGTTATTGCTCTGTGACATTTGGATCATGACTAGGGCTGAACATGGTTTCGATTTTTCGCCGGAACCGGACCGAACCAGACCGATGAGGAAGAAACCGAACCAAACCATTTACTAATGGATTGGTTATGGTAAAAAAAAATTGAAAACCGACATTACTGGTTCGGTTTTGGTTTGACCTGAAAACTGAACCAAAAACCAATGGAAAACCGATAAGTATAGGCCATTGATTAAAATCAAATAGATTTAATCCACCCCGTCCATCTCACACTTTGTAAACCTAAGTTCTACCCTTATCCAGACGAGATCATATTTGGAGCATGCAGAACTTGGAGTTTAAGTATTTTGAATCTGTAATGTTTATGTTTTGAACTATGCTTATAAACTTGGGTTATGAACTACGCTTGTTGTTAATTACATTCTGCAGGTAGGTTAAAAATTCAAATGTGTTATTTTTTTTAAAGATTTCAACTGTCAGTTTCAGAAAACTGACATCAATCGGTTTTCCATTAACCCAATGGAACAAACGGAAACCGGCCAAAACCATTTAGAAACCAAACCAATATTTAATGGATTGGTTTGCTTTAGATTTTTAGAAACCGATAGCATTGGTTTCGGTTTTGGTTTGGCTAGAAACCGAACCAAAACCGACCATGAACAGCCCTAATCATGACAGTCCAAAGCTTGAACTCTGAACCTTTTCACATAATCGTTAGGATGTTCGTTGCTCCTTTGAAACATCCTTCCGAGATCAGAGAGGGTGATTTTCTCTGAAACGAAGAAATACTTTTTGTAGAAAGCATTAACCATTTCCCCCAACTTTTGATACTTCCTGGTGCGATGATGTTGTACCAGGTATATGCTCCGCCTTTCAGATATTTTGAAAATTCCTTCAGACGGACAACACGGTTGTGCTCATGTTCACCCAATGCTTCCAGAAATCGAGAAACATGTTCTCGGGCATTGCACGTTCCATCATAAAGGGTGAATGTTGGAGAGGTGTAACATTTTGGTATAGGAATCCTTTGCGTAGCAGCAGGATATGGAGGTTGGTCACGGTGGACAAAGGGCGTCTTGTCTTTCCCACGATCTTCCAAAAGGCATTCCATGTCTTCACGAGTGATGAAACTGGACGGTTCTTTCGTTGGTGGATTGTCTACAGCCTTAGGAACTTCCTCATCATCTACTACATGGATTGGAGTGACCTAGGGATCAGCGTATGAATATGTTTCTTTAGCTTTTCCTTTCTCCTGAGTTTTGTCTGACATCTTATCTGTAAGAGTCTTGAGATAATTGCATAATTCTTTCTGGGTGGCAGCCATGTCAGTCTGATTCTTGGCAAGAGTCTCTTGCACCTTCATGAGACCACCAATGGTAGGTGTATTTTCTATGATTTCTTCAGGAGACCGACCGAAGAGTGGATTGTTGATGGCACCAGTGCCGTCGCTTGCAGGGGTGATCACCAGAGCACCAGTGCTAGGAGGAGTAGTAGTGGCAGGTTGCGACGGAGGAGTGGTAGTGGTAATACCACTAGAGCTTGCGATATTAGGGTCGGGTTTTGAACCCGAATTAGTAACTAACCCAGACCTAAGACCATCCATCTTTGTGAGAATTGAGATTGCAACCGAGAGAATGATCTCCCACTGTGGTCGCCAATCTGTATATGGGGCAAAACGAGTTGCTGGTTTTTACGGAATTGAGGAGACGACCGTGCGGAGGAAACTCCTTGAAACGAGCGAAATGTCAAACCTCACACAGATTCACTGCAAAAAGGGAGTACTTTGAATTCGAGAGATCAATCTGTAGGACTCCGGCCTAAACCAAGACAATGGACGCTCCATAGTCAATTCGGTCATAAGAGATGATGGGTCGATCTGTAGGAGGGAAGCTGAGAAATGTGTGAGATCAATGGTGATCGAAGATTATAGGTGTGTTGTGTATTCTGCGTAAAGAAATAAAATAAGTTATGATTGATTGAATTTGCTATGTTGAGAGTAATTGCTCAGACGTTGAGTTGTTAATCTCTTGATATCTGTTTGACGAAAGATTGTCTTGTTTTTCAATCATGATTCAGAGACTTATTTATATTGCTAGAATTGTAAACCCCTTGATCCCATGAAGTGTGACAGTTCCTAGAGTCAAGAGTGGGGAAGTGGAAATCGTGTTAAAACCAGTTGCTCATCGTGCGGAGACTTGGTTGATTTTCCATCCACTACTTTGCTAACTCCTCCAATTGATTGCACGACTTGCTCACATTCTCATCGTGTGTATGAACACAAGTGACGTAGACCGCCAGACCAAAACCCTAGTTAATATCCCCAATGTAACACGATTGATGTCTCGTGATTGTGGTGTCTTCAAGGCAGACATGTATTTAGTTAGTCAGTTGCTGACTTTATGGGATGATGGGTCCTTGTATTGCTGAGTTGAACGTGATTTGCAAATGTTCTGAGACTCATGAATTGAACGTGTCTGTTGAGACATAGGTATAATTGTCAAGTAAACGTTGATAGTTAAGGTGAGCAAATATTGCTCATTTGATGAATTGTCGAATATTGATAGTTGAATCAATATTCCTTAGTCTGAGAAAATATTGCCTGTTTGATGAATTATTTGTAGCAGGACCAAAATAAAATATTAATTTAGAATACTGGTAACTGATACGAGTATAATTAATAAAAATGTTGATCATGGGATCAACGTAAAATTATTAGTGTTTGAATCTGGAATTATGAACCTTGGATTCGAAACCCTAATTTCGATCATTTGCTGATCAATTGATGATTTATTGAAAATCAACCATGGAGTGAAGGAGGGACCGGCCACATGGGATGATGGATCGACCATGTAGTGCCCGGATGCTCGAGTGAGCAAATTCCAAAGTCTCTTGAAGACCAGTTGGTGAGAGGATGATTAAATGCTGGTTTAATCATTTTATTAAAATAATGCTCGTCTGAGCCTTAGGTGATAAAACCGAATTATGAAGAGGTGAGGGACCGACCAAGGGATCATGAAACCGGCCCTGGTTAGTCACGGGACCGTCTGAACTATGAATGATCGTTCAAAGTTCATTCAAACTACTTAAATGGGACCCTCTCTTTTAATTTCTCTGGCAATTCCTTATTTGCTTGTTCTCTCAAGTAAATAAGCCATGTATGGGTGGTGAGCGGAGGAGAGTAAGTTGACGACTCCTTTCAATTTTAGAAAGTTGACGACCCCTTTCAGTTTTGGAAACTTTTTTTAGAAATACTTCATTAGTAAGTTTGACGACCCCTTTCATTTCTGGGACAGAGAAGTTGTTTATTTTTCATATAGAGTCGTTAATTTTTAAAAAGTGGTCGTTCGTAAAGAATCATCATACGTTTCTATATTACGGCAACGACTCTAAGCTGAAGTAAAAAAAATGAAAAACCAGAGTTTGGGTCGTTATCTCCTTCCCCATATACCCTAACAATTTTTCAAATTCTCTACATACATATGAAAAATCGTTAGGCTTTAGGATTTTCGGGTTGACGACCCTTCAACCGTAACTGATTTTTTTTTTCTTCGTGTCGTTAATGGAAGAGAAGAAAGTTGAGAGAGAGGGAGAGGGGAGAAGAAGACACCAATTTTTTTTGTTAAAACTTAAAAGATGAAAATGAAATGGAGGCTTAGGGTTAAAGGTAAATAGAATTTCAAGTTTTATTATTGAAGGGCAAAATAGTATTTTTGCTACATTTTGGAACCCCCTAAAATAAATGGTGTGGGTATAAATTGTGTCCTGGCCCCGATTAAGCCCCGATAATAATGCATTTTAGAATTCTGTCCAAATGGTTTTCTGGAAGTTGTAGCCTGTTGCCTTTGGATTGAAGTAGTAGCTTCATCAATATACAAAAGATTTTCTGAAATTGTAGCCTGTTGCGCTTTGGATTGAAGTAGCTTCATCAATATACAAAAGATTTTCTGGAAATTGTAGTCTGCTGCGCTTCGGATTGAAGTAGTAGCTTCATCAATATACGAAATAAATGTCGTTGTCCCATACTTCAGTTTACACCATGTTGTTGAACTATCTAGAATATGCTGGTAATATTAAAAGTATAATAATTAATGCGGATTTCTCAATCTAATCCCAATTCCACTGTGCAACAAAAGCAAACCTTAGATAATAGGCAACGTTTTCAGCTACCTAGCCAGATACACCATCTTATGGGGCAAATACAAAATACGCAGCAACTCAACTTACTATCTTTATAATATTTAAAACATACAATTTAACCATTGATTCAGCGTTTCCAGCTGCCTAGCCGGATTTAAGCATAAAATTTAACCTTTGCAGGTTTCCCCCACCTACTGAAGTAGTCAAAGATAAATCGTGCTTGTTGCCTACAATCAGTGCAAGGATCACCCAACCCATCCGATGCGCACTTTAATCCCTCAGCTAAAATCTATGACCAGAAACAAATTAAATAAGTAAGAAACTTCTTCAAGAAAAATTAAATAAGTAAGAAACTTCTTCAAGAACAATGGTAGATGAAATGAACCATAACACAAAATGGTGGTATAATCTGGTTGTCTTTCATACCGCGTATTCTTGTCTCTTCTTCTTGATCCACAAAGATATATCTTTATCCTTTTCCATACTAAACTTTTTTAAAGTAAATCTCCGACGAATTCTCTTTTTCTTGGACTTTTCTGCAGTTCTATATTCAACTCCAGATTGCTTCAAAAACCGGATTAAGGACTTCTTGTTTTCCTTCTCTTTTTCAAGAGATTCTAAAAGTTTCTTTCTGCTTTCAAAAAGATGTTGAATCCAATGTCTATATTTACAATGTTTAAGAGGCTTTAGCGCATCCCACACTGAACTTCTTATCTGTTGCAAGTTATCAAGCCATATTACTAAATAACAACAACATAAAATATAAGAATTGGAAACAGCTTCTCTTTTTTCTTTTCTTTTTTATAGCCGTATATTTGCTTAGGGTCATCTCGTTTAGTCTCAAATAGACAACATGGACCTTAATCTAAATGATTTGATTGCAGTTACCTGGAGGACCATTTTAATACAATTGTACATAGGAAGATATATAACATACAAGAAAGCTATAGGTATAGTGCAATAAGTGAGAGATTATGCAATTAGAGATAAACCGCATCACATGATAGCTGCAGTGTATGACCCAATGAAAGTTTATATGTAAAAACTCTGATGTCTCTATCTTTTGCCAAGTTGGTTATTCTATGCAGACCTGTTATAACAGAAAATGAATTAGAAACTTTAACTGAATCTCGAATTACCTTAAGCATTCCAATCACTAGTTCATGCTCCTTAAGTTGATTTAAAGAGACAGCTTTTTGGTGTTTTTCCCGGTCGGCATCCAATTTCAAATTAAGCTTCTAATAACCAAGAAAAGAAAAATCACATTATCAAAATTTTAATGCATGCATTTTCCAATCAAATAGGAATGGGAACAAAGAGTTTTTACTTTCAAGATCTCCATTTCTGCATCAAAATCTGCAGGGTTGGAATATGACCGGAGACCAACGTTTTTCTTCACATCATCGAGATATTGACATATGACTAGTCTTTTTTCTTTAGCTGGGCAAGTTTCCCAACGATCCAGTAC
The DNA here is from genome assembly GCA_023531295.1 of Papaver armeniacum. Taxonomy (NCBI): domain Eukaryota; kingdom Viridiplantae; phylum Streptophyta; class Magnoliopsida; order Ranunculales; family Papaveraceae; genus Papaver; species Papaver armeniacum. The sequence goes on along the minus strand of JAJJWW010006271.1, from coordinate 483,329 downwards.
ATTATTCATCTCGCCCCTGAAAACCAATAGATTTTGACTTGAGCTAAATTTCCTTTATGCTGCATTTTTTAACAATTTGGGTAGCTCAACCTTTTAGGAAACGTATTTTACTAAAAAATCAGAGAAGGACCAATATCTTAAACACATTGCCTCATCATTAACTAACGTATAAAGTACATCGGGAACAAATTTAACAATCTATAAAAGCCCATCCATCGCTACACATTAACAGACTAGCAAAAGCAGAACAGTTGCAACTTAAGCTGCAGCACAATACAACAAGAACCAGAGCTCAACCATAACTAGAAATCAAAGCCAATTATCTAGAAATAGGACAGAACACTTCGAAGCAGGCAAATCTAGTCTACAGTCTAAAGTAACATCCTAACAATTCAGCCAATAGATGTAGACTGAGCTAAAATACCAATAATCAAACCCAATTTTCTTAGATTTAAAATGGAAATAAAATAACAAACAGACAGACTAGCACGGTAATGATATATACTAGATTACCGCGCGCGGTGGGGAGGCCGACCGAAAGTTCGATCGAATTCGATCCGATTAAAATTTCACACCTTTCTCATCAGCAGTGCAAAGCCAATATCTCCATAATTCATTCTTTAATGTAATGGTGCTTTTTCACAGAGCCTATGTTCCATTTCTATAATAACCCGTCGATTGACTAAAGTTCGAAAAACTGATTCCCTTATCTAATGCTGCTTTCTGTCGAGTTTCTAAGGGTGACTGGAAATTACTAAATCCGCAAAAATACGCCAAATCAATGTAGCTGCTCTTTCACCTTGCACAAGCTGCGCACTTGCCGCCCCAACATAATTTCTTTTTTGAAGCATATATAATTATATATCAAGACTTAGTCATCTAGCTAGGCACGCAAGAATTTTTAGAATTAGTAAACAATGGGTCAGCTCTCCTCCAAGTTTCATTGATCATGTAATCCTACTTAGGTTACAAAAATTTTCTTTGCACCAAAAAAAATCAAGACTTAGTCATATTATAGTATGTTTTACTTTTTTCTCTCATCAGTTTTATTTTATTATATATTTTTCTTTTAATTACAGCAAAGACGTAGCAATTAACAATGTCGCTCACCTAAATATACATTAAGCAAAAGAAAAACAATGCACAAATCCAGTTTAGTAAGTGGGACAATATATATCAGTTGTTTACCAATTGTGTTAATTTTACACAGTAGCTTCTTTGTTTAGGGTACATTTAGTGTCCCACTAAAATTATCCAGGCCACACGCCACGTGCACTGTTATTCCTTTCACGCATGATACAGGTGGAAGAGAAATTGAAAGTTCAAAAAGATATTCTCACTATTATGTCCTAAATCCTGGCTTTTCCCAATTGTTAATTTTCTTTTTTCATTCTCCGGTCGTTCCTTCTCCTTCTCCTCTCTGTTAATCATGCGTGAAAGAATCCTCTAAGAACTTTGATTTCTTTACTCTGCCTCTGTAATGGTTGAATTTCATCCTATGATTCCATTAGTTGAACTTGAGAACTTTTAATTGTTTTATTTGTTGTTTCCCGCTGATTAATTCGCCTGATTTTTACAGTTTTAATGGCAGGTTCGCTAACAGAAAGAACGGAGATTCTCGGAGGGATGAAAATATACAATGGGGAAATCGGAAGAGAAGAAGCCGTGGATGGGATATGGGTTTTATGGAGCGGGTATTGTTTTTACCCGACCCTAACTTCATCTTCTCTACCCGACAAGAAAAAGCACTCTGGTTTTCTGTTCTTGTCGGAATCCGAATCATCCGAGACATGTAATGAGTTTTTGCAAGAAATTTGAACTGAAAATATGTCTCTTTGATCGCATATAATGGATTTTCAAAACCAATTTAATCAATTGTCTCCAATATTTTCTCAAAATCCAGAAATTTTAAAATCCTTGTACATTCTTTGTTTGTGACGGACAGAATAGCCTTAAGTCGTCACATATAAGAACTCCCTTCGGTCGTCCAATTAAGGGTAAACAAAAATTGCGTCTACAGAGGTAAAAAGGTACTCCAATAGGTATACGAGATCAGAGAGAACCCAGCAAACAAGTGAAGTGAGAGTGAACGGGTGAGAAGCTTAGGGTTTTACTTCGTTAGAAAACTTCTTTAAGGATTGAAAAAGCCATGAAGATATATACAGATCTAACGAAAGAAGGAGGCTACGGATGGATTACCTGCTTGAGGTGATCAGACCACTTGAACGATCCATGATTCCTTCAGGTTTTAGGCTCAGTAGCAAAACTAAGCATACGTTTTCCAGCTAATTCCCCTAAATAGTTTGTTTATATAGAGGGATCGGTCGCCCTATTCTAACCCTAAAACTCTAGACCGTCCGATTATAGGAAAAAAAATAAAATAATTATAATTATAATTATCGTTTGGTCTATACTGATCCATAATTATTTGAAAATAAAATGCACCAAAATACCTTTTCGCGTTAATCTCTGTAATTGTTTTATTTCCGTAATTATTTGAATTTATCTTCTCACATTAACTTTGCACTTCTTGTTTATTTTCTTGTAGGAATTCATTCTATTTGATGAATTATCGGGTATTTGGTAATGGTTTTGATTTGAGTTCACTCTGTTTCATGAAAACTCTGCACTTCATTATACTCAATTAACTTCATTACATTCAATGAAATCCTAACTTTATAGTACATAACTGCATAACAACTTCCTATTTAGAAAAAATAAAAAGAAATGAAGGTTCACAAAAAAAAAAATTGATATGACACAACGGAAACGATTTAAAATAAACCGACACACAGAGAACCCACTCTGGTAAACGGGACCCAATAACAATAAACATCTCCAATCCATGAGCAAAATAGCTGATAAGCGATCAATGATGATCAATCTCTCAAGGAGAAGTAAACATGCTTTAACCAAACAATAATTTTAATATAGACGAGCTCGCAAGCTAAGTTGAAATGATAATAGAAAATGTTATTTATAGCATGTAAACGTAAAAACCTAAAGACTGGAGTTAATAAACTAGCCTAAGAGAATATTATTATTAATCTTATAAAAATAAAAACAAGATAAAACTAAGTAAATCAACTAGTTATCCTAATAACGAAAACACCAAAATTAATAGATCTCCAAGATATTCCAAATCTTTGAATATATGCGACTTGCCAGGATATGTCCCATATCAGACTCCCCTACTGTGATAAAAATAGCCTCGAGTTTACATTGAAAATGAAAAATCGAAGAAAGAATCTTTGCATTCCTCCTTGAGACACAACTTGATCTTGAATTATGCATTGGAATTTCTAACCATGCGGAACATAACTTTTGCTCCGAAGTATTGTGCACAAACATGGACCAACTAGATAGTACTGGACGTTTCTTGATCCCTTGTCCATAATATAAAAATTCCCATGAGGACTTCCAAGCTGCGTCTTGTTAGAAACAATCAATGATGATCAATCTCTCAAGGAGAAGTAAACAGGTGATAGGTGTTGTAAACACCTTGTTATTTATCTATTGTTTATGTTTTCTTTGCTACTTTTCGTGTAAATTATGTATCTTATGATTACTTTTGAATGTTTAGGTACTTTGGAGTCATTGGGAGAAAAAAATGAGAAATCATTCATTTGGAGCGTAAAAGGCAAAAAGGTCAATTCACATGCGATATTTGGGGCATGCTAGGTTGCGCAAGAGGAGTTATGCAGGAAACTAAGCTGTCAGTCTCCTAGAAATGACAGTTGGGTTGAATAGAGATTTAGGATATCGGTTATTCGGAACCGACAATCCATATATGGACTGGGTGCATGGCCCTTATCCTATTTATGGGTGCCTGGAGTTATTTTCATTCCTACATGAGACCTAGAATTCAGAGTCTCAATCATGTTCCTATCGAATTGAGAGAAGAGGAGTGACGGTTGTTGTCTGAGTTGCATAAAGAGACTTGAAGCTGTTACCAGTAAATCGATCTGCTGATGATGGAGAAGATGGATTGTGTAATGAACTGTAAGATTAGGGTTTAATGGTTGAATCTGAGATTTACAGTGAATAGATGTCAAATTGAAGTCGAGATTCAGATGGGGTTTCGAATCTGTGTTGCAAGTCGTTTGTGATTGTGCAGACAAGAAAATGGAGGAATTATTGACTTGAATTGATTTGGTGTTAGGTTTGATTTGGAGTTTGAAATCGAGAAATGGAAGAATGGGTTTTGAATTTATTAGTTGGTTCGATCTGATATGGTGGAATTAGAAGATAAAGTTGTTATTGAATGAAACACGTCTGCTGGTAATTGAGTGTTCCTGAGATTGTGTTGTTTTGTGATGAAGAAAAAAGAATAGCTCATGCTGGTGATTATGAGAGCAAGGGACTGAAATTGGCAGTTATGGTGATACAGTGATGAATTGACTGCAAAGAATAGACATTTGATGCAGTTTAAGATGGTATCTGCTGCAAGGATATGGTGGTCCTGTATGGGTCTGCTAATGGTTTAGAAAGCATGAAATAATTACAGATTGAAATGGAATGGAGATGCAACTTGGTGTAAACAACTGATTGAGGATTTAATGATCTGGTTTGAGATCAAATGGGTTGTGTTTGCCGAGAAACTTGAGCTGAAGTTACAGGTTATTGCTGCTGCTGGAGGAATTGGCTGGAATGTATGAATGCTATGAAAGAAGGCTACATGGAATGGTTGAACCTGAGATGAAGTTGATGTTGCAGAATGATTCAGTGACATGAGTCTGAGATGGGACTGAAGCTGTGATGTTGGTTGTGGTTTCTGGTGTGCAACTGAAGTTACAGGAGCAGCAAGGTGTTGGTGGTGCCTGTGCGCAAGAAGATTGAAATTGAAGGTTGGTGATGAAACTGAAAATTACAGGCAGTTCTGATAAAGGTTGTTGAAGACATGAGTGCAAGAATGGCTTAAGATGGGAACAGGTGCAAGCTAGTGTTGGTGGCAATTGCCGGTGAGCTGGAGTTTTAGGCTCGAGATGTTGCAGAAAGGATGATACTGGAGTTGCAGCTCAGATGGATTATGTTTGGTGAACAACAAGATGATGGCGGTGCTGTAAATGGGAGCTGCCAGAGATAGTGTTGTTAGCTGGTGTTGAGCACAATCTGTGTATGAATGGGAAGAGAAGCAAGGAAGTGGTGCGAGTGATGTAGGGTGTGCTGAGTATGAACTGAATGGTTGCAGTTGAGCTGGTGGAAGTCAGGTTCCACAGGTAAGGATGAAGTGCCATCATGGCTGGCATTGAAGTAGGGATTCACCATGATGGTGCATTATGTTGGCCTTTGCAAAATGGTTTTGGCCTATAGCCAAGTCAGATGACTAGCTCTCTGACTCAATCTGACATCGCTGAGCCGACTGCTGACTCTATTCCATGACTGTTAGAGACCAGCAGAAGATAACGGTTAACTGTCAGATGACTCTAGTGGCCGATGATGGAACTTCAGGTGACCGACGATAACTATTCCGATCAACTTCCAGTCAACAGTACCAGTTTTCCGGTGACCAAATTCGGACAAAGATTTTTACATGGGTTATGTTCATACATGGGCTTGGTGGACCACTTGGAGATGGATATGGACTTTAGAGAAGACTAGAGTTTTACCTAATTTTGGAAAAAGTATCCTTTTGGGAAAAAAGCTATAAAAAGAGAAACTCTGGTGAACCTCTCTCCTCCTCTAGTGCGATTTTCGGTGTAACATAGAAGCTTTTTCCGGCGAAACTGAAACTGCTCAGATCTGCTTAGATCTTTACGGATCTAGGTAGATCTGAGCAGTATTAGCCATAGTTTTACTGTTTTTACTAGTTTTAATTAGTTAGTTTTAGAACAGATTAGGTTTAAGATGTTTTTAGGGTTTGATGTTATTTCCTGCTGGTTTCCGGCAGTTTATCCGCGCTCTTGTAGCGTTTCTTTCTGCGTTTTTATAGCGTTCTTATTTACCATTAATGGGTTTCTTTCCTATGGTTACTGGGTATTGAAGAATGAAGATGATTTCCGGTCAACATAATCTTCTGTTTTCCGATCAGCTGGAGCAAATTTCTCGTTTTTCAAAGGAGCTCATCTTATTCAAGAAGAAGACAGTCAAACAATGGTCGAATTTAATCTCCAACCATCCTCTCCCGATTTAATCGGCTCTTTCATGCTTGTTGTTGGTTGTTTACTTGGTATTTCTTCTCTTTCTCTTGCTGAAATATTCAACTATGTACTAGTTTGCTACTCTTTTCTTGTGTTCTTCATCTTCATCCCTGTGTAACTTTGGAAGGCTATTAATGAAAATGGATGCTTTTTATCAAAAAAAAAAAAAAAAAAAAAAAAAAAAAACTCTAGTCTATCTTATGATTATCTTTTGTTATACTTTTATTCTAGGGTTTAGAAACATGAAAGCTTTTCTTTTTCTTCTTGTTATGAACTCCATGAACATGAGCTAGAGTTTTATTATTGGTTAATGATTAAGTTGGATTTCACATGACATGGTTCTTTGATTGAATATATTAGTTTTGTCTCATATTTATCGTTCATGACTCTCTGAAAATATAGTTGTATGATTGACGTATTACAACATGATGGATTGTTTTTTTTTTCAAGTTGCAAATTGGTAGAACTTGTAATCACATCTATAGCTAGTTTAGGGTTTATCATCGAGCGATATCCTTGAACACAAGTAGCATAAATATGGTTATAGCTTATAGTGATATATCCTTGTAATCATATGTGAACCATGACCTTTGTTCGAATTGTTTGCGCAAGGTATTTCAATTGCATTGATTAATTAGCATAATTCATGAATCTTAATGCTCCATGGGAATTGAACTCGATTAGCACAAGGCGTTAGGTTATTTTTTTGGTAGAATTCATACTTGCATCGTTTTACATGTATGTGTGTTGAAATTAGGAAATTGCGGGATATTCTTTCGACCAGGTATCTTAGGGATTTTGATAATGAGAGATTAAATATCAATTCTAGTTATTAAGACAAGAACATGTTAGTGAATGAAAACAAAAATCCTTGACCAATACTTTCACATATTTCTGAATTGCTTGTTTTATTGCTTTTAGTTTAATTTACTTTACATAAATCAGAAAACCCCCCAATTTTTATTATAGGAAACCGAAACAACTTGACAACCTAGTCCTCTCTGTCGGAAAGATCCTTTCTTTCCCTTGCTATATAATATATTTTGAGTAGTGAGAAAGTTATTTATTTTTGACACATACGACAACGATCAACATGCTTTAACCAAACAATAGTTTTAATAAAGACGAGCTCGCAAGCTAAATTGAAATCATAATACAAAAGACTATTTATAGCATGTAAACGTAAAAACCTAAAGACTGGAGTTAATAAACTAGCCAAGGAGAATATTAATCTTATAAAAAAAAGATAAACTAAGTAAAGCAACTAGTTATCCTAATAACGAAAAATACCAAAACTAATAGATATCCAAGATATTCCAAATCTTTGAAAAGAGAAGGGGATTGAAAATAGGGAGAAGAAGTAGAGAGAAACTCTTATTAATATGTGTATGAAACTATGAATACAAAGGTTTATGACTCTATTTATAGAGTTTACATGCTTGGTCCCAAGTAATAGGGTTCCACTAAAGTGAGAAGCTACATAATAAACTGCCGTTTATAATACTCCCCCTAGATGACCACTGTATCTAAGCTAATTGAAAAAGCGGGGGTCTAACAACCACACCCAATATTTCGTTCGGCAATCTGTATGAACTAACTCCAATATAATTCCAAGAGAATCAACATCAACTGTAGGATCAGAATATCGCAACACCAAGACCCTTGCGAAATCCATAAACAACACACTGCGAAGATATCGCATATAAGCAATATAAATGACGCAACGGATGACGACAGCCTGAACACGAGAAAGATATGAAGACCTGGAGAGATTTAGGAGCGTTGCGAGATTTAACATTTGAATACTTGTGAGCGTGTCGCAAGTCAGATCCGAAAATAAAGGATATCTTAGCTGTCATCCACTATGTAATGTCCTATATAAAGAGCCGAACAGGCTTAAGAAAGGGAGGGATCTTTTTCGGGAGTAGAGAGAGAGTTTAGAGGAGAGAGAAAGTCTAGAGTAGCAATTACATTCTTGATTTCACTTCCTTCTTGTAAAATTTCTAACTCAATTAATAAAGAGATTGATTTTTGATCTTAAATATGTGTTAGATATTATGAATTCTTGTGAGGTGTGTATTGTAGGATTTCCTGCAATTACATATGGCGCTAGAAACAGGGACTGATTGAAGATTGATATTGTGATTTGAAAGAATTTGGAGTAATAGGGAAGGAATTTTATATAATTTTCAACAATTCACTAAGATTGAAAAATGGCTAGAAGAAGACATGCATCAAAATAACCAACAACTGTTAGAAGGAGTAGGAGACTTGCTGGAGAAAGGAGAGACGAGGTGGGGGAATCTTCAATAATGAATACAAGGAACAATAGAGAAAATCAAATTCAACCGCCAATTCAACGTACACCACCAATACAAAATAGAGCTGTGGATTATGACAGAGTGAGTGTACATACTTGGCGATCGTCCCATTCTCAGAGATGAAATGGGAGAAGAGCAATTAGGAGGCAATGGACAAGAGGAGAGAGACCAAGAAGTAATTGGAGGATTAATTCATGGAAATGAAGACATTGCAACATTAGAGGCATTGAGGCAAACAATACATGAAGAAAGGCGGTTAGAAGCAGAAGAACGTGCGAATTTGACAAGGCAAAATCATGAATTAAGGATGGAAAACATGAGATTACAAAATAGGAGGTCAAGAAGAACTACAAGATCAAGTTCAAGATCAGTTAGATAAGAAATAAGACAAAATTTGCCTATAGAAAATGCTAATGAAGAAACTCGAGAGGGAATACAAAAATCCAGCAAGAACGTCGCGAAGGAAGAGAAATAATGGAAGATCGTTATATCCAACGTCTTTAAACTCTTCAAAACGGGCAAAATGATAGAAATCAGGGAAATAGACTCCGTCAGGGGCGAAATTATCAAGATGGCGAAGAAAATCAGGAGGAAGGAAGGAGAATATTACATAGGAGATAAATCCAAAGAAATGAACGAATAATTGAAAGACACTATACTGAACAAGCACATCTAGCTCGCGAGAGAGAAAGACTAAGAGCAGAAGTGGAAGAACAAGAGCTACAAGAGGCTATTCGACAGAATAATCATGATAATCGAGAAAGGAGGCGTGAGCGAAATCGCAATAATGTTAATATCAATGAAGAATATGATAGAGTACAAAGGAGAACTGAAAGGCGGCAAAGGGGAGAAAATGAGAGATATAACGGTGTGCGAATTCATGAAAGAAGTGAAAGAGAAGATCGCAGAGAAAGACGAGAGGAAAATGATGAACAAGAAAGTCAAAACAGAAATGAACGCAGAAGAAGAGAGGCGGAGTTAAAAAGACTAATGGATCCAAATTCTGGTATAAATGAACAAATTTTGAGAGAGTTAGCGGAAATGAGAGGAATGATAAATAATAAAAGAGAATGAGGTAAGAGACAATTGGATGAAGCCATAGAGGAAGCTGCGAAAACTACATTCACACAAGAAGTACAATTAGGAGGAATACCCCCAAAATGCAATTTACTGCGTTAACCAAAGATTTTTGATGGAACAACTTGTGCAGTCCAACACATCAAAGCTTATGTGAGATGTATGCTACAATGGGAGAACCATGATGCAATATTATGCAAGTATTTTGCATCAAGTTTAACAGGAGAGGCATTAAAATAGTTTGAAGGTTTGCCAAAGAATACTATAACATCTTTCAACCACTTGCAAGCTATATTTTTAGGGGATTATATAAGTAACAATTCCTCGCGACCTGGCATTGAAGATGTATTTGGGTTGAAGCAAAGGGTTGGCGAAAGTTTGAAACATCTAACTGTGAGGTGGAAGACAATGTGTAGTGATATGGCTGGTCGTGTGGACGAAAGATATCTCATTCTGTCATTCATCAACGCTATGTTCGCAACCAATCTGTTATACATTCAAATTTTCAGAATCAAGAATACAATAACAATGACTGAGTTGCGAGAACTTCAGGAGGAGTATATTGCTCTTGAGGAAAAGCAAAATGAGATGGAATCATACCCCATTGCGAACACAAGTTCAAGAGTAGCGAATGCAAGCTTGTTACCCAAGTTAATAAATACATTGGCGAGCACCTCGCAAGGGAAACAAGAGAGGATAATGGATGATAATCAACAAAAACTAGTAGCTATGGGGAGTTGTGATCAAGAAGAATTCGAGAGAGAGAGAAACTTCTATAGCCGTGGTGGAAATAACAAAATCCAAAGACTTGATCAGCCGCAAGAAACTTATGGAGGTCGAGACAAAACTATCACGAGAGGGACAATGAAGTCACAAGATAATATGGGAAGAAATCAAAATGCCACCTTTGAATGCTAGTGTGGAGAAGATATGGGAAGCTATAATCCTAATGGAAAACATACCTGCACCATGGAACATGGGGAGTGAACCACCTCCAAGTTACAGAAGTAATGAATTTTTCTCTTATCATCATTTCCATGGACATACAACAAATGACTACAGAAATATAAAGAGAATCATTCTCAAGATGATAGATCAGGGAAAATTAAATCACTTTCTAGTAGGACAAACACAAACTCAAGCATTACCACCTCCTCCAGATATTCGCAAAGAAAACATAGCAAAAGAAAGAGAAACATTTGTGATTGAAGTTGGCGCAAAGGCAAAGAATCTGTTTTGTAACTCTATCGTACACTCATACAAGACGATTGAAGATTTTCACGATAACACTCTCACCAGGGTTTTCGCAAGAGATGTCGATGATAGAGAAATAATGAACATTGCGAAGACATCGCCACTGGAAGAATGGAAAAAACAGACTATCTCTTTTACCACAAAAGAAGTACCTGAGGGTGGAGAAATGCACGACAACCCATTAGTGGTAAGATTGGAGATTAACCCAAAACCTAGTGAGGATGAAGATGATGAAGCCGAAAATTCATGGGCAATCAACAGAGTTTTGATCGATACTGGAATTTCCGTGAATATTCTTTTTTATCATACTTATAAAACTATGGGAGGGAAAGATGAAGATCTAATACCTTCAACTTACCAAATCTATGGTTTTAACGGTACTGCAAATAAGCCTAAAGGATAAGTTCATATGCGAATTCCACTGAAAGGATTATCCTCTGATATTTTATTCTGTGTAGTTGATGTGGAATCACCATACAACGCACTAATTGGACGACCTTGGTTACATGAGATTTTAAGTGTGGCATCGACTTTCCATCAATGTATCAAGTTCCCTCATCCCACTGGTGTGGGGATCATAAAAGGAGATTGGGTTGAAGGAAAGAAGTGTTATGAAATTGATATAGAATCTTGCGAAGAAAGAGCTGCGAAGAAGAAGAATTGGAAACACAACATCAAAGAAAAACAAAAAGGTGAAAGATTGATGGTAGATGTAATAGAACAGAGAGAAGAAGAAATGCTGCGAAACCAATATATGATGAAGATAAGAAGCGGCGAAGGCTTCGCAACAGACAAGAAAGTGACAGGAAAATTCAAAAATGCAGAGGCAAAAAGTAGCAGAAATAAGAGACTTAAAGAATGAATGTACTTGTTGACTACCGAAGTAGAAATTGGGAGGTGAAAGAAAAATATATGATTGGTTTGATCGTAAAAAAAAATGATTATGAAAATCTTTCTTATGAATAGCAGAGATGAGATTGCGAAAGGAAGTTGATATGCAGAAGAAGAGAATATATTTTATAATGATAAAGATGAGATTGCGAAATCACAAAAGAATTTATATGCAGAAGAATCAACAAATTAATCAGATAGAGGCGAACCAACTATGGCGTACACCCTAGTTCGCGAAATCAAAATTTCGCAAGAGGCAAATGTAAGACCTAAAGTATGTCATAGAAGGGGGTACCTATTGCATGGCTCGGGGAAAAGGTTACACCGCCCCTGGAACCTAAGTCATGGAGAATTGGGGTCAATAAATCCCATCCAGGGGAGGTACCTTGGATTTTCAATCTAAGATTATGACTTAGATTGGACGACCGAGGGTCTCTTCTAAGGAGTCAGCATTTGACCAAGGCGCCGAGGTACACGGTTGAGCCAAGAGTGTCTGGGGGAATTTGAAGTGTCTCGTCCATTCTTGGCAAGTCTTGGCTTATGCTGCACTCGGCCCGAAGAAAACTCCACTTAGGGTGCAGTCTCGTAACCATAAGCCCTATTACGAATTGTGAATCTGACTCACCTGAATCAGTCGTGTTGACTGAGTTAAATCTGTAACCATGGTTTGACCCGTTTTGACTCAGAGACTTGACCATTGACCCTGGACTTTGACTTAGCGTGGACTGTTAGTTGACCCCTTTGGTTGTTATTGACCGTTAGTTGACTCTGGTGTACTAGACCTTAGATTAATGGGCTGGTTTGATGGACTTGGCTTAGGATTATTTTACTTATTTTGATGTATTGGACCCTTATGGTCTGATTTACCATTTGATTCCTTCTACAAAGTTGTAGATAGGCATAAGACTTATGTAGTGGACTGTAGAATCAATCCAATTCAGTTAGTAAACCTTAGCTATGCTAAAGATAGAGAATGAAAAGGTATAAAGTCATAAATGGGCTTAGAACCATTAGTTAGACTTGTATGATTCTTGTGTGAGCCATTTTGGATAGTCTCTTAGACTTCTTGTGTGATTAACAGTTAGTCTATATTAACAACGATCGATTCAAAGGATGAACCAGTGGATCGTGGATCTTGAGGTAGGCGTGTCTTATCATCAAAAGAGGTGGGAATATATATTTAACTCTTTTGTGATCATTGTTGTTTTCTTTTACAAAAGTTTATGTTCATCAAACTCATGCATTGCCTGATTGTACATTTATGCATTGTTTAATTTGAGTTTTGTAAGATCTCATTGATTCTTTGAAGCTTTCCATGGATTGGAAAGGACCTGTAATGTTTTGTTTGTCTATATGAATTGTATGGGAAATCAGAATTTCCACGTGTGGTATATAGGATGCGCTCCTTCACATTTATACCTACTTTCTTTCGAGCTTTTATGCACATGGCTAGGGCGATACACCACAATATTATTATTAGGTGCTGGAATTTGGCATTGAATATTATACATTGTTTGAAAGAAGGAGTTTGTTCCATATACATGATTTTTTTACTTCAGTGACTTGGTCGTTATTTAATGTTTGGGAAAACATGTATTGTTTTCCAAATCTTGCCTTTGATTACTTAAAAGTTAAATGTTATTTCTACCGGGCACCACTTTTAGGATGATGTGCTCACACATTCCCACTTTCAGTTTTAGAGACAGATCAGAGTTGCGCAACGGACGTTTCCACGAGTTGAGTTCGTTAGTTGGTTAACTTCGGCTATGTTTATTATGTTGTATATATATTTGTAAACCAAATGACTAATGTATCTTTATCATTTGAAAGGAGTTCTTATATATATTTCAGAGAGGGGTTAAGTTTTGGTTTTAGTTTTGTAACAGATTTCTTAATTGAATGTTTAGGTATATGATTTAGATCCTTAGTGCCTCTTTATTTAGTTAATCTATCGGATTAGTCAGCTGCTAGCTGCGGGGGCGCTACAAGATAAATGCACCATCATGTGGATACTTATAACAAATAATGGAGGAGGAAAGTATTTTTCCAATACACAGATTGCTTCCACTAGAGTAGCTTTTGCTTATAAAAGTTGTTCTCTGTTGATAACCATCGCGCACAAAATTTTGAAAAATAAACTTATCCGAAGAAGAGAAATCCGCAGATCTTTAGGTAGTGAAGGTGATGCATGAACCAGTAACGGAAACAAATGTTGCATAAGGACATGATAATCATGAGGCTTGAAGTTGTTTAGCTCAGGAGGATCAACACTGACGCTATTTCGAAGATTTAACAAAAACCAGATTGCACCTTTAAGTTCTTCAATTTAGTACAAAATGCAAGTTTCTCTTTTTTCGTCATTGCAAAAGGAGCATCTTCCATTGTTGTTTTACCAGACACATCATCCACTTTCAACCATTGCTTCTTTTTAAACCCCATTGCTTCCATATCTCTGCGCGCATTAGGACCATCATTTGACTTGTTTCCACCCATGATCGTGTTAACAAGATGCTCAGTTATGTTTTTCTCTGTATGCATAACATTTGTATTATGTTGCACCAGATTTGAACTCCAATTCGGCAGATCATAAAGAATAGATCTTCGAGAAAATAAGGAGCGGTCATGAACCTCTGCTTATACATCAGCATCAGTTTCCCCTTCAGGTATTCTTTTGGGTTTCAGTCGACTTGCTACCGATGGTTGTTTTCCCTTACCAACCTTGGTTCTAATATTAGCTACAATCTCTTGAACCTGAAACCCTGTCAGTGGCCATGGTGCTGAACCGTGCTCTACCCCTCACAGGAAATTGGTTTTATCATCTCGATACTTATGCTTTGCTCGCAGCCATCTTTGGTGTCCCATATAAAAAATATTCTTAGTGAATGTAAGATGTTCAAAAACTGTTCCTTCTCCACAAGTTGGACAAGAATAGTAACCATGAGTGACACATCTAGCTAAAGTCCCTAATGCCGGAAAATCATGAATACCCCACAATAATCTTGCTCTCATCAGAAACTCTGTTTTAGTGAAAGAGTCGTACGTGATTACACCTTCATTCCATAATTGTATCAATTCCTCTATTAGTGGTTGCAAGTATACATCTATGTGTTTCCCTGGTGCTTTTGGGCCTGATATGAGCAAACATAACATTGTGAACTCTCGTTTCATGCACAATGAAGGAGGAAGGTTGTAGGGACACATAATTACAGGCCAACAACTGTGATTAGGACTGAAACACCCATTCGGGTTGAATCCATCAGTTGATATCCCTAATGTTACATTCCTTGGATCCTTGGCAAACTTCGGTGAAAAATTATCCGCAGATCGCCAGGCTGAATAATCGACTGGATGACGCATAACATTTCCATATGACTGTGCTCTGGAATGCCAATACATTGCCTCTGCTATCCATGGTATACTATAGAAACTTTGCAGCTTTTTTATCAACGGAAAATGTCTTAACGTCTTGCGAGCAACTTGCGTAAGCTTCCTATCGTCATTAAATACCTTCTCATTCCTAGGTTCTTGACACATAGGACACATAACCAATGATGTATGATCCTTCCAGTATAAAATACAATCATTGATGCATGCATCATAGGTTAAGTAGTCCATCCCTAGTTCTTGTATCAACTTTTTTACATCATGGAACTTACACGGCAGTGTATTTCCATCAGGAAGCAACTCCTTAAACAATTCTAAGAGTGCAGTGACACCATTGTCAGAAAATCCATATTGGGTCTTTATGTTATTTAGTTTAATAGCAAAGCAATGAAATGGTGTCTTTTCCTTAGAACATGTAGGATATAAAGGTTGTCAAGAACGCTCATAAAAATCTCTTTTTTTCTTACTACTACTAGTTCCATTATCATTGTGAACCCTACTGTGTACGCCAACATTCTCATCTACACTACAAGCATGATTAAATTTCTCAGCAAAATCTTTCACATCGTCAGCTGAATTTCCTAGATTGTCAACTCTGATTCCTACGTTGTCAACTGCAACTCCTACATTATCATTTCTGGGTTTATCTTTATGTGACTTTTCTCGGGGCTTACTCGGTGCTGGCCCAGATGCCCGATCAGTGAATATTTATTAATAATTCATGAAATTCAGCTGACAATTAGTCATGAAACAGAGTAATAAAATAAATTGAGTATCTATTACGAATCCATGGAATCCAGCTGAGGATCAGCCATGGAACGGGGTGATGAGATAAGATGATTATCTATTACTAATCCATGGAATCCAGCTGAGGATCAGCCATGGAACAGAGCAATGATATAAAATGATGATCTATTACTAATCCATGGAATCCAGCTGAGGATCATCCATGGAAAGGAGTAATGAGATAAATAGATTATTTTCTAGGAATTCAGTTGATGAATGACACGCTAGAATTAACACTACACCATTTTAAGGGATTCGTAACCAAGTTTTGCAACTACAGTAGGGTCGGTTCTAAATTTTTCGTTCTTGAATTCCGGTTGCTAATTTTTCGCAACGAGGAATGCCGTTGCGAATTTTGCAACCTCACAAGCAAGGTTTCTAATTGCAATGCGCTTGGTTCAAGCGTGCGAACCACTTGCGTGGTCGGAACACTAGAGCTGATAAACACGCCCCAGTCAAACTTCGGTCAAGACTTCATTTTTTTTTTCCCACCCTTAATCCAAATCTAGGGTATATCCTACCCTTATCGAATTCCCTCTTCATTTTTCTCCGCCAAACCACAGAGGCTCAGTCTCTCCTCCCTCTCCTTTCGTCTCCATCTCCATTTCTATCACGATCTGCTCAGTTGAGCTATTTTTTTCCTCTCAATCTCTGAAATCTATCATCGTGTAGAACTGTATATCATCAGGTATAATTTTTGACATAGTTTTTAGGGTTTATAGATTTAGATTTATAGGGTTTCAGTTGTGATTTTTAGGGTTCAGGGATTTGATTTCTAGGATTTAGAGATTTTGATTTAAGTTTATCGAATCCTAGGGTTCCATTTAAGTTTTTCGTTTTTAGGGTTTAATGTTTGATTTCAATTTTTCGATTTCACTTGTGAATCTGATTCTTTCAATTTCATTTTTATTATTTCTTATTTCTTCTTTCCATTTTATGGTTTGTTGTTTATCTGAATCTAATACCCCCCCCCCCCCCTTTTTTTTTCCATGTTAGGGTTTGTCAAGATTGAAGAACTGAAGTTCAGTTCTGTAGGATCCAAATATCGTAACAACAACACACTTGCGGAATCTTCATCAACAACGTCGCGAAAATGTCGCAAAGTGATTTCAGAAATGACGATAACGTAAACATGAAGAAAGTACGAAGATCTTGCGAAAACTAGAGTGTCTGCGAGATTTAACATTTATACTCTTGCGAGGATGTCGCAAGGTAAATCCGAAATTAAGGGAAATATTAGTTGTACATGAGCTGTCATCCACTATGTAAACACTATATAAAGAGGAGAGCGGAGAGAGAGAAAGGGGGGGATACACATTTTAGGAGAGAGATATTTTTAGAGAGAGACTTTATTTTCTTTATCATCTTCTTCCCTAAAACTAGATCTAGAGCTCCACAAAATATCCATTAATGGAGATTGTAAATGTAATATTAATGTAACCTCAACAATCATAGTGAAAAACCCTAACCCCGTGGATGTAGATCACATTGATCGAACCATGTAAATCTTTGTGTCCATTTTTCAATTTTAGCACTTATTTCCTTATTTTGATTATGAAATAGATTTAGATCTATGAAATATTATGAGGGGTGTAGTGTGGGTTTTCCTGCAACTACAAGTTCATTGGAGCTTGAAGAATAACTGGTCAGAGTTGGTTCAGGAAGAACTAAGAAGGTATATCCAACTATGAAATTGTTTTGATTATTTTGGTTCCTTTTATATTTTCTTTCCATTTTATGGTTTGTTGTTTATCTGAATTTAATGCTTTATCAGACATTGATGTTCTATCAGACATTTACCTATTTCAGATGTTTTATCAGACATTGATGTTCTAGTCCATTGTCTTTTTATTCTCTTATCATGTTCTCAATGTGATATTTGGTTATATTTTGCAGTTTGGGGAAGACTTTACAGTCAATCACATTAATGTATAATCTTCTTCGGCAGGGATTTGATGGAGAGCCCATGGCTAAAAAGGCAATAATTGTCACTCCTACCAGCCTTGTAAGTAATTGGGAATCTGAAATTAAGAAATGGTTCGTAGATAGACTTCAACTTATTGCTCTTTGTGAGAGCACCAGGGATGATGTTGTTTCTGGAATAGACAGTTTCATTAGACTGCGCAGTCCATATCAGGTAAGTATAAGATCATCTGTCTTGATAAGCTATTACTTTTAGCATTCTACTGATTCATTCTATATTTTACAAGGTGCTAATTGTTTCCTATGAGACCTTCCGAATGCATTCGTCAAAATTTGACAAAAGTGGATCTTGTGACCTCCTTATTTGCGATGAGGCACACCGACTGAAGAATGACCATACACTAACAAATTGGGTACAATTATCATATATCTTTCCTTGTATTATCCTGGTATGTATAAAATACTGTTTGTCTATCCTTAACTCGAAGATGGTTGTTTTGAATTCAGGCATTAGCTGGTCTTTCATGCAACCGACGCATATTATTGTTAGGGACCCCGATGCAGGTAATAGTTCTTAATCTAGCTTCTTGTTGTAGTTGAATTTATGTCTCTATGATAACATAGTTTTACCTATGTTGATTTGTTTATTAATGGCAGAATGATCTGGAAGAGGTCTTTGCGATGGTTAATTTTACCAATCCAGGAATCTTGGGGGATGCTGCATATTTTCGACGATACTATGAGGTGAGTGTATTGCCTTTTTTTTTGTATTCATTGTTATTAATGATCTAGCTGATAGATGTTGGTAATGTGACGTTTCCTCTATTTTTGAACTCATCAAATGAAGTCATCGATAATTTCTAGAAGAGAACCTACAGCAACAGAAGAAGAGAGAAATCTTAGCGTTGAGCGATCTGCTGAATTAAGCAAAAAAGTAAATCAGGTAATCTTGTTTCAGTGTGTGAAACAGTTAATGATCCCCCGGGCTTGTGATATTCTGTTTTTATTTCTCTGTTTCTACTATTGTGGTTTTCGAATAAGCAGCAGTTAACCTCGTCTTTTCTACGCCCGTGGATTTTCATTTCAGTTTATTTTGAGGAGGACCAATGCTTTGCTATCAAATCATCTACCACCAAAGGTAATTCAACAATTTCAGTCTACTTGATGTGTTTTGCAACGCCATTTCGCCTTTTCAAATGTCCTTATACACTTGCATAGTTTTCAGTTTTGCGATGTTACACGATATTTTTGATACAATTTGCACCCCATCTTCACCTTTATAAGTTTGTCCTTAACATTACGTGGAGTCAGTGTAGGTTAGACTTAGGGACACTATAAGAGTAAATAACCACCTGCATGACCCTAGCTAATCAGAAATAAGGTGCAAATTACACGCCTCGTGGATTGTACCAAGCAACATCATTGACAGTGTTTCTTTGATTATTAAAGGCTACGCCATATGTTATGGGAACATCACTGGAATGTGAACGTTCACATATGATACTTAATCCCTTATCTTAATCATCACTAGAAATTGGTCACTTATATAATCCCTTATCTTAATCATCTCAAATTCTCAAGAGTGGCATTTGT
Source organism: Papaver armeniacum (assembly GCA_023531295.1). Lineage (NCBI taxonomy): Eukaryota > Viridiplantae > Streptophyta > Magnoliopsida > Ranunculales > Papaveraceae > Papaver > Papaver armeniacum. The sequence continues at coordinate 463,960 of JAJJWW010006271.1, read as the reverse complement.
TTGATGTACTACACCTGAAATTTATTGCTTTGAATTTGTCTGCAGATAGTTGAAGTTGTCTGTTGCAAATTGAGTCCTCTTTAGTCAGAATTATATAACCATTTTATACATTCCAAAAATGTAGGTCTTTTTTCTTTTCATTTGTCCATTTCAAATGGTTCAGAAAACTTGCTGGTAAATTAATGTAATATAAATTTCTCTAATTATTATCCTTTCTCGTTGGTCTCTTCTTTCAGGTTAAGCGAGCAATATCTGAAAAGGCAAAACAATCAAAAATTTTGGCATATATTACTGCTTTGAAAAAACTTTGCAATCATCCTAAGATAGGGTATCAGTGGAGAGTACTCTCTTTGTTAACAGTTGGTATTTGTTGTGTGCTCTTACACTTATGCTTCTTCTGGGGATGCAAAATAAGCTCATGTACTCTTGTGTTGGTTGTGGCGTATTTATCATTCTCTATGATAATCCACAGATGTCCAGCTTTACACCACTAGTAAGCATTATAGAGAAGCAAGGTGTAGTCAAGTAGAGGTCAATTTCAAAGCATGAAATATAGTTTAGTGCAACATAAAACTGTATAACTAATTTATTGATTTTCCTTCATCAGATGAAGTGTTCTTTTTTTTCTTTCTTTTTTCTCTTTTTGTGTTCCCATTTCAGATGACGGAAAACAAAGCTTAGAACTAATTAGTTTCCACTTCCTATCCTAATTTGTAGAAAATACTCAATTTGTTTATTTCTCCAGCTATACTTATTCTTCAAGGCTTTTGTTTTTGCTTTAAAAATATCATACATGTTATGTTACTCTGTTTTAGATATTCTTTACTTCGATAATTAATATTATGTTCACTTTAGACATCTTCTTTTCAGCTTATCTATGATACGATCAAAAGTGGGTCAGGAACGTCTGGATTTGAGGATTTGAGGATTGCATTCGATTTTTTCCTCCTGCAATGTGTTCTGGAAGGTATATATTTACCTTACATTTTCTATCTCCTACCATCTTCCGCAAAATATTTCTAATTTTATTGTAAACACTGTAAATTTTAGATCTGGAGCATGGACTGGTGGTGATGGGGTTTGGGTTGAACTTTCTGGGAAGATGCATGTTTAGCTCGGTTGCTGGCCCAATTACGTAGAAAAACTGATGACCGTATTGTTCTTGTTTCCAACTATACTTAGGTTTGTATTCATTCTAGCAACACAACTTCTCCAATTATTGTTTAAATTTTAGTTAACAGGAAGCCTCATTTTGCAGTAATTTGTCTTAATTTGTCTTAATTTTAGTTAACAGGAAGCCTCATTTACATACAACACATACTTTTCTATTACTTTACGCAAGTATTTTCCACTATCACTTTACATCACGTTTATATCAAGAAATCAGTTGTGCAGAAGTTAGCTTCTTATGGGATTCCTTAGATATGATTCACTAATTTTGGTTTACTCACCATGGAATCATCCTCACCGGAGTTCCCAATCTACAAAAAGCTGGGTATTTATGAACCGCCTATTTCCTCCTAGACTTTAACTAGCGATGTATGAGTTTAGAAGTCTTGTAACAGGTGTTTCTCACTTTACGTGGGAGTGCGTAGATATGAAGACACCTCTTTTTGGAGGGAACTTGTTTCCTTTTTGATAATGTAGCTTTTTTGTGCAAGCACTAATTGTACTAGTTTTTTCTCTTGTAACTAACTTTTCTTGTAAATTATGTTTTCCATTGATTACCAGACTCTGGACCTATTTGCACAATTGTGTCGGGAAAGAAGATATCCACACTTGAGGCTTGATGGAACCACCTCTATCAGTAAAAGACAAAAATTGGTGAACTGTTTTAATGACACTTCAAAGGTAAGCATTTTGGATCGCTAGACCCTCGTAAGATTCTTTATGCAATTGTTAATCAGTCTTGATTTATACCTTGCAGAACTCGACTGAAGTTGGAAATGAGATCAGAAATTAGGTGGAGAACAAAGAAGCAACCATCACTACACCAAATTCTCGGAATCGTAACAGGCATTCGTAACGGCTTATGGGCCGTTACAAATTTCCTGCTACAAATGGTCGTTACAAAAAATTCGTAACATGCGGAAGCGTTACATTAATTTTTTTAAAATTCATCTAATGTTGTTAAGCCATTTAAATTTTTTATAGGCGTGCTACCACACGCTTGGTCACACTTGTGTGGTAACACCTTTAGAATGTGGGTGTGCCACTCACATGCGTGCTATTATGATTCCACCCAAGATAGTAATACTTGAGGATATTTCCTCCCATGCATATGCCATTCACATGCTTGCAACAATTCATCCCATTGCCTTAGAGAAAATCGACAAATCGTTTTTTCATTTTTTTTTCATTTCTCTCTTCACTTTTCTGCTCCTTCGTCTCCTCTTTCAAACCCTAGTAAAACTTCATCTTCACAGAAATCTCTCAATCCTCTTCAATAATCTTCAATCATCGACTTATCTTCTCATTTTTCATTTCCTTTCTCTCTTTTTTCTCCTCCCGCCTCTCATTCTCCTCCCTCTCAGATTTTATGGTTTCGATTGGGTTAATCATGTGTTCGATTAGATAAAATTTCCGGTGATAACCCCAAGTCAAAACCTTTATTTCTTAACCCATACATCCAAATCGAAACCCATACACCATAAATGTCGATCTATGAAATATATGTAACCCTAGATCGATTTTGTTCCCTCGAGATTTAAAATTCTAATCATCTCGATAGGTATTTATGCAACAATTTGTTGATTATCATCATCTAATAGGTGATTTTTAACAATTTGTTGATTATCATCTGTTATAAACAATCAACTTATACTAGTTTGATTTGATTTTTTTTGTTTGTTTTTTATTTTGACCCAACTCTGTGAATAGTGTAGAGTTAGGGGTTTTATTTGGAGGAGTATAAATTTGTAGAAGAAGAAGAGGATTTATCTCAGGGTATGTTCGTTGGTTTGTGCTAACAAGGGTGGTGTTTCAAAGACTTCAAATGTTTATGTGTGTGTTTTGTGCATGATTATGTGACAACACTCCTTTTTTTTTTACAGGTTATGGATATGTTGGGTCCAAGTTTGTGAGATGTCTGGAATAACAACTCCCATATGTAAGTTTCTGGAAATGTGAAACACTTTCTAAATGTTAATCATTTATGCAATTGGTAAATTATTATTTGACATTCTTTAATAACCATGAATTTAACAGATTTTGTCCAAAATCCTTCTTCAAATGATCCCCGATTTTGATGGCCTGGTGCAGCCAAAATCTGTTTCAAACTCTTTGTTCTCTCGTACTTTAACCCTTGCATGTTCTACTGTAGTTAATTTTAAGTGTTGGTTTATGAAATATTAGAAATGCTACGCAACTATCAAGTTTGATTTTTATCATAATTCAAGGTTTCTACAAAACTTTTGAACCAACCCTTTGACTGTTTGTTAAAATGACCCAGTGAGGTCTGTGTTTGAAATTTCCATTTTTAGTCAACAGTTGAAATCATTTTATAGATTCCTTTTTATCTTGTTTTGCTCTTCTTACTACCTTGCATCTCATGATTTAATATTGTTCACCAAGTCCTTTAGCTCACTTGTAGCCAAAACAAAACAAAATGAAGTTAGTTTAGTTTTTGGAAAATTAGTTTAGTTTTTGGAAAATTCTGAGCTTAATTAAACCATCACTTTTCCTTGATTTGTTAACTGTGCTTCCCATCCAGTTTTAAGGATTTCACATCTGTTTTTTAGTTACGATGTGACTATTTGTTTTGTATAGCTCAACCAATTGCATTTGTTCCACTTTCTCGCCTATTTGATCCCATTACCGTCTCATGAAATCCTTGCATCTAATCCATTAATTTTCCCTGCGGCACCGAATGTCTATTTCTTTTGCGATCCCTATTTATGCAACTCAAGATAACAAATGTATTGACTTACCATTAAAAATCTTTTATGCATTTTAAGCTAAGCTTTACATTCCCTGTTAATGCTTTATCAATCACTCGTATATGTGCCTTGGGAAGACTTAGGAATGATTCATTGTACACATGGATTGGATTATTTTTATTTCTGAATTTATATACTCGTTGTAATGTATATTGTGACTGTTTCCTTCTTGTCAACAAGCCTAAATAGGAAACTAGATGACTTTACTATAGGAATGTCAGGCCTTAATTGGCCCCCCACCTACGGGTGGCAACCCGGAAGACCGTTAGTCATAATCTTAGGGTGGTATCCGAATACCCCCGACATCGGTGCTTGCCAAATGAATAGTAGAGTAACTTAACTGGATTTACATTTATGTACTTCGTTATGAATTTCAATTGCGAAATGCTTTTCATTTGGTATTTTTTTGCTGCTGCTCTTGTCCATTTCTTTATATTTCGCGCAGGCACTACATTTTTGTCGTTATAACCCCTACTCAGTTGTGGCTCACTCCCTTTAGTTTTGTTTTCCACAGAGTACGAAAGGAGCTTGCATCAGTAAGCCGGGCAGAGCTTACGGCAGGCTTTAGCGCATCCAAGGTTAGTATTTTGTTGTTCATAATATGTATATCACAGGGATGGATCTGGGGTAGTCTTATATTGCTTATGAACCATGCTTTTTTGTTATATTTTGTTGTACATAGAAATGTGGGGATCTCGTCTGCTAGATAGTTCATATCGGTATTTGGCTCATGTTTTGGTGTATGTATGCAACTGTTATAGACTAGTGCAAGGCCTGGTTTTGGTGGGTGTATTATTTTGCACACAGAGCCTTAACGTACTAGCATTTTTCATTTTATATATATCTTGTGCGAGATTTGACCTCGGTATGTATGCCGGTCTTCTACTATATACTACTTCCTTTTAAATTCCTTTTACATTGTTATGTGTAACACTAAACTTTCAAATGTTGACCACAAGATTAGCATGGACGCCAACTGTGTGCTCCACATTGTTTTCTTTCCTTTGATTTGTTATTTACAAGTTACAACTAACTGCTCATTTCCCTCATTGGATTAGCATATTTGCACTAGCATAATTGTCAAATCTAAAGACCAACCTTTTAAGTATTTTGAATCCGTCCTATGTGATTGTGTTGTGCACTCTCGTAAAAATTCCTATTTGTAAGTGCATGAGCATATTTGTTACTTACTTTTACATTACTCTTTAATCCATTCACATCTTATTAGACGTAACTATTCTTTGGGCCTTAACTAGTACCATATTCTTCACTTGAACGTACCTAACCATGATAGGAATGCTTTAATCTTCCTTATAAACTTTGAAATTGAAGTCTATAATTTTTCTCTGTTCTTCAATTCTTATGCGTAATATATTACATTTCAGCTGTAGATTACATTGTTCGGTGAAAATTACTGAAATCTCTTGTTGATTTGTTGAATTGTTGTTGTAGGTTACGATGGAAGGTTCACCAATGTATATAATTGAGAAAAAGTTGGGTAAGGGAGGCTTTGGTTTGTTGCAGGACCAAAGATAGTGCCAACTTATGAAGCTTCATCTTACCTATTTGCGATTAACTAGTTAAGTATCTTTGCCTTTCCTAATTTCACATTCTATACTTGCTTTAATATAGATGAATGACTAGGAGTGAATCTCTTAAAACTCTTGACCTGCAAATTAACAAATCAATATGAACATCTTGCTTATCCGGGGGAAAGATCTATCCAAATAACCTTGTTAGTGCCAGGTTAGCCGACAACTTATTCAATCTCAAATGCTTGGCCAGGAGTTTCATATGTCGTTTCTTAAGGACTTGAACAATTAATCATTTCTGTCTTAGCTCTACCGAATCAAGATGTCCGTTTAAGGACAACCTTGGCATGGTCTCGAGAAGTGGTGCCGACACATACATGTTAATGTTGATATGCAAAGGCACTCTAAGAAGAGAAATATGCTTCCGTAGAGGGATTCTCCTATGCTTCAAAACGAAGAGGATGAAAGGTGAAACCTACACTGTCAATCCCCTTTACCCGTCCAATCACACACCTCTATGTGAAATCAGGACTAAATCTTACCTAACTTTATATCAGATTCGCCAGCCAATGAAAAAAAGTATTTAAACTAGAGGAAGAAGCGAGAATCATGACGGATGTTCCGACTGGAAGGCTATATGTGAATATGACGAAGAATTTCTCCGAGGAGGATTTACTTGCTCACGTATTTTGAGTAGTGTTTTATTGCTTGTATGCATTTTGAGTTGTGTTTTATTGCTTCTTTGCATTTATTTGCTACGTATTTTGAGCATTATTTCTTCCAGTTTACTTGTCATAATAATGCTGCCTGTTGTATTTTGCAGGATTGCCTACATCGAGTTTTCTTATGCCCAAACTTTCAACAAAGCAAGCCTGCAAAGGATATAAAGCTTAGTTGATCTATTTTATCAGAAAGGGAGGAGAACAAAGGAGCTTCAAGATTTGTAAGTTCCATGTATTCAAGTTTTGTAGGCAGTTAGTAAGTTTGTATGCGTCCCTTAGAAATTTGGAACCTTCCATGTATTCCTTAAGAAATTTGATACTCAACAAAAAAAAAAGTTTGGTACTTAGAAATTTCAGTTCTTTTGTTATGTGAACCTAAGATGAGTTGAATGAGTGTGATATGCATAGATTGAAGAAATTGTTGTTGAGTGTGGTTATGAATATACTGAAAGGTGTATGCAGGGTATTGAATTTACAATTTCGGCTTATTTCCGGCAGAAAATGAACTGCCGGTCATCCTTGACCTGGTCAAGGTTGACTGGCAGTAATTTTTTTGTTGTTACAAAAAAGTTCGTAATGGCTCTAAGCTGTTACGACAGCGTTGTTACAAAAAATATTCGTAACGGCCCGAAGCTGTTACCACGTGGCAAATTCGTAACGGCTCACATCTGTTACGAGGGCCGTTACAACCAAAATTTGTAACGGCCACAAAGCCGTTACAAAAAAAATGTAACACCCACTTTTGCAACAGGCAAGAGCCGTTACAACCCGTTTTAGTAACGGCTTGGTTCTGTTTCTAATCCCAGAATTTGGTGTAGTGGCATTAGGTCCCTTAGCAGATGCAAGATTTGTAAGTTTATGTAGTATCTCCTTATAGTGATTTAAGTTAGAAGAACTTAGGAATTTCGTAACTTTACATGAGCTGAACTTAGGAACCAAGTATGTTTCTAATGTGTACACTAGTTTGTTGTGATACTTAGAACACATTTGTATCAAATACTTACTTTTTGTTAAAATCAATTGAAGAATTCATTTTCATAATATGATACAGTTTTGTATGTTGAATGAATGAATGTATATCTCTGTGGAGATGATGAATGTGGGGAACTGGGTAATTGCAGGGGGGAATGTGGGGAGAAATGGATTTTGACCAGGTCAATGAAGACTTGACCTTTTTTTTTTGTGGTTGCAAAATATTAGCAACGTATTTAATCTGTTGCTAAATTAGAACCAGAACCAATAAAATTTTAGTTCCGGGTAGGGGTATTCCTGTAATTAGAAACATCTTAGCAACGGCAGACCTTGGTTGCGAATAAACAGGGTCGCAACGGCACAGTACGTTGCGAATCTCCGTTGCTGACCAAGAGTCGCAACGGAGTTTATGCCGTTGCGAAAAAATGCAACACCGTGTTTTGCAACGTCGATCTGCCGTTGCGACCCCAGTCAATAACGGCCAGGCTCCGTTGCTGATTCCTAAAAATGGTGTAGTGTAATCTATGAATTGCTCTACACTAGCATGTGATATGTCTAGGAGCGAATCGAGGTACGAGATAATGGAAGCATCATACTGCTCAATATTGGGGGCGTATAGTCGGGGAACAACAAACAAGTGTGACGTCCCAAGATGTTAGTACTCTATACTAGCATGCAATGTGTCTAGAGCCATCCAATCGTTAAGAGATTCTATACACGTTCTCTCTACGTATTCAGGTAACAACAAACAGATGACGTCCTGAAGACGTTAACGCTCTATACTAGCATGCAACATATCTAGGAGCCTTCCAATCATTTCGATTCTATATAAAGGTGTTGACAAAATATGCGAAGTGTCGAAAAGCTCAGCTGAGAGACTTTATGAGTAGCATATTCATCAGAGCTCTGAGAGGATGTTCGCTCAGTCAGAGATCGTGAAATGGTTCACGGATCATAAAATATGAGTTTCACATACATTTCTGAAGCCGGGTCAGAAACATGCAGTATCATGATTTTACGATTTTAGCCTTTGTCGAAAATCCACCATCAACACCAGTTACACAAAGGACATTTAGGATCAACATCATGCATATGTCTTGCTAGTCTTTCCCTAACTGGTAAGCAACTATGAACACAATTCCAAAGAAAATTTAAGATCCTTTGGAGAATATTCAATTTCCAGAACAACTTCCATGCAAAGTTAGGGGGACCATCAGATGGGGAATGTATATTACCTATAACATCAACAACTCTGTAAGAACTTTTCACAGTAAAAATTCCATTTTCAGCAGGTTTCCAGATCGATATGTCTTCACCACTCTGTTGATGGTGGTTTTTAGCTTAGGGGTAAAATCGTAAAACCCTAGTCAGACAGTGACGTCACAGAACTTGAGTAATAATGTCCAAACCAAGCACATTTATTGAACCCTTTAATTTGTCTGCAAGAAAATTACCAAGCCAAGCCAAACCGCACCTAGCCATGCTAGCCGCCCCATATGCCAACGGCTTACCAAATCCTTGGCCCCACATGCCAAGCTAAACCGCACCTAGACATGCTAGCCGCACCATGTGCCAACGGCTTGCCAAACCCTTGGCCTCACATGCAAAGCCAAGCCACACCTTGCCTTGGCACCTAGCCAAGCTACCCGCACCATGTGCCAACGGCTTGCCAAACCCTTGGCCCCACATGCCAAGCCAAACCGCACCTAGCCATGCTAGCCGCACCATGTGCCAATGGATTGCCAAACCCTTGGCCCCACATGCCAAGCCAAGCCACACCTTGCCTTGGCACCTAGCCATGCTAGCCACACCATATGCCAATGGCTTGCCAAAACCTTGGCCCCACATGCCAAGCCAAACCGCACCTAGCCGCGCTAGCCGCATTATGTGCCAATGGCTTGCCAAACCCTTGGCCCCACATGCCAAGCCAAACCGCACCTAGCCATGCTAGCCGCACCATGTGCCAACAACTTGCCAAACCCTTGGCCCCACATGCCTAGACAAACCGCACCTAGCCATGCTAGCCGCACCAAGTGCCAACGTCTTGACAAACCCTTGGCCCCACATGCCAATCCAAGCCACACCTTTCCTTGTACCTAGCCATGCTAGCCTCACCATGTGCCAACCCCACATGCCAAGCCAAACCGCACCTAGCCATGCTAGCCGCCCCATTTGCCAACGGCTTACCAAACCCTTGGCCCCACATGCCAAACGTACCTAGCCGCGCCACCATGCTGGCCTTCCCTACGCGGCTACCAAAACGAAGGCGTGCGACAATCGACGGCCCCCCTTCAATCCCAGGAGCAAATCCTAGCCCTCCAAGGTTACCAGACGACGCATGGTAACCTTTAGCCCGAAAACCTAAGTTTGGCAACGCCAAACCACGCCATGCCAACCTAGACGCGCCTCCATGCCACGCCAATGGCATGCCAACCTATCCGCGCCACCATTCCATGCCAATGGCATGCTAACCTAGCCGCGCCATAATGCTGGACTTCCTTATGCGGCCACCAATGAACGAAAGCTTGCAAAGATCAACGGCGACCTTTCCTATTAAGATACAAAATCTCGATCGTCGAAGGTCACCAAGCTACCAAGTCTTCCGAGCTCGACTTGCAAGGAAACAACCCAATGCTACATGTTTTCCACAAAAACATTCGAGACATCAACACATATCACAAACTGGGGATCCTCTTTGGGTATTGTTTTGGCGGTTTACTGACGTGCTGCGCGTACACTACGCCCGTCATAAGGAAGTTTCATAAGGGTGAGGCGGTTAGTAAATACAGGGAGTTAAAAGTGAAACGTTCATGGGACATCAATTTCATACGTTAATGTTATTATGGAATATCATTTCCATGCGTTAACGATTTTATGGAACATCAAATTCCATGCATACGGTTACCACCTCCTTCCATTTACTTACCCATTTTTCCATTCCTTAATGAGACCAGGGTACGTTTCACTTCGACTTGTATAAATAGGTCTTACCTATTTCCACAGAACAACAAGTTCATTCGGGAATACACAACACTCAGAATATACTTGCTAGCTTATCATTTGTTAGCCTTCCCACTTTTCTGATACAAGTCGTAGTAACATAACTACTCTTCCAGAATCAACTATTCTGGTCTCATCACTTTCCTTGGTTCCCTCCCCAAAACCAACCCATTCTCCTTCACTTTGTGACCGAAGCAAGTCTGGAACGGCCATTTCTTGGTTTAGGCCGCACTTGTACAGATTGATCTCTCGAATCTAAAGTACTCCCTTGCAGTACATTGTTTAGGGTTTAAATTGTTTCTCACCCGTACACCCAAAATTACCGAAATCAACAGAAACCATTTTCACCTACAAACAATTGGCGACCACAAGTGGGAGATTGATCTATCGGTCCCAATATCGGTTTACAATATGTTTCTCTAACTCGGAAGGATGGTCGGTTTTAGGACTGAATCCGTGTCCTCAAGCGCCACTCAGGCGAACGACAACGTTTCTTTTCCCAACACAACGCCCGACAACGCGACCAACGAAGGAATTCCAAGGCTGACTGACCTAGTGCGGGTTCAGGAGATCCACACCAAAAACATGGGTCTGATGAAAGATACAATTAACGTCATACTGGATTTCCTCATCAACCTGACGACAGAGTTGAACGGTTCGCCCGCCTTGGAAACTCCAGAACTGGGGACTGACGTTTCAAATGATCACTCTCAAGCCAACAACTTCACTACTAATCAGAGTCCCGTAAGCCAGGAAGCAGCCTCATTGGTAGAAAACTTATGTGAACTTTTACATCTTCAAAGGATCAGCGGATGGAGACTTTCACCGCCATCAATCGAATAACGCTAAGCGTTCCCTTGGTTCCTTCGCGCTCGGAAACGGCGAGAGCGCCAGATTTGTCCATCAACAATATCACGTTTACCGACGACGACATGATGGCAGAGGAAGGCCATAACCGTGCCCTACACGTCACAGCCCGAATCAAAGACGTGGAATTCAAAAGGGCTCTCATTGACACAGGAGCGTCCTCCAACGTTGTCACCCTTAGGACGCTCAGGACGGCCAAAGTACGACCAAACGAGGTTATACGATAATCCACTACAATGACTCGATTTCGAAGGCAACCAAACCAAAGACATATGGGTACGTCAATTTGGATCTATCGGTGGGACCTGTCCCAAATCAAAAGTAAGGTTCGAGGTAATCGAAAAGGAGCCAGATTACCACATGATACTGGGAAGGCCATGGCTCCACAACAATAGGATCATTCCTTAGACATATCACCAGTGCTTGAAAACCATGTTAAACGGAGAGGTCATTCGCATCACTGCGTCATTATCTCCCTATGCGCCGATCTGTGGCATGGAGATTTTTGAGCCAAGACAGGTGCCGCAGTCACAACCTACAAGGCTCACCACACTCCACTGCCAAAATGGACGTCCATTGAAGAAAGCGATGGTCTTGCACAACCCCATGGAGAAACCCTATTTCACATCACACCTTCGAAAGAGACACACCCGCCTTCTGATAGGGTGTAGAATACATCCTATTTACTATCTATTGCTTATGCTTTCTTTGCTATTTTTCTTGTAAATTATGTATTTTACGCCTGTTTTGAGTTTTGTAGCTACTTTGGAGTCGCACGGAGGAAAAGAAGAAGAAATCACCTAATTTGAGCAAAAGGGTAAAATTGTCATTTCATGGGCAAACACTATCTGGAGCCCAGTCAAAGTTAAGGGGCAACTCTATTTGGAGGAGTGCTAAAGATAGACCAGCTGAAGATAAGGGGCTAGAAACTTGGTTAACCCTTATCAGAAGTACCTGGGTGCAAATATCCATCCCCAATTTATAACCCTAAATTTGATAGTCGTGTCTCATTCATTCCAATCATTTGTAAACTTGGAATTGAGAAGAAATAAAAGCAGCAGCCGCTGCTAAATCCGACAGACCATATCGGGAAATTGATAAAAGAGAGAGATCAATGACAGAGATGGCGATGACGCTACTGGAGAAGATGGTGGTGCTATTACTATGAATTGATACTGGAAAAGATGGATAAATCATTGGCTAGATTTAATAGGGTTTGAGAAAAGAAAGATGGGTTTTTCTTTCAATTTCGAGTTAGTAGAGCTGTCGTTGCTGTAATTGAAACAAGAATTGAGGATCAGTGGTGCTGTTGTTACAGGGGTTTAAATCGATTAGGGTTTGTTGGTTTAAAAGAAGATGGTGATGCTGCTGAGTAACGATGGGTGTTTAGATTGAAAGATATAGCTACAATCATCGAGTGAAGCAGTGAATGTAAGATGGGTCTCTACTGTGACCAGATCGAGAAATTGAGAAGGTGAATCTGCTGGTGAAGATGGATGCTGTGAATCAAAGAGCTGAAATTGAAATAAGGGTTTGAGTTTGTTTGAGAAGGAGAAGACCCTGATGCTATTGATTTGGAGATGAAGAAGTCTGGAGTGTTGGTGGTGTTGTGTTTGAATCTGGTGTTGGAGATGGGTATTGATTGAGTTTGCAGCTGCAGGATGGAATTGTTGGTGGAGCAATTGGTATTGAATGGGTTTGGCAGATTGAATCGGTGAAGTTAAAATGGGTCTGTGGTTGGGAGAAGCAGAAGAATGATGTTACAGATAATAAGAAAGTATGGGTTTGTATTCGTGAAAGCAACTGAAGAATAAAGTGAAATTGGGACGAATTTGTGGCTGAATATCGATTCTGTGAGGATTTGAGTTAATGGGTTTGAGTGGAAAAAGGAATTGAAGAAACTGCTACCTGGAGATTACACAGGAGATGATGAATCTGCTGCTATGAATGGAGATTAAAATGGGTTTTAGGAGATGATGTTGTTGCTGCACAGGAAGTGATGAAACAATAGATGTATGTTAGGCTTGTTGCAAGAATTGAAGAAAAGATCGGCCTGAAATTGGCCTGAGCCAGTCCTATAAACAAACAGAACTTGGCCGGTTTTCTGCTCTGGCGAGTTAACTCAGTGAGTCCGAGGAGCGATCCAGCAACCGATCCAACTCAACCCAGTTAGATCAATCAGCTGAGTTAGAAGCTGACTCAGTGAGTGACTCACTCTGCCCTTTGACCATTGACTAACAGCTTGACCCGTTTGACCGTTATCTTTGACGGTATCATAACGGAATATTCTGTCGACGGAGAAGAAGATTCCGTCTTGATTCCGATTCCAAATTCCGCCATAATACCAGCTTTCCCTGACCAAAATTACAGATTTTTGTGTGGATTCTTCTCATGGGTGTGAAGACTTGGACTTGGAATTGGATGGAGAATTTGGCTCAAATTTGGAAAGAGAAGATGGAAGATGAGAAAGACTTGAATTTGGAAATTGAATTATTATGGAATGAGGATTCTATTCCTTGGAAGATTTGGAGAACATTGAAGCCTATAAGTAGACAAGTTCTCTACACACTTTGACAATCTTTTACACACACAACAATTCTCTTTTCTTTATTCTTTGTGAGAACTCCTTAACATGAGTAGCTAATTTTATTATTGATTGAGGATGAATTCCTAGTTCTTAATATATGATTTGAGTTTTGTTTTCAATTCTATCTTGAAGTTTTTCACATGATTATCGTTTGTTTTTACTAATAGGAATGTTTATACATTCATGGTTGATTGATAGATTGTTTAGAGTGCACGCTAAATTGATTTGTTAATTTGATCTAAATCTAGTGAAAGTTAGGGGATAAGTAATCGTTTCTTGACTCTTTACTAGCAAACACGAGACCTTGCGGAGGGATTCCGTGGAGCAATTGTGTGTGAAAACAACGTTAGCAAGTAGACCTTGATCTAAGAGTCTAACTACTAATATTAACCTAATAAGTTCATAAATCTTAATGCGTTTATTTAAATTACATCTAGAGTGATCTACTACTAGGTGGTTTGGTAAATAGAATCTGGTAGTCGAGAACTTCCGTATCCTGATACAAGGGATTTAGGGTTTAGCACCGATCTAGCCGCTTTACCTACGGTTGGTGATAATCTGTGACTAATAACATGTGGATGAAAAACATAACTTGAATCATTATTTTGCAACAAAGAAGGATTCCTTGATCTTATCTCTCTTATTGATTTCAACTTTAACTTTTAATTATTTTATTTACTTTCTTTTGCTTTACACCCCCTTTTGTGACAATTTTTACAACTAGAATCTCTTGCTCCTCGTGGGAACGAACTTAACTACCACTATATTACTTGTTAATTAGGTGGAAAAATATTAATTAATTTGTTGTGGTTACGACACGCATCACCTTCATCCGCAGAACCAGGGTTCGGCTCAAACCAAGCGAGGACGGGCTTTTATTACGGCCACGACGAAAGAGGGAAAACCGTATATCAGCGCCGCTGTTAGCAATTAACAGGGGAGACTACCGCATCCCTCTCCGACCAATGGAACGCAAACGTGGTGACAAGCCGCAGAGGAGGTACCGATGCACCACGACAGCTACAAAGACGGCACCAACTCGACCATGGACGATCTTGAGGTTGTTAATGTCGGGAATGAAGAATCTCCACGACCCATATCTATAAGCTCGACATTGCGCGCAAAAGAACGCATAAAGTTGGTAGACCTCCTCAAGGAATATCAAGATGTGTTCGCATGGACATACGAGGAAATGCCCGGCTTAGACGAGAAGCTGGTCACTCACCATTTGCACATGATATCTGGATCCAAGCCGGTCAAACAGACCCCAAGGCAATTCCGGCATGATGTAAAAGAATAGATCAAGGCGGAGATTCAAAAGTTACTAGCGGCTGGTTTTATCAAACCGATCCATCACCCCACCTGGTTGGCAAACGTAGTTCTGGTAAAAAGGAATAATGGCCAGATCAGATGCTGTGTCGATTTCAGAGATCTTAACAAATGTTGCCCTAAAGATGACTTTCCGCTCCCCAACATTGACATGCTAGTATATGCCACCAGCGGACATGACATATTTTCTTTTATGGATGGATACAGCGGCTACAACCAAATAAAGATGTACGAACACGATACAAGTAAGACGGCCTTTCAAACTCCTCTTGGAAACTTTTACTATACTTTGATGCCCTTCGGTTTGAAAAATGTCGGCGCCACATACCAACGCGCCATGACCACCATCTTTCACGATATGATGCACAAGCAAGTTGAAGATTATGTAGATGACATAGTGGTCAAGTCAAAAACTCGGGCGGACCACACAGAAATCCTGCGGAAGGTGTTCTAAAGATGTCGCGAATACAAACTGAAGATGAATCCATTGAAATGCGCCTTCGGTGTCTCATCGGACAAATTCCTAGGCTTCCAGGTAATCGCTGAAGGGATCAAGGTTTACCCAATCAAAACGCAAGCCATCCTCACAATGCCACCACCGCAAAACGTGAAAGAACTCCAGAGTTTCATTGGTAAAATAAATTACATTCGCCGCTTCATACCCGAATTGGCTCAATTGTCGCTTCGTTTACCCCCTTACTGAAGAAAGGAGCGAGCTTTGTCTTGACCACACTACAACAAGAAGCATTCCGGAAAATTCAGCAGACGTTATCCTCCCCAGCTGTCATGAAATCACCCATGCAAGGAAGACCTTTACACCTCTACACCTCTTTCAACGACACTGTTGTCGGAGCTCTCCTCGCCCAAGAAGATGACGAAGGGGTTGAACACCCCATATACTAGTTCAGTCGGACTTTAAGAGATGCCGAACTTAGGTATCCCAAAGCAGAAAAGGCGTGCCTAGCTTTGATCCACTCCATCCAGAAATTCAGGCACTACCTACTGTCCAATAAAGTGGTGCTGATATCCAAATCCGATCTTGTGAAGTTCCTCCTCTCAAAACCGGCCCTGATAGGAAGATCAGCCAAATGGCTCCTCCAGATGTCAGAATTCGACATAACATGTGCTTCCCTGAGAGATATCAAAGGACAGGTAGTTGCAGATTTGCTGGCGGCATTTCCAGGAGAAAATAACGTAACGCTACCTGAGGACCTCCCTGGGGAATTTCCGGAAATCTCTTTCATTCAAGAAGAAACATGGCTATTGTTCTTCGACGGCTCCGCTACCCCTAACAACGGTACGGGAGGAGCCGGTGTAGTTCTAGTATCCCCGACTGGTGAAGTTTTCTCACACTCCTTCAAGCTAGACTTCCCCTGCACCAACAATTCAGCAGAGTACGAAGCTTTTCTCATCGGGATATCCTTGGCTAAACGAGTCGGTGCCACACCTCTGGAAATAAGGGGGGATTCTAAACTACTGGTCAACCAGGTCAACGGAGTATACGCACTGAAAGAAGTAACTTTAGCCCCATATAGAGCCGAGGCGCAAAGACTGCTGAACTACTTCGCCGACGCAACAGTAACCCATATTGGGCGCGACAGAAACCAACACGCTGACTGCCTAACAACGTTAGCATTGAAACTGCGATTTGAAGGTCTTGAAGAAACCCTGACAGTAAAGAGACGAACTGTGGCTTCAACATGGCTCTCACAACCCGGAAAAGATGAAGTTGATGACTGGAGAACACCGATTATCCAACAACTTAACAACTCACTCTTTCAAGGAAAGGTCAGTCTCAAAACCTTACGCGATTTCTTCATGATCCGAGGGGTGTTGTATCATCGAAATCCAGACGGCTCCTTGTCAAGATGCCTCGGAGAGGGAGAAGCACAACAACAACTCAACCACATCCATGATGAGATCTGCGGATAAACATTGGTGGTAACCCTCTATCGCCGTTTGAAACGCCTTGGCTACTTCGGCCGGGAAATGGAGGTCCAAGCTCGGTTACTTCAAAAACTTGTTCCAATCACAAGCGCTGCCGCATCAATTATAAATTTTCAACATTGGTCGCGCTGGGGACTGGCAGGAACCATACGTCAATTACCTTCGTGATGGCATACTCCCCACCAATAAGAAGGATGCAGCCAAAATAAAACAAAGTTCCGAGAGGTTCGTATTTCATGAAGGAATCCTATATCGTAAAAGCTTTGGAGGAAGTCTTCATGATGTTTGAACGAAGCAAAGATCCCAATCATCTTCGAAAGAGATGCACGAAGGCGAACATCAAGGAAAGCGGAAATTATTTCTCCAGATACATGAGAAGTACTGCTGGCCAACCATGGAGGATGACGCATCTTCTTTCGTCCCGAGGTACAAGAAATGTCAGATCCAAGGAAACCTTAACCATGTACCGGCAACTCCCCTGCACTCATTGGAAAGATCAATCCCCTGTAGTCCGTGGACCTTTCATAGATGGGGACTCGACATCATTGGAAAGATCAATCCACCATCCTCAAAACATCACGAGTACATAATAACAGCAACCGAATACTTCACCAAATAGGTCGAAGCCATAGCCTTACGAGGGACGAACGGAGCCACGATCGCGACATTCATTAAGGAATACATTGTCTGCCGTTTTGGCGTGCCTAAACACATCATCACCGACAATGGCACCCCTTTCGCGAACAAGCAAGTACGAGAGTTACTCGAGGAATACGGGATTAAGCAAGTCTTCTCCACTGTATACTACCCCCAAGGGAACGGGCAGGCTGAAAGCACCAACAAAACTCTGATTAGAATACTCAGTCGGACAGTGCATGATAATCCTCGGGCATGGCATGAGCAACTTCCAATGGCACTCTGGGCGTACCGGATGTCACCAAGAAGTTCCATTGGGGTCTCTCCCTATTCTCTTGTTTATGGCGCAGACGCTATCCTCCCGGCGGAAGTTAAATCCCATCGGCTAGGATTGCCGAAGCAAGCGGAGTGCGATGGAATGAAGCTGAAGCTTTGAATGCCATGATAAGCACGTTTGTGCTACATTTTATACCCATATTCATATTAGCTAGGACTCGATATTTTGGCTAATGATATTATTTTAGTGCTTTTATAGAAAGTACAAGTGAACCTGATCACCGGACGAATAACTAGCTAGTTATAGTGGTGTTTGCGACTAAAGGCACTAATTCTACAGTCCACCGCTAGAGACAGTGAGACAAGGGAGTGGTCTTAAGTTATATATCAAGCACATCAATTCCACTGCCAGAGAATGATTGAATGAGTCAAAGAGTTTTCTTTGGTCAAGTAAGTGTAGCTCATTAGGAGTTTCAAGAAGGAACTATGCCACATGTCCGGCTTACCACCACATATGGTTTCTTTACAAAACAGAAGAAAGTACTGAAATTCAGGGAGAATGGAGTTGGTTGTTCTTTGATCGATACGGTTGCTGGCAAGATGGACTTGGGTGCTGATGCTGTAGCCAAGATGATCATGGAAGTGGAAGAAAAACGACAGCAAACAGAAGTGTATGTTGTTAGTGCTATGAAAGGGATTGAGCCGCAGTTGATGGAGCAAACTGAAGCAAGCTGGCAGTTGGTTTGTGTGGGTTCAGTGGAGATGTCGCATGCCGGTGGAGAATGCTGCTCTGGCCGGCACATTGGTGGTCGTAATGGCAGTTGAGTTTTGGGTTTGTTCATTATGCAAGCTGTTGCTGCTGCAATGGCAGCGAGAGAAGAGAACTGGTTCCATGGTCCGGTATCTTATTTGAACTGAATGGAGGAACTATCGGCTCGATTCTGGTAAGGTGTTGGGCAAAGTTTTGCGCCGAGGAAAAATCAGCAAAGGAAGAAGCTGTTCCAATGTCTCTTAACAGCAACTATGGGTATTCTGGTTGTGAACTGAAATAGAGGAAAACGGAGATGCAGATGGTGGAATAAATTGAGAGGGTTCGATATGAGTGGAGTTGGTTTTCTGAAACACTCTCGACAACAGTGGGTCTTGGTTGAATTCGGGAAATTATTGAGATGCAAATGGTAAATCGTGGGTTTGAGGCGAATGGATTATTGCAGCAACGAGTTAGCTGGAGTTGTTGGTATGTCGAAGCCTGTTTAAGATGTGAGCCGGTGGATGCCAAGACTTGGTCGAAATAATAAGATATGGGCAGTATGAATTATGAAAGCAAAGAGTTTGCTGTCGTGCTCTTGGCAGTGATGGCCACAAAGATCGAGTCGTAGAACTTTGGCTCGAGTTGGAGGATATAGTCGATGCTTTAGATTTGTTCTCGATGCTGAAAACTGAGCAATTAAGAAGAGCACAGAACTGACTAGTGTTGATGCTGTTTGAGATTTGAAATGGGTGTTTGCTGAGGTGGTGCTGCTGATAGCTATCTAGCAAGGATCGAGAGTGGCAGTGGTGGTGTTTCTGGAGGAATAGAGTTGTACATGATATTAAATGTGTTGGCTGGATGGACTGTGTATTAACGGAGTTGAGAGAGATTTTGAAGACATGGGTTTCTCAGTGATCCGAAACTGGTGTTTCGATTGTTGCAGGGTATGATGAGTTGGTACTGTGAAGCTCTCTCGATTGGGATTGAATCGGCAGTAGAAAACTACGTCAGAAAATGGAATTAGGTGTTGTAGCCGATGATTGGATAGGTTGATGGACTGTACGTCGGATGTTTTGAGTCGATTGAGTTCTGCAAGTGTGTATGGAAGTGAGATGAAGCTCTGAATTCTTGAGAAACGAAAGAAGACGGAGGCAAGCTATGAATCTGCCGGAAGTGATTGTGGAAATGGATATACGGACTGAATATAGGAATGGGTTTGCTTCCTTGCATTTTTGTGAATCAGTGGAAGACTCTTGAGCTTAGGTAGAGAAGTTGGTACTGCTGTGATCGACTCTGAGATGGAGATGATATTATTATTATTAACAACCCATGGTGATGATTTGGTGGCGAGTTGTTGGATGCTTTGAAATGAGTGAGGGTCTGTGTGTTCTGAAACGATCGTGTTAAAGCTCGGCAGTACGTTGGTTTTTGTACAGTGACTGCAATGGAAATTCGGAGTATACGGACAGAAGCTGGTGTTGTTTACATGGCAAGAAGCATCAGATAGAGAAGGGTATGTGTGTTTGGAGACGAGATTCAGATGGTCCGAGATTAGGAATTGTTGTTGGTCGGATTTTGGAGGAGCTTGGACTTGGACTGGGCCTTGCCACTCTGCTAGGTCTTAGTTGGACTGCTTCACAGCACTTATATAAACGAAGAGAGACAGAAAGAGGGGAGAGTTCTGGTTTGGGAGGCCGGCTGCAGAGCCGTTTACGCAGAGCTGAGAAGAGGAGAAAACAAAGGTTTGCGGTTTTGATTTTATTTTCTCCGTGGTTGGCTAAATCATTTGTTAGGGTTTAGATTGAAACCAATTTATTTATATAGACTCTACGATGATATTTCTAATAATGATTCATTGATTAGTGATTTCTCTTCATATAGCTTGGTGTTTTATCGTTCATGTGATTTTCTTGATTATTTATGCTTTTGAATTGATATTTCGTGCTTCGGTTAAATCACTAGACGTGGTATGCAAGGATAGATAGGTAATGATTTAGGATCGCTACATACGAAGCGAAGGAAGTTACAACGGAGAAACTATATTTTAGAATTTAATATAACATCTTCCGGGACATGAGATTGAATTCGAAATTTGTCTTGAGTAATAAATAGAGATTAGTAGAGTTTTATATGATTGAATCGGCGGAAATCGAAAACCCTAACAACCCTTTCTCATTTTGGTTACGTCTTTGTTATTTATTATTTCATTTTGTCCGAATTTTTGAAAACTCTCAAAAAAAAAAAAAACATCATATTGCGATTACTTAGTTTTTGGTATTAGTTGGTAGAGTATTTCACACTCCCTGTGGGAACGAACTGTACTTGCCATTGTCTACTAGTTAGACGTTGTGCACTTGCAGTATTATTATTATTGTAGGTTTCCCAACCCATCAAGTTTTTGGCACCGCTGCCGGGGAGTGGTTGCAAAATACTCTCTGATTGATATCTTTTTGTACATAATTTTATTTTGTTTTTCTTTTAGATTTCTTTTGGTCCTTTTTACGCATTTTATTTGATTTTTTTTTAGGTACCTTAGCCTGAATTGCTGCCGGCGAAAAGAAAGTATGCACTCGCAAGGCTTTTGCAAGAGCCACTCGGAAGATCCATTAGAGGTTTGCTTAGCTCATTTTGGGTATGATTTTGATGATGATAGTGTTATTTGTGAAGTCAATGCTTTGTTAGACTCCACACTGCTGCTAGACACTAATAAATGGAAACCCAAACTAGAATCTCTAGTTTTGCTCGAGTCTCGACTAGTTACATCAGTCGAGAAAGCTACGACCTTGAGCCTTAAGCCATTGTCTGATCTATCAAGCTCTGATTTTTCTCATCTTGATGATATTAATAATGAAACCGTTGTAGATGATAGTGGGTCTATGAGTCATCATATTATTGCTCCATTGAGTCCTTGTTCAACGAGTAAATTTGAACCGATATCAGCTGCTGAAGTTATTTCCGCTGATTTAGATCCTGATTTAGAGTGTGCTTCCCGAATAGAGACTAATATAAATTCTATGTTTGTTCTCCATGTGAGAGATTTATTTATCTCGACCTTGCATGACTTGATGACTAAGGATTGTTTTCTTTTGGGGATAGACTTACACTTCTTTTTGGAGTTTTATAGTGTTTGCAGGTTCATATTCGCAGCTGACCTGATTTGTTGGATTGATCCCCAACTTTTCAGGCTTTATATATATGCTTTGCTGCTTACTTTGGTGCAACCTCACCTTGTTTGAGGTTCTTTATGTGCGCAAACATGGATACAAAGATTATGCTTTATGGGAGTCAACCCATACGATTTTGCTTCATGGGAGTCAACCCATCAGATTTGTTTTCTTTCCTCTATTTTTTATTTCTTTGCTTGAATTTACCATATTAATTTCTACGTTGAATGACTCAATTACATTGAGGACAATGTAATGTTTAAGTGTGGGGGAGAGGCGTTTTCGTTCGGCAATTAAAAAAAAAAAAAAAACGAATTATGACCAGCTGTTTAGCGGGTCTTTATAAAAAAAATAAAAATAAAAAAAACAAAATTTATTGTATGATATGATCAGCTGTTTAGCGGGTCTTTCTGTCTCGTTGTTTAGCAGACTTCTCTAAACCATTATTTAGTGGTTCCATCTTGCTGTTTAGAGGACATCACTCTTTATCCAGCTGTTTAGCGGATATCTTTTTTGTTTTGCTCAGGACTAGCAAAATATAAGTGTGGGGGTGTTGATAAGCACGTTTGTGCTACATTTTATACCCATATTTATATTAGCTAGGACTCGATATTTTGGCTAATGATATTATTTTAGTGCTTTTGTAGAAAGTACAAGTGAACCTGATCACCGAACGAATAACTAGCTAAACTGGGAGTTATAGTGGCGTTTGCGACTAAAGGCACTAATTCTACGGTCCACCGCTAGAGACAGTGAGACAAGGGAGTGGTCTTTGGTTATATATAAAGCACATCAATTCCATTGTCAGAGAATGATTGAATGAGTCAAAGAGTTTTCTTTGGTCAAGTACATGTATCTCATTAGGAGTTTCAAGAAGGAACTATGCCACATGTCCTAACTTACCACCACATATGGTTTCTTTACAAAACAGAAGAAAGTACTGAAATTCAGAGAGAATGGAGTTGGTTGCTCTTTGATCGATACGGTTGCTGGCAAGATGGACTTGGGTGCTGATGTTGTAGCCAATATGATGATGGAAGTGGAAGAAAAACGACAGCAAACAGAAGTGTATGCTGTCGGTGCTATGAAAGTGATTGAGCCGCAGTTGATGGAGCAAACTGAAGCTAGCTGGCAGTTGGTTTGTGTGGGTTAAGTGGAGATGTCGCATGCCGGTGGAGAATGCTACTCTGGCCGGCACATTGGTGGTCGTAATGGCAGCTGAGTTTTGGGTTTGTTCATTATTGATGCGTGTCGTAACAAATTAATCAAGATATTTCCCACTAATTAAATAAATAATATAGCAGTAGTAAGGATCGTTCCCACAGAGAGCTGTGTAATTGATATGTTATTTAGTTCAGCAAAATAATAAAAGACAAGGGGGATTGTTTGATTAAAGTAAAATAGAAAGAATAATGAATAAAAGAAAGAGATGATCAAGGAATCCTTCGCCGTTACCAAGCGATAACTGGATTAGTATACTTATCTATCTTCGTTAGAACCATTCATCACCAACCGTAGGAAAGCAGCTAGCTCAGTGCTATCCTCAAAACTCCTTTTACCACGGATACGGAAGCTCTCCAATATCGGATTCTATCCAACCGAACCACCAAGTAGTAGCTCAATCAAGGTGTAATCCGATCGAACGCTTAGGCTTTGTGAAATAGGTTGATCCCAGTAGTTAAACTCTTAGCTCAAGGTCCACTTGCTGGTGTTGTATTCACCCGCAATTGCTCCACAGAATCCCTCTGCAAGGTCTTGCAGTTTCTACTTGTGTATGAATTATTCGACGATTACTTATCTCCTAACCCAATACTAGCAATAGAACAATTAGTAAATCAATCTAGCGTGCACTCCAAATCAATCCAATAATTACTCATAAAGATCAAATAGTGAAAACAAACGATGATGTGATTAAAACTCCGAACAAACTTGTATAATAATAGAGCTTCACGCTAGAACATTGAATTCATCCTCAATCAACAAAGGTTTAGCAACTCATGATTACAAAAAATAATGGGTTCCCCCTAAAGGGGTAAACCATAGGTTTTTAATGATGAAGAAAAAATATAATATGAGATGTGTCTTCTTAATGTATTGGGGCTCTCCTTATATAATACCCACGAATTATATGGTTTAGAATCCTTCCGGGATCGCGTTTTCCTTGATTTAGAAGCCCAAATCTGCACCTTTTATGTCTGTATACGGTTGGGTTTCCCAACCGAATTTTCCCCTGACTTTACGTACGGTTGGGTTTCCCCAACCATAGGTGCTTCAGAATCTACTCCTTTGTTTTCCTTCACCATTTTGGCCATAACTTCTTCATCCGACGTCCGATTAAGCTCATTCTTTTTGCATTATTTTTGTATCTTCGTCCTCTACAAGATGGTGTGTTCAAATCCTTCATATGTTCTAATTTGTACCTACGGTTTGGTTGAGAAAGCTTTCCAAACCGTAAGTTTTCCTGGATTTGCATACGGCTTGCTTTCCTCGCCGCAAATCTGACTCTGAAAATTCTCTTGAACCCGGTGCATCTACGGTGGGGTTTCCCAACCTAGGCAGTTCTGTAACTCGGTCCTTTCCCCTTTTGAGCCATTTCAACCCCGATTCCATTGACTTTGGATGATTCACCTGAGTAAACACATATGATAGAAAACAAGAGTAATATACAATAATTCAAAAGAATATATAACAATTACTAGCATGGATCCGACACTAAATGTATGCAAAATATGCGCTTAACAAATTCCCCCACACTTGGCTTTTGCTAGTCCTCGAGCAAACTATCTAAAATACAACAACTCCATGTCGTCGAGGATACGGTTGCACTTAGCATGTGCAACAGGCCTTTAAACCCCTAGGTGTCCCTAGTGGACGAGTTATAGTCTCGTGAGGGTTTACCAGAGATATACCCACAAAACCTGCTCCAACTTCAAAGCATTCCATCTTCCCAAGCATCCAAAGAGCTATGAGAACATAGAGTTTACGCATGCTAGTAATAAGAAGTTAGAAATACCAAAGAACATATTCTCATTCTTAAATGTTGAGTGAGAAATAACCACACCATAATGAGAGAACGCGTGTTTGAGAGCGATCAATAAGCATTTCGCCTCGACTTCTGCCTCACTTAAAAGGATTTTATGATAATTGCACTCAAAAAGACGGCTTTTTATGGGTCTCACATGTGTGTAGGTAGGAATGAAGAGAGAAATCCAACACACATTGAATGGTGGGAAGGAAACCTTCCGAATTATTTCTGGAGACTCCACAAAATCGTGGAAAATAAAAGACTTTTTCTGATGATCTCTAAGAAAGGAAATCAACCACTATTATCGAGGATGAGAGTACTTACCACCTTCACATCTAATTGCAATGATGATAACACCACTCTCACAGCATCCAATAGAAACGTCTTCGATCGGCTCGTCTTCTTCATCTTCTTGGTCTTCGTCTTCGGTCTCCAACTGCTGATGATAAACTCTTGAACTTCGTAAAACTCTGACAATTTGTAACTCTTTCTCTTCAATTTCCTTATTGCGTGATACTTCCTTATAGATTTTTCTTCCCCATGGCCTTATTGAACAAATAACAACCTAAATGCAAATCTTTTTGTATTTTCTCTTCTTTTTTTTTTTGTATTTTTTTTCTTTCTTTTTTTAACAAAAAGATTGCAACTACAAAAATAAAATAATAACGAAATTAAAATAACATGGCCATGAAAGAAGTACTTTACCACTTTGATCTTCACAACTTGTATTGTCTTTGTATCTTAAACTTCAATAACTCTCATCTTTTGATTTTCTTCGCTCTTGTAAATAAGTCTTCATACTTAGATATAGAATTCCGCTCCTTATGTGTAAGTCTCCAATATGTATATAAAAATCTGCTCATTCTATGTTGCTTTACTTGGATATGAAATTTGCTCTTACTCGTATTGTTGCTTGTAAACCTCAAACGTCTTCAACTTCCCTTGTAGATTTTTATGTCGCTCCACTTGTTGATGATGATGGTGTTTCTATGGATCTGTTGTTGTCGAGAGAGAGAATGGTGCTAACCGCAAATCAAACTACAAGAAGGTGGTTTTCGTCTATAGACGTCACCCTCATGATTGACAAAATTAGCACTCAAGAGATCAAAAATAGTGCTGAAAATAGTGTGAAGTTGGGTAGCTCACCATTCTACCCGGAATTAACGTACGGTGACACACACTCAAAAGAAAGCTCTTTAGTCAGCTACTAAGAAATTTGGTATGGTGCCTCTGTTGATTTGAAAATAGGTAGTCTCCACTAATGATTGATCAACAACTCTAATAATGCATTTCTCCCTGCTCCTAATTTGCATCACCGGCATGATTAAATCCATTATTTAACACTCCAATTCGTAATAAATCCGACCGTAGTTCCCTAACACTTCCAAGTTCAGTTATATCGGTCAGAATTCTCTATGTAAACATACCTAGAAGTATGCTAGTGACTCTAAAATCTCTACAAGTTGGAGGTTTTATTCAAATATATACAAAGAAATTTAAAAATTTGACTCAAAAAGTCTAAAAACTCTATATGCAAAAGACTCCCCCACACTTAAACTTCACATTGTCCTCAATGTGTAAACTGAAAATTTTGAATTCTGACGTAACAGCTGATAAAACGCAAAACCTGTACAAATGGGTAAGGAATTTGGAAAAACTCCATTTCACAAAAGTTGTTCATCTACGTGTTTTCTACAAAGTGTCCAAAGGTCACAGTGTTTCGATAAACGGTCTGACAGTTATGGTCTCTGGAATGAACTACGTGCAGTCTGAATTTTTCTGACGAAAAGGTATTCGTCATAATTTTCTTCTAAAATAGATTCCGGACTCAATGAAATTAAACATGGGGATGCAAATATGATATGAAAACAATAAAAACAAAATATAAAAGGGTTTAAGATACAAAACCTATGGGTTGCCTCCCATTTAGCGCTTGGTTTAAAGTCGTCAGCCCGACTCTTTTGTTATCGTCCATATACCAACAATCTGAAAATCTGGTAGTCTTCCCAGAAAACAATCTGCAATTCTAGTAACAACTTCACACAATGATTAGCATAATATATGAATAATGAAATTGTTATAGCTTGAAAGTTTCCCCCACACTTAGTCCTTTCTACACTCGGAAGTGGATAGAGAACATAAAATAAGGGAACTTCTTCGGGTTCCTCTCGATGATCCTGCACAATGCTAGAATCACACATATCAAGTGGTAGATAATTAGAAGTAAAATAATCCTTAAGAATTTTAGAAGCACAAATACTCAATCCTAAGTGATGTAGATCAAAAGATTCAGAAATATGCAAAGGATTAGACAAACCTTCCACAATCTCTAGTATTACAGGATCCTCATCATTCTTAAAGAATTGTAATGAATTATTTACCTCATTTGTATTGTGGTCCTTTATCAAACTATTTAGCCATTCTTCGTCAGTTTCTGCTTCAATCAAAATCTCAGCATCATTATAATCCTTGGCTAGCTCAATTGGGTCTTCCACAACTTCAATAAAATTTGTTTCATTCTCAATCACTATATCTTCAACAAACTCGTCATCAGAATCAGAATCATCTCCTAGAAATTCTAGTTCATTGGTGCAAATCCTAAAATCATTGTTTGAGTACGTTACACCATTAATAACAACGGTTATGTCATATTCGTTCTCCTCCTTTTGAATAGGCGAGTGATCGTTATTATGATCCGGAGTTGAAATAACATTACCATTATTTCAAGGATTTTCCAAAGGTTGCTCATCTTCATCAGAGTCTTCGTCAACCTCATAATCTTCAATATCCCAACGACGTTGAAGTTCCGTTCATATTACCTTGTTGATTTCTTCGAGGGTCTTTTCTGATGCTCCAGCTTCTTCTAACTGATCATATTGTTTAGAAAGTTTTCTGATATTAATATGTTTCCCTCCATTATTCACGATGAAATTTTCAGACTGTATCTCTTCTTTTGACATAAATGATGAAAGAACATGATAAAGAGGAGTAGGTCTTTCCAAAGTCTCTGTCATCTGCACATTACTAGAAAACAACTGATCAGAAGCATAACTATCCTCCCATCCCTTTGATTGCTCACGTACATACCCATCATAAGGTTGTTGATATGTATGAGAGTATCCATAAGGCTCCATAAGCTATGGTTGGTAGTTGTTATATGAATGAGATTGAAATCCAAATTGATTACCACTATAATATGATGATTGGTCTTGTACTTCGTACATGTTATGTCCATAAGGAAACATGACGACTCACAAGAACACAAGAAAAAAATTTAAAAACAAAAACAAGCTAAACAAATAACAAATCAATTAACAACCGCTCCCCGGCAGCGGCGCCAAAATTTGATGCGTGTCGTAACCACAAAAAATTAATCAAGATATTTCCCACTAATTAAATAAATAATATAGCAGTAGTAAGGATCGTTCCCACAGAGTCATGTGTAATTGATATGTTATTTAGTTCAAAGAAAATAATAAAAGACAAGGGGGATTGTTTGATTAAAGTAAAATAGAAAGAATAATGAATAAAATAAAGAGATGATCAAGGAATCCTTCGCCGTTACCAAGCGATAACTGGATTAGTATACTTATCTATCTTCGTTAGAACCATTCATCACCAACCGTAGGAAAGCAGCTAGCGCAGTGCTATCCTCAAAACTCCTTTTACCACGGATACGGAAGCTCTCCAATATCAGATTCTATCCAACCGAACCACCAAGTAATAGCTCACTCAAGGTGTAATCCGATCAAACGCTTAGGCTTTGTGAATTAGGTTGATCCCATTAGTTAAACTCTTAGCTCAAGGTCCACTTGCTGGTGTTTTATTCACCCGCAATTGCTCCACAGAATCCCTCTGCAAGGTCTTGCAGTTTCTACTTGTGTATGAATTATTCGACGATTACTTATCTCCTAACCCAATACTAGCAATAGAACAATTAGTAAATCAATCTAGCGTGCACTCCAAATCAATCCAATAATTACTCATAAAGATCAAATAGTGAAAACAAACGATGATGTGATTAAAACTCCGAACAAACTTGTATAATAATAGAGCTTCACGCTAGAACATTGAATTCATCCTCAATCAACAAAGGTTTAGCAACTCATGATTACAAAAAATAATGGGTTCCCCCTAAAGGGGTAAACCCTAGGTTTTTAATGAAGAAGAAAAAATATAATATGAGATGTGTCTTCTTAATGTATTGGGACGATGAGTCCTTGTATTGTTGAGTCGAACGTGGTTCGGAAATGTTCTGAGACTCATGAATTGAACATGTCTGTTGAGACAGAGATATCACGTGTGAATAAGTTAACGTGAGCAAGTGTTGCTCATTAGATGAACTGTTGAATATTGATAGTTGAACCAATATTCTTTGGTTTGAGCAAGTATTTCTCGTCTGAGCAAATATTGCTCGTTTGATGAATTATGGTAGCGTGACCAAGTAAAATATTAAATCAGAATACTAGCAATTGAGCCGAGTATGATAAATAAAATGTTGATCATGGGATCAATGTAAAATTATTAGCGTTTGAATCTGGAATTATGAACCTTGAACTCAAAACCCTAATTTGATCAATTGATGATTTATTGAAAATAAATCACAGAATGAAGAAGGGATCGACTACATGGGACCGTGACTACATGGGACCGTGGGTCGACCATATAGTTCCCATATGCTCACGTGGGAAATTATTAAGGTCTTCTGAAGACCAGTTGATTTGTTGATGAAAGGATGATTAAATGCTTTTCTGAGCCTTAGGTGATAAAACCTAATTAATTATGAAGAGATGAGGGACCGACAAAGGGGTCATGAAACCGGACCTGGGTGGTCACGGGATTAAATATTGATTGTTCCATGAAACTCCAAATTGTTTGGAAGAGTTTTGAACTTAATACGTGCAATTGTGCAAATTAGGTCAAATTGTGAAAATACGTGGGACCGGCTCCTTGCAAGCCAAAGAGCCAACCTTGGTCGGTCAAGGTAACATGCTCATGTCACCAAGGTGTTCGTATCTCAGTCCTGAGAATTTTCGATATTTTATGATGTGCGTTTGAGCAATCATTTGAGAAAATATGAAGAAATTAGGGTTTTTGCCGAAACCGTCAAAACCTTCATGAGATGAAGGAAAATAACAAAAAATGAAGAAATCATGAAGTGTGGGACAGGCCATGGCCAAGGCATGGCCGGCCGGCCAAGGAGCCCGTCCCATAATATTTTCCTATTTTTTATAATATTTTTTCATGATTTTAAGGAAATATGATAAAACCAAGGAGTTTGTTGAAACCAATGATTTTTTGTTGAAATCAAAGAGTTTCCATGAGATGAAGGAAACAAAAATATTAATAATAATATAATAAGGGCATATGGGACCGTCTTGGGCTTGGTTGGCCGGCTAGGGCCCGGTCCCGTGAGTTTTCCCTTATTTTATGTATTATTTCATGATTTGAAGGGATTTTCATAATTTTGAAATAATTTTCATAATTTGAAGGAAATATCATGAAAACAAGTAATTTCATAAAACCAAGGAAACATAAAAATAATAATAAAAAAATAAGAGGTATGTGGGACTGGCTAGGGCATGACCGGCCAGCTTGGGCCCGGTCCCACAAGTTTCCTTAATTTTATGTATTTTTGTGTATTTTCCCATAATTTAAAGGAAACATCATGAAATCAAGGAATTTCATGGGATTAAGGAAACATGAAAAAATATAATAATAATAAAATAGGGCGTGTGGGGCCAGCTAGGGCATGACCTAACTGGCTATGGCCGGTCCCCACGGGTTTCCCTAATTTTATATTATTTTTCATGGGATCAAAGAAATATCATGAGATTAAGGAGTTTTTCATGAAATTAGGGAAATAATAATAAAATGATGAGGAAACATGAGGTGTGGGGCCGGCCGGGACCAAGGCATGGCAGGTTGGCCAATAATCACGGCCCCACAATATTTTCCTTTATTTTATATTATTTGTTTGGTGTGAAGGAAACACCATGAAACTGAGGAGTTTCCTCAAAACGAAAGATATTTGTTCAAGTGAAAGGATTTTCATGAACTCAGGGAAAATAATAAAAATATGATAAAAATATGAGACTGGCGTGCGATTGACCGCGACACGTCCGGCCGGTCAGTGGGTCCATGCTCCCAGCGCCTTGGTTAATTTTTAATTATTTATTATTTTCCTTCCTATTTTGCATAGGTTCATCGTCTCGTCGTATTTTGAAATACTTGTTCGTACGGTGATTGTTAGTGCATCATCGTCGAGTACACTTTCACCATTTGAGTCGGGGCTTACTCGGAGGTAGCTCAGATGCCCGTGTGTTGAATATTTATTACTAACCCATGAAATTCTGCTGGGAAGAACCATAAATTGAAGTAATGAAATATTATGAAAAATATTGAATATTTTCCAGGGATTCAGTTAATGAATCTATTGATTTTAAGAATAATTAATTGATGGCTATATACTAGTACGATCGTCTAGGAGCGTTAATTATTCAGGAATTGAGTGTCATGAGCTTGCTGAAGCGCCGTATTTCTTTCATATAGTCAGGGAAAATATTGTTACACCCTGAAGACGTTATTGTTCTATACTAGCAGGCAATCTATCTAGGAGCCGTCTAATCTTTCGATTCTATATAAAAGTAGTTACTGAAATTGCTCAGTATTCATAAGATATGCCGTTGTCTCAGCTGAGAGCACATCTACATGTGCTCTGAGAGACAGTATTCTCAGTCAGAGATTCTTGTGGAATGAGCTTTCATGCTTTCAATAAGAGACATGAGCCTCAATGTTCATCTAATTGTTGGATCAGGAATACATATAATTATGGGTTTACGATTTTAGCCTTTGTCGAAAATCCACCATCTACAGCAGGGTATGATGAATTGGTACTGTGAAGCTCTCTCGATTAGGATTGAATCGGCAGCAGAAAGCTACGTCAGAAAATGGAATTAGGTGTTGTAGACGATGATTGGATAGGTTGATGGAATGTACGTCAGATGTTTTGAGTCGATTGAGTTTTGCAAGTGTGTATGGAAGTGAGATGAAGCTCTGAATTCTTGAGAAACGAAAGAAGACGGAGGCAAGCTATGAATCTGCCAGAAATGATTGTGGTGATGGATATACGGACTAAATATAGGAATGGGTTTGCTTCCTTGCATTTTTGTGAATCAGTGGAAGACTCTTGAGCTCAGGTAGAGAAGTTGGTACTGCTGTGATCGACTCTGAGATGGAGATGATATTATTATTATTAACAACCCATGGTAATGATTTGGTGGCGAGTTGTTGGCTGCTTAGACACGAGTGAGGGTCTGTGTGTTCTAAAACGATCGTGTTAAAGATCGGCAGTACGTTGGTTTTTGTACAGTGACTGCAATGGCAATTCGGAGTATACGGACAGAAGCTGGTGTTGTTTACATGGCAAGAAGCATCAGATAGAGAAGGGTATGTGTGTTTGGATACGAGATTCAGATGGTCCGAGAATAGGAATTGTTGCTGGTCGGATTTTGGAGGAGCTTGGACTTGGACTGGGCCTTGCCACTCTGCTAGGTCTTAGTTGGACCGTCGCAAAGACTTATATAAACTAAGAGAGACAGAAAGAGGGGAGAGTTCTGGTTTGGGAGGCCGGTTGCAGAGCCGTTTACGCAGAGCTGAGAAGAGGAGAAAACAAGGGTTTGCGGTTTTGATTTTATTTTCTCCATGGTTGGCTAAATCGTTTGTTAGGGTTTAGATTGAAACCAATTTATTTATATAGACTCTACGATGATATTTCTAATAATGATTCATTTATTAATGATTTCTCTTCATATAGCTTGGTGTTTTATCGTTCATGTGATTTTCTTGATTATTTATGCTTTTGAATTGATTTTCGTGCTTCGGTTAAATCCCTAGACGTGGTATGCAAGGATATATAGGTAATGCTTTAGGATCGCTACATACGAAGCGAAGGAAGTTACAACGGAGAAACTATATTTTAGAATTTAATATAACATCTTCCGGGACATGAGATTGATTTCGAAATTTATCTTGAGTAATAAATAGAGATTAGTAGAGTTTTATATGATTGAATCGGTGGAAACCGAAAACCCTAACAACCCTTTCTCATTTTGGTTACGTCTTTGTTATTTATTATTTCATTTTGTCCGAATTTCTGAAAACTCTCAAAAAAAAAAACATCATATTGCGATTACTTAGTTTTTGGTATTAGTTGGTAGAGTATTTCACACTCCCTGTGGGAACGACATGTACTTGCCATTGTGTACTAGTTAGACGCTGTGCACTTGCAGTATTATTATTGTAGGTTTCCTAACCCATCATGCCATAGTCGCGGAATTGGACACTGTAGACTCCAGAAGGGCTAAGGCGGAAGAGCACGCATAAGCATACAGAAATAGGGTTTCCAGAGCGTACAACAAAACCGTGAAACCTCTGATTTTTCAAGTAGGAGATTTGGTACTGAAGACTGCTAAACACATCCAGCAAGACGCATCTGTACCGAAATTCTCCGCAAAGTGGGAAGGTCCTTATATAGTCACGAAAGCGTACAACAGTGTGTATTACAAATTCATTAAAGAGGACGGAGGAAAACTGGAAGCGGTCATCAACGGGAAATGGCTTAAGGAATACTACGCCTGACCACCGCCTCGCCCCTCCGTATCACAAGCACGGATAGCCAGGCATCTTTCCACTTTCTTCCATACCCCAAATATCGAGTCTTTTCTTTTGTTTGATTGAAGCAAATCAATAAAACTCTCTTGCTCTTTCAAAAAAAAAAATATATATATATATATATATAATAAAAAAAGAGAAGAAGAAGAGAAAGAAGAGAAAGAGCAAGAGCATGCTTAAAACCCAGAAAGAAACCGAACATCTCACAACCACATAACTCAGAAAAGCCCGTCCAAAAGATTGTAATCCCTGTAAAGCATCATCTTTAACCGGCTTTGATACCTATCAGTCCTTCTCTTCAAGTTCCGGATTGACTCTTCCACCTTCTGAGACTCCATGGCAGGAGCTTTCTTCTCTTTCAGAATAACTTTTGTAGCAGGGCCCACGTCAGCAAGAATACCGGCTCTGTCAACTTTCACAATTTCAAGACGATGCCGCAACCAACTAACATTGAACTTCAGAGATTCACAGGTAGACACCATGTTCTCCCACTTTTGAATAGTTGCTTCCACGACGGCGTGGATAGACATACTCTCCATTTCAACAAACATCGGCAGGAGACAATTCATTATAAAAACTAAAGCGGATGAACAATATTGCACCACGTTCCTGGTGGCAATATGGCCGTACGCCCTCCATATCTTTGTATAAGAGTTACGAATTCTTTCCGCACCAGAAACCCACCAAAGTTTCGGTAGTTAGAGGAAAGACACCTCATGCGGGTTCCGAACGATAAGCCTGCATTGCTCATGATACTGGAAAGAAATTCATCTAAGTGGAAGAAGAGGATCGAACTCGAAGAAAAAGGGGTAACCAAAATCATCTTCATCAAATCCATTGAAAGATGTGATCAAGTAACATATTCTCCGACGGGATATCTCTACATAGTGGATGACAGCTAAGCTATCCTTTATTTTCAGTAAGGAAAACTTTCATTATTCAATTGTTTTGTTTTGTCGTTATTCATCGCGTCGCAAATAAAGAAACACTTGTTGATCAATAAGAACATATCGGTATGATTTTCTTGACCCTTCTCATTTATTAGAATGACTCGGATGGGAAAATTGTCGCAAGAGTCAAATTTTCCTTTTCTTTTTCATCTTCTCTTCATCGCCTAGCACGTTTGGCTATTTTCTCTCACCATCTTCTTTACCATTTTTATCAGCTGGAGAACTTGCCATATCTGGTTTTGTGGTTGATTAATTTTGAGATTATCTTTCTTTGGCTCGAGGAACGATTCACTTCTTTTCTTTGATCGACATGATGAAAGTTGGACTTGACGAGAAGAAATCTTTGTTGAAAACAAAACTCCTAAAAAGGGAAGACGACACAACTTCACCTAATGATGTAAATGTAAATAATCCTACTATGGGAGTGTAAAAGCGAACAATTCAAGGATCAATGTTCTCAGCTAGAAAAATCCAATTCTTCGCTTTACTAGAATGCCATACTTATTTCCAATGAAAACCTTGCGATCTCGTCCCCGTGGGCTTAGTTGGGGACACATTCGATGACGCTAACGATTGGGAAATAGTTGTTAAATCTTTATTCAAGTTTTCAAAAAGGAAGGTAGTCATATTATTTGACTACCTTAATTCATTATGAATCCCATAATCTTTAAGATTCTCTTTTAATCTTTACTTATTCAATTGTTATGCAGATCAACTCTAAACTTCGGAAAATGGGTCGCTTGCTACTTCCCTTGCTCTTTCTCGCGATCGGAAAGGAGATTTGACTATATGTCTAATTGTAAGGACATAGGTAAAAATCAGAAATCAACTTCATCTCAAGGCCGAGGTCATTTTATTGTATAAATCTCTTGAACCTGTTGCACTTTGGAAGTAAGTGATGATGAAGTCCCCAACTCTCCCGATCACGCCCGATGCCGAAGTTGTCAATAAAGATCTTACTGAAAAAGTTTTCTGACCATTCTTCGCGAAGTCAAGCATATTGGCGAAAATGATAACATTGATGTAGAGAATTAACTATTTTATAACTTTTGCTGCAACTTTCTTTGTTTGTTTTGAAAGATTAAACCCTTGTTGAATAATCCTCTTATTTTCTTCTTCTTAACTATGACTATAATCTCGCAAGCTTATTCGCTTACATTTTTATGAAATGATTTTTACTCAGTCATCATCATTTTTGAATTGTATTCTTCACTGATGTCGAATTTTATATTGCGACGAGGTCGCAGGGCCTCCATGAATGAAGAAACCTACTTTTCTCGCCTTATCATTTCCGGTAGTCTTTATTTTATCTCTTCTTGTTGCGACAAGGTCGCAGGTCGCCTTTACATTTTCAAGAATGGCCTATTGACCTTGCCTTATCATTTTGTGTGGTCTTCCAAGTTAGACCTCCCTAATTAAAGGTCTTCCCCGCCACCTTTCATTGCGACAAAATCGCAGACGTCTTTACACTTGCATGTGAAGACCTATTGATCTTGCCTTATCATTTTCCAAGTATTTTTGCCTCTGCAGGATGTTTTAGTTGGGTGACAATATGACAGGTCTAGATATCCTTGCAATATAAAGCCCCAAAAGACCCATTGATCTCGCCTTACCCTCGCGTTAGTATTATTGCCTCATTTTGCACAAATATGACAAGCCTAAATTCTCTTGCGAAAACACAGCCTTATGACATTTGCGTCTGTTTTGACACTTCTAATGGAGAGCGTCGCCCTTATCATCTCCCTGTTGCCCCTTCAAGGAGGCGAAACATCGAAGACTAGCTCCTCCCATCCTATCTTAATAACAACCGAGTTGTTTTCGCAGCCTCTTATCCCTTATACCTATAGGGTTTATGGTTACAGACTGCACCCTAAGTGGAGTTTTCTTCAGGAAAGTGCAACATTGCCAAGACTTGCCAAGAATGGCCAGTGGTAGGTTCATCCATCCCGGCACTGGGCTCAACCGGTACTACCTCGGCCTTGAGCATACATCGACTTGGAAGAGACCTCGGTGCCAAACCAGGGTATAACCTATTCTTCCTTTTAGGCTTTCATGGCCCCCAAATTTTCATGACTCAGCTTCAGAGCTGCAACCCATGTCGAGAGATACCCCCTATATGACGACTTTAGGTCTTACATTTGCCTCTTACGAAATGTTATTCGCGAACTAGGTGTACGCCATAAAGGTTCGTCCCATTCTTTGTTCGTTCATTTTTGTTAAGCCATTCATGACTCTTTGTTATTCTTATCGAGATCTTCGGCTTTTCTCCCATTTTATTGAATTTCGGCGTACTTCTTCTTGATTCATTTTTCGTCTCCCATTTTCATGGGTGACCGCTGTCGCAAGCGACACAAATATAATTACACTTTCTTACTACTCAAAATATAAATATAGCAAGGGCAAGAAAGGATCGATCCCACAGAGAGGTCTAGGTTGTCAAATTGTTATGGTTCCCTATAACACCGTAGTTTTGTGATTATAATAAACTAAAATAAATAAAATTAAATAAAGAAAATAAGCAAACAAATAAGATAGAAGAGATATTGGTCATGGATTTCGTTTTCATTCACTAACATGCTTTTCACAATAACTAGAATTGATATTTAATCTCAACTTTTATCAAAGACCCTAGAATACCTTGATCGCAAGAATATCCCGCAAATCTCCTCATGTCATCAACAAACACATTAAAAGATGCGAAATATAAACCTAAAGGAACAACCTAACGTGTAAAAAAGCACTAATCAAGTTTAATTCCCTAGATGCGTTAAGTTCTATGAAATCAGGCCAATCAAAGCAATTGAACGTGGAAAGCGCACAATTCAATTTAACAAAGGTTACGATTCACATATGATCATAAGAATATATCACTACAAACCATAATCATATTATGCTACTTGTATCCAAGGAATATCACTTTTGATAATAAACCCTAAACTAGCAATAGATGTGATTAGAAGTTCTACCAATTTGCAACTTGACAAAACAATCAATCAATCATAAAACAATATTTTCGAGAATTGCAAACGATAAATATGAGACAAAAACTAATATATTGAATCAAAGAATCATGCTTTGAAATCCAAATCACAAGAAGAAAGAGAAATTTCATGTTTCTAAACCCTAGAATAAAGTAGAGGAAAAAGAATAGAAGATAGATAAAAGATATCCCCATTCTCTCTAAGCTTCCCTATATATATAGTTTTGTAACCTCTTCTTGAAGAAACTAGGAAACCTAGTGAAAATTAGGAAAGTGCACTCCTTAAGAATTGTGTCCCGTGCATGACTTCCCGTGCCAGAGGGTTGCCAAACTCTTGCCAAATATCATCGAAACTCCAAAGAGGAAACTAACGTCCACGCCCTTGCTCATGAGATGTGGTTGCAATCCAGCTTACAGGCCTAGGAAGGTGGTGAAAGTCCATTCCTTCAAATGTTGGTCTTGGCTTGAATCATGTCAAGCCCATATTCACAATCATTTTCCATAGTAATTCCTTCCTGCCATAAGTGACCGATCACAGAACTCACTTTCCCGATCACTTCTCATCATAAACTCGCCATCACTTCCATCTTCCCATGGTAATGAAAGAATAATGACCAAATCCATTATTAACACCACACCTTTTCAATCACCATCACGGCTTCGAGTTCATCATTCTTCTCTCTGTTCAACTCCGTTTCTTCATCTTGTCACTGGGAACATCAAATATATTTGTTCTTCCTCTTCCGAGCCTTCATCAACGGCGTGCAAGAAGCACCTTTTGCTGCACTCAAACATCTCCTCCATCTCCGTAATCTCATCTCGAGCTCCATCAATACCATCACCGCAAATCATAGCAAGTCAGATCATCCATCGACAAATCACAACACAACTCCGAGCACCCATACTGGGCAGAGAACTGATGCCATGCATAAACTCAGCCTTCATCTTGAATGGCAGCAGCATCTCTTCTCATCAATGCCAGCAACACAACTCATCCATAACTCCCATATTCTTCATCGCCTAGTTATACTCACGAGCACCGCCATCACTTCTTTTCTTATTCCGCCATTCCTCCAATCTGCATACACCGCAATCAACATCACAGCTCTCCGTACTACGCTTCAGCTCCATGTTCATTACTAAACTTTGCTTCATATTCCTCTCACTTTCCACAGTGATCCTCCGCATCGAACAACGACAAAGACTGGCCATATCGCTATCACCACAATCATCGCACTCTTAGATCGCTCCATGAACTTGCTCTATCGATTTTTTATCTTCACCGGGCTTCTTCGTACCATACTTACCTTATCAACGGTATATCAAACACCGTGAGAAACTCGAGCATTACCTTCCCTGCAGCCACCAGCATCATCACTGCCTGCTCGTGTTCTTCTCGTCACAACAAAGCCCATATGTATTCTCCGACAGCAGCAAACATCAGTCACCTTCATAGATAATCAGCTCTCACTAATCCTTACTGCCATCATCTCTGCTTTAGCTTTCACCAGCCAAACTCGTTTCATTATCACCAAGATGATCTTTACCAAAAAAACCACAATGAGCTAAACTTCATTTCTGCTTTCAAAATCCATCTCCTTTAGCCTCTCAACTCCATCAATCACCATTCCCTCACGCATCTCCAAATTCTAACGTCAGAGAACAATGGTTCCTGAACCAAACCTCCGAAGTTCTCGGCTCATAATTTCTTCATACGAACTCATAATGACTCCGTTCTTTCGCCATTGTCTTCATCTTCTCGTCCTCTACACAATGAAAAGTAGAAATCTTGTATTTGAACGAGTTCCAATTGGTCTTTTTGCTCCAAATGACTCCATTGCACCTAATAACTCAAAAGCACACATAAGATACATAATTTACAAGAAAACTCGCAAAGAAAGCATAAATACTAGATATTAAATACGGTGTATTCTACACCTATCAATGGGTAATATTTATTTAGATATAATCTATTCCATGGTCTATCCAATTTTTGTCCCACATCTTTTCCTTCGGGATCCATCAATCTATATGCCCCTGTACCAACTACTTTTGATGATATAAGGTCCATCCCATTTTCTCGCCAACTTGCCTCCACTTTCACGTTGATATACTGGGTTTCTCGCAAAGACCAAGTCTCCTGGGTTGAACTCACGTATTTTGACACGCTTGTTATATTCTCTAGCCAGTCTTCGCTGATAATTCTCCATGTGTCGCAATGCCTTTTCTCGCTTTTCTTCCAATTCATCTAACTTGATTAGAATGTTGCCTCGCACCTAAGATTTTTCTCCCAAACCTCTTTTTTGGTTGTCGGGATTATGACCTCTGTTGGGAGTACTGCCAACTCCATAAGTTAAGCAAAAAGGAGACATTCCTGTGGCTTCTCTTCTAGTTGTATTATAAGCCCATACTGCATTGTGTACTTGTTCGCACTCATCCCTTATTGTGTCCTTCCAACTTTTTCTTTCATATCTTCCAATCGCTTTATTTTGTTGCCTCACAATGGCCGTTAGCTTGCGAACCCCAATGAAAGCTAGGCGGGATATGAGGGTGTTATACTTTAATGTTCGAAAGGGGAAAGGATTTCCCATTGGCATCGAATAAGAAGCAATCGGGTCGCGAAGACAAGTCACAGCCGTGCCGAGCCGCCCATGCATGCCTTGCCTCACCAAACCATGCCTTGCCGTGACCACACCAAGCCGTCTGCTTCATTGCCTTGGCCACATACACCAAGCCATCCGCCATGCTCGCCTTCCTAAAACCACGCCACCTTTTGGACCCACGTGCCAAGCCATCCGCTACGCTTTGCCTTCCAAGACTGCGCCCGCTTTTCCTCGGTGATGTACGGCCAGACCAAGCCAGCAACTTTCGTCTCACCACTCCACGGTCTGCATCCCCAGTACAACTTATGCAGGGCCGCCAACACGAGAAGCAAAAACTCTCTTCACCTCTCAAAAAGGTTAGTCGGATTTTCCTGACCATCTTTGCAATGATTTACGTCTTGATTCCGTCATTGTCTGTCACCATCATATGCTTACCCCGCAACAAGGCATCTGTTCCGAGCTAAGCAAGGTTCTTAATGTTGATGGTGGTTTTTAGCTTAGGGGTAAAATCGTAAAACCCTAGTCAGACAGTGACGTCACAGAACTTGAGTAATAATGTCCAAACCAAGCACATTTATTGAACCCTTTAATTTGTCTGCAAGAAAATTACTAGGGTACCTTTTTTAATGCTAATTAGGGTTTCGACAGGCCAAAACCCTAATTCTCACACCCCTGTGCCAATGGAAAACCATGCCAGCCACACCTACCGCGCCCAGGCATGCCAACCATACTAGTTTCACCCATGTGCCAATGGCAAACCATGCCATCCACACCTACCGCGCCCAGGCATGCCAACCATGCTAGCTGCACCCCTGTGCCAATGGCAAACCATGCCAGCCACACCTACCGCGCCATGCCAAACGCACTTTGCCATGGCCCCATGCCAACCTAGCCGCGCCACTTTGCTGGCCTTCCCTACGCGGCTACATAAACGAAGGCGTACGACAATCAACGGTCGCCCTTCAATCCCAGTAGCAAATCCTAGCCGTCTGAGGTTACCAAATGACCTTTGGCCCAAAGCCCTAGCTTGGTCACGCCAAACCTTGGCCCCACATGCCAAGCCAAACCGCACCTAGACAAGCTAGCCATGCCATGCGCCCATGGAAAACCCTTGGCCCCACATTCCAAGCAAAACCGCACCTAGCCAAGCTAGCCACGCTATGCGCCCATGGCAAACCCTTGGCCTCACATGCCAAGCCAAACCGCACCTATCCATGCTAGCCGCCCCATATGCCAACGGCTTACCAAACCCTTGGCCCCACATGCCAAGCCAAACTGCACCTAGCCATGTTAGCCGCACCATGTGCCAACGGCTTGCCAAACCCTTGGCCCCACATGCCAAGCCAAGCCAGACCTTGCCTTGGCACCTAGCCATGCTAGCTGCACCATGTGCCAACGGCTTTCCAAACCCTTGTCCCCACATGCCAAGCCAAACCGCACCTAGCCATGCTAGACGCACCATGTGCCAACGGTTTGCCAAATCCTTAGCCCCACATGCCAAGCCAAGCCACACCTTGCCTTGGCACCTAGCCATGCTAGTTGCACCATGTGCCAACGGCTTGCCAAACCCTTGGCCCCACATGCCAAGCCAAACCGCACCTAGCGACGCTAGCCGCACCATGTGCCAACGGCTTTCCAAACCCTTGGCCCCACATGCCAAGCCAAACCGCACCTAGCCATGCTAGCCGCACCATGTGCCAACGACTTGCCAAACCCTTGGCCCCACATGCTAAGAAAAACCGCACCTAGCCATGCTAGCCGCACCAAGTGCCAACGGCTTGCCAAACCCTTGGCCCCACATGCCAAGCCAAGCCACACCTTGCCTTGGCCCTAGCCATGCTATCTGCACCATGTGCCAACGGCTTGCCAAACCCTTGGCCCCACATGCCAATCCAAACCGCACCTAGCCATGCTATCCGCC
The DNA here is from genome assembly GCA_023531295.1 of Papaver armeniacum. Classification (NCBI taxonomy): domain Eukaryota; kingdom Viridiplantae; phylum Streptophyta; class Magnoliopsida; order Ranunculales; family Papaveraceae; genus Papaver; species Papaver armeniacum. Next base: position 422,087 of record JAJJWW010006271.1, on the reverse strand, counting down.
CCATGTGCCAACGGCTTACCAAACCCTTGGCCCCACATGCCAAACGCACCTAGCCGCGCCACCATGCTGGCCTTCCCTACGCGCCTACCAAAACGAAGGCGTGCGACAATCGATGGTCCCCTTCAATCCCATGACCAAATCCTAGCACTCCAAGGTTACCAGACGACGCATGGTAACCTTTAGCCCGAAAACCTAAGTTTGGCCACGCCAAACCACGCCATGCCAACCTAGCTGCGCCTCCATGCCACGCCAATGGCATGCCAACCTAGCCGCGCCACCATACCATGCCAATGGCATGCTAACCTAGTCGCGCCACCATGCTGGCATTCCCTATGCGGCCACCAACGAACGAAAGCGTGCAAAGATCAACGATTACCTTTCCTCTTAAGATACAAAATCTCGATCGTCGAAGGTCACCAAGCTACCAAGTCTCCCTAGCTCGACTTGCCAGGCAACAACCCTATGCTACATGTTTTCCACAAAAACATTCGAGACATCAACACATATCACAAACTGGGGGATCCTCTTTGGGTATTGGTTTGGCGGTTTACAACGTGCGGCGTACACTACGCCCGTCATAAGGAAGTGTCATAAGGGTGAGGCGGTTAGTAAATACAGGGAGTTAAAAGTGAAACGTTCATGGGACATCAATTCCATACGTTAATGTTTTTATGGAACATTAATTCCATGCGTTAACGATTTTATGGAACATCAAATTCCATGCATACGGTTACCACCTCCTCCCATTTACTTACCCATTTTTCCATTCCTTAATGACACCAGGGTACGTTTCACTTCGACTTGTATAAATAGGTCTTACCTATTTCCACAGAACAACAAGTTCATTCGGGAATACACAACACTCAGAAAATACTTGCTAGCTTACCATTTGTTAGCCTTCCCACTTTTCTAATACAAGTCGTAGTAACACAACTACTCTTATAGAATCAACTATTCTGGTCTCATCACTTTCCTTGCTTCCCTCCCCAAAACCAACCCATTCTCCTTCACTTTGTGACCAAAGCAAGTCTGGAACGTCCATTTCTTGGTTTAGGCTGGACTTGTACAGATTGATCTCTCGAATATAAAGTACTCCCTTGCAGTACATTGTTTAGTGTTTAAATTGTTTCTCACCCGTACACCCAAAATTACCGAAATCAGCAGAAACCATTTTCACCTACAAACAACCACTTAATGGAATTCTAATTTTGCAGATTTCAGAGACAGCACTATTATCAAACCGAGCATTCAGAAATTTTACATTCTACCTGTTACTATTAGGCATCATTAATTGATCAACAATTTCCATATTACTAGACATAAATATAGAGGAAAGAGAAACGGATATGGATGGGACCCATATATCTTTCCAGATTGATATATTTTTTCCAGTCCCAACCTCCCAATAGTAATGCTTCTTAATGATATCAAGACCTCTATAGATTCCTTTCCAAACCCAACTCCCATTGTGACTATTAACATGGAGAGGATTGCTATTTGGAAAATATTCAGAGCTCAGAATTTTTACCCATTCAGCATGAGAATCAGTAAGCATTCTCTATGCTAGTTTTGCAAGAAGACCACTATTTAGCTCAGCTATTTTTTTAATATTAAGACCTCCTAAGGCTTTAGATTTAGCTACAGACTCCCACTTTTTAACAAACAAGCCTTTACCACCATGTTTTTTGTTCCACCAAATATTCCTTTGAATTTCATCTAGTTTGTCAGTGAGTTTTTCGGGCATGGGAAAGGCATCTAAATGATGTGATGCTAAAGTACCTAGTACAGATGGTACTATCACAGTCCTAGTAGCCTTATTCATATTCTTACACTTCCAACTAGCAAGCCTATCCAGAAATCTATCTGGTAAATGCCCAAACATTTCCATTTTGTTTTGTTGTATAAAAATGGGAACTCCTAAATATTTATCTTTAAGGCCAAGGGTCTTAATATTTGAAAATTCTACCAATCTGACTCTTAACTTGACTATTCATCTTAGGGGAAAAAGCCATACCTGATTTATCGTAATTTATTGATTGTCCACTATACTTACTGAAGTTCTTTATAATGTTATCCAGCTGCCTAGCACCTTGAATATTAACTTTAGCAAAAATGAGACAGTCATCTGCAAAAAACAGATGACTAACAAATGGACTAGAATTATAGACCTTTATACCCTGTAACATTCTATCATTTTCAGCTTTAATCAATAATTTAGAGAGACAATCCATAACTATAATAAAAAAGATAAGGTGACAAGGGGTCTCCCTGTCTGAGACCCCTTGTGGGATAAAAAACATCACCTGGTGAGCCATTAAGAAGAACAAAGGAAGAGACTGTAGAGATGCATTCCAAAATCATAGTGCACCAGTCATCATGAAATCCAAGTTATCTAAGAACGGTTATTAAAAACTTCCATTCAATTTTGTCAAATGCTTTTGACATATCCAATTTAACAGCCATGAGACCTTTTGTAGCTTTACATTTCCTCATTGTATCTGCTAATTCATGAGAAGTAACTATATTGTCTGTAATCTGCCTAGATGAGAGGAAAACAGCTTGATAAGGACTTATATTATCCATAACTTTCTTAAGTATACTAGCTAATAAATTACTAATAATTTTATAAGAAACATTACTTAATCTAATAAGCCTAAAATCTTGGGTGTGTTTAGGTGCATTAGTTTTTGGAATTTGACTTATGAAACTATAATTAAGCTGTTTTAAAAGGTGTTTTGAGTGAAAGAAGGCTTGAACCATCTTCACAGTGTCATCCCCTACTACATGCTACATTTTCTGGTAAAACCCTGGAGGATAACCATCAGGACCAGGAGAGGTTCATGGTTGCATTTGAAACATGACATTTCTAATTTCCTTACTACCGGGTACTTTAATAAGCAAATCATTCTCTTCCTGAGTAATACAAGGCATAATATCACAGAGAAATCATCACAATCAGGAGGACTAGTGGTTTTACTAATAGTAGAAAAATGCTTCATAAGATCACTAGCAATACATTTCCTATCAGTAATCCATACACCATCATCAGATTGACGAGACTCAATTTGAGTTCTTATTTTTCTATAATTAACCTTATCATGCAAGTATTTAGTGTTCCTATCATCAAAAGTGGGAATATTCTCCTCAACTCTTTGCAGGTAATAGTCATGTTGGACTTGGTACCAATAATTAAGTTTAGCCTCAAAATCCTTAAACCTATTACTTGTATCCCCAATATTACTACTTTAAGTCTGATTGCTTATTTGAGACTGCACATCTCTAATATGGATTTGAAAATTTCTAAACTTTTTTAGATTCCAGTCTCTTAAACGGTTTCACACGTAAAAAAAGGTTCGGTGTCGACTTAAACGATGTCACACTGTTGATGGTGGATTTTCATTTAAGGTTAAATTTGTAAAACCGGAAAAAAATTATGCGCTGACATCTTGTAAAAGATAAAGCCATTAATAAGTGTTGGATACTCCCTCACTTAATTCACCAAGAATGGAGCATGTGGCAACAATCCCATTATGTGAATACATGAAATTCCTCCAGGTTGGAGCATGTGGCAACAATCCCATCCTGTGAATTTCATATCAGCCTTGTATTTCCAGTACTCATTATCAGTGTGGCATGACGACTGAGTGTTACTCTTATAGAGTAACACGAACCTCCAAGCACTATAATGAAACCATGTACGAAATACCCGTATGTGCCGACTCTCGGTGTGTTATACTAGCCCGATTGAGCCCCTCTCGGTGTGTTATACTAGCCGATTGAGCATCCTGGACTGACCAGTATCGGTCCGGATATGATCGCAGATCATCCAACTCCATAAGCATGATTGGATGACCCGGATCAATTCCATCACCCCCAAGCGGTATGGGATACCCACCGCCGACCCGCATGGTCGTCCATTGGCCTAGCTTGCCAAAAAACGTTCATACCAAGCATTATGGACGGAAAACCCTAAATTAGGGTTTGCGGCATATTACATGTGTCGCAAAGCAGTCTCAACCATCCATCTTCGCAGGTATAGATGGAGGGTGTAGATGTAGACTCAAAGGGCCCAGAGCATGTCAACACGATCACCGTTGGCCCGCCTACATACTTGACCAATCGGTCAGGACCAACCATGGTTGGTCGTCCCAATTCGTACGCCCCAAAGGAAGCATGGTCACACGGCTATGGAAGCCAAAATTAGGGTTTCAAGCCATCACGCGCGTCCATCTTCTCCTAATACGAATGGAGGGTCACAGATTAGATTAAGCAGGTCCGGTCATACCAGCATGACCACCGTGGGCCCGTCTATCCCCTCACTTGATCGGCCAAGGCATATCATGCCTGGCCATCCCAAAACGCACGTCCAAACTTGCGTGGTCACACCTCCCAAACCGCAAACTAATCTCGACCACTCAACTTCGCCGGACGATTTGAGTGGTTCGGATCACGTTTTCATGGGATAATCAGGTGTAGGCGTGAACACCAGCCTACCATCTTCACGTCAAACCAACCGGCCAAGACCGACCAAGTTAGGTCGTCTTGGAACACGCGCCGGAAAAGAGCATGGTGCGCGGCTTTTTGCGGCATCAAATTCCTATTGCAAAATCGATCTCAACCACTCCTATTTGCCGGTCAAATTGAGTGGCCTAGATCGCACCTTCATGGGACAGTGAGATATGGACGTGTACACCGGCATGCTATCTACATGCACGCCCGGTCGGTCCTCTCCGAAATCCTTCCCATGCTTGGTTTCGACCAAGCTGAAGAGTGATGCATGCGCGCCTCTTCAAAGCCCTAATTTCATTAACGGTTGCAGATGAGTGTCTCAAAGATCATCTCATCCATCCAACTTCACCAGCCTGGTTATACAACCCTGGTCAGGAGTTAATTGGTCAGTGAGGCGTCATTACCCATTACTTTACCACACCATGATGCAGTACCTGCATAAAATACACACGATATTTCACAAGTATCGACTTCCTTAATAACGCAGTTATTCAATTCAGCATTACATGCTATCTTCCGTGGATCCACGATCCACACATTCCAGACATCAATCATGTCACAAACTGGGGGATACATACTGGGGTATTGGTCTGGCGGTTTACAGCGTGCAGCGTGCAACGCGCCATCACAAGAATGTGTTAGGAAGTCATGGACGGTGAGATGAACAGGAAAAGTGGGCAAGGTTGGTCGTGTATCACCAACGCACAACTCCATCACTTCACTTCCTCCACTTCCCACGAGAGACGTGAATAAGACTCAATGACTTGTACAAATAGGTTCTCCGCCCTATTTCCAAAAAAACAGGAGAAAAACATAGAGAAAAACAACAAGAAAACACCAGAGCCTGCTTACACCAATCGTAAGATTGTTCACTTTCCTGTTGAAAGTCATAAGCAAGTCTACACCTTCACATTCTCAACACCTTCTTCGCTTCCCTCCCTAAGATCAACCCCATCTCCTTCACTTTGTGACCGAAATAAGTCTGGAACGGCCATTTCTTGGTTTAGGCCGGACTTGCACAGATTGATCTCTCGAATCTACAAGCACTCACCGCGCAGTGCATTTGTTTGAGGTTTAAATTCATTCCTCATCCACACTCCAAATTACCAAATTCTACAGGAATAGTTTTCACCCATAAACAATTGGCGACCGCAGTGGGAGGTTAATCTCTCGGTTGTAAAGTCAATTTCTCCGAAATCCGATTCAATTTCATCAGTTTCAAAAAGGGTAGATCTTAGGACCAATCAACAACTCATTTCAAGATGGTGGAACTCAGGTCTGGATCAGCAATCAATTCGGATGGAGCTAGTGCGGATAACACTCCCGGTGTTGATATACCCGTCATTGGAGCTACCGTAGCCAACACATCTCGAGGAGCCGTTACCTCTATCACCAACACTAGCGGAGCAGGAGACATCCCCGTAGGTGTAACGCCTCCCATCACCAGAGCCAGAGCAGCCGCAAATCCCGGCATCTCCTCAAGTGTAACGCCTCCAGTGGTCACCAGAGCAACAACTTTCATTCCCTCATCAGGACAAGGAGCCGGAGGCACAAGAGGAGGACCACCGTCTATTACCATTGCAGACTTGATGGAGAAAAAGGAAGTTCTTGTTAAGACTCAAACAGATATGGCCGCAACTCAGAAAGAGGTACTCACTTTCCTCAAGACCTTGATTGAACGATTGCCGCAAGATTCACGTCAATCTTTGGAGCCAACAAGAAATGCCCTCAATTCACCCGGAGCAGGCGTTTCCACTCGGACCCACATGAGTGAAGAAGCTCGTGTTGCTCCTGAATGTTCAAGAGAAAGGGACCAGACACCCAACTTCATCACACGTGAGGATCTAGAACGACTCCTTCAAAGCCGAGGCAAAGGAAATCTGACGGATACACACCAACACCAACCTCCATACCCTCAAGATATGCAACGAATCCCTCTTCCAAGAGGTTACACCTCTCCCAGGTTCTCCCTCTACGACGGTACTGGTAATGCTCGTGAACATGTCTCTCGATTCTTGGAATCCTTGGGGGAACATGAATACAATCATGTTCTGCGCCTGAAAGAATTCTCGAAATCACTTACGGGGAGGGCGTACACCTGGTACAACAACATCGCGCCTAACAGCATATCCAACTGGAACGAGATGGTCAGTACTTTCTACATAAAGTATTTCTTCGTGTCTGAACAAATCACCTTCTCAGATCTAGGAAGAATTCTTCATCGGAACAACGAGCACCCTAACGACTTCGTCAAAAGGTTCAGAACTCAAGTGCTGGATTGTCACGACCCGAACGTCACCGAACGACAATTGGTAGAGTTGTGCATCAACGGGATGATACCCATATACCGCGCTCTGTTAGAGAATTTGGGCTTTCAAACGTTCTCTGAACTCCATGAAGCTGCCAAGCGTTCAGCAACAACTACACCAATATTGCTAGAAAGAACCAGAGTCGTTCGAAGTGAAGATTCACGTGAAAGTCGAGGGAGCATGCGCCTACAAACAAGCAATACAACACTGGTCCTTCACGGAGTGTAGTGGGCGGAGGAGAGAAAAGGAAAGCTCCAAAGGACGAACAACAAACCAAGCGAACATCCCCGGCACACAAGACTTCGTCTCGAAAAGGAACAGACGAAACTCCTGCACAAAACACTAAAGACACGGGTTTTCCTTTTCCCATGAATGAAGTGATAGAGCTCTTGGAAGCGTGGATCCAAGACGACGCCGTAAAGCTTCCCCTATCAGACGTCCTCCAACCGAGGAAGAAATGGCGGATCCCAGATATTTTTGCTACCACAGGTTCGTCCATCATCCAACCAAAGATTGCAACAGGTTGAAACAAATATTCAGGGAAAAGGTAGAGACAGGGGGAACTCCAGCTTGGAAACGAAGGTGTTCATAGAGACCCTCTACCTATCAGGAACTGCATGATTTCTGGGGATTCTGTTCGCAAGACCGTACAATCTATGATGGAGCACATATGTGAAATCTTGTACTTCTCCAAAGGACAGCGTCAAGACATATTTATGGCCCTCAACCACGTTGTGTCAGGTAGGCGTTTGTATCCAGTAGCAGTCCAGGAACCTCAGTCTTTCCTGAAGGACGTGAGCAATGGAAACCGGGGACTCCTAACTGCCACTCGTTTGAGAGACGTTGAGTTCGATAATGCGTTGATTGATACGGCTTCCGAATTTAACATCATTACCGTCAAGACCTTGAGAGCGGCAAAGATTTCGAAGCAGGAAGTTGTTCGTCACCCGACTGTGGTTAAAGATTCAGCAGGAGAGCCCAGAGATGCATATGGATACATCGATCTTGAAGTCAAATTGGGTGATGCCTCGACGCAAGCAAAGTTCTACATAGTCAAAGATCATCCCAACTACGACATGATCCTAGGACGCTCTTGGATGCATGACAACAAAGCAATACTAGGAGTTTGTCCTCTACCGGTTTCGATACCTGAAAGAATCTCCAACACGCCTTCTGGACCTCCTGATGGCTGTCTGTTGCCGCACCAGCAACTTACCAATGTGACACAACTTCCCGGAGAGAGCCTGTCAGCATACATTGAAGAGTTCCGATCTCAAGTAAGTCTCGTCACGCAACCTTCTTTACAACTTACCTCCCCTCATTCTGACAAGTCCTGGGGACTGACTCCAACCAACGAACCAACCCCGACTAAGAGATGTGAATGGGAAGCCAGCCCTTTCAAACGTTTTATCAAGAGTGTAGAGACTGCCTTGGTCAAAGACGATAAGACGAAGGTCCAAGTATTTGCACGCCCAAACCCGTTTGGAATTGGAGACCTGGTGACGAAGACGACGACTACATTCAAAGTCGGGAGCATGACGGTGAAAATGACCACTCCACCTGACTCACCCACCGAAAGAGAAGATGAACCATACCTGGTAGCAGATGTTATCCTAGGCGGCTACTGCAAGCTCATCAACGCTGATAAACTAGAAGGCATAACGATTCACTCACAATGGCTCAAACCCTACCGAACTTAAGACGTTGTGCTACCACTTTCCAGCTTCCTCCACCCTTTAAAACGCTGTGCTATTTTTTCCAGCGTGTTTCCTTTTACAATTTCATGTCATATTTGTAATTCCCCCAGAAAATGATTGCAATACTTGCATTCATAATTAGGGTTTCAATTTTCAATTTTCAATTTAGTTGAAACACTATCTCCATCTGAGAACCTCTTTACTCCTAAAGACACAAAGTCCTGAGTCAGCCTAAATCAATCCACTGGAGCAAGAAAGGAAACCCTAAGCAAACATCTCACGGGAAGAAGGAAATAGAACGTGTGCACAAAAGAAAATGATTTGAGACATCTCCCCCAGCAAGGCCAGGAAGATCTTGCATCAGGAACATAGGTCCGTAAGTATTCCATTATGGCATTACTTCTTTTATCACAAAGAATTACGTGTGAAGGCACACCCTTGCGCCCGAGAAGATTCAGTTGCAGTCTTGGCAAAGGGTTATAAAAAAAAAACTTTATTCAAACAATCAAGTGGAAGAAAAACCTTGAACCCGGCCGCCACTGAGTACAAGGAAGATGTTCGAGTGTACAAAATATACTTGGAAAGAAGAAGAAAGAAAAAAGGTTTTAGTCGCCAAGAGGGTCGGCCTCGCCTGCACCGCCGTTGGGTTCTTCTTCATCACCTGTTGATGCTCCCCTCTCCGGATCTCCCTCAGCTTCTGCATCAGGCATCTCCGCGGCATCGCGCTCCATCCCACAATCATCAGCGGGAGTATCAAAAGGCACATCAATATTAGGGGCCACGCAGAGTGCTTTCAAATGTTCAGGTTCGTCTGTATCGGAATCAAGAATTATCACGCCGTCCTGGACCGAGTAATCACGCTTTCCTTCATTTGGAGGTCGTTTATGCTCAACTCTCCGCCTCTTCAACCGCGCTGCAAATCTCTCTGCCCTTGCGCTTACTAGTGTCTGCAGCGTTTCCTTGCGCCTCCACCGCTCCTCCATGTCAATCGCAGCTGAAAGTGCACAGATACGTCCTCTGGAAATACGAAGGTGTGAAATAGACATCCCCTGTATAGCACGGCCGACTTCGCGAAGTGGAAGATCGATCTTAGCCATTACTTCTTCGTGTGCATGGTTTTCGGGCTTGTCGACTTCGAAACTTCTTTCTGGGGAAGCAACAGAATGATCATCCGCTACTTCCATGATAAACTGCAAAGGAGAGGAGGTTATAAGTGCACAAAAAAAAAAATCAAATCAATCGATCAGTTAATGAGAAGATCATAGCAATACCTGAGATGTAGAATAAACGACCGTGAGAGATGATTCTTTATAATCTCACAAGTCGACAGAATCCCATGAGGAAAAGAAGTCTTTACTTGCCACCTATGAAGGTTGCTAATTCGGGATAACAATCAACAAGGCTTATCAGATATACCTGAGGGAAGCCGTGTATGATGAAAGAAGTACACATGAAGAAGGGGCCGAGCTCAGATATATACAAGAGGAACCAAAGCGGCTCACCTGATCAAGTCATGTTTCCTTCGCATCCTTAACCAGAACCAGCCAGTTCCAGGGCAACGCCTGACAATATGAAACTATCCGGTAAATATGTATTCACTTTAGCTTGGTCATTTCAGTATATAAATATGTCACCATCTCATGCCTACCACACAATAGTGTAACCATTATGTGCTAGGCAGGGGACTTAATGTTGATGGTGGATTTTCATTTAAGGTTAAATTTGTAAAACCGGAAAAAAAATTATGCACTGACATCTTGTAAAAGATAAAGCCATTAATAAGTGTTGGATACTCCCTCACTTAATTCACCAAGAATGGAGCATGTGGCAACAATCCCATTCTCATGAATACATGAAATTCCTCCAGGTTGGAGCATGTGGCAACAATCCCATCATGTGAATTTCATATCGAGCCTTGTATTTCCAAGTACTCATTATCGGTGTGGCATGACGACCGAGTGTTACTCTTACAGAGTAACACGAACCTCCAAGCACTATAATGAAACCATGTACGAAATACCCGTACAGGCTGACTCTCGGTGTGTTATACTAGCCCGATTGAGCCCCTCTCGGTGTGTTATACTAGCCTGATTGAGCATCCGGACTGACCGTATTAGTCCGGATATGATCGCAGTCATCCAACTCCATAAGCATGATTGGATGACCCAGATCAATTCCATCACCCCCAAGCAGGTATGGGATACCCACTGCCGACCCCGCATGGTCGGCCATTGGCCTAGCTTGCCAAAAACGTTCATACCAAGCATTATGGACGGAAAACCCTAAATTAGGGTTTGCGGCATATTACATGTGTCGCAAAGCAGTCTCAACCATCCATCTTCGCAGGTATAGATGGAGGGTGTAGATGTAGACTCAAAGGGCCCAGAGCATGTCAACACGATCACCGTGGGCCCACCTACATACTTGACCAATCGGTCAGGACCAACCATGGTTGGTCGTCCCAATTCGTACGCCCAAAGGAAGCATGGTCACACGGCTATGGAAGCCAAAATTAGGGTTTCAAGCCATCACGCGCGTCCATCTTCTCCGGCACGAATGGAGGGTCACAGATTAGATTAAGCAGGTCCGGTCATACCAGCATGACCACCGTGGGCCCGTCTATCCCCTCACTTGATCGGCCAAAGCATATCATGCCTGGCCATCCCAAAATGCACGTCCAAACTTGCGTGGTCACACCTCCCAAACCGCAAACTAATCTCGACCGCTCAACTTCGCCGGACGATTTGAGTGTTTCAGATCACGTTTTCATAGGATAATCAGGTGTAGGCGTGAACACCAGCCTACCATCTTCATGTCAAACCAACCGGTCAAGACCGACCAAGTTAGGTCGTCTTGGAACACGCGCCGGAAAAGAGCTTGGTGCGCGGCTTTTTGCGGCATCAAATTCCTATTGCAAAATCGATCTCAACCACTCCTCTTTGCCGGTCAAATTGAGTGGCCTAGATCGCACCTTCATGGGACAGTGAGATATGGATGTGTACACCGGCATGCTATCTACATGCACGCCCGGTCGGTCCTCTCCGAAATCCTTCCCATGCTTGGTTTCGACCAAGCTGAAGAGTGATGCTTGCGCGCCTCTTCAAAGCCCTAATTTCATTAACGGTCGCAGATGAGTGTCTCAAAGATCATCTCATCCATCCAACTTCACCAGCCTGGTTATACAACCCTGGTCAGGAGTTAATTGGTCAGTGAGGCGTCATTACCCATTACTTTACCACACCATGATGCAGTACCTGCATAAAATACACACGATATTTCACAAGTATCGACTTCCTTAATAACGCAGTTATTCAATTCAGCATTACATGCTATCTTCCGTGGATCCACGATCCACACATTCCAGACATCAATCATGTCACAAATGGGGATACATACTGGGGTATTGGTCTGGCGGTTTACAGAGTGCAGCGTGCAACGCGCCATCACAAGAACGTGTTAGGAAGTCATGGACGGTTAGAGATGAACAGGAGAAGTGGGCAAGGCTGGTCATGTATCACCATCCAACTCCATCACTTCACTTCCTCCACTTCCCACGAGAGACGTGAATAAGACTCAATGACTTGTATAAATAGGTTCTCCGCCCTATTTCCAAATAACGGAGAAAAACAGAGAGAAAAACAACAAGAAAACACCAGAGCCTGCTTACACCAATCGTAAGCTTGTTCACTTTCCTGTTGCAAGTCATAAGCAAGTCTACACCTTCACATTCTCAACACCTTCTTCGCTTCCCTCCCTAAGATCAACCCTATCTCCTTCACTTTGTGACCGAAACAAGTCTGGAACGGCCATTTCTTGGTTTAGGCCGGACTTGCACAGATTGATCTCTCGAATCTACAAGCACTCACCGCGCATTGCATTTGTTTAAGGTTTAAATTCATTCCTCATCCACACTCCAAATTACCAAATTCTACAGGAATAGTTTTCACCCATAAACACACACGTAAAAGGATAATCAAAAAAAATATGGCGCCATTTTTCAATAAGGTTTTTGGGCATTCCTCTTGGTAGTAAGTCCAAGAACAAAATCATTTGGAATGATATAATTCATAGGCTTCCACAAAAACTATCTAGCTGGAAAAGAAGGTATTTATCTAAAGGTCAAAGGTTGATTATGATTTAAAATGTTATGTCTAGTCTTCCAATCTTTTATTTGACAATGTTTCAAATGCCAGTGGCTGTTTCTAAAGAAATTGAGAAAATCATGAGGAATTTCCTTTGATTATCAACTAATTCTACTAAAAATGTGTTGGGTGTCTTGGTCAAGAAAAACTTTGCCAAAATGTAGAGGAGGTATTGGTATTAAGAAGTTGCAGTTGGTGAACAAGGCATCACATTCAAAATGGATATGGAGATATGGTTCAGAGAAGTATGCTTTATGGAGAAGAATTATAAACCAAAATTTTGGAGGTGCATTAAATGCTTTTTTTCCTTCACTGACAAGGAACTCTATCTGTCCTAGTGTGTGGATCGGAATCTTGAAAACTAGAAATTTTGTTAAATCTGATACTTTATTGACAATTAGTTCTGGTGTGTGTACGTATTTATGGGATGATGTGTAGATTGGTGAATTTCCTCTAAAACAGCTCTTTCCTACTCTCTATCATATTGCAAGGCAGAAAAATGCAATGGTAAGTGACCTGATCTCTAATGAGGGTGCTTGGATTTTAAATTTTTCTAGAAATTTAAATGAGCAGGAGTTGTTGGAGGCAGCAAAATTACTTCAGATTATTGGTGATCCATCTCGGTTTTCAAATGAGGATTCTAGACAGTGGCGCTATGGGGAGGATTTTTCAGTGGCTAATGCTTATGCTGCTCTTGAAACTGGAGGTTTGTTAACTTTCCTTGACAAACAGCTGTGGAACTCAAATGTGCCCTTGAAGGTATCTTTCCTTGTCTAGACTTTGTGCTTTAGTGGTGCTCCCACTTTCGATTATTTATACAATGCTGGGCTCGTTCAAGATCCTAAATGTGTTTTCTGTGATGAATGCTTAGAAACGAATGAACATCTATTCCTGCACTGTAAGTTGGTGTTTGATATCTGGTCTTATTTTTTTTAAAGTTTTGAAATCAATTGGGTATTAGCTAGAAATGTTAAGACTAACTTATGGGAATGGGGTGATAAGTGACGGAGGAGATCTAGAAACAAAAAGAAGAAAGTTTGGAGCATTTTTTCGTTTGCCATATGGTGGTGTGCATGGACTGAAAGAAATGCAAGAGTCCATAACAATATGAAGAAGAATTTGGATCAACTTATTACTGATGTAAAATGTTTGATGTTTAATTGGGGTATGAAATCTCAGTTATTTTCTGGTTTTCTTTTGTCAACCTTGCTACGTAATTGGAATGCAGTGATGCAAACTTCCGTTTAATTTTTGTTATCTTATGTCACTTTTCTGGTGACGCAATGATACTTTTTAATCTAATTTCCCATTCAAAAAAAAAAAAAAAAAAAAAAAAAACAGCGCCATTGTGTGATGATAATGTCATTCTAGGGTCATCGGATCCTTTCCTTTTCTTCAAAAGTTAGTATCCACCGACTGTAATTTAACTGTAATTTAGTAGGGTTTCTTTTTTTTTTTTTTGCTACGAAACACACCATACATTAACAAACCAAGGAATTACATATATTGTTCAGTTTTACATTCCTAACAAGAGAAACCAGAAAAGAAGGAACATAAATCCAAAGACTCTTAAGACTAAATTTCCTAGCCCGACGAGCAAGGCGATCGGCTAGGAGATTATTCAAATGCTTCATGTACACTAATTTAAAAGACACTGAAGAAGAAATTAAACTCCGACATTGACTTAAAAGATCACCGGATCTCCAGTCAACATTAAGACTGACTCCATTAATAAACTGCACCAGCTGAAGACAATCACTGACGAAAACGACATTGGAGAGATTCATCTCTTATGCCCAAGAGATGGCCAAAATAAGAGCAGCAGCTTCAGCTCCTAATGCTTCAGAAATCAATCCAAAATCAGCACGAACACTATTTATATTTCCTGCAATGTCACACCAAAAAAACACCAAAACCCATGTGAAAACTTTTGAAAGAACCATCCACAAACATAAAATGCTCCACCTGCTCTCTAGGAATCTTTACATTACAAGTAGAAACAAGATTATGAGTCTGTGGAAAGATATAAGTGTTAATCATTCTCTTCGTATCTAAAATGGTCTTGTTCATATCAATAGAGGCATCACTAAATGACACATTCCACCTTAACTTCCAAATGCACCAAAGCACTATGGCACCAACACTAGGCCAAGAAACAATAAAAGGAGAATCACACATAGCAGGGTCATGCCAAGCCAGAAAATAGTCATCAATCCAATCCAAATCAACAGAAATCATATGATGCAGTGAAACTCCAGTCCATATTTGTTTCGCAATGGAGCAATTGATGAACAGATGCATAACAGTTTCCTCATGATTATGACACAACGGACAACTGACATCAGCAGCATAATTATACTCATGAATCAAAGAATTAACCGGCAGCATGTAAGCGGAAATTTTCCATAAAAAGAACTTAATTTTAGGCAAACAGTCAACACCCCAAACTTTCCTCCAAAAAGCAGCATCATCCAAGGAAGCCATATCATTTTTATAAACACGATAAGCAGATTTAATTGTAAACTTACCATTCCTAGTATGCATCCACATTAAATCATCTTTCTGGTATAAATTTAATCTAATTTTCCTAATCCTATTGACTTCATCAGGTGAGAAAAGATCCATTAAATGGTTAACATTCCAACAACCATTCTTAGGATCAAAAAGTTCATTAACATATGTATAATTAATATTAGAAGGATGACCTGGAACAGGAGGAGCGGAAAATCCCGGAATCCAATTATCCTGCCAAATCCTAGTAGAAGCCACATTGTTAATATTAACCACCGAGTTAGCTTTTAAAAATTTTAACCCTTTCACTATACCTTTCCAAATCCAGGATGAAGTATTTGCCGCCTTATCGATTTCAAGCAAATTCTGATTAGGAAAGTACTTATCTTTCAAAAAAAATGGAGAGTAAACTATTGGGATTTTTTATAATACGCAATCCAAGCTTACAGATAAAAACTCTATTAGTAACAAAAGTGTTTTTAATACCCAAACCACCATTAAGTTTAGACTTGCCTATATCATCCCAAGATCTAAAATAAGTAGCCCTCTTTGGATTCTTTTTAGACCACCAAAACCTCCTCTGAATAGAATCTAACTCTAAAGTAACTGTTTTCGAAAGGGGGAAACAGGCCAAATGATAGATGGCTAGATTAGATAAAACATGCTTGGTTACCACTGTTCTACCAGCAACATTAAGATTGGTTTTTTTTTGAAGAACCCAATCTAGCATACAAATTATCAATAAGAAATTTAAAGGAATTAGTTTTATTCTTCCCAATAAAGAGGGGGGTGCCCAAGTATTTTTCAGTGCTACTAAGGTATTTCATCTTAAGAGTCCGAGCTAAGATTTTCATATGTTTATGATGCATTTTCCCACCAGTAAAAAAAACAGATTTTTCTAAGTTGATCGCCTGACCAGAGGCTTTCGCAAAAACATTAATGATATTGAGGAGATTCCTAGCATGAGAGACAGAAGCCTTTGTAAACATCATACAGTCGTCAGCAAAAAAAAAAGATGAGATATAGAAGGACTATCCTTCTTAAACTTAAAGCCTTGTATCAATTTATCCTCTTCAGCTTTAACTAGCATTCGAGACAAAACATCCATGCAAAGAATAAAAATATACGGTGACAAACAATCCCCTTGCCTAATACCACGAGTGGGATAAAAAGTATCACCAGGGGAACCATTTACCAATACTGAATACGACACAGTGCTAATGCACTGAAAAATCATTTGACACCACTCATCCGAGAAACCTAATTTCTTAAAGACAGCAATAATAAAGGGCCATTCTAGCCTATCAAACGCTTTAGAGAGGTCAAGTTTTATTGCAAGGTGACCATTAGTCGAGTTTTTCTTTTTCGTTTTAAAAGAATGCAAGATTTCATGAGTTATGAAGACATTATCATGAATCTGTCGATTAGCTACACAAGCGGACTGAAAAGGCGAGACCAGAGAGTCCATTAACAACTTCAAGCGATTAGTCAAAATTTTCGAAATAATTTTATAGACTGTGTTCGATAAACTTATGGGCCTAAAGTCATGAGGAGAAGAAGCATTCTTGATCTTGGGAATTAAAGAGATAAAAGAAAAATTAATCTGTTTCAAAAGGAATCTATTAGTGAAGAAACCCTGAGCATGAGAAACTACTTCAGAATGAACAATCTCCCAATTATTCTGGAAAAAAACGGCCTGAAAACCATCAGGCCCCGGAGAACTCCAAGAAGCTAAATTATTTACCGTGTCCCTAATTTCCTGTTCTGAAGGAATGGCAATCAAAGAAGTATTATCTTCATCAGAAATTTTAGAATCAACAAACCTAAGGACTTCCTCAATATCACAATTACGAGGATTAGTAGAAGTGTATATTTTCTTAAAATGCTTTGAAAATAATTGAAAGACTTGATCTCTGCTTTCTAACCAGTTACCTTGATCATCCCTAATCGTATGAATGGTATTGTACATGTTTCTAAGTTTAATTGAGTTATGGAAAAAACTAGTGTTCCTATCATACTGAGTAAAATAATCTATTCTAGATTTCTGTTGATAAAAGCTATGTTCAATTTCATACCAATAGTCCAACTGTTTAGAATAATTCAAAATATACTCTCCAATCTGAGGCGAGTAAGGCAACATCTGAAGTTTTTCTAATTCAGTATTAAGTCTACCGATAGTAGATTTGATATGACCAAAGGAGTTAACATTCCATTTACTCAATTCAAAATTCACATTCTTAAGCTTATTGACCACAACAAAAGTAGGAGAACCATTAACCCGCTTATTCCAAGAAAAGTGTAAGATGTCCTTGAACTCAGGGTTCAGCTGCCAACACTTGAAGAACTTAAAGGGAATATAAACTTTTCTCTCATAATGAAAACATTTAACCAGAACCGGACAGTGATCAGAGTATATTCTTCCTAGATTAGTGACTCTAGTTTGAGGAAGGACAGTGACCCATTTATCATTCATAAAAGCCCTATCTAACTTTTCAAAAATTAATTCACTCGGATTCTTAAACCTTCTATTGCACCAAGTAAAGGGATTACCATAGGAAAAAAACCTCATTCATATTCATACTTAGCAGCTTATCTCTAACAAATTTGGGAGCAATGGAGCTATTAGGATTACCTCCTTTTTTTTCCGAAGAATGCAAAATAAAATTAAAATCACCTAGTAATAGCCAAGGATTGCAGTTGTTATCATTCATATCATTAAGAAAATTCCACTGATTTCTGATGCCCGATAAATTTAGAGAACCATAAATGAAGGTAACCACACAATTCTTGATGACAGGCGAGACATCACACAAAATATGAATCATGTTCAAAGAAAAACCTAAAACTTCAATATTCGAATTTTCAAAGTACCCAAAAGCTAACCCCCCAGACTTACCAACTGCAGGAATAATAACCCAAGAATCAAAGGGAAGATGATGAGTGTATTTTCTAACTGTGTCAGCGTCAACCATAGTTTCAAGCAAGCATATACTATCGAACTTAAACTTACCAAAAAGGGATAATAAATGCCTCCATTTCTTGTCAGAGAAGCACCCATTAATGTTCCAACTTAAAAAATTCATGATTAAAAAACAGACGAATAAACACAAAATAATAACCAGACAAAATGGTAATGAATAGAGATAGAACAAAAAAAAACAGTGAAAATTTATAAAAAAACCAGTAAGACACTTAATCCATAATGTAAAAACTTCGAGGATTAGAGAGACTTACATGGTCATGAGCAGGAGAGGCAACTGCTTCCATAGGGTCTTCATCCAACATCATAAGGTCAATCTCCCTCTCAAAATCTTCATCAGAGACCTCTGGTTCAGGCAATAGAGCTGATAGAGGCATAGGCTCAAGGATAACAGCTTCATTAGAACCCACATTAGTCCCAAAAAGATCATTCTCACTCAAGTTATCATTACCAGGCACAAAAGTACCAAAGGAAGCAGAGGCGAAACTTAATTCTGAAGCAGCGCTAAAGGAAAAACCCGGAGAACTACCCGATGGCGACACAATAGTCTGAGAGAATGATGAGCATGAAGAGGACCAAAACATATTTCTATTAGTAGCACCAATTGAGGAAGATTCTCCAGCAGACCCCATATTAAAGGACACATCAGAATGAGGAATAAAAGGAGGCACAGAAGACACCGGTGGCCAATGAGGTATAGGCATGAAAGCAAAAGGATTTGTTTCAAACTCAGTCCTAGGCCTCTTGCCTTTTCTATCAAAAGGCGAATAGATGGGAAGTGCAGGCAAAGGAGAAGGGCGGGGAGAAGAAGGCACATTGCTAGACGGTTCTCGAATGGTTAAAGGAGCGGCTGAAGGCCTTGCAAAAGCAAAAGAGAGAGACGAGAAAGATGAGTTTCTACTACCTAAAGCCCGCGAAGGTTGAAGACTTACTGAAAAAGAAGTGGGCTTTGAGTCAGAACTAGAAGCACTACCTGCAGCAGAAGTATGAGAAGCTCTGACATTTTCTGAGCCCACACCACCAGCACAATTCCATCTTGGGTTTGTAACCGCAATATGAGTAGCTCTAGTAATATGGGCTGGCAGAACTCTAACGAATAATTGAGCTTGAATCTCACGACATCTAACTTCATCATGAATTAGAACAAAACAGCGCTTGCAAGCACGGAAAGGAAGACGAGGATAAAAAACAGACATATAAAAGGTTTTACTAGGAGTATTAATAACAACCTTCCTAGTCAATGGAGAGTTGAGAGGAACCATCAGCTTAACTTCAAACCTGTTACCAACAGCAGATTCAGCATTGACAAAGTTACCAATCTGGTCCATGACTTCTCTCTTCCTTCCTTTGTTAACCAGATCAGAAGGAATAGTAACTTGCACTGGCACAAGTGTTTTTTTCCCATACCAGATCAAAGATATCCTCCAGCTTTCTCAAAGGCTGCACTGCAAAAAGCTGACCAAAGACTAAGGTAGGACGAGCTGAGAAAACAATATCCCTATCCCGACTATTCTTGAACATGATTGCAAAAAGATTAGGATAAGGCATTCCTTGCATAAAGGGTTTAGCAAGTTTAAAATCAGCAGAGTTAATAGGCCAGATCATATTGAGGTTATGCTTCACTGAAGTCTTGTAGTAGCTTCTAGTAGTATCACAAAGCAGAGCAGCAAAAAGATGAGGAAATTCTTCAACATCTTCATCTAAATCTAAAACTTTAACTTGTCCAGCAGCAAAAGCCATTTCAGTTAGAGAAAGTGATCACTATGAAGAGATAACTATGAATAAAATCAGAAAGACTAAAGATGCATATTCAAAAAACTTGAGATACTAAGGTATAAATAGATAGGTAATTAAAGACATTGCAATTAGACTCTGCATTAAGACACTGTCTAGGGAATGGAAGATGAAAAGACATGTCATAATGATAATCATCACGCCCAACATGAATTAACTACAGATAACATGATGTGAATAGACTGCAATGAATATTTACAGTTCACAGAGAATCAAAGAACAACTGAATTGGATAACCAAGTTTGCCAAGTATAAATCTTCATCTGATACAGCCACCCTTTCCCAGTGGGAATTAGTGTCCAGATTAAAAAATAACTAATCTCTTTTAATAAAAAATTATCTCTAAGTGGAAGAATATTCATTTCACAACTTTTGATGAAGAGGAACAGAACTTTAGATAACCACAAGTAATTGCAGTGAATAATAGCAGAGAGAATAATATCATAAATTCCCAAATTTATCACTAAAACCATCATTTAGAAAAGACTACTCCATGCAAAAGCAGATTTAACACACATCAGCAAGTGAGAGAGAACAAGGAGCTTCAATGGCTTAAAGATAAAGGATTCTTCATTTTCATTAATCTATAAGATACATATACTAGTCCCAACAAAAATAGTGCCTCAAAAACCCCCAAAACCTTAAGAGAAAAATCTTCAATACTAGCATACTTTCACAAAAAAAGAAACTCAATATACCAAAGCCAGAGACTTGTTCTAATCCCTACAAGAGTAGGATCCCATTACCCCCAAAACCTTGAGAGTAATAACCACAGAAACCGCAGAAATATTCAAATCCCTATCGAATAGGGTCTCAAATTCCAATACCAATCATGAATAAAACCCAGAGCACGACAGAATAAAACCTAAACAATAAACTTCAAATTAAACCCCAGAAAAAACTAGTCCCATCACTTCCTTACCCTTTAAAGAAATCGAACCTTATGATGTCATTCAGAAAACCCTATGACTGCACCACCATTAGCTCATGACCTAATAAAAGGACAAAGAGAAAAAACTCATGAAAAGCAACTGAGTTGCAGAGATTAGAAAAAGCAAGTAAGGAATCAATCAATAATATATTTGCATCAGGAAATAAAAGAGATAGAAATCAGAGAAATCAAAAAATAATTTCAATTTGAAAAATTAGGTCAAAATTAACGAGCTATAGAATCCTAAATCATAAGTAAAGAAGGAACCAAGAAACAAAACTAAAAGGTCAAAAATTACCAGCTGTTCATAAAATCAAAAGAGTTAATCAATTTAGAGTTCCAGTAATCTTACAGAGATTGAAGAAGAAATCTATGTTGACTTTGTCAACGTCGCGTGAAAAATCGCCTCTTGACTATGCTCCTCTGATAAACGTGTCCCACCGAGCTTGATTTAGTGGGGTTTCATTAATTAGAAAACTATAGGGGCGGAGGTGATGCAAATTAGGAAACGCTAAATCTATGGGAATTTTATCTCATCTTGTCAGCCATCATTTATCAGAGAGCAACATCTCTGTTTGCCTGTATCAAAACAAAATAGAAAAAGACGTCCCTATTTGCAGCAATCTTGATAAATACCAGAGCCGAAGACTTCCACTACGGGATGAAAATCCATTCCAACAAGAGCGATGGACAGTTTTAATATATTATTAGAAGAGAGATTTTGGACGAGTCCGAAAAGTAGATGAGATTTAACTGCATTGATCACCATTTCCCGGTTGGATGATACTGAACTTCACAGTCTTTTTTTCTTACTATTGATCTATGGGAAAAATATAAAAACGTCACAGGTCATAACTTGCTATTTTTGATACATTTATAACATATAATTCAACCAGTAATTCAACGTCATCGGCTGCCTAGCCAGATGAAATTTTCAATATAACTGAATTAAGCTTTTGGGTTTTGCCCATGACAAGTAGTCAAAGATATATCGCGCTTTTTGCGAATAAGCAGCACCAGAATCACATAACTCGTAGACCTCATCTGATGCGCACTTTAGTTTCTTTTGTAAATCCTATGACCAGAAACAAATTGAATGTTAGAAATTTGTTCAAGAAAAATAGTAGATAAACAGAAACAAAACATGAATGGTATACGGCCTTTCTTACCTTATATTCTTTTTTCTTCTCCTTAATCCAAACAGATTTTTCGTTCTCATTTGTTAAATATAAATCCTCACTTCTCTTTCTCTTGGAATTTTTCACCTTTGTAAATGGAACTCCAGATTGCTTCAAAGACCAGATTAAGGACTTCTTCTTTCTCTTCTCTTCTTTGAGACATTCCATAAGTTCCTTTCTGTTCTCAAAACCTTTTGTAATCCAATTGGTACTTTTAGAATTATGTTTAAGAGGCTTTAGCTTGTCCCACATTAGACTTCTCACCTGTTTGCACATGATCCAACTATATTAACTTAACAAATGAAGTAAATGAATTAGAAACATATTTGCTCAGGCTCATCTCATTTAGTCTTTAAATAGACAACATGGACTTCAGTGTTGCATTGCCTTTGAATGATTTGGTTTCAGTTACCTGGAGGACCATTAAAATTATCTCTAGCTTGCTTAATGTAAAGAACTAAGTTAACGCTTGAAAAACTTAGTTAGCACTAAAAGATGATTGTTGGGCCTTCGGTAACCGCGGTTGCTTCTATTTAATGCAACTTAAAGTTCAATCAGTCACCCAGAATATAAGCAGCAGCAGAAAGATAGAGAATGAGGTGGAGTAGAGATACAAAGGGCTTTAATGGTACAGATAACAGAATCGTACATATGGAGAGATACCAACATGACATATAGGACAGATAGATATAGTAGCCATAGGCATAGAAGTGAGAGATGATGGAACTATAGATAAACAACATGACATGATAGCTACATACAGAGAGATACCACATACAATATAGCTACATACAACATGACATGATAGCTACATACAGAGAGATACCACATACAATATAGCTATAGGTACTAGGCTGAGCATATGAAGTCAGTGTGTGCAACAACTTTCGTCTTAACTCTTTAGATTTACTTCCATTCTAATGTTTTACACCACCATAACCAAACCAGAGTTGCATTCCTGTTGTTTCCTTAGTTTTGTGAATTCATGCCAACATTTTTTTCTTCTGTGTGCATTTGGTTTCTCATAGTCATGATGACGAATGATTTTCAACCACAAAATATACAACAATGCCACCTCATTGTTTATACTACCATTTAACTGTACCAATCCAACGGTAGAGCCCCTTACTGAATTTATTAGAAATCGAAACTCATCTTAAGGGTGCTTATCACCTACCAGCGATCAAAAAAATTCAACCATTGACGAAGAAGCTTGACAGTCGAGTCAGTAGGTTTTAAGCTTGAAAATCTATACTGAATTATGCTTCCAATTTGTGTGTGTGTGTGTTTTGGGGGTGGGGGTGGGGGTGGGTGGGGGGTGGTTAGGGTCCTTCCTTTTCTGTGAGCATTGATTTGGAAAAGAACAGAAAAAATGTTGTAAAGAGCATTATAGCTTCTAGTAATGTAAGATTTACGACGGGGGAATTCGCATCATTTCAAGGTCCATGTAAAGGAAAACGCTCCAGTCGAAAAAGGAGCTTTCCTCTATTATAGTATAAGATAGAAGAGAGAGGTTATGGAATTAGAGATAAAAAGCAGGACATTGTAGCTACAGTGTATATCCCAATGGCAGTTTATACGTAGAAGCTCTAATGTGTATCTTTTGCCAAGATCGCTAACATACGCAAGCGAATTACCAAAGAGAATGAATTAAAAACTTTAATTAAAACTCGAATTACCTTAAGCATTCCAATTATAAATCTGTGTTCTTTGAGTTGGATTAAAGAGACAGCTTTTTGGTGATTTCTCCAGTCCGCATCCAATTTCAATTTAAGCTTCTAATAACCAAGAAAAGAAAAATCACATTATCAAAATTTTGATGCATGCATTTCCAATGAAATAGGAACGGGAACAAAGAGTTTTTACTTTGAAGGTCTCCACTTCTGCATCAAAATCTGCAGGGTTGGAATATGACCGGAAACTAGTGTTTTTCTTCACATCATCAAGATATTGACATATGACTAGTCTTTTTTCATCAGCTGGGCAAGTTTCCCATCGATCCAGTACATTATTCATCTCGTCCCTGAAAACCAATAGATTTTGACTTGAGCTAAATTTCCTTTATGCTGCATTTTTTAACAATTTGGGTAGCTCAACCTTTTAGGGAAAAGTATTTTACTAAAAAATCAGAGAAGGACCAATATCTTAAACACATTGCCTCATCATTAACTAACGTATAAAGTACATCGGGAACAAATTTAACAATCTATAAAAACCCATCCATCGCTACACATTAACAGACTAGCAAAAGCAGAACTCAGAACAGTTGCAACTTAAGCTGCAGCACAATACAACAAGAACCAGAGCTCAACCATAACTAGAAATCAAAGCCAATTATCTCGAAATAGGACAGAACACTTCGAAGCAGGCAAATCTAGTCTACAGTCTAAAGTAACATCCTAACAATTCAGCCAATAGATGTAGACTGAGCTAAAATACCAATAATCAAACCCAATTTTCTTAGATTTAAAATGGAAATAAAATTACAAACAGACAGACTAGCACTGTAATGATATATATTAAGGGTAAACAAAAATTGCGTCTACAGAGGTAAAAAGGTACTCCAATAGGTATACGAGATCAGAGAGAACCCAGCAAACAAGTGAAGTGAGAGTGAATGGGTGAGAAGCTTAGGGCTTTACTTCGTTAGAAAACTTCTTTAAGGATTGAAAAAGCCATGAAGATATATACAGATCTAACGAAAGAAGGAGGCTACGGATGGATTACCTGCTTGAGGTGATCAGACCACTTGAACGATCCATGATTCCTTCAGGTTTTAGGCTCAGTAGCAAAACTAAGCATACGTTTTCCAGCTAATTCCCCTAAATAGTTTGTTTATATAGAGGGATCGGTCGCCCTATTCTAACCCTAAAACTCTAGACCGTCCGATTATAGGGGAAAAAAATATAAAAAAAAATAAATAATTATCGTTTGGTCTATACTGATCCATAATTATTTGAAAATAAAATGCACCAAAATACCTTTTCGCGTTAATCTCCGTAATTATTTGAATTTATCTTCTCACATTAACTTTGCACTTCTTGTTTATTTTCTTGTAGGAGTTCATTCTATTTGATGAATTATCGGGTATTTGGTAATGCTTTTGATTTGAGTTCACTTTGTTTCATAAAAACTCTGCACTTCATTATACTCAATTAACTTCATTGCATTCAATGAAATCCTAACTTTATAGTACATAACTGCATAACAACTTCCTATTTAGGAAAAATAAAAAGAAATGAAGGTTCACAAAAAAAAAAATTGATATGACACAACGAAAACGATTTAAAATAAACCGACACACGGAGAACCCACTCTGGTAAACGGGACCCAATAACGATAAACATCTCGAATCCATGAGCAAAATAGTTGATAAACAATCAATGATGATCAATCTCTCAAGGAGAAGTAAACATGCTTTAACCAAACAATAATTTTAATATAGACGAGCTCGCAAGCTAAATTGAAATGATAATAGAAAAGGTCATTTATAGCATGTAAACGTAAAAACCTAAAGACTAGAGTTAATAAAGAATGATTAATTGGGGGATAGAAAAACTAATTGGGGGATATTTTACTGTAGTTGTAGGCATGATTTTTCAATGCCAACAGTCCATAGACCATGCCGGTTTTCATTGAAAACTATGCCAGGACATATCCCCAGTTAGTTTTTTTATCCCCCAATTAATTTTTTTTTTTTTGAAGCATTCCCCCAATTAATCATTCTTAATAAACTAGCCTAGGAGAATATTAATCTTATAAAAACAAGATAAACTAAGTAAAGCAACTAGTTAACGAAAATACCAAAACTAATAGATATCCAAGGTATTCCAAATCTTTGAATATATGCGACTTGCCAGGATATGTCCCATGTCAAACTCTCCTACTGTGATAAAACTCGCCTCGAGTTTACATTGAAATGAAAAATCGAAGAAACAATCTTTGCACTCCTTCTTGAGACACAACTTGATCTTGAATTATGCATTGGAATTACTAACCATGCGAAGCATAACTTTTGCTCCAAAGTCTTCTGCACAAACATGGACCAACTAGATAGTACTGGACGTTTCTTGATCCCTCCTCCATAGTATAAAAATTCTCATGAGGACTTCCAAGCTACAATAGAACTTCGATAAATTAATCCGCGATAAATTAATAACTTCGCTAAAATAATATTTTTTACCGGTCCTGAATTGGGCCAGTGTATTAAATTAATAACCTCACTAAATTTATAAGATAATAAAAATTTTAAGCGTCCAATAGGGCCCAACTGAAATATAAATTAATAATCATTATAATAGCACTATATTATGATGCTTTACTAAAATAAAATTCCAAAGTTGATTGTTTCTTGTTCACATTTATGCAACATTGGACTTTATCTATGATATTTTGTAGTCCCTTAGAAGTTCAGGAGTGTCTTTTTCAAATTGTAGGAGAAAATCATTTAGCTTTAGTATTGATAAGATTATTTTTTTTACGAAAAACTGGCTCCACAACGCAACTATCATCCTTTAGTTCCTCTTCTTGGGGATTTGATATAACACTCCCTATAATTTCTTCGTCTGTCCAAATTTCCGTACTGTTATCATTTTCACCTGGATAGTCTAGCAAAATGTCGATATTTATTTGATTACGATAATTCAACTCCTTGATTATAAATCCAAGTTCATCTATACCTTCATCTTCAACGACTGCTAGCTACATCTTCATTTTCTTGTGACCGAAGTTTACAATGTTGGAAAAAATTTGCAATTGACTTTTTTTGAACATCTGTTGTCCATAACGAAACTGCAGTATTAATTTCCTCGCAAGGACATTGATTTTTTCTTGACTTAATTTTCCCGTTTCATAACTTTCAATATATTTGTTGTTAAGAGAAATCTTTAAGTTAAGTTAAATATTTCGTTTTCTTTTATTTTTGAAATATAAACTTAGAATGTTTCGATAATTTAATAACTTATTAATTTATTGATAAATTAATACTTCGTTAAATTGATAGAATTTTGCAGTCCCAACATTATTAATTTATTGAAGTTTTACTGTATGTCTTGTTAGAAACCTAAGGAAGTTGGTACATCCAACATATCAAAAGGATCTTTAAAGAGCGCTTGGGAATTATGACCATAGATGCATTCACTAGGGAGGGACTCACGTTAAACATCTCATTATTTTCAATCACTTGATTAACTTCCTGGACATTGTCGCCAACATCACCAATATTTCCTTGAAGCTTAACATCACCTGTTGTATGAAGTGGACCTTTAGAAACATTTCCTTCCATTTTATTGACGGTCGTTTACCCGACAATGGCTTGACCTTAGTTTTTCCCCACATAAATTCATAAATGTTGTCACGATAACCATGAATTTATCGAACATCAACCAACCAAGACATTCCCAACACAACATCACAAACATTCATATGAACTACTTCACAAAAGACAGTGTCCAAGTAACACTTGCCGATTTCTATTGGAATTTTGTAAACGGCAGCGCCTATACAAGTAATGTCCCTTTCGTTGCAATCGTCTCATTTGATCTAGTTCGGGACAGGGCACCAATCCATCTCAAAACCCAATGATTTAACCATTTTTATCGAAACCAAATTTTGTTCACAACCACCATCTATAATGAAATCATAAACTGTGTTTTCATCTTTGTATCGACTTCGAAAATGTTGATTATATCCATGCATCTTGCATATATATAACCAAAGTTTCTTGGCTAGGTACCGATTGATTTTGGGAAGATTTAAAGAAACTAGCTCTTGACGTTAGAAATGTTCACAGGAAGTGTTGGAAACAAAGCACAAAAAACAGATTACAGAATGATGAATCTCAAACAGCTGAGTCGCGGACTAGGTCGCTATCTTTAAGGTGTTTCGCGACTCTGCCTCTTGATTGTGTGCTAGCAGTCGATTCTTGTCGAAAACCTTATGGGATAAAATAGCTGATACTCTCTTGTTCGATTTCTCTGCACTATGAGAAATCAAACTAACATATACTCTCTCTAATACTTGCTCAGAATCACACGAAAACAGATCATATTCTCTTTTCAGAAAACCAGCATTTTTAATGGCTTAAGAGAATCAATTAAGTTTTAATAGAAATAAATTCTGATTAATTACCCAAAATTAATCTTCCGTTACAGTCAGAAAACGGGCAGAATATAATACCAATATTAATGAGAATTAATTAGAGAATAATTTCCTTAAAACGTTTTTGAAAACCAAAAGTCAAATTTGCAAAAAGTTAATTTTCAAATCACCAGACCTCCCAAGACCCCAAGGCCCCGCTCTCCCGGACTTTTGATAAATAATATAGATATATATAATATACCTACACAAATGTATGGGGTGAGACTTGAACCCAAGTCTATAGTGTGGGAGACCAAAATAATACCACCACACTATTTCTCTAAGTTTGATATAATATTACAAAACTATGTTTTTAAATATATATATCTCCCAACAGGAAGTCTGGATCTTTAATTGGATAACTTGTGAAAATGAATAGGTGGCTTTCAAGAGGTTTCTTAAATTACTGGATTGGGCTCATATCAATCCAAGTTTGATTTGATCTTGAGTGACAACAGAACTCTTTTACAACGCGAATCAAACGATTTAATACTTGGGGTTTTCTTTCGGAAGGAAAAATGAAAACTAGGGTATTGGAATGTTGCATGAATCTAAGAGTATTTCCGAAACAACAATATAGTAGTAGGAAACACTTATCAGACCGACGATAAAGGTGTTTGACGAAGCAAGAAACCCAAACTAGTTGAACTTTTTTCCAACGCCTTCAACTTTTCAAACAAGATCAGATGATATTTTTTAAAATGTTTTTTTTTATAAAGTACCCAGATACCACAAGACTCCTCGACCGATCCTTCTATGCAAAACCCACATAGGTACATCACAGGAAAAAGCATGCTCTTGTAACCACCTGAGCAGCGAAAACTGAAAACGTGGGGGTACCAAAATACACCACCAACTTTTTCTTAGGCAACTCGTATGGACTAAACTCAAATACAATTCCGAGAGTTACAACTTAATGATTCTCAATCAGGAATTATATGAAGAGCTTATATCTCTTTCTCTCACAATCAAAATGTAAACAAAGACAAGTCTGTAAACCTTATTATTCCGTGAGAGTACTTAGAGGATTCCAAAAATCAATATCCAAGACCAATCAAGTTGTATGCAACAAATAAGGATGGATATATCTACTTTGATTGATTTAACATACAACCTGTGATATTTCAATTATAGATATAAACAATATAATGCGGAAAAAGAAGTTACACAGATACCAAAATTTTGTTAACGAGGAAACCGCAAATGCAGAAAAACTCTGGGACCTTGTCCATATTTGAACACCAAACTGTATTAAGCCGCTACAGACGCTACCCTACTAACAAAACTTCGTACTGTAATGTAGTTGAGATCGAATCTTCCGTCACAGCGATTCAATTACAGTCACGCTCCTTACGCCTCTTGAATCTCGCACGACCCTGCGTAATTGATTCCTTAGCTGGAGTCCTTTACAGCCTAAGAGTTGTTTCAACTCAATTGAAGACTTTAAACCAATTTGCCTCCCACAGATAAACCTATATGTGATTTCTGCTCTGATCAAAGATCAAGGTGAGGTAGGAAATCGATTTCAATAGACAAAGTCAAGAAAATCTCAAAATCCAGTCTTATGACTCCTGAAGAGTAGCCTAGATTATTATACACCTCACAAGTAGATATTTGTGGAGTCACAAAGTCTGAGACGAAGAAACTTTGTGATTTTATGTATCTTGCCTGGTGGAGGTAAAGGATCAACAATCAAATCAAGATAAAGATACACGAATTATCAAGATAAAGATAGTTGGACTTGGTTTCACGAATCCAAGGCAGAAAACCATATCGGTCTCTATAAATTAAATCTTTGTAATCTTCAAAGCAATCTTCAAAATCTTCGTAATCTTCAAATCTTCTTCTTTGTAAATAAATCTTCTTTATCAATTTTCATATTTTTTGACAGCAACAAAGAAATTTAAATCAAATTTGAAATCAATCTTCGTAGATCTATGTAATCAAATCTGTCTTCGAACTAATCTTCGTACTCTCTATAATCAATCTTCGAGATCTATGTAAATCAATATTCAAATATATGTAAACAATTGGAATAGCAAAGGAAAAACAAAACCCTAGAATAATTACAGCAGCAGAGAAAAAATTGAGCTGATAAAAGAAAAATAGAGAGGAAAGAGAAAGTAGATCTGAAAAATGATTTTTTTCTCTCTAACAAATCATATATATACGTATATAAGGGGGTATTATAGGATTGAATTTGGAGAGTAATGTCCACCTCTAGGACCAAACAGTAACTTTTGGACCAACGGGCAATATTAATAATAAAAATAGAAAAAAGGTACCAAAAAGACAATTGATCTAGTTAAAATGACCAAACAGACACATTTATTCTTTGATTATGTATATATGGTAGTTTCTACGGAAAAAAAAAAAACTACGATTTGCTTCATCAATGAAGTGCGCCACAATCTGGCGACGGGCAACCACTATGATCAAAAAATTTGTAAGATCTTGATAGTTAGGAAAGTCATAGTATCTTCCTGTTGTGGAAACAATATTTTCGCCTATAATTTTTTTTTCCAAACTCTATAACACTCGACCTTGGACTTCTATTCGGCATTAACGATTCTGGTAAGTGCATAATTTACTATATTTTTGTTATCAATTCCATGCTTGTATTTGCTATGTTTCTTTAATAATACCTTGTATTACTCTTGTTTTCTTTTGTTTGTCTTATTTAGGTAGAATCATCCAAAAGGAGCGAAAAAAGTGTTGAACGTGAGCTTGGACTAAGAACCAGGAGGAACTCGACCAAATTCAGAAGTATTCAACTCTATTTTGTAGAGAATGAATAGACGAAAATAATACAAAATGAATGAGGTCATTCCGATTTCGTATGCAAAAGTTTTGGGCAAAATCGTGGATCAAATAAGGCCCAATTCCTACCTACGTGTGTGACCGATCACACCAATTACCAGGATCGGTTACACCTTCCAAGAAGTGAAGAAAATACTTGCCAAAATTGGTTTTCTTCCCAAAGATTCTTAGAGATGTTTAAGGATACTTCCAAATACTTTTAAAAGAGTTCCAAGTACCGAATAAAGATTTTATCAAGAGATACGGAAGTTGCTTGGGTTTTGGGTTTTTTCAAAAACTATTTTGATTTTATCATATGTTATCATGGTGTTGATGGTGGATTTTCTCAAAGGTTAAATTTGTAAAAACCAAAAATCATCTGTGACATCTTGTAAAAGATAAAGCCGTTTGTAAGTATTGACGGATTAGAATGGATGTATCCCATTAATACGTAAAAATTCCTCCGAGCATGTAGCAACAATCCTTCCTCAGAAATCACTTGTATTTCAAGAAATCAGAGTGTTACTCTTACAGTAACACAAACCTCCAAGCACTATAATGAATCCATGTACGAAATACCCATTGGTGATTCTCGGTGTGTTATACTAGCCCGAGCCCTCTCGGTGTGTTATACTAGCCCGATTGAGCCTTGACATATGTATATCCATGGGATGACTTCAATTCCATCACCCCTGCGGAGTATGGAATACACGGCCTTAGCTTGCCAATATGATCCATCCAACTCCACAAGCATGATTGGATGACCACAGATCAATTCCATCACCCCCTCGTTGCCAGATTTGATCGCAGTGAGGATGACCATCAATTCTCACCCCCGACGAGGTAGGAATACACACAGCCGACCCCGCATGGTCGACTATTGGCCTTCGCTTGCCAACCGTCCATACCAAGCATTATGGATTTTAGGGTTTGCGGCATATTACATGTGCCGCAAAACGTCTCAACCGTCCCACCTTTTGTAGATTTATTCGATCACCATGATTACACTTGACCAATCGGTCAAAACCAACCATGATTGGTTACAACAAATCTACTATGGTCGCGCGGCTTTGAAAGCCAAAATTAGAATATCTTCTCCTATGAGGGTCGAGAGATTGGTTGATCACACCAGCATGACCACCGGGGCCCATCTACCTCTTCTTGCGGTGATATCATGCCCGGCCAGCCCGCTCAAACTCACGCGGTTACATCTCCCAAATCCTAACTGACTCGACCGCTCAACTTCACCGATGATTTGAGTGGCTTAGATCACGTTTCATGAGACGGTATGACATAGGCGTGAACATCGTAACACGCTGAGCTTCGTCTTGGAAAACGCCGAAGAGAGAGTATGGCGCGCGGCTTCTTTATCCAAACTCCTATCGCAAATCGATCTCAACCACTCAACTTTAATGTTGAGTGGCTTAGATCAGCCTTCTTGGGAAAGTGAAGTATGGACATTATGCCCGGTCGGTCCTCTTCAAAACCTTCCCATGCTTGTTTTCGACCAAGCTCAGAGTGATGCTTGCGCACCTCTTTAAAAACCCTAATTTCATCAGCGATTCGCATGATGAGTGTCTCAAACATCATCTCATCCGTCCAGGCTTCACCCTTAGATTCAATTACCGTGATCATGGAATTCGCAAGGTTAAAATCGAATTGCTTCAATGGTCTATTCAGGAGCCTCCACAACGCTCTCTCCGAGACTCATCTACGTTCCAGAATCCTTCTTGAACACTCTCCAAGGTTACACCTTCCAAGAAGTGAAGAAAATACTTGCCAAAATTTGGATGGTTTTCTTCCCAAAGATTCTTAGAGATATTTAAGGATACTTCCAAATACTTTTAAAAGAGTTCCAAAAGCCAAAATTAGGGTTCAGACATCGCGCGCGTCCATCTTCTCCGTGGAGGGTCGACCACCGTGGGCCCATCTACCTCTTCTTGGGTCGAAGGCGAATAAAGATTTTATCAAGAGATACGGAAGTTGAGACAAGAAGACAAGGAGCGAAAGCTTGGGTTTTGGGTTTTTTCATTACCGAAACTATTTTGATTTTATCATATGTATATCATGGCTTTCACTAAATCCATGAGTAGATAAACTCGTATTTGATTGAGGATGAATTCTAAGTTCTAAACATGATATGATTTAATATATGAATCTATTTTGATTTATTCATATGATTATCGTTTGTTTCTACTATTATGAATATTTATGATTGATTGGTTGATTGGTTGATTTAGGATGCCTACTAAACTAATTCCTTGATTGATATATTGCTAGTGACGGCTTAGGATATCCGTAATTGTTGAATAACCATTATACAAGTAGAAAACGTGAGACCTTGCTAAGGGATTTTGTGGAGCAATCGCGTGTAGAAATAATACTAGTAAGTGAAATGATCTTACCAAGTTTAACTGCTAGGACCGAACTTAGATTCATAATCCCTAAAGCATTCGATTGAGTTACATCTTGTAAGCGTACCTCAAGGTGGCTCAGACGGATTGAATCTGATAACTAAGCGTACATGTTATTCAGTGATATTAGGAGTCTTGGGGGTAGCTAAGCGTACATGTTACCCTACGGTTGGTGATAATCTATGATCAATGACGAATAGATAATTATATT
This sequence comes from Papaver armeniacum, assembly GCA_023531295.1. Classification (NCBI taxonomy): domain Eukaryota; kingdom Viridiplantae; phylum Streptophyta; class Magnoliopsida; order Ranunculales; family Papaveraceae; genus Papaver; species Papaver armeniacum. The sequence continues at coordinate 388,474 of JAJJWW010006271.1, read as the reverse complement.
ACTTTAATGAATGTTTAGTAACGAAGAAGGATTCCTCGGTCATACTCCTCATCCTTCATTACATCTAAATTTATTTGCTTTATTATTTACTTTGATTTATTTGCAACCTACAAACAAAACCCCCATTTGTGACACTTGACAACTGAAAACTCCATGCTCTTCGTGGGAACGATCCTTGCTTCCATTATATTACCAGTTAATTCTGTGGAAATAAGTGATTTAATTTGTTGCACTCACGACAAGCATCAAATTTTGGCGCCGCTGCCGGGGAGCAGTTGGTAGCTTTTAGTTGTTATTTATTTGTTTTTATTTTTATTTTGTTTAGTTTTATTTTAGTTATTATTTATTTTAATTTAATCGTTTTTATTCTTGTTTTTAAATTTTATTGTTAGTTCTTTGATATTGTTTTCTAGATTTTTATTTCAGGTACTTAATTTCTGGCTTATGGTTATCGCGCTGGTTATAAACAATGTGGTATTACTATTCGAAGCGGAACAATTCTACAAGATCCGCCGTTAGAAGAGATGGGTACTCCTCCACCTCCGGAGAAAAAGTTGCGAGAATTGACATCTCCATGCTTAGATTCGCAACCATTGTGTATTACCTTGAATAACACAGTGGAACTAAAGTCGAATCCGCTTCACCACTTACCGAAATTCAAAGGACTTCCAGGCGAAGATCCAAACCGACATCTTACGGTATTTCAGAATGTGATGACCAGTCTACGGCAGGGTACCGAAGACAAGGAAACGGCTATGTTGCAAGCTTTCCCGTTCTCATTGTTAGACCAAGCCGATTAATGGTTGTATTATCTTCCTTCCAGAAGTATTACAACTTGGTATGACATGAAGAAACTATTCTTAAAGAAGTATTTTCCAGCTTCCAAAGATGCATCAATCTGAAAGGAAATCAGTGGTATCATAGAGATTACAGGAGAGACTCTTTATGAATATTAAGAAAGGTACAAAAGGTTGTTAGAAAGCTGCCCACACCACAACATCACTCCAGCACTCACCATGCAATACTTCTATGAAGGGTTAATTCCAGAACAGAGGTGTTTGATTGATACAGCATCAGGTGATGCACTTAGTGAAAAGACGTTCTCACAAGCAACCAATCTGATTGAGAGTATGGCTTCAAACGCGCAACAGTTTTAAACCAGAAGCGACTCAAATATCAGAAAAGTTAATGAGATTAGAGGGTCTTCACAAACCGAACAACGGTTGAATAGTATGTAGAAGATGATGCATCGTATAGCATTTACAGTCATTCCTACATATGTGGAGGACATGGTAGAGGTAAATATTGTGTTTCCTTATCAGAGATAAAGGTATGATCCATATTCTAGTACTTATAATCCAGGTTGGAAGGATCATCCAAATTTTAGTTATGCAAATAAGCAGGCTGCAGTTCCAAATCCTACATATGGACGACAGTCTAACTTCCAACCTCAGACACAACCTCAACAACAGAATCTAAATTCTAGTTTAGAGGAGATGATGAAGGTTATGATGCAAGAACAAAAGGCAATATCTCATAATTTGCAACAAAACCTACAATAGCAACATAAGACCGATTCTGCCATTAAGGGTCTGCAGATTCAAATGGAGCAGATGGCAACTGTTGATACATAGGATAATGGATGGACTAGGTCAAATCTTAAAAGGGGTATCCCCTTATCCTACTAAGGGTTCCTATTAAGAAGAAGGAACTTGGGGACTAGGTCAAATCCATAGGATAATGGATGGACCTAGCCCAAGAAGAAGAATCTTGAAATAGTTGGGTCTCATCCCTAACAAAATGGGCCTTTTTCCTAGTTCCTTGATAACTTGGAAAAGAGGAAAGTGGTAGTTTTGTAATATATTAGCCTTATGAGTGTCTATAATACAAAACAAAGCTTGGCTAAGTTAGGCTAGATAAAAAGCGACCGAGATTTGTTTAGGAGGGATAAATCTACGGCCGTGGTTTTTTCAACTAAACATTATAAATATCTTATTAATTGCTCGTGATGAATGATTAATTAATTTTTCATGATAAATGTTCATTTGATGAATCTAACAAATATATATTTTTATTAATAAATAAGTTTATGGTGGGTTTGGATGTAGAATTTTAAAGGTGGAATTTATGGGTTCAGGGGATTTGATAGAATTACGTTTCCCTTTGTACGTTTGGTTGCCCGAATCCTTGGAATCACGTTTCCTACGGGATTCTGTTTTCTAGCAAATCCTCTATATGGAGTCCGACCCCTCCCCCCTAAGATTTGGTGGGAAACTTATCAAAGGATTTATGGACCCACTTTTTTTTAACTCTAAATCTCATATATATGCAATTTTAAGATTTGAGGGTAATGTCAAACGGTACAAAGACTTTAATATAAGAAAACTCTATAAATCCTAGGAATTTTAATTGAGTTACCAAACATACAAGGAATTTACATGAATCCCAGAATTTGTAATCCCATGGGATTATAAATTCCTGGAAACGGTAAATTCTGCAAACAAACCCACCATTATTAAAAACTATATATATATATATATATATTATATATATAAAGAATTTGATATATATTGATCGGTAAAGAATTTGATGCTGGCGAGTTTCGAACTCAGGTAACTGGTATCATCATCCAATGACTTTACTACTGTACTAAAGTGACCCCGATTAAAAATTATATTAATAATTTTTAATGGTGGTAGTGAAAGAAGCAGTGGGTGGTGGAAATAGTAGCGGGTATTCGTGAGTGTTGGAGGTGGTAACGTTACTGGTGGTGGAAAAAATAGTGAGCGTGGCTGGTTTTTACGTACGGTGGTGGGTGAATAGTCGTGGATAATAATAGTTTTGTGTCTTTACAAAATGGCAACATTTATTGTGATAGATGTAATTGGTTGTTTTTAGCACAACTGGTAAGGAAAAAACACAAATATTTTGAGGAGGATACTAAATCATATAAGACAATATGATCATGACCGCTGGATCACCCAAATGGGATCCCAAGTATTTATAGTACCCGATCGAATAAATCACGGTGTTTAGTATTAAAATGAAATGGTTTTTGTTAGAGGGAGAGCAAAAACGGATCAGAGGAGAGCAAAAATCGTATTTGACTCAATAACTAAGACTGAGTCCAATTTTTTTTTATGAGTCAAACTATATTAACCTTAGGAACACACGGATTCTAGCAACATCTGAATTCAAATCTCTGTAAGACATGGGGCTAGAAAAATATTTTCATTGAATCAAAAAAAGTTCGTCTCTAGATTAGGTAGAAATATAAGAAAACACTAACTTGATTAACATTATTATGATTACTCATAATGTATGTTCTTAAATCATAATCTACCATTCATATTCCTACATAGATTTGAATTCAGGTTCAAAATTACTATTTTTCCAAGTTTTATATCCACTGATCAAAATTATGATGATACTCTCAATTTAGCTCATTAAAAAAAGAATATCTTCATGTATCGATCAAAAGGGTTCATCCAAATCCTTCCATTCAAATGTAACTAAAGATGATTGAAAATTCAAGATCTTTACTAGTAAGCATAAGTATTCGATAGTACGGATCTTAGATGCTAGAGATAATTTATTGAATTGAAAATCCAAGCCCGAGTTAAAAAGATTTTCTAGAGCTTCTGTAATTGGTTCTTTAGTTAATTACATTGATTGTATAAAGTATATACAATGTATGTTATGGTGGTGGCCAGTAGCAGTGGCTGGCGGCCAAAGCTATAGCGAGCATGAGATAACCATGCTCTAGATTAGGTTAAAATATTTTTCTTTTAAGTGTGCGAAGATGTGTTAATAAGGTTAATTTAGTCCAGCTCGTGAATATATTTGGACTCGGTCCTAGTTATCAAGTCAAATACGATTTTTGCTTTCCTTGGATCCGTTTTTGCTCTCCCTCTAACAAAAATCAATAAAATTGATTACATTTCCAGAATACAAAACAAAGTTTGGACAAGTTAGGCTAAATAAAGAACGATCAAATTTATACTTGCAGAACATAAATCTACCGCAATAAATGATCACGTTTAATTAAAATTTAATAATAAATGTTCAATTGATATTTCATAATAAATGTTTCTTTAATTAATCAAATGAATATATTTTTGTTGATAGATAATAAATTTATTTGATATTAACCATATCAGTAAGCATTAATGGTGGTTTTGATGGTGGGCGGTGGTGGGGATAATGGTGGTGGGTATTGGTGAGACTGGTGGAGTGGTGACGATAATGTGGTGGTTGAAGAAGTTGTGGTAGTAGGGTGAGAAAAGGGGTCCTAAGATAGGTAAATTAAGAACTAATGGTGGTTGTGATGGTTGGTGGTGGTGGATCGACAGTGGGGATAATGGTGGTGGGTATTTGGGAGACTAGTGGAGTGGTGACGATAATGTGGTGGTGGAAAAAGTAGTGGTATTAAGGTGAGAAAATGTGTCATAAGATAGGTAAATTATGAAACCTATTATAGGGGCTCCAAACATTGGGTTTTGAGGGATCACAAGATGAAAAAATCGGGTTATGAAATAGTACTTGTAACACTTTGAAAGTTCATGACCCTTTAGAGAACAATACGAGCACGTCAAATTAGGATGAAAGTCAGGCTTCTGAAATGTGAAAGCATCTAGACACATGGTGGAACCTGAAACATTACATATAGAGTTTCCAAAGAATGAGTCAATTTTTTCTTCCAGATTAGCAGGGTTTTCTTCTGAAAGAATTGTAGTTGCAGGAAATCCCACACTACACCCCTTACTCAGTTTTGCTTGACTAATCCATTGAAAGATGTGTGATCAAGAATATTTATTAATTGATTCCATGAAATGTTTACACAGTACAATAGAATTACACTTGGAAATTAAAGCGCTCTTAAACTTTCTCTCTCCTAATGACTTGCTTCACAATTCAAAAAGATCTCTCCCCTTCAACAGACTCATTTAGCCCTTTATATAGGGTAATACATAGTGGATGACACTAAGCTATCCTTTATTTTCGGGAATGTCTCGCGAAAGTGTCGCAAGTGCACGAATATTCATTCTCGCGACACTTCTTAACCCTCGCCGGGTTTCTTGTCTTCCAATTGTTTTGTTTGTCGTTATTCATCGCGTCGTTTATTTTAGCTCCACTGCGACTCCCTCGCGACACCGTCGTTTATTAATCCATGAACCTTGTCCGTTGCGATATTATGATCCTACATCTTGCCTCTTTTTCCTTGAATATTGCTTGAAGAGCGATTTGAAGGAAAAATTCATTGTTGTAATAATCCTTGGTTTTAATTGGTGAAGGAACGAGCGAAAGAATACTTTTCTTGAAAAGTACGTACTTGCCTCTATTCTTTTGGCGAAGTTCTGGAGCTTCTTTGTAATATATATATGAAGTATCATTTCTTGCCTCATGAGTTACGGAAAATAATCAATCTCGCAAGCTCTTCTCGTTTATTAGGAAATATGTTGTGCGATATTTGGATCATACTGAAGTTCCTTTTGCCTGGTTTTCTTGGATTTAGTAGTGACCAGTTTACACGTGTCTATATTTACCCCTTTTACCGGCGCATTTAATGTTATCCGGTCGTAATATTTTTTCTCGTCTATTTATAGGAGTGTCCCCGTGAAGAATTTTCCTTTTCTTTTTCATCTTCTTCATCGTCTGCAAGTGTCCTTCTTCTTCATCATTACGCAAGTGTCGGCTGCTATTTTCTCTCACCATCTTCTTTACCATTTTTATCGGTTGTCGTTCTCATGGCGTCTAGGTTTGTTAATCTTGCCATATCCGACTGATTTTGTGGTTGATTAATTTTGAGATTATCTTTCTTTGTTAAAATCACACTTTTGGTATGATTAATTTTGTAGTTTTCTTTACGCCATTGTTATTTAGCAAGAACCAGCCCAGAACTAAATTTACCGTGAAGGACCCTCTTCTTTCTTTGGGCTCGCTTTCGAAATCTACTTCACAACAAGAATCCTTACGCAATCAAAGCCCTCTTCGCGAGTAAAATCTATGGCTTCAAAGAGAAAGCTGCGAGTGACAAGGTATTTAATAAACATTTTTTTTTATTAAAAATATATTGTTGCCTCTGTTTCTTATTTAACTTGTTATTCGCGAGGATGATGGAAGTATTGACAAAACTCCTAAAAGACTTCGCCAACCCAAACTGTTACTCCCGGTGTTTCCTTTCCCTCCTTTACACCTTCTTCTCAGGTTGCAAGATCATCGCAAGATGATTTCTTGGGCGATTCTCGCGAGAACATTACTAATGACAGCATTCCTATGCTGAACTCTTCGGGAGATCAAGCTCCTCATAATAATCCTACTATTCATGCCTCGACATTTCTCCACCATCATCCTTCCCGAGACTTCCTTTCCCAGTGACGCCCTTGATGAAAGATGACCCGTCTCCTCCTTCCATTGCTATTATTGCTTCTTCCTCAAGCAAATCCCTCTTACCAAAGAAAACTTGGAAGGGATAGAAGTGGCTCTCAAAGTCCTTTGAGATCTTGTGAATGATGCCAAGAAAACTTCCGTCGACCTGTCAAGTCGATGTTTGCGAGATTCTAAGTAAACATCTTGGTCTGATAGGATTTGCGCAAGCATCTTTGGTTCAAGAAATCACTAGATTGAGGAATGATCTCCAAGCTATGATTTGAGAGATGTAACGATTTCCACCTTGAAAATCAAAAATTTCACAACATCTCGCTAGACCGTGATAATCTTCGCGGGAAGAATGAGGAGTTAAAAGGTATACTCTAAGCCACCCCATCAATTTTTTTTTTTTTTTTTTTTTATCTCAAACCCTTGTCTTGCTCTTCAAGCCCAAAACCGAAACGAACAATGGAGATATATCAATTGGAATCCATTGGTGAAGAAGTTCGTGTTGAGAGAGACGCTTGGATGGAGCAATATAACTACTTAAATAGTCTTCATACATATCTTGCCACCAAATAAATAATTTGTCTAAAGAAAACATCGTGTTAGCTCGAGTCAAGACTCATTAAGTAATGATATATCTCGCCTCTCTTATTCTTTGAATAAAGCTAATTTGGAAATGGAAACTTTATCAGATGAGAACGGAACTCTTTCTCAAGAAAAGCGTTCTCTATTAAACAAAGTGGCGACCTATTCGCAACAATATAATGCTTGTCAAAAATTATGTGAAGAACAAGGACGAGCTATTCACACGGCGAGGAGTCGGCTTGAAGAAGTTACGGCCGAGAGAGATAAACTTATTCAAGGTAGAATATCCTTGAGTGTAAAAGCGAACCAATTCAGGATCAATGTTCTCAGCTAGAAAAATCCAATTCTTCGCTTGTTACTGAGAATGCCATACTTATTTCCAATGAAAAAACCTTGCGATCTCGTCTGAAGGGCTTAGTTGGGGACACATTCGATGACGCCATGGACCGATTGGGAAATAGTTGTTCGTCTTTTATTCGGCATCTTGTTTCTCAAAAGGAAGGTAGTCATATTATTTGACTACCTTAATTCATTTATGAATCCCATAATCTTTAAGATTCTATTTTAATCTTTACTTATTCAATTGTTATGCGGTTAAGAGAAAAGCTTCGCTCTGTTATTTCTACTCTCAAGTCAGACAACTCTAAACTTCGCAAAGAAAATGGGTCGCTTGCCCTTCCAAATTAGCTTTATTCAAAGAATAAGAGAGGCGAGATATATCATTACTTAATGAGTCTTGACTCTGAGCTAACACGATGTTTTCTTTAGACAAATTATTTATTTGGTCGGCAGCATATGTATGAAGACTATTTAAGTAGTTATATTGCTCCATCCAAGCGTCTCTCTCAACACGAACTTCTTCACCAATGGATTCCAATTGATATATCTCCATTGTTCGTTTTCGGTTTTGGGCTTGAAGAGCAGACAAGGGTTTGAGATAAAAAAAAAAAAAAAAAAAAAAAAATTGATGGGGTGGCGAGAGTATACCTTTTAAAACCTCATTCTTCCTGCGAAGATTATCACGGTCTAGCGAGATGTTGTGAAATTTTTGATTTTCGAGGTGGAAACTGTTACATCTCTCAGTCATAGCTTGGAGATCATTCCTCAATCTAGTGATTTCTTGAACCAAAGATGCTTGCGAAATCCTATCGGGACCAAGATGTTTACTTAGAATCTCGCAAACATCAGACTTGACAGGGTCGACGGAAGTTTCTTGGCATCATTCACAAGATCTGAAAGGACTTTGAGAGCCACTTCTATCCCTTCCAAGTTTTCTTTGGTAAGAGGGATTTGCTCGGAGGAAGAAGCAATAATAGCAATGGAAGGAGGAGACGGGCCATCTTTCATCAAGGCAGCGTCACGGGGAAAGGAAGTCTCGGGAAGGATGATGGCTGGAGAAATGTCAGAGGCATGAATAGTAGGATTATTATGAGGAGCTTGATCTGCGAAGAGTTCAGGCATAGGAATGCTGTCATTAGTAATGTTCTCGCGAGAATCAGCCAAGAAATCATCTTGCGATGATCTTGCAACCGGAGAAGAAGGTGTAAAGGAGGAAAGGAAACACTGGGAGTAAGGCTTGGGTTGGCGAAGTCTTTTTAGGAGTTTTGTCAATACTTCCATCATCCTGAATAACAAGTTAAATAAGAAACGAGAGGCAACAATATATTGTTAATAAAAAACAAATGTTTCTTAAATACCTTGTCACTGCAGGCTTTCTCTTTGAAGCCATAGATTTTACTCGCGAAGAGGGCTTTGATTGCGCAAGGGATTCTTGTTGAAGTAGATTTCGACGAAGACGAAAGAAAGAAGAGGGTCCTTCACGGTAAATTTAGTTAAGTTTGGTTCTTGCTAAATAACAATGGCGAAGAAAACTACAAAATTAATCATACCGGTGTGATTTTAACAAAGAAAGATAATCTCAAAATTAATCAACCACAAAATCGGTCGAGATATGGCAAGATTAACAAACCTAGACGCCATGAGAACGACAACCGATAAAAATGGTAAAGAAGATGGTGAGAGAAAATAAGAGTGACACTTGGAATGATGAAGAAGAAGGACACTTGCGATTTATGAAGAAGATGAAAAAGAAAAGGAAAATTCTTCACGGGGACACTCCTATAAATAGACGAGAAAAATATTACGACCGGATAACATTAAATGCACCTAAAGGGGTAAATATAGACACGTGTAAACGGTCACTACTAAATCCAAGAAAACCAGGCAAAAGGAACTTCAGTAGGATCCAAATATCGCACAACATATTTCCTAATAAACGAGAAGGGGCATATGGACAACTATATATGCCCCTGTACCAACGATTGTAAGAAGAAGTGGGAGACTTGCTGGAGAAATGAGGAATGAAACAGGAGAATCGTCAAGGATGAATATGAGAAATGATGGAGAAAATCAAAATCAGCCACCGATCTCCCCGGTAGCAAACGCGGCCGTGGATTATGATAGAGTAAGTGTACATACTTGGAGGTCGATTCTCAAGACGAGAGGGAAGAGGAGCGGCGGTGGTGAACAATGGACAAGGAGGAGGAGAGCAAGGAATGAATGGAGAAATGAATCCGAGAAACGAAGAAATCGCGGCGTTAGAAAGATTGAGACAAACAATACATGAAGAGAGACGACTAGAGGCGAGAGGAACGAGCAAACTTGACAAGACAGAATCATGAATTGAGGATGGAAAATATGAGATTGCAAAATAGGAGATCAAGTAGTGTGAGATCAAGTTCAAGATCGATTAGGGAAGAAAGAAGGAGAGTTTTACCAACGAAAGTGCCAAGAAGAAAACCAACAAGAAACACAAAATCCAAGCACAGAGCATGGCGAGAGAAGAGGGAAATGGAAGATCGTTATATTCCTCGGCCCGAAAATCTTCAAGATGAGCGGAATAGGGAGAATCAAGGAAACATGCAACTCCAAGGGCTGAATGACCCAGCTGCTGAAGGGAGAATAATCTTGCACGGGAGAGAGGAATTGAGAAGAAACCGAGAGATTGAGGATGACATTGAGAGGCACTACATTGAACAAGCACGGCTAGATCGCGAGAGAGAAAGGATAAGAGCAGAAATGGAAAATCAAGAGATGGAAGAGGCAATCCGTGAATAACCATGACAACCTAAGGGAAAGAAGGAGGGAACAAAATCGTACCAATAGAAATATTAATGAAGAATATGAGAAGGTGCGATGAGAGCCGAGAGACACCAAGAAGAGAGAATAACAGATATAATGGCGTGCGAATTGAAGAAAGAAATGAAGAAGAGCATCGCGGGGAAAGGAGAGAAGAAAATAACGAGCAAGAAGGTCAAAACAGGCACGAGCGTAGAAGGAGATAGGCGAGCTAAAAAGACCCGGTAGAATCAAATTACGAGGCAAATGAACAAATCTTAAGAGAATCATTTGAAATGAGAGGATTGCTTGAACAATAGAAGGGAAGGAGGAAGGAAACAATTGGGACGAAGCCATCGCGAGAAGCTGCGAAGAATCCCTTCACGCTAGAAGTACGAGATGGGAGGAATACCTCCTAAGTGCAATCTACCCGCATTAACCAACATCTTTGATGGAACAACACTGTGCGATACAACATATCAAGGCTTATATGAGATGTATGTTGCGGTGGGAGAATCATGATGCTATATCTTGTGCAAATATTTCGCATCAAGCCTAATAGAAGAAGCACTAAAATGGTTTGAAGGTCTGCCAAGGAACACAATCACATCATTTAACCATTTACAAGCCACATTCCTGTGAGCATACATAAGTAACAACTCTTCACGACCAGGTATTGAAGATGTATTCGGATTGAAGCAAAGGGTTGGCGAGAGCTTAAGGCAGTTGACAATAAGATGGAGGACCATGTGTGTAAAAATGGCGGGGCGGGTTGAGGAAAGATATCTCATCCTCTCATTTGTGAATGCTCTCTTGCGACTAACTTGTTATACATTCAAATTTTAGAATCAAAAATACAATCACGATGGCGAAGCTGCGAGAGTTACGGGAAGAATATATTGCCTTAGAAGAAAGACGAGAATGAAATGAACTCTTATCCGATCGCGAACACAAGCTCGAATCTTTGCGAACGCAAGCTTGTTGCCTCAATTCATAAATACGGTGGCGAGCACTTAAGGACAAAAGCAAGGAAGGAAGGATGAGGGACAGCGGAAGATAGTAGCCATGGGAAGCCACGACCAAGAAGAGTTTGAACGAGAAAGGAACTACTACAACCGTAACAACAATAATAAGATTGGAGGCTAGATCATGTACAAGAAACTTACGGTGGACGAAGGCAAAATAATCATGCAAGGCGAGAGAAGTCGCGAGAATAGTATGGGAAGAGATTAAGATGCCTCCACCGAATGCTAGTGTGGAAAAGATCTGGGAAGCTATACTTGTGATGGAAAATATACCGGCACCTTGGAACGTGGGAATGGAACCACCACCCGGGCGATAGAAGTCATGAGTTTTGCTCTTATCACCGCTTCCATGGGCATCAAACAAACGATTGTAGAAACATAAAGAGAATTATTCTCGGGATGATTGATCGGGGAAAGGCTGAATCACTTTCTAAAGGGAGAAGAAAAAGGCCGGACATTACCACCACCACCGAGATGCACGAACGAGTGTCGGCGAAAGGAAAGGAAACATTTGTGATAGAAGTCGGAACAAAAGCTAAAAATTTGAATTGCAATTCTATTGTCCACTCATATCGCACAATCGAAGATTTTCACGACAACGTGCTCAGTAGAGTCTTTGCGAGAGATACTAGTGATAAAGAAATAATGAGTCCCAAGAGAACGCCTTGAGATTAGAAAAATGGCAAATTTGAAGACTATCTCTTTCTCTGCGATGAAGTGCCAAAAGGAAGAGAAACACATGATAGCCGTTGGTTGTGAAACTAGAGATTAACCCAAAACCAGTTGATGGAGAAGATGATGAAGCGAGAAAATTGTCGGGCGATCAACCGAATCCTAATCGATCTGGGAAGTTCGGTGAATATTCTTTTTACCATACTTACAAGACGATGGGAGGAAAGGATGAGGATTTGATCCCTCGACATATAAAATATATGGCTTTAATGGCACTGCAAACAAGCCAAAGGGAGAGGTTCACATGAGAATACCTCTACAAGGATTATCAACCGATATTTTATTACATGTGGTTGACGTGGAATCTCCGTATAATGCGGCGATTGGAAGGCCATGGCTTCATGAAATCTTGGGGTCGCATCAACATACCACCAATGTATAAAATTTCCACATCCAAACGGCATTGGTATTATACGGGGAGATTGGAAGGAGTCGCAACAATGTCATGAGGTCGATGTAGAAAAGCTGCGAAGAAAGAAATGCCAAAAGAAAGGGTTGGAAGCAACATGTGAGAGATGAAGCGAGAGAAAGGAAAAAGCGATGGTGGATGCTATAGAAGTAAGGGCCGAACATACCTCGCGAGGTGAATGCCTAGAGACAGTGAATATTATGATAATAAAGAAGCGAAGGGTATGAGGAACAAAAGGCATAAGAAGTGAATAATCAACAAAAGCGGGGAAATAGTAGCAATTGAAGTAATGATGTGCGAGAATCTCGCAATCAAGAGTATATGAGAATTCGGTTAAGAAAGAAAAAGAAAATACAACAAATGAAATGGAATTAGCGAATACTTCGCAAACAAACATCAACAAGTAATGAAACATGAATGATAGAATGATTTAACAAAGATGAATGAGTAAAAGAATGGGACGAACCTTTATGGCGTACACCCTAGTTCGCGAATAACATTTCGTAAGAGGCAAATGTAAGACCTAAAGTGCGTCATATAAGGGGTATCTCTCGACATGGCTCGGGGGAAGGTTACACCGCTCCCGAAGCTGAGTCATGAAAATTTGGGGCTCATGAAAGCCTACCGGAAGAGGTACCTTGGATTCCCAACTAAATATATAAGGTTATACCACAGGTTGGGCGGCCAGGGTCTCTTCCAAGGAGTCGATGTATGCTCAAGGCGCCGAGGGTACACGGTTGAGCCAGAGTGCCCGGGATGGATGAACCTACCCTGGCCATTCTTGGCAAGTCTTGGCATATGTTGCACTCGCCCGAAGAAAACTCCACTTAGGGTGCATCCTCGTAACCATAAACCCTATAGGTATAAGGGATAAGAGGCTGCGAAAAAAAACTGGTTGTTGTTAAGACCGGATGGGAGGAGCTAGTCTTGTATGGCCGATGTTTCGCCTCCTTGAAGGGGCAACCGGGGAGATGATAAGGGCGACGCTCTCCATTAGGGGGAGTGTCAAAACAGACGCAAATGTCATAAGGCTGTGTTTTCGCAAGAGAATTTAGGCTTGTCATATTTGTGCAATGATCCTGCGAGAGGCAATAATACTAACGCGAAGGTAAGGCGAGATCAATGGGTCTTTACACGAAAGTGTACGGACGTCTGCGATTTCGTCGCACGGCGGCAATGTCATGGGGCTTTATATTCGCAAGGATATCTAGGCTTGTCATATTGCCGCAACTAAAACATCTGCGAGAGGCAAAAATACTTGGAAAATGATAAGGCAAGATCAATGGGTCTTTACATGCAAGTGTAAAGACGTCCTGCGATTTTGTCGCAATGAAAGGTGGCAGGGGAGACCTCTAATTAGGGAGGTCTAACTTGGAAGACCACACGAAAATGATAAGGCAAGGTCAATGGGCCCTTGCTTGAAAATGTAAAGGCGGCACTGCGACCTTGTCGCAACAAGAAGAGATAAAATAAAGACTACCGAAACGATAAGGCGAGACAAGTAGGATTCTTGATTTATGAAGATACCCGCGACCTCGTCGCAACGATACATTTCAATAACAATAAAAATATTATCCAACCAAATACATGATGACAACTAAAATCTTCCATCCCGAAGATAAATAACGAGAGGCAAGTATGGGAATGGAAAAGATGGAATATTGTTATTCATCTTCGATGAAAGAGTTATACATCAATAATGTTAGCCAATTATATTACAAAGAAGAACTACCAAAAAAGGGAGTGAAGATTGAATTTAGGGGGAACAATCCAAGAAGTACACTATAATAAAGAGATACGAAAATGTACGAGATATTAGAGCGGCGAAAGAAAACAAAAAGAATTATTTCTTTGGTGATTCTTCTCCTTCATCGATTCTTCGATCCTATTATTCTCATCGCCGAAATTTTCTTCTTCGCTAGCCTCACTATCGAAACGTCCGAGACAAAGGCGATTCTCGGGAACCTTTTCGAAAGCCGGGGATATGAATGCGAGAGGGATATTGTGGTCCTTACAAACATACTCCATGGCTCCATTGCGAAAACGAACGGCATCATTATTAAAATTCGCTACGTCGTTAGAAATTGTTTCTTGACTTGAAATATTTATTCTCGCGAAGGAGAGACTCTTTGCGAAATTGTTCTTTTTCGGTTTCAAGTTCTTCAATTCTCATTTGGAAAATTCTGGCGAGTTGTTCTTTTTGAGATTCAAGCTCTCTAATTCTAACTTGAAGTCTCTTCTCGGATTCTACAAACAAGTAACAACAAGTTAATAATTTACAAGCAATACTACGAAGTAAGAAACGATGAGGTATAATAAGTAACCTTCTCTATCGAGATATCATATCTTTAATCAAGGAAGTATGCTCGGCGTGAAGACTAACATCAACACCTAGGTTATTTCTGGCATTATCTAAAACTTTTGCGGCCCAGGCGAATTCATCATCACTATTAATAACAAGAAGAGAAACGAACTTGCTCTTCTCGCTGCTTAAGTATGGTATTACGATGAAGGAGTTCATCTCGTTCAACTTGCACACCTATAAGAGATTTGTGGAATTCTGCTAACGCTTTGTGCACCTCATTAGTAATGCGATCGTTCTCATCTATGAGATCACTAATTTTCTTCCTTAAAGTCTTGATTTTCTTCTCGGAATCAAGGTACATTCGTTTAAAGCGATTAGTTAAATTTAAACTAGATCTGTGTTCGATCTCTAAGAGATGATATTTGGATTGAAGATCCTTTAATGAAAGGAGGTTAGTTTTATTTGAGAAACTACTTAGAGATTGATTGAGGTGAGTAAGAAGGACATCATCATTCATAGGCTCGGAAATGAATGGAGAAGGATGGATTCTTCGGAGAGATTATATACGTCTGCGAGAATAATAGTCGAGACAAAGAAAAATAAAAGATAGCATGAAAAGGATTTGAGAATTGAAAATTACTATACCATAAAGTTCTTGATTTGAATTCGAAGAGTGATTACTCTCTCCTTTTGGGAGTCCCGGATCGGCTTCTAATTTTTGAATCTTATCGCGAGATGACGCGGCTTCAACTTCCGGCTCTTGGGTCTTCTTGTTCAATTGTAAATTTCTCTTTTCAAGATTATTGCGTCTTCTCTCGAGATCCGAGGCAACTACAAAAGTTTTTCCAACCTATGAAAGAAGATAGAAAAGCCGTTAATACATATATATTTAAAAATTTAAAATTAACGGGGAAATATGACCGCATGCATACCAAAGACCCAAGTGCGTTCAAGAAGTCGGGAGACACAATTCTAGAGGCTCCATTGAAAGAATTATTGCCCTCTAGTAAAGCGGCATTACACACATTTGCGAGAGCCCCATGAAGGGAAGCTAGGGGAGCATCTCCCATTCCTTGGAAAGAGTCTCGAGAAGATGCTAGATAACGATCCATAGGAGAACAGAGCCAATGGAATCTCTTTAGCGAGAGAGGATTCGAATCATGGTTATCCTCGTCGGAAGATTTGGAGCTTGAGATAAGGCGAGAAGAAGGCGAGTCTTTCGCTTCTTAGTTAATGGAGCGGAAGATTTATCTTTGCGAACGACGGTTTTACCCTTACTTCTAATCTTCGCGGCTACGGCTTCTTCACTCCAACCTTCACATACGGTTAAAGATGAAAAACAGAGGCAACCTTCGCATACGGTTAAAGATAAGAAACAGAGCAACAATATTGTTTCAAATAACAAAGGAAATGTTTCTTACTTCACCCGCGATCGAAGTATCGTCAGTACTCTCCAACGGATTATCCTTGTAGCTTCTTCTCGATTTGGCGATCTGAAAAATTCCACAAACTCGGCAAACATAAAAAGAAAGTTGCGAAGGCAAGATTTGAAGTGGAAAACATACCTCTTTTGCCTTATCGAGGCCATTTGAATTCCCAAGGATGATATCTGCGAGATTCGCAGGAAGAATATGCGAGCCGCGATGTAAGGGCCATTTAAAATCAAGGGTACAACCCACCACTTCTCATCCTTGGAGTGGCGAGGGTAGTATTATTGCCGGGTGCCGGTCAATATCTTGCATGAGTAATTTATCCTCGGGGACATTATCCTTCTTTTTCGGGCGAATGCCTTGTGAGATTTCGCATTCCTCATCTTTATCAGCATAATTTTCAAAAAAGTTCTCTCTGAGTGTATTTCTCGTGACAAATATTTCCAAGTTTTTCGAAATCGGGGTTTCTAACGGTATTAGGGTATAAAGATCCTTTGCCGGCACCACGGTTCGCGAACTCAAGCATTAGGCGAATGCAATCGCCACTCAATGGATAAACGGCAGAGAATTTTTTTCATGGGCCAAGATTTCATAAAATAAAGGCATCTCGGGATTGTATAAGGGAATGGGAAGTCCTGCGAGAAGTTGACCTAGCGAGACTATAATTTTTTGATCATCACATTGATGATCGAGAAAACAACTTTGCGAAAGAATAGATGAAGATTCTTGATCGGGAATGGTTGATAGAGTAAAACCCTTCTCGAGCAACTTCTGTTGAACTTCATCAAAAGAAGATTTGTATGCACGACTAATGAAAGCCATTATCAGTATGGGAATGGAAGGGAGGTTGGAGATTAGGATCAGCGTTAGAAGGGATGAAGAAAAGAGTTCTGATAGCAGGAGCGCAAATTGCGGAAGGAGAGAGTCAAGAAAAGTTGCAGAGAAAAACTAAAGGAAGAAAAGAGGAGGAAAAGAAAGCTATATATAGAAAAATCAAAAAATATTCTTGAGAAAAACGAGGGCATTTAATGCGAGAAGAGACACGAACGGTCGAGAATAAACGATTGGAAGAGACGTGTCAAGAAAAGACTTTAATGGTCAAAATTTGTAGTAATAGCACGGAGGCCGAAACAAATAAAGATAAGTAGTTGCGGCAAATCAAAATATTGATTCTCATGACATTCTCTCCCTCGCGAGAGAGATGTAAGGAGAGACAGAGACGGAACTTCATATATATACTACAAAGAAGCTTGGAACTTCGCTAAAAGAATAGAGGCAAGTACGTACTTTTCAAGAAAAATATTCTTTCGCTCGTTCCTTCACCAATTGAAACCAAGGATTATTACAACAATGAATTTTTCCTTCAAATCGCTCTTCAAGCAATATTCAAGGAAAAAGAGGCAAGATGTAGGATCATAATATCGCAACGGACAAGGTTCGCGGGATTAATAAACGACGGTGTCGCGAGGGAGTCGCGAGGGAGCTAAAATAAACGACGCGATGAATAACGACAAACAAAACAATTGGAAGACATGAAACACAGCGAGGGTTAAGAAGTGTCGCGAGAATGAATATTCGTGCACTTGCGACACTTCGCGAGACATTCCCGAAAATAAAGGATAGCTTAGTCATGTCATCCACTATGTATTACCCTATATAAAGGGCTAAATGAGTCTGTTGAAGGAGAGATCTTTTGAATTGTGAAGCAAGTCATGAGGAGAGAAAGTTTAAGAGCGCTTTAATTTCCAAGTGTAATTCTATTGTCTTGTGTAAACATTTCATCGAATCAATTAATAAATATTCTTGATCACACATCTTTCAATGGATTAGTCAAGCAAAACTGAGTAAGGGGTGTAGTGTGGGATTTCCAGCAACTACATATGATAGAGAAATGAGGAATTAAAGAGAGAAGTAGTTGCAGATGTAAAAATTAAAGAGACTTGCTGGAGAAATGAGGATAATATCTCTAATCATCTGTCTGGCTCAGTTAGCAGGTCTTTTGGGTCTCCATACTCTTCTTCTACATCCATCATCTCATCTATCGCTTCATCTTCTTCCAAGGGAAATTCTTGCTAAAAGTCTGCGACAACTTTGTGACTTAGTTGAGGATAATATCTCATACTTGAGCTTACAATGGCTTATTTGAGCATTCCATCTTTCAACTCTTCCCGATCTTTTGAGTGTTTCATCACCACTCAATTGGTATTTTAAGTGACTACCTTGATAGTATGCGCTTGAAAATATATGCGAAGCTTGAATGTTGCATAAACTAATGCCGGGATTAATTTTTCGATCTTGAATAATTTCTTTCATGGCATTAAAAGTTTTTTGATATAGTAAATTGGTTTTTCTACACTGCGTCCGTTCGCAGTGAAACCGCACTTAAGGCATGTGAAGTTGTCGCGAGGTATATTAATAATTCCTCTCTGGGTCTCCGCATTCCGCATAATGGATATATCCATTAAATGCTCTTTTTGATCCCTTGTAAAGCCTTTTCACATTCGTCCGTCCACTTAAACTTCGATCCTTTTTCGAAACGCTGAAAAAGTGTTTACACTTATCGGATGACCGCGAGATGAACCTTCCTAGTGATGCTAACAACCCATTCAAACTTTTGAACATCCTTTCTTGTCGCAGGTGTCGGCATATCGCGAATCGCTTTTACTTTCTCCTCCGGTCAACATGTATTCCTTCCTTTGATACAATGTAACCCAAGAACTTCCCGACGCAACTCCGAAGGTACATTTTTCTGGATTTACTTTGATGTTAAAACGCCTCATCTGCTCAAAATTTCTTTCGGGTCTCGCACGTGATCTTCTCGCCTTCTTACTTTTTACCAAAGATGTCATCTACGTATACCTCTAGTGTTTTATGTATCCATTCTGCGAATACCTCTTCTACCATCCTTTGATACGTTGCTCCGGATTTCGCAGACCAAACGGCATTTTAGTATAGCAAGATAATCCTCTTGGAGCGAAGAAAGCAAAAGTGTGCTCTTGATCTTCCTCGGCGAGAGGAATCTCAGTTGTAACCTTTGTACCCGTCCCGAGATGATACTCTTTCATACCCTACGGCCGATTCGACTAGTTGTGGAATATCTGGCAATGGAAAACTGTCTTTAGGGCAAGCTTTATTTAAATCAAGTGAAATCAATGCAAATCCTTATTCCCTTGTTCTTCTTTGGAACTATAACCATATTCGCTATCCATTCGGGATATTTTGCTTGTCTAATAATTCCCGCATCCAAAGATCTTCTGCAGTTCTTCTTCTATCTCGAGGGTGATATGTCATTGCTATCTTTCTAATTCTTTGTTTAAATGGCTTCACATTTTTATCAATTTCTAACTTGTGACAAGCGATCGACGGATCTATACTGGCATTTCATCCATATCCCACGCGAAGATGTCTTTATAATCTCGCAACAGATCGACAGTTCTTTTCTCTTCATCTTTTCCATGTTAGTTCCAATCTTTAGCATCTTGGGTTTTCCTTAGTTCCAATATTCACTTCTTTGGTTTGTTCTCGCGCGACGTAACCGGCCTTCGGTTCTCCCATAGGGGTTGGTCCTTTTGGTTCTTTCGCAAGATCATTTTCTTCTCCCGAGGTCTCGCTAGGTATGCCTTTTCCTTCCTTTGCTCTTATCATATAAACTCTAAACTCTTCTTCTTAGCCACCTCGCCATCTTTTGCGATACTTTGATATATTCTTTCGCTTGTTTACTTGTTCCTCGCAACACTTTACTTCATTTTGATAATATATTCTTCCTTTAGTAGCATCCCCTTTGATCTTGCCAATTCCAGGTGGGTGTAGGAAACTTGATACATTGATGAAGCGTCGACGCCACGACTTTTATTGCATGTACCCATGGTCTTCCTAGTAATATGTTGTACGGTGATTCCATATCCACTACACTTAATGTCACCGTGTTTCAATTCCTCCTAACGGAATACGTATTCTTATCTCCCCTTTAACTTTTGTTACGGATTTACCAAAACCTTGAATATTGTATGCCGCGAAAATCATATCTTCGTCTTTATATCCCATCTTTTTGTAAGCGTGATAGAACATAATGTTCACCAGACTCCCTGTATCGATTAAAACTCCATTCACCACCCATGTTTTCACCGTATTCACCGATTCCTCTCCTTCCTTATACGCGTTTATTGTGATCACCCAAGGAGATGTGTGATCCAAATTTTCTTTGGATATTTCCCCCGCCGTGAATGTTATCTCTTGCTTTTCCCAATCCTTCAAAGGTGATGCCATTTCTCTATCCAGTAATCTTCTTTCCTTCAAATCCCGTTTGTGTATTCTTCCTTTGATACTTTCATGAAATTCGCTAATCATTACTCTTGTGTATGCATGCTTTGCATGCCATATCTTTTTCATCCGATTTAAGATTTTCCTTTCTCATTTTCCTGATTCAAACAACTTTAATTGCAATCTTCTCTCTTTTACAAATGATCCTCCCTGTTTCTAGCGCATATGGAAACAGGGAGAAATGAGAAATGAAATGATAAAAATTAAAAATCTTTAGAATTAAAGATTTTTCTCCCAAACCTCTTTTTTGGTTGTCGGGATTATGACCTCTGTTGGGAGTACTGCTTCAACTCCATAAGTTAAGCAAAAAGGAGACATTCCCTGTGGCTTCTCTTCTAGTTGTATTATAAGCCCATACCGCATTGTGTACTTGTTCGCACCATCCCTTATTGTGTCCTTCCAACTTTTTCTTCGTATATCGGCAATCGTTTTATTTGTTGCCTGCTTTGCCGTTAGCTTGCGGATATAATGGAGTTGATTTCCCACATCTTATCTCGAAATGCATTAAGCGGCAACTCTATATTTTGCCCTTCAAATCGCTTCCCATTGTCGATACCAATTGTGCGGGAATCCCAAATCTGCATATAATGTTTTCAAATATGAAAGTAAAGACATCCTTATCGCGAATATCTTTGGACCGCTTTCACCTCTGCCCATTTTGTGAAATAGTCCGTTGCGACGATTAAGTACCTTCTTTGTCCTGTTCTGGTAAAAATGGTCCTACAATATCTAAACCCCACTTTCCAAAAGGCCACACACTTGTGGAAGAATTTAACAGCGCCCACGGCGCGTGTATCTTTTCCCATGTCTTTGATGAGTCCTCATGAGCGTCTTGATATTGTTCTTGCGTCCTCATGCATATATGGCCAATAATATCCTTGCGTCTTTGCCTTGTATGCCAAAGATCTCCCGCCGCTATGATTTCCAAAGATCCCCACTATGCAAAGCATCTTCAATATGGTTTCTCCTTCTTTCCTTGTTAGACATCGAAGCGAAGGCCCATCAAAGATCGCCGATAAAGCACGCCATCTCGTAATTCATAATTTGTTGCCCGCTCTTTAACTTGTGTGCCTCCAATCTATTTTTGGTACCTCTCCTTTCATTAAGTACGCGTGAAGTTCTACTCTCCGGTCTTCCTCGCGACATTGCATTTCATCTACTACCATCATTATATCTCACTTCTTGTTCTTCCTCTTTATTAATTGATGGCGCCGGTGAGTGTACGTATTTTGATATTCCTCGCGGTCGGGTCTGTCATCATACTTGATATAAAGGCAAAAGCATCTGCGAGTCTATTATCTCTCCTTGATATGTGCCTCCATTTTATTTTCTTACAATTCTTCGACATGCTTCTTATACTTTTTCAAAGATGGATTATTTGTAGTGTATTTCTCTATTACCCCGGTGAATTGCTAGTTGCGAATCACTTTGGTAATCCTTATATTCTCCAATTTCATTTCTATTGCAAGTCGCAGAGCATGTATTATAGCTTCATACTCTGTTTCATTATTCGTGGATTCAAACTCCAATCTAAAAGAGAAAGCTAACTTATTGCCTTCTGGTGAAATCATAACAATTCCCACTCCATTTCCTTCTCCATTTGATGATCCATCTACTAATATTTCCCATCTCGTCTGCTCGGTTAGCGGGTCTTTTGGGTCTCCATACTCTTCTTCTACATCCATCATCTCATCTATCGCTTCATCTTCTTCCAAGGGAAATTCAACTAAAAAGTCTGCGACAACTTTGTGACTTAGTTGAGGATAATATCTCATACTTGAGCTTACAATGGCTTATTTGAGCATTCCATCTTTCAACTCTTCCCGATCTTTTTGAGTGTTTCATCACTGACTCAATTGGTATTTTCGTGACTACCTTGATAGTATGCGCTTGAAAATATATGCGAAGCTTGAATGTTGCATAAACTAATGCCAGGATTAATTTTTCGATCTTCGAATAATTTCTTTCTGCGGCATTAAAAGTTTTGCTGATATAGTAGATTGGTTTTTCTACACTGCGTCCGTTCGCAGGTAAAACTACACTTAAGGCATGTGAAGTTGTCGCGAGGTATATTAATAATTCCTCTCCTGGTTCTCGCTACGCATAATGGATATATCCATTAAATGCTCTTTGATCCCTTGTAAAGCCTTTTCACATTCGTCCGTCCACTTAAACTTGATCCTTTTTTTTCGAATCGGCCGAAAAAGTGTTTACACTTATCGGATGACCGCGAGATGAACCTTCCTAGTGATGCTAACAACCCATTCGACTTTTGAACATCCTTTCTTGTCGCGGTGTCGGCATATCGCGAATCGTTTTACTTTCTCCGGGTCAACATGTATTCCTTCCTTTGATACAATGTAACCCAAGAACTTCCCCGACGCAACTCCGAATGTACATTTTTGGATTTACTTTGATGTTAAAACGCCTCATCCGCTCAAAAATTTCTTTCGGGTCTCGCACGTGATCTTCTCGCCTTCTTACTTTTTACCGGCATGTCATCTACGTATACCTCTAGTGTTTTATGTATCCATTCTCGCGAATACCTCTTCTACCATCCTTTGATACGTTGCTCTAGCATTTCGCAGACAAACGGCATTTTAGTATAGCAAGTATAATCCTCTTGGAGCGAAGAAAGCGGTATGCTCTTGATCTTCCTCGGCGAGAGGAATCTGGTTGTAACCTTTGTGCCGATCCGAGAGATGATACTCTTTCATTCCCTGGCGTTGATTCGACTAGTTGTGGAATATCCTGGCAATGGAAAACCTTGTCTTTAGGGCAAGCTTTATTTAAATCGTTGAAATCAATGCAAATCCTTATTCCCTTGTTCTTCTTTGGAACTATAACCATATTCGCTATCCATTCAGGATATTTTGCTTGTCTAATAATTCCCGCATCCAAAGATCTTCTGCAGTTCTTCTTCTATCGAGGGTGATATGTTGTTGCTATCTTTCTAATTCTTTGTTTAACCGGCTTCACATTTTTATCAATTTCTAACTTGTGACAAAGCGATCGACGGATCTATACCAGGCATTTCATCCATATCCCACGCGAAGATGTCTTTATAATCTCGCATACAGATCGGCGTTCTTTTCTCTTCATCTCGCTTCCATGTTAGTTCCAATCTTTAGCATCTTGGGTTTTCCTTAGTTCCAATATTCACTTCTTTGGTTTGTTCTGCACGCGACGTAATCGGCCTTCGGTTCTCCCATAGGGGTTGGTCCTTTTGGTTCTTTCGCAAGATCATTTTCTTCTCCAGGGTCTCGCTTAGGTATGCCTTTTCCTTCCTTTGCTCTTATCATGTAAACTCTAAACTCTTCTTCTTTCTTAGCCACCTCGCCATCTTTTTGCGATACTTTGATATATTCTTTCGCTTGTTTACTTGTTCCTCGCAACACTTTACTTCATTTTGATAATATATTCTTCCTTTAGTAGCATCCCCTTTGATCTTGCCAATTCCAGTGGGTGTAGGAAACTTGATACATTGATGAAGCGTCGACGCCACAGCTTTTATTGCATGTACCCATGGTCTTCCTAGTAATATGTTGTACGGTGATTCCATATCCACTACACTTAATGTCACCTGTGTTTCAATTCCTCCTAACGGAATACGTATTCTTATCTCCCCTTTAACTTTTGTTACGGATTTACCAAAACCTTGAATATTGTATGCCGCGAAAATCATATCTTCGTCTTTATATCCCATCTTTTTGTAAGCGTGATAGAACATAATGTTCACCAGACTCCCTGTATCGATTAAAACTCCATTCACCACCCATGTTTTCACCGTATTCTCCGATTCCTCTCCTTCCTTATACGCGTTTATTGTGATCACCAGTGGAGATGTGTGATCCAAATTTTCTTTGGATATTTCCCCCGCCGTGAATGTTATCTCTTGCTTTTCCCAATCCTTCAAAGGTGATGCCATTTCTCTATCCGTAATCTTCTTTCCTTCGAAATCCCGTTTGTGTATTCTTCCTTTGATACTTTCATGAAATTCGCTAATCATTACTCTTGTGTCTCTCTTTGCATGCCATATCTTTTTCATCCGATTTAAGATTTTCCTTTCTCATTTTCTGATTCAAACAACTTTAATTGCAATCTTCTCTCTTTTACAAATGATCCTCCCTGTTTCTAGCGCATATGTAGTTGCGGAAATCCCACACTACACCCCTTACTCGGTTTTGCTTGACTAATCCATTGAAAGATGTGTGATCAAGAATATTTATTAATTGATTCCATGAAATGTTTACACAACAATAGAATTACACTTGGAAATTAAAGCGCTCTTAAACTTTCTCTCTCCTAATGACTTGCTTCACAATTCAAAAGATCTCTCCCCTTCAATGAGACTCATTTAGCCCTTTATATAGGGTAATACATAGTGGATGACACTAAGCTATCCTTTATTTTTTAGAATGTCTCGTGAAGTGTCGCAAGTGCACGAATATTCATTCTCGCGACACTTCTTAACCCTCGCCAGGTTTCTTGTCTTCCAATTGTTTTGTTTGTCGTTATTCATCGCGTCGTTTATTTTAGCTCCCTGCGACTCCCTCGCGACACCGTCGTTTATTAATCCCGCGAACCTTGTCCGTTGCGATATTATGATCCTACAAGAATATCAAAATTGATGTATGTATTGCTACAATTATCAAAATTAATATTTTCACCAAGAAGTGCAACACTTGATTTCTCGTCTTCATTAGAATCATAGCTGTCAGACATTTCATCAAGAGTTAATGCAAGACCTTTGTTCCCAGTGTATTTTTTACGATTTGGGCACTCGTTTGCAAAATGACCAAATCCTTTACACTTAAAGCACTTAGGCATATCCTCGTCATCAGTTTCATCAGTATCCTTATTTTTAGGAGGAACACGATTATGAGGTTTGCCTGATGCTTTAGGATTATCTCTGGAGAACCGTTTACTTCTCTTCAACAGAAGATCCCTAAACTGTCTTATGATCACTGAGACCGATTTGTCAAGATCTTAATCTGATGAATCAGTCTCAGAGTGATCGTCTTCAGAGATATACACTTTTTTACTTTTATCAAGTAATTTAGTGTTTTTTAGTGCTTTGAACGCAACATCCTTATATTTGGATGAATTCTCATGATTAAAGATCTTAAGCTTTCCAACCAATGTATTTCTGGAGAGATTATCTAGGTTATTCCCCTCAACGATGGCATGCTTCTTAGAGTCGTATCTAGATGGAAGCGATCTGAGAATTTTCATCACAATGTCCTTTTCAGGAATAGTCTTACCCAATGCAAAAGATGCATTAACAATTTCAGACACTTTGTGATTAAACTCATCAAATGTTTCTTCATCTGCCATACGAAGGTTTTCCAACCGGAATTAAGGTTTTGAAGCCTAGCTTCCTTTTCACTGGTATTTCCTTCAAATACGGTTCTAAGATATCCCAAGCTTCTTTAGATTTAGTGAAATTTGACACATGGTGCTGAAGATTTGGGGTAATGGCATGTATGATGGGATTCAAACCGTCAGAATTTTGCTTTGCAGCAAGTCTCGGCAGGACTGTATTCACCAATATTCTTGGGAACATTTACATTTCCAACTGCACAACATATACCCATGATTGAAAATCACGTGCTTGAAGAAAAGCTCGCATAGCAATTTTCCACCATAAGTAATTAGAGCCATCGAAGACTGGGGGTACGTTGATATAGATAGCACCTCTGTCCATAAAGTCAGATCGCTACAACACAGACTTGTAAGGTCTTGAACGTGTTTGCCTGATCTGATACCAATTGAAAAAGCGGGGGTATAACAACCACACCCAATATTTCACTTAGAAATCTGTATGGACAAACTCCAATATACTTTCAAGAGAATCAACTAAACTCAATATTAATAAAGTATATCAAAGAGTTATATCTCTCTTTCTTGATTCAATTCTTCTCAAGCAAATAGAAATCTGCGAGTCAAATTGAATACAAGAGAAATCACTTGAGCGGTACCAAAGACCAATGTTCAAGGATCAATCAATTTCAATCAACAACCAAAGGTCGGATTTCCAATTGATTGATTCAAGCGCACAACCTGTGATATTTCAATTATATAACAAAATATAATGCGGAATAGAAATAACACAGACACCAGAATTTTGTTAACGAGGAAACCGCAAATGCAGATAACCCCCGAGACCTAGTCCAGATTGAACACCACACTGTATTAAGCCGCTACAGACACTAACCTACTACAAACTAACTTCGGTCTGGACTATAGTTGAACCCCAATCAATCTCACACTGATTCAATGTACAGTTGCGATCCTTATGTCTTTGATCCCAGCAGGATACTACGCACTTGATTCCCTTAGCTGATTTCACCCACAACTAAGATTTGCTACGACCCAAAGTCGAAGACTTTAATAAACAAATCTGTATCACACAGAAAAGTCTACATAATAGATAAATTTGTCTTCCACAGATAAACCTACAAGTTTTGTTCCATCTTTTGATAAATCAAGGTGAACAGGAACCAATTGATAACCCTGACTTATATTCCCGAAGAACATCCTAGTATTATCAATCACCTCACAATAATCCTAATCGACGCAGCGAAAAATGATATTCTGGAATCACAAACGATGAGACGAAGATGTTTGTGATTACTTTTCTATCTTGCCTATCGGAGATAAATATCTCAAGCCAATCGTTATGATTGTACTCAAAACGATAGAATCAGCAAGATCAGATCACACAATTACGAGAAAGTAGTATCGGTCTGGCTTCACAATCCCAATGAAGTCTTTAAGTCATTAACCTGGTTTAAGAAGAAAACCTAAGGTTAAAGGAGAATCGACTCTAGCTAATACAACTAGTATCACACGGAAGGTGTGGGGATTAGGTTTCCCAGTTGCTAGAGTTCTCCCTTATATAGTCTTTCAAATCAGGGTTTGCAATCAATGTTATCTTGGTAACAAAGCATTCAATATTCACCATTAGATGAAAACCTAGTTAGATTCAAGCTAATATCTTTCAAACGTTGGATCGAAAACTTAGCTTGTTACACACAAATGAAATGTACTATTTTGGGTTTATGTAACCGTACCCAAACATGAACATTTGTTGGTTCAACAATAGTTAACCAAATGGTTAGCCATATGAGCACTTTCATATCAACCATATTCTTCTTCACCATAACTAGTTCAAATGACTCAAATGAACTAGTTAGAGAGTTGTTCAATTACAAGGAAATCTTATGTAACTACACAAGACACAATCGAAGCAAAAACGATTTGATTCACTCGAATCGGTTCATGAACTATATAGCCACGGTTTGCATTTTGCATTCCTTAGTTTTTATAAATGAGTTCACAAACAATCGTTTTTAGATATAACCAACTCAAGTTCGCAAACTTAGTTCGCGGACTTAAGTTCCCGGAAGGAGTTCTCAAACTCCAGCAGAATTTCTTGGGAAGAGAACTTCCGATAGTTCGCGGACTTAGCTCACGGCTCTGATTCCGGTTCTCTTGATCGACAAAGTGCGCAAACTTCGGTTCAAGGAAAAAGGACTTATACATATATTTGTTTCCACACAATGCTTATATCCAGCATTGGTTATATGATCTAAACTCTCATTTCAATCATTGAAACATTCTTAGAGGACATTCCGTCAAAGTAAGCAATTTTCAAAGTGATTGAAATGTATCATGACTTTCTGTTGATGGTGGTTTTTAGCTTAGGGATAAAATCGTAAAACCGTACATCTGGCATGACGTCACTATGACCAATAGCGCATTTATTGAAACAATCAGCGTATTTACGTAATAATTACCAGGGTACCTTTTTTTTATATACATGTGTCATGTTCCACGACAGAACCCTTAGTATTAACCGATATCACCTATGTATACACCTAACCCTAATTCTCCCACTGTGCCAATGGAAAACCATGCCAGCCACGTCTCTGCGCCAAGGCATGCCAACCATGCCAGCCGCACCACCGTGCCAATGGCAAACCATGCCAGCTACGTCTCCGCGCCCAGGGATGCCAACCATTCCAGCCGCACCACCGTGCCAATGGCAGACCATGCCAGCCACATCTCTGCGCCAAGGCATGCCAACCATGCCAGCCGCACCACCGTGCCAATGGCAAACCATGCCAGCCGCACCACCGTGCCAATGGCAAACCATGCCAGCCACGTCTCTGCGCCAAGGCATGCCAACCATGCCAGGCCGCACCACCGTGCCAATGGCAAACCATGTCGGCCACGTCTGCTGCGCCAAGGCATGCCAACCATGCCCGGCCGCACCACCGTGCCAATGGCAAACCATGCCAGCCACGTCTCTGCGCAAGGCATGCCAACCATGACAATGCCGCACCACCGTGCCAATGGAAAACCACGCCAGCCACGTCTGTGCGCCAAAGCATGCCAACCATGCCAGCCGCACCACCGTGCCAATGGAAAACCATGCCAGCCACGTCTCTGCGCCAAGGCATGCCAACCATGCCATCCGCACCACCGTGCAAATGGCAAACCATGCCATCCACGTCTCTGCGCCAAGGCATGCCAACCATGCCAGCCCCACCACCGTGCCAATGGAAAACCATGCCCGCCCACGTCTGCGCCAAGGCATGCCAACCATGCCAGCACCACCGTGCCAATGTCAAACCATGCCCAGTACGTCTGCGCGCAAGGCATGCAAACCATGTCAGCCGCATCATCGTGCAAATGGCAAACCATGCCAGCCACTTCTCCACGCCAAAACGAATGGTTGCAATAATCAACGGCTACCCTTCTCTTTGAGATACAGATCTTAGCCGTCCAAGTGCGCCACCTGAAGAATGGCAACTTGCGGCCCAAAGCTAAAACACACGGTTTGCGCCTAAACCCTAATTTGGCCGCGCCTACTCTTTGAAAAGGCCATGACTCAACGCTGGCTGCTAAAATGAAGGGTTGCAATAATCAATGGCTACCCTTCTATTTGAGATGTAGATCTCGACCATACAAGTTCGCTACCTGACGCATGGCAACTTGCGGCCCAAAGCCAAAACACACGGTTCGCACCTAAACCCTAATTTGGCCGCGCCTACTCTTTGACAAGGCCATGACTCAACGCTGGATGCTAAAACGAAGGGTTGAAATAATCAACGTCTACCCTTATCTTTGAGATGCATATATCGACCACACAAGTTCGCCACCTGACACATGGCAACGTGCGGCCCAAAGCCAAAACACACGGCTTGCACCTAAACCCTAATTTGGTCGCGCCTACTCGTTGACAAGGCCATGACTCAACGCTGGATGCTAAAACCAAGGGTTGCAATAATCAACGGTTACCCTCCTCTTTGAGATGCGGATCTCGACCACACAAGTTCGCCACCTGACGCATAGCAGCTTGCGACCCAAAGCCAAAACACACGGCTTGCACCTAAACCCTAATTTGGCCGCGCCTACTCTATGACAAAGCCATGCTCAACGCTGGCTTCTAAAACGAAGGGTTGCAATAATCAACGACCACCCTTCTCTTTGAGATACAGATCTCGACCACACCAGTTCGCCACCTGACGCATGGCAACTTGCGACCCAAAGCCAAAACACACGGTTTGCACCTAAACCCTAATTTGGCCGCGCCCACTCTATGGCAAAGACATGCTCAACGTTGGCTGCTAAAATGGAGGGTTGCAATAATCAAAGACTATCCTTCCCTCTGAGATGCGGATCTCGACCGTTCAAGTTCGCCACCTAACTTACGACCCAAAGCCAAAACATCACGTTTTGCATCTAAACCCCAAATTTGGCCGCGCCTATTCTTTGGCAAAGCCATGTCAACTCTACCATGGCCACTGGCATGCCTTCATGCCACACGTAACACCTTGCTACACGTTTTTCCATGAAAACACTCGAGACATCTAACACATGTCACAAACTGGGGGATGCTCATAAAGGGTATTGGTTTGGCGGTTTACAACGTGCGGCGTACACTACGCCCGTTACATGAAAGTGTCGTAAGAATGAGTCGGTTAGTAAATACAAGGAATAATGGTGAAACGCTCCTTTCATTATGGAATATCAATTCCAGGCGTTACCCATTTATCACCTCCTTCCACTTTACTCAGCCGTTCCCATTTTCTATGAGACCAGAGTACGTTATGTTACGACTTGTATAAATATGTCTTACCTATTTCCACTAAACAACAAGTTTTGGGTCAGGAGCATACAACACTCATAAATCACTTGTTAGCTTTCCCATCTGTTAGCTTTCACTTTCTGATACATGTAAAACAACTACTCTTTCAGAATCAACTATTCTGGTCTCAACACTCTCTTCGCTTCCCTCCCCAAAACCAACCCTTCTCCTTCACTTTGTGACCGAAGCAAATCTGGAACGGTCATTTCTTGGATTAGGCCGGATTTGTACAGATTGATCTCTCGAATCTAAAGTACTCCCTTGCAGTACATTGTTTAGGGTTTAGACTCGTTTCTCACCCACAACACACGAAATTACAGAAACCAGCAGAAACTGTTTTCACCCTCAAACACTTTCGTCACTAGGTAAAGATGAACTTGGCCAAAGCAAAAGCTTACCAACACATATTTTGAGAAACAGATAGGCGAGATAAACTCGGCTCGAAATAGCAAATGTGTATAATCAAAGTCTATATAGCAAAACGACTTTTGTTTCAAAATAGGAGATAGAGTAGATAGACTTTTTAGTGATAGATAAGTTCAAGTCTCCACATACCTTTTAGTCGATGAAGATCCACCAGTTCCTTGAGTAGTCCTTCGTCTTGTATGATGATCGACATGGAGTTCTTGAGCTCAACTACACTTTCTATCCTAGTCCGAGACTTAGCTATAGTAGACTAGAAATCAAGACTTATAGTTTTGATCACTAACATTGACAAACATCCTTGAGATAGCAACGCATGCGAGTTCGACCGAGCAATGCTCTAACAGTATGGAAGTATGATTTTTTCAAGCCGTAGGATTTTTTAACCCAAAATATATGGTTTGGAAGTTAAGAACTCCAAACCGTAGGCGTTGTCTACGGTGGGGAAACCAAACCGTATGCATTTTCTACGGTTGGGAAAATTCATACTTTCAAACCGTAGACAGTTCTAAAACTGTTTTTTCAAAAACCTAATTCGATCGATTCCGCCTATCCATGCATTAAAACTAATAAAATTAGATGGGTTTTTGATTTTTACCTTATTGAAGTCATTGCGGGTGGATTAAGTGGTGTTAATCGATAATGAGTTATTTTGAGAATTGACGATTAATCGAAGAAATAGGCGATGGAGGTGATGGGGATGAAGAAAATGGAAGATTTAAATGAAGAGGAATGAAAACAAATTAGTTTTAGGTTTCAATATTTAATAGGTTAACGACATTTTAGTATTTTTCTTATAAATTAGGTCCCCTTATCTTCGTTGTAGGATATTTGAATCCTTAGGAGCCCTCAAAACTCTTTTCTTGGAGCCCCTATAATAGGTTTCTAAATTATTTTTTGTAAATTTTTCTTTGTTTTGTTTCGTTTCAATTTTATTTTAGTTTTCAAATTACTTTTTTTATTATTTTTTAAAATTAAAACAATTTTTAAAGGCCAGATTTATTCCAAAAAAGAAGATGTTGTGATTTTAAGATTTGCCGGGTAGGGGGCAGGAATGAAAATGAAACCTATAAAAAAATTTAACCAGACACAAGGCTACGCACACGCAAATTAATTGTAATCGGTTCAGTTTCTCACATCTCTCTTTATTCCCATTTTTTTGTCATGGTTTTTGTTTCTGTCATTATTTCTCCCCTACTTCATGGGATCATGCAACGCTACACGTGAATTAATTGTTATCGATTCAGTTTCTCACATATCTCTTTATTCCCTTTTTTTTGTCATTTCTCCCCAACTTCGTGTAATTATGCATTCTTGAGAAATAGTTCATGATAATAGGTAAAGAGACAAGAAAAGAAATGGATCGAGAATTAAATATTATTATAAATTTAAGGAAAATGGATAAACATAATTCTATGTAAATTCAGAACCCAACAATTTATATCAAAGAGAAAATTAAATTCTAATGCTAACAGATTTTGCAAGATTAATCTAATTGATTTTAAAGTAATTTTAGGTGTTTATAGTTTTGTTACAAGTTTGGTGAATGACCTTTAATGATATTTTTTTTGAAGTAGTGAACGAAGTAATGTTCTATTGCCCATAGGATTTTCTCTAACGATTAATTATGTTTGTCCCAAAGGGTTGTATGACTTACGTACACAATATTAAAAGATTCGAGGATAAGGACATGTTTATTAACCAACTCCTCAAAACATTTAAAACTGGATCGATTGGTTCGATTCTTCTCAGACAATTACGACCTGTAATAATCGATAGATACATTTGAAACACATATCCTTGCCCGTACCGTTGCGGCACGGGTTGAGACCTGGTTTATTCATAAGGAGGAGAGGAAGGATTATTATAAAAGGGAAAGAAAGGGGACTTAAGAGGACAATTAATTCATCTCTATCTCTCTTTCCTTCTCATTCCCTTTCCATTCACCTCTACAGGGATGTGTTTGTTGTAGCTTGGAATTACTTATCCTTCCCACTTTTACCCTATAAACATTTCGACCACAGTGGGAGAAGTTTAGTCTCTTGCCCAGCAAGTCGCGCCACCCGCCCAATTCTCTTTTTTTTTCGCCTCTCTTTGGCCGCATCTTAGTTTACTTCTCGCCTACCTTGAAAACTCTCCGTCTGCTAAAAAACTCTCTCACTTTTAATCCAAACAACCTCCGCGCTAACCACTGCTGCTTCACCAAATCAGCGTTTCACCTACATCAGCGTCATTCACTACCCTCAACAAGGCGAATTCTTCTTCCTTCTTCTCAGATCAATCATCACTTCTTCTGTGCCCTTTCTGAGGAACAATAAAAGCACCAAATCTGATTCATCAACAATAATCTTGGAGATCAAACGAGACTACCTATGATTTGAAGTGGAAAGCTGGAGAGAGTCATCATCAATAACCAAATCAGGGGATTCATCAACAAAAATCAATCGAACAGATAACTTTAATTTACTTGTTATTATTTACTGCAATAATCAATTGTTTTTCGAAAAAAACATTTTAAGGTTTTCATTAATTTAAACCCGAGTTTCCTTCTATTTTTACGATCTTACTAAACCCAAGATCCAATTTGTTGACATTTTGAGGAAAAAAACTTTAGAATCCCATAAATTTTATGGAGCTGCTCTTCGTTGATAGTTAGTATATATCTCAATCTTTCGTCGTAATTGAAAATTAGACTTCAGTTTCGAAAACAGTGTATCCTAAACTTGAAAACCCGTCAAATAATTTTGAATTTGATTCACTTTCGATTTTTTTCATCTAACCTGCACTTATACCGTATTTAAAACGAATTGCTTTAGTTCTTAAATGTAACAAAGTAATAAGGCATTTAATTGTTAACTTTCAATTACTAATTAAGGAAACGTGGTTCCCTGTTTTCAGAATATGTTAGAGCACTGCTCGGTCGAACTTGCATGCGTTGTTATCTCAAACATGTTTGTCAATGTTAGTGATCAAAACTATAAGTCTTGATTTCTAGTCTACTATAGCTAAGTCTCGGACTAGGATGGAAAGTGTAGTTGAGCTCAAGAACTCCATGGCGATCATCATACAAGACGAAGAACTACTCAACGAACTGGTGGAACTTCATCGACTAAAAGGTAGTGGAGAATTGAACTTATCTATCACTCAAAAGTCTATCTACTCTATCTCCTGTCTTGAGACAAAAGTCGTTTTGCTATATAGACTTTGATTATACACATTTGTTATTTCGAGCCGAGTTTATCTCGCTTATCTATTTCTCGAAATACGTGTTGGTAAGCTTTCGCTTTTGCCAAGTTCATCTTTACCTAGTGACTAAAGTCATGTTATGTTTCAATCACTTTGAAAATGGCTTTGGCGAAAAATGGTTTGTGAATAACAACTATATAACGTCCTCTAACAATGTTTCAATGATTGAAATGAGAGTTCAGATTATATAACCAATGTTGGATATAAGCATTGTGTGGCAACACATATATGTATAAGTCCTTATTCCTTAAACCAAAGTATGCGTACATTGTTGACCAGGAAAACCGGAACAAGAGCTGTGAACTCAGTCCGCGAACTGGCGGAGGTTCTCATCCCGAGAAAATCTGCTGGAGTTTGTGAACTCCTTCTGGGAACTTAAGTACGCGAACTAAGTCCGCTTACTTGAGTTGGTTATATCTAAAGACGATTATTTGTGAACTTATATTTATATTAACTAAGGAATGCTATTTGCAAACCGTGGCTATAAGGTTCATGAATCGATTCGAGCGAATCAAATCGTTTTTGCTTCAATTGTGTCTTGTATACTTCTATAAGATTTATACAATTGAACAACTCTCTACTAGTTCATTTGAGTCATTTGAACTACTTACGTTGAAGAAGAATATGGTTGATATGAAAGTGCTCATATGGCTAACTATTGGTTAACTATTGTTGAACCAACAAATGTACATGTTTGGGTACGGTTACACAAACCTAAAATCGTGCATTTCATTTGTGTGTAACAAGCTAAGTTTTCTATCCAACGGTTGAAATATATTAGCTTGAATCTAATCAGGTTTTCATCTAACGGTGAATATTGAATACTTTGTTACTAAGCTAACATTGATTGTAAACCCTGATTTGAAAGACAATATAAGGGAGAACTCTAGCAACTGGGAAACCTAATCCCCAAACCTCCTGTGTGATACTAGTTGTATAAGCTAGAGTCGATTCTACTTTAACCTTAGTGTTTATGGGTAAAAATCATTTCTGCTGATCTTGGTAATTTCGGGTGTGTGGATGAGAAACGAATATAAACCCTAAACAATGCACTGCTCGGGAGTACTTTTGATTCGACAGATCAATCTGTACAATCCTGGCCTAAACCAAGAAATGGCCGTTCCAGGCTTGCTTCGGTCACAAAGTGAAGGAGAAGGGTTGGTCTTAGGGAGGGAAGCGAAGAGAGTGTTGAGACCAAAATCGTTGATTCTGATGGTGTGGTTGTTTATGACTTGTATCTGAAAGTAGAACTGGCTAGCAGAATGGAAAGCTACCAGGTGATTTCTAGATATTGTGTTGTTGCCGACCAAAACTTGTTGTTTCGTGGTAAATAGGTGAAACCTATTTATACAAGTCATATTGAAACGTACCATGGTCTCGTAGGAAATGGAAATGATTGAGTGGTGGAAGAATAAAGTAACGTGTAACCGTCAGGCATTATGCTTCCATGATGAAGGAAGTGAGTTAGTTTACACCGTTACTTTCATCACCACTAACTATCCCACTTCATGACACTTTCTTATAACGGGCGTATTGCACGCCGCACGATGTAAACCGCCAGACCAATACCCTGATGAGTATCTCCCAAATTTGTGACATGTTTGATGCATCGAGTGTTTTCGTGGAAAACATGTAGCAGGTTGTTATGTGTGGCAAGTCAAAGTCAAGAGACTTACCTTAGGAAAATAGCATGTGATGCTACTAGGCTTGCCTTGGTTGTCCTCCTAAAACTTTGCACAAGTCTGTCAGTTTGGTGGCGAACTTGAATGGCTGAGACTGCATCTCATGAAAAAGGGTAGCCGTTGATTATGGCTACCTTCTGTTGGTGCCTGGTAATGTTACAGTGGCGTTTTTGGTGTACGCCAGTGGCATTGCAGCATGACTGGCATATCCCGTGCATGCCAGTGGCACAGTGGTGTAAGTGGCGTCTGGCGTAGCCATGGCCACTAGATGGTTGCCTGGAACTTGCCGGAAATCTATCAGTTCAGTGAAGAACTTGAATGGCTGAGATTTCATCTCATGAGGAAGGGTAGCCGTTGATTATGGCCACATCTTTGTTGTGTAGCAAAGTGGCGCCAATAGGATAGTGGCGCCTGGCGTAGCCGTGACAGCTTTATGCCATATTGGTGTTAGACCCAAATATGGCTCTGGTGTTAGGGCATGGCTCGGTTAAACCCACCAAGCATTGGTATGTCAAGTTTGGTTGTCATATTTTAGTGAATTAAAACTCATGTTAAGAGTCGCTTGATTATGTACTAGAGTTAAACTTCGTATAGGTTAGCTTGAAAGTATTAGAATATGAGACATTACAAGTATTGCGGAGACTTGAAGATGTGAAGAAGCAAGGAGCTACAACGACAACAATCATCCTTCCACTTGAGGTTAGTGATATTTGACTTGAACTGTTTCATTCCCTAACGTATCTTTCAAGTCGTGCATATTGAAAACATAACTTCGAAGCATATTTGAACTCTAGATAGACATAGTATTAAGGAATACAATACGAAGTTTATTGCTTAACCATTAAACTTTGTAGATAAGACATCGCCATAATCATTTGAATGCTATTGTGATTATGTATGGGTATGAGGTGAGGATTTCATCCTAGGGAACAATGTTTACATGTGTTCTAAGGAAGTAAGTTTATAAACTTATTTGTGGACCGAAAAGGAAATTGCCAGGTATTATTGGTTTTGTTATTCATTGCATATCTTATGAAAAACCAATATGTGTGATAGAGTATAACCGCTCACAACTTGTTGTGTTCTTGGTAGAACGGTTCGCAAAGGCCTGACTTATGTATTGGTATAACTTTTATTAGTAAAACCGATCTTAAGTAATCAACTGTAGTATGATCGGATTTTGTATGTCCGACCTTGTAAGGGAAAGGGAACCGATCCTTGTAAGGGAAAGGGAACCGATCCTAGTAAGGGGTGCAATACATCAAAGGGAACCGATCCTTGTATGGGGTGCAACAAGGTCTATAGCAGAAAGGGGAACCGATCATATGGACATGTGCAACACATATAAGTTAGATACCATATATATGTGGGGAACCGATCCTAGTACCTAGTCAACCGAACTTTTGGGAAGCTAGTGTAACTATGCACAGTACTCACATGGAGGTAGAACCGAAACTTGTTTTGGTAGAACCGTAAACCCATGATTGTGATTGAAGGTTGGTTTGATCAATCACATAGTTCTTGAAAGTCATATGAACCAATTCTAAAATTGTTTGGAAGTGTGGTAAATCGGTTTCAAGGTTGTAAGTGTGAAAGAGAACTTACAAAGTTAAGATGTTGACAAACTTTGAACACATGCTGTGAATGTTTATTTCTATAATTGTTCAAAGATATTCCTTAACGGCTAAGGAAGAGATTCCCAGGATCGAAACATAAGTAAGTTAAGAATGTTTTAATTAAGGTTATTAATTTCATTTTGTAGGGAAATTACAGAATTAGTAATGTGTATTTACTAATTAGATTTTCCGAGAGATTTCGATCGTTATTTTTGGACAGATCATTTCCAGGAATTATGAAAACCGAATCCGTGATTTTATGAATATCTTGAGAATATTTTCGGTTTTGGAAATTCCTTGGTGTCCAAACTTCCTTGTCTATAAATACACGTAGTTTTCCTTTCTAGCAAACTAATCCTTCGTAACAACAGATTTACTCTTTTGTTGTTGTTACTGGTGTAGCCGCCTTATCGGAGAGGAGAGTAACCTAATTAATCGAAATCTCTTACGGCCGCTCAGTTTAAATTCTTCTTTGGGATTGAGAATCTCTAGCGTGACCCGTTGGTGGGAAACTAGATAATTGCGGTTTATCTTTGTTTTCGATTGATTTGATTGACTAACGGTGGTTGAAATCTGATTGTACCTAGTTTGTTTATTCTTGAGAATCTTTTCTTCTGATATAAGATTCACTCAAACTAGTTCAGAGTTTCGACAGGGATCTTTATACTGTTGTTAGTTCTAAAGACGATCTTGTGATAATCCATTGTTAACAGACTTCGTTCTGTGCGTGATTGATCACAAGAGATTCAAGTGATTGTGTGCATGTTTTTATTGAAGATTTAAGAATATTTGAAGACAAAGAATATATTGAAGATCTGACTTGGGTTTTATAATCTTTGGTCTGCACAATACTTGTTTCGGTAAAAGAGGATCCAATCAATAATCGGTTTATCCTTGTGGTAGATTGGATTGATTAATTGAGTAGATCGGCATCAATACGTTTCCTTGTGATTAAAGGTATTGATTGGATTAATCTTAAACGATTACCTTTGGGTGATTGAACATAAGATAGATCTAAGTACCCGACGAAGGAGTTTATGTTAAGATAAACAGAAGAGCCTTTGTCCGACACATATCACTTGGTTGAATAGAGTTGATACCAAACATATTTGTTGTTCCTTTACTGTTTAGAATACGAACCAAAGGAATTGTTCCAAGTACGTGACTTATTCACAAGTCGGAGGCGTGGGAATACAAACGAAACTAAGTGAACTATAGGGTTAGTTACTTGGTCTCAACTATACGAAGTTAGGTGTAATTTTGTGTAGCGGCTTAATCCCGAGAGTATTCAATTCTGGACAAGGTCCCGGGCTGCATTTGCGGTTTCCTCGTTAACAAAATCTTGTTGTGTCATTTACTTTTATTTTCCGCATTATAATTGTTTTATTATAATTAAAGTAAATCACACAAACGTTAATTCCTATTTACTTGATAAGCAATCCTATTGTGTTTGGTTAAGTCCGAGCCTTTGTATCAAGTAAACATACTTCGTTGTTGTATTGTCTCGATCTCGTATCCATAGACGATCACACGAAGTGTGAACCGATTAGTTGTATTGTCTCGATTCAGTCCATAGACAATCAGTTTCGGAGAAAGGACTTATAGGTAGGAATTTTTTTAGCTTGAGGTATATTTGGGTACCCTCGCCTTTTCAATTGGTATCAGAGCATGCAAACACGAAAAGATCTAACAATCTGTGTTTGGTGCGATACAACCTATAAGAATGAACTCGAGTTCTTATGAATCGACTTCAATTAATGTGCCGCCAAGATTTGACGGAACAAACTATCTATGGTGGAAATCTGCTATGATATCTTTTCTTCAATCACGAGACTTTAATACTTGGTTGTTAGTCGTCGATGGTTATACTCTACTAAAGAGAGAAAATTCAGAAACTGAGTTTAAACGCTTTGCAGAGTTTTCGAACGAAACAAAGGCACTTGCAAAGAAGAATTCAGATGGTTTGAATGATATTATTCATGTTGTAAGTCGCGACCTACAACATCATATGTCAACATGTCAAACTTTGAAAGAAGCTTGGGATAATCTTCAGATCGTATTCGAAGGAAATTCTTCAGAGAAATAAGCTAGACTTCAAACCCTCACTTCCGAGTAGAAAAACCTTTAAATGGATGACAACGACGTTTTTGAGGAGTTTCACATTAAACTCTCTGAGATAATTAATGCCTCTTTCTCGATAGGAAATACTATTTCTGAAAAGGATATAGTATGCAAGATTCTCATATCGTTGCCATCTAGATACGATTCTAAGAAGCATGCAATCGTTGAACCTAATGATCTTTCGTCTCTATCTAGAAGTTCCTTAGTTGGAAAACTAAAGATCTTTGATCAAGAAATATTGTCTAAACAAAAGTACAATCTGGGCTATAAATCCATAAAAGGAGCTTCGACTCAATATTCGGAAGATTCTGATGATCAAGAAGATCTCTTTTCTGAAGATGAAGGAGAAATAAACCATCACTTGTCTCTTATTACTCAACGATTCAAAAGACTGTTCAGACATCGAAAAAGCGGAGCACATGCGTCAAAAAGGAAATTTTTTCGTCCACTTAAATGTGAAGACACCTAGGATGATGATGATGTTATTCCTCAATGTTACAAGTGCAGAAGCTTTGGCCATATCTCTCCAGACTGTCCAACCAAGGACACACAGTGGAAAAGAAAAGCTTATACTGCCACTCTTGATTATTGTCTAATGAGAATAATCAAGTTGATGAGATAGATGATGTTGCAACTATTGCAGAAATCTGTGATTCTAAAACCCTTCCAAACATAGATACTCATGAAGAGTTCAATCCTTTGATTTTCGAAAAATCGTTTCCATGTAAAGATAAAAGAACTCATCTTCTTAAGTCTGACATTTGTGAAATAAAGTCATCGCTTGATCAACTCAAACAGACTTTTCTGAATGATAAAGAGAAATTTAACAAGCGTCTAAAGAAAATCAAGATTACTCAATGCTCCGAAAGAGTACAAGTATCTAAACTCATCTCCGACATTCGTTCTTATCAAGATGAGATTAGGGTGTTAAAAGCAGAAAATCAGAAATTGAGAGAGAGGCTCAATTTCTTTGAAAATTCATCACCTAGGTTTAATGATTCAAGAAACAAGAAGGCAAGAATAAAGAGATCTGAGGGATCCGATTCCAGGAAGCGTAATAATTCTTGTGTCAAAATCTGAATTGCGAATATGGGTAGCAAAGTAATTCGGGAGAATTGTGAAACCGTGAATGTTGCATAAGAAAAGGAAATATATGAAATCTTGGGATGATTGGGTTATAGGCTTCCATTGCAAATGTGAAAACCCAAACAGCAGATCGTGTAAACATTGTCTGACAAAACTTACTAACTTTAGAGCCTTTCACCAAAACTAAATATTCAGGGAGTAAATCTGAGTCTTTATGTGACGCCCTCCTTGTCGCGAAAAGTACCCAGTCATTCTTTATTGTCTGTGAAACATCTTCATGTCGATCCTCGGTAAGGCGGAGAATCTCTAGTCCCCAGACGTAATTCTCCTGAATCCATCTTTTCTTGGACGATGCGCTTTGAATCATTGCATTTACTGGCAGGATGATGGAATTGAGAGTTGAATTTGCAACCGAGAGATTAACCTCCCACTGTGGTCGCCAATTGTTTATGGGTGAAAACCGTTTCTGCTGATTTTGGTAATTTCGGGTGTGTGGATGAGAAACGGATCTAAACCCTAAACAATTAATTGCACGGGAGTACTTTTGATTCGAGAGATCAATCTGTACCATCCTGGCCTAAACCAAGAAATGGCCGTTCCAGGCTTGCTTCGGTCACAAAGTGAAGGAGAAGGGTTGGTCTTAGGGAGGGATGCGAAGAGAGTGTTGAGACCAAAATCGTTGATTATGATGGTGTGGTTGTTTATGACTTGTATCTGAAAGTAGATCTGGCTAGCAGAATGTTAAGCTACCAGGTGATTTCTAGATACTGTGTTGTTACCGACCAAAACTTGTTGTTTCGTGGTAAATAGGTGAAACCTATTTATACAAGTCATATTGAAACGTATCATGGTCTCGTAGGAAATGGAAACGATTGAGTGGTGGAAGAATATAGTAACGTGTAACCGTCAGGCATTATGCTTCCATGATGAAGGAAGTGAATTAGTTTACACCGTTACTTTCATCACCACTAATTGTCCCACTTCATGAAACTTTCTTATAACGGGCGTATTGCACGCCGCACGATGTAAACCGCCAAACCAATACCCTGATGAGTATCCCCCAGTTTGTGACATGTTTAATGTCTCGAGTATTTTCGTGGAAAACATGTAGCAGGTTGCTATGTGTGGCAAGTCAAGGTCAAGCGACTTGCCATAGGAAAATAGCATGTGATGCTACTAGGCTTTCCTTGGCCGACCGCCTAAAACTTGCCACAAGTCCGTCAGTTTGGTGGCGAACTTGAATGGCTGAGATTGCATCGCTTGAAGAAGGGTAGCTGTTGATTATGGCTACCTTCTGTTGGCGCCTGGTAATGTCACAGTAGCGTTTTTGGTGTACGCCAGTGGCATTGCAGCATGACTGGCATATCCCGTGCATGCCAGTGGCACGGTGGTATAAGTGGCGCCTGGCATAGCCATGACAACTAGATGGTTGCCTGGAACTTGCCGCAAGTGTGTCAGTTCAGTGGCGAACTTGAATGGCTGAGATTTCATCTCATGAGGAAGGGTAGTCGTTGATTATGGCCACATCTTTGTTGTGTAGCAAAGTGGCGCCATTAGCATGGTGGCGCCTGGCGTAGCCGTGGCAGTTTTTTTGGCATATTGGTGTTAGACCCAAATATGGCTCTGGCAACATTGGCCATGTTGCCACATCGATCCCAACGCTCTGGGAAACGTTATTTGGCTTGGTTGGCGTTACAATTTTGCCCAAATTAGGGTTTGGCATGTCGAAACCCTAATTAGTACGTGTGGCATGGCCGCGGCATGGTGGCGTTGTGACATGGCCACACCTGTGGCGTTATGGTATGGTCAAAGCTAGGACTTGACTCCGTGGCCAAAGTTAGGGCTTGGCGGCATGGCCAAGGCTAGGATTTGGCGCCGTGGCCAAAGTTAGGGCTTGGCGGCGTGGCCAAGGCTAGGATTTGGTGTCGTGGACAAAGTTAGGGCTTGGCGGCATGGCCAATGCTAGGATTTGGCGCCGTGGCCAAAATTAGGGCTTGGCGGCATGGCCAAGGCTAGGATTTGGCGCAACGGCCAAAGTTAGGGCTTGGCGGCATGGCCAAGGCTAGGATTTGGCGTCGTGGCCAAAGTTAGGGCTTGGAGGCATGGCCAAGGCTAGGATTTGGCGGCATGGCCAAGGCTAGGATTTGGCGGCATGGCCAAGGCTAGGATTTGGCGTCGTGGCCAAAGTTAGGGCTTGGCGGCATGGCCAAGGCTAAGTGGCTCGTGGTATGTTACTGTAGCAGAGTGGCATGTTGGCACGTTACTGCGGCAGAGTGGTATGCTGGCATGCCGATTAATATGTTGTTATGGCAGGGCGCGTTTGGCTTGCCAGTTAGTATGGTGGTGCGGCAGGGTGCGTTTGGCCTTTAATGTATGGTGGCGAGTTTAGAGCAACTTGATTGGTCAAGAAAAG
This sequence comes from Papaver armeniacum, assembly GCA_023531295.1. NCBI lineage: Eukaryota > Viridiplantae > Streptophyta > Magnoliopsida > Ranunculales > Papaveraceae > Papaver > Papaver armeniacum. Next base: position 345,430 of record JAJJWW010006271.1, on the reverse strand, counting down.
GGGCCGGCCAAAAATAAAGCGCGGCTGCACCTCTAGTACTCATGGCGCATTTAAAGTGGCCTAATTGGTCGGTAGGAAGGAGAGGGGACGACCAAGCATGGGCGTTGCTACACTTCCGGTTTGAGTGTGGCGGCTTTAGAGCGACCTGATTGGTCGATGGAAAAGGGGTCGGCAAGTATGGGCCCAGCCACAACTTATGTGCGCTTGGCAAGTTTAAGGCGACCTGATTGGTCGAGGGAAATAGGGCCGGTTTAGGATGGGACGTGGCCAATGACAAATGGCGCCGACTGCCCTAAGGCCTGGCCACGCCTCCCTTTATGCTGCTCCTATCCTGCGGCTCACTGTTTTCTGATTCTGGGCAAGATTTTGTATCTACTAATCCATGGCGGAGTAATTACCTAGTTTGCCTAGGCTTAAATTTCGACAAGCAAGGTCTGATATACTGCGCAAGGCGCAAAAACCTTAACTTTTGCAAGTTAGCCAGGGTAATCGATTGAATTCTATGTGTTGACACAGAGTTCTTTTAAGTTCATTGCCAGAGAGCAACATGCTTTCTGATTGAATACCTTATGCAAAGACCTCATCCTTGATATTTGGAAATCCATGCTACTCTGCTGCGAGTGAACACAAATTGTCATGCCATACCAACCTTAAGGGTTCAGCCGGGGAACATAGCATAGAGAGTATTCAAAGAAACTTATATTAAGTGAATATGGGCAAGGCGCCAAAATTTACAGAACATCTGGGATGGTTTCTACATGCGCCAGTCTGGATATATTTCATGTAAATATATTGAATGGCTCAATAAATATGCCAGTGGAGAGGTTAACACTCACGGCTCCGTTTCCTCGTAGAGTGACGTCACATCAGATGTAAGGTTTTATGAGTTTAACCCTAAGCTAAAAACCACCGTCAACACTTAGGTTTCTTCTCGAGACCTTGTAGGTTAACGACTTGAAGACTTCATTGGGATTGTGAAGCCAGATATCTTGTAGTTGTGTGATCTGATCTTGCTGATTCTATCGTGTTGAGTACAATCGTAACGATTGGCTTGAGATTAATATCTCCGGTAGGAAATATATAAAAGTAGTCACAAACATCTTCGTCTCATCGTTTGTGATTCCAAAATATCTTCTTTCACCGCGTAGATTAAGATTATTTTGAGGTGATTGATAATACTAGGCTGTTCTTCGAGAATATAAGTCTGGGTTATCAATTGGTTCATGTTCACCTTGATTTATCAAAAGACGGAACAAAACTCGTAGGTATTTCTGTGGGAGACAGATTTATCTATTACCGTAGACTTTTCTGTGTGATACAGATATGTTTATTAAAGTCTTCGACTTTGGGTCGTAGCAACTCTTAGTTGTGGGTGAGATCAGCTAAGGAATCAAGTGCGTAGTATCCTGCTAGGATCAGAGACGTAAGGAGCGCAACTGTACCTTGTATCAGTGTGAGATTGATTGGGGTTCAACTACAGTTCAGACCGAAGTTAGTTTGTACTAGGCTAGTGTCTGTAGCGGCTTAATACAATGTGTGTTCAATCTGTACTAGGTCCCGGGGTTTTTCTGCATTTGCGGTTTCCTCGTTAACAAAATTCTGGTGTCTGTGTTATTTATTTTCCGCATTATATTTTGTTATATATTTGAAATATCACAGGTTGTGCATTAGGATCAATCAATTAGAATATCCAACATTTGGTTGTTGATTTACATTGATTGACACTTGAACATTGGTCTTTGGTACCGTTCAAAGTTATTTCACATAATAATCAGGCTCACGGATTTCTATCAATTCAATTTGCTGATTACATTGTGAAATAGAGATATTAGAACTGTTTGATATACTTTATTAAGATTGAGTCTAGTTGATTCTCTTGAAAGTATATTGGAGTTAGTTCGTACAGATTGCTAATCGAAATATTGGGTGTGGTTGTTGTACCCCCGCTTTTTCAATTGGTATCAGAGCAGGCAAACACGTTTAAAGACCTTACAAGTCTGTGTTTGTAGCGATCTGACTCTATGGACAAGAGTACTATCTCTGATAAACGCGTCACCAGAAATAAAAGTTCCGTCTCGTCTATTTCTATTAAAGAAAAATATACTTCAATCTCAAATATAGACGAACCTTGTGTTCAAACTAGACAGACAGGCTCCAACATGTGTTGTCCCGATTATCCTTCAAAAGAGTTTATCTCTCTAAATGAACGGGAAACAGCTGAAGAGAGTGATTTGATTCTAAATCTTGTTAGAATCTAAGCTTATAGATTTAATCGGTTAAAATATCATTTCGATGTTCTCCTTGGTGTATTAAGGGACTGCAATTTCAAAGAAAACACTGAAGATCATTCTTCACGTATATATCTTGAGGCAAGCATCAAAAAGGATGCTTTGGAAATTGAACATCGCTTGAGTAAACTCTCAATTCAAGGATGCTCTAAGCATTCCAACATATCAAGTAATTCTGCTACGACTGAAAATGTTCCAGCTCCAGAAGTAAAATCGGAATCCCTTCCTATCAGATAAGATGTGTTAGTGTCCTCTAATCAAGGAAATTCCACATCACATGGAAGGAAGAAATCTCATGACGAGAATGTTAAGACTGTACTGTCTAATCACCCGTGTAATCAGAAAGTATGTCTCTTTTGGGAGGCAAAAGGTTCTGTTAAACAAAGAGAAACTCTAGGTTGAATAAAAATTCATTTGTTCATCTTCAACACACCTTAGACTTAATTCTCAAAGGTGTAGCTGACATTCTTATGTCTAAACCTATTGGTTTTCGTACTTACCCTGCGTATGCTACCAGGAAAGTCAGTACAATGAGTTCCTCAAATGTTCAGATGCAAAATAGACACCTTAACAAAAATCGTCTGAGGAAAGATCAAGTCTTGTTTTCTGTTAACAGAAAAGGTAATGTTACCTTAGGTGAGAATAAAATTCCAGAAGAAAGGAGGAAAAGTGATGATGTTAATGATAACCTGAAGGAAATGATTAAAGGTTATAAAGAAACCATCAACAGGTTGTCTATCTGATAGACGCATTTATGTGTCTACTTTGTCTCAATTTTCTATATTGTTAGTGCTCATTTTTGTACTTATTTTACTATTTTTTGTATTTGTATGTGTTTTTGTGAAATAAAACTCAATGGACTAAAACGTGGAATTTCGCTCGTAAAATGGAGGAAATGAAGTGATTTATAATTTAATGGGCTAGGCCCAAAAGGAAGAAGATGTAGATTTCATTTGTCCAATTATTTGGATATGGGAGCGTGGAAAGTGTGGAGCCCATTATGTCGACATCATTTACAAGATATTAAAAAGATATATGGAGATATTTATTTTAATGAAGAAAATAAAAGTGTTAAGTAAGAAATCTACATGAAGTAATTTATGAGAATTATATATATAAAGAGTATGGAAAGAATATTATTCTTTATGGTTGGAGTTAATAAAGAATAAATAATTCCCAAATAAGGAAAATTGTAAATACATGAGAATTATATCATTTGACGCGTGACACATTCTTATTGGATGATTTTTCATTGTCTTGACATGTGGCATATTCTCATTCGGCGATGATGTGGTAGAAGTGAATAGAAAAGGAAATTGGATTCCTTTGAAAGCTATAAATACGATGTGGATACAAGAAAAAGGAGAGGTCCGGAGAGTAGAATTTTTATTTCATTGTTTTAATTTCTCTTTTGTAATAATGGAGTAATTTCTACGCTAGGGTAGAGGAAGAAACTACTTCTAGCATGTAAGTTTTGATATTTAATTTTCTTTTAATTATTACTCTCCAATTAGTTTTAATTGTCTAGAAATTTTCTCTTCTTTATATGCTTCATAATAACTGTTTCGGGTAGTTTAGCTACCGATCTTTTATAAGCGAAGGAAAATTAGGCCTTAGATTATCGACTTGAGTCGAATTGATATTTTATTAATGATAAATTTTCCAAGGTATGAGATTGGGTTCAAAATTGCCTTGTGTAGTTTTGAGAGTAAATTAGAGAAATTAATTGTTACAACCGTTAGAAGTAGTGGAATCCAAAACCCTAGTCCGCCGCCGACGCGGACTGTATATAGATTAGGTTTTAGATATTTATTTATTTTTAGTTTTTACTAGTATTTTTTATTTTTATTTTTTATTTTTTACTATTTTACGTCTTTGGGTATATTTCTTGTATTTTTGTAGCAACAATCCCATTACGTGATACGTAAAATTCCCAGGGTTGGAGCATGTAAGCAACAATCCCTGGTATGCAGATTTTTCTTGAAATTAAAAGTGGAAAGTGGAATAAGCATCCAAACAGGTAAGTATCTAAGATTTTATTTTTGTTCCCTATTGTAAATATTTATTTTTGAAAATATTCTGATTTATTTTTAAAATATTTTTATTATTTGTACATATTATTTTTGGATTCTTTTTATTTTTGTAATTTTTTTTATTCTTTTTATATAAAAACACGTGTGCACACACCAATTGCATCGTCGACTACCGATTTTAGGAAACTCGTGGATTAGTAAGTATTAGAACCCGTGCCTTGGGCCTTATGGGAGTTACCTTCGTGAAAGTCCACAAACCTTAGCCCCCCCAAAATTCTTTATACACAGTCGATTGTTGACCGGTCTTTGACTGTAGGTATATTCAATGTTATGCTTAAGGTAACCTGAGCCTACCAACTTTAGTCGACCCGCATTCTTTTTATTTTTGTAATTTTTTTTTCTTTTTATATAAAAAAAACACGTCGCACGTGCACAAAAAAAAACAAATGTCCAAATGGTATTATAAAGACAAATGTAATGATTATCCGACTGAGTATCTTAATGGACAATATCCGTGCTTTGACCATAGTGTGGATAGTACTTGGGACCACTACCGATCTTCTGAATGTTATGGTTCTTACCATGGTGATCCCAACTACTATTCGCACTCCCACCAGTCATATGAACGGGTAAGTGAGCAATATTATAATAACCAAAATGTAAGTTCTCCGTCTTTGGAGGATTTAATGAAACAATTGCAACAAAATAATTCTTATGATCCTAGTCTTTCTTTAGAAAATTCACTCAAGCAGTTGACTGAAAATTTAAATAGGAATGACATACTAGGGAACAATTTTATGAAGAGTCACTCAGGCATGACTTAGATACAAAGGAAAGAATTGCATCTTTAAGTATTGCTCTAAATGAACTTAATTGCAAATTAGATAAGGTTCAACCATGTTCATATTGTGATGATGATGAGGATAGTCTTAATTATGAAAAATGTAGTCATGATAACGAGGAAATTATTACACCAATTGAGCCTTACGATGATCATGGTGTTTCTAGTTCAAATCCTAATAATATTGATGATTATTCACCTATTCAAAAGGAAGTGGATTTGACTAGAGACACCATAGTTTTAAATGGTGTAGTATATCATTGTGATTATGAAGCCGATGATGGTTTAGATGAAAGAGTTTATCCTGAGAGTAGTGTTTTAGAGTCTAGCGATTCAGAAACAATAGTCTCTTCTGAGGATTATAGAAATGTGGAACCACATGATTACAACCTAGAAGACATAAAAGACCATTTTCCTAAATCTGATAATTTAGTAACTAAGGAAATTGTGACTAGTTTATCCAAGGATATTGACAACTCTAGGTTTGGGGGTGAATATCATTCTCCATGTGGTTTACCTTTGACTCTTATAAAGGTCCCCAACTTGGGACTTGACGTATGTGCCTCTACCACCTTAAGAGACTATCTTCATGCACGTTTTCCTGAACCTAGTTATGTCCAAACAGAAACTCGGTTGATAGAAACCCATCCTATGGTTGATGTGGTTAATCCGGTCCATGATACCATAATTGACTTTGTTGTCCCACCAAAATTTTATTTACAAATGTGGGAGTATCTCAATTTGAAATGTGTCATTATATAGTTTTCAGAACTAAACCTAATTATTTTAGGAATATAGAATTGACACATTTGCTTAAGAAAGACCACCACCCTCATTATGGTCAACTGTGTAAGTCAAATCTGATTGACTTAGAGGATCCTCAATTATTCAGGTTATTATTATGTGCTTCTAAAATTTTCCAGACCTTAGAACCTGATATTTCGGATCTTACTTATGAGGAGGGGCAACCCATGAAAATATTTTATTTAGACCCCTTTATTGAACCTGAACCTGAACCACAACTAGATATAGTTGTCTTAAACGGGAAACTAGGCAAGGGTGTGCTATGTTTATTCTTGGTTTGTTGCAGTTTCCTTTTATCTGTGATAAAAATTTTTCATGCAGATGATCCATAGTTGTTCCAGTTATTGTTATATGATCCGAGGTGATTAATTCTTACTTACCAATACTCTTGCAACACGGTAATATCTTTCCTTAACTCTTTTGCTTCAAATGGTAACAGTTTCTCCTTGTTCATATTTTTAATTTTATCTTTAGAACATTGAGGACAATGTTAGATTTAAGTTTGTGGATATGGGAGAAACTTTTTAGTTGCATTGTTAAACTCCAGAGCCTAGAATTTTATGCTTATTAAGGATGGCACTAACCAATCTAAGTGGATGGAAGCATCTTGGTTGTAGGAGTTGAGGAACCAATATGATTAGATGGAAACATCTAAAGAGTCTATTCATAAAAGCACAGAGCTCGGGTGTTAGAATTAAAGAAAAAACATGGTAGTTTCGCCATATCTCGTTGAATCCTTTTCACTTCTATTTTTATTTTGTTTTCTTTAAAATATGTTTCTCTAAGTGATTAGGTGGGGCTCACGATTCAAGTTGTTACCATTGTTAGGGTGAAATAGAGTGATTGAGATAACAAAAAAAAAAAAAAAAAAAAAAAAAAAAAAAAAAAAAAGACCAGACCATCAGACCAACCGGAATAAATTCAATAAAGTCGACCACTGGAACCCTTGTATATGCCAGTTGTGTTGACCTAGAGTTAGGATTATCGACCACTGGTTCCCTTGTATATGACAGTGTGTTGATATTAGTCCAGACCAGTATCTCAGTCCATTAGGATAGGTTCATTTTGGCAGTGGCCTTCAGACAGATATGAGAAACACCATTCACCTTAGTCAACATCAAAACCATCTATGTTTTTCTATATCCATTTCATAATCTATCCATGTGATTGGTTGACTCCGGTTATGATGTCCAGAAACTATCTGAGTAGAGCTCTATGACTTATATATGAATTTTAGTATGCTTGAGTGCAAACTCGTGTACAACAATTGGAATTTCGCATCAGGGTACTTCCTCCTGTTGTCAATAAGTATGCCAACCAAGGAGATTCTTTAGTGCCTTCCAAGGTTCTGCGTAGATAGCTAGGGTCTGGAGTAAAGGTTTTGTGGGTATATCTCTTGTAAACCCTCCCGAGACTATAACTCGGCCACTAGGGACACCTAGGGGTTTAAAGGCTTATTGCATGCGCTAAATGCAATCGACGATGCCTGCGACATTGAGTTAGGATTTTATTTTATTAGATTTGCTCGGGACTAGCAAACAATAAGTTTGGGGGTATTTGATAGACGCATTTATGTGTCTATTTTGTCTCAATTTTCTATATTGTTAGTGCTCATTTTTGTACTTATTTTACTATTTTTTGTATTTGTAGGTGTTTTCGTGAAATAAAACTCAATGGACTAAAACGTGGAATTTCGCTCGTAAAATGGAGGAAATGAAGTGATTTATAATTTAATGGGCCTAAAAGGAAGAAGATGTAGATTTCATTTGTCCAATTATTTGGATATGGGAGCGTGGAAAGTGTGGAGCCCATTATGTCGACATCATTTACAAGATATTAAAAAGATATATGGAGATATTTATTTTAATGAAGAAAATAAAAGTGTTAAGTAAGAAATCTACATGAAATAATTTATGGGAATTAAATATATAAAGAGTATGGAAAGAATATTATTCTTTATGGTTGGAGTTAATAAAGAATAAATAATTCCCAAATAAGGAAAATTGTAAATGCATGAGAATTATATCATTTGACGCGTGGCACATTCTTATTGGATGATTTTTCATTGTCTTGACATGTGGCATATTCTCATTCGGCGATGATGTGGTAGTGGTGAATAGAAAAGGAAATTGGATTCCTTTGAAAGCTATAAATACGATGTAGATACAAGAAAAAGGAGAGGTCCGGAGAGTAGAATTTTTATTTCATTGTTTTAATTTCTCTTTTGTAATAATGGAGTAATTTCTCCGCTAGGGTGGAGGAAGAAACTACTTCTAGCTTGTAAGTTTTGATATTTAATTTCTTTTAATTATTACTCTCCAATTTTTTTTTTTTTTTTTTTTTTTTTTGAAAGATAAATTATTTTTTAATTTTTTTTTTTTTTTTTAATAAATTATACATTTATATTTAGGAATATATTACACAGGGCTTTTGGTTGGCAACCTAGCAACAAGCTGGGCCCCAACACCTCTTTGAATAGTAACACCTAAACGATAAAAAATGAAACTACCAAAACCACTACTAGCGTCATTACTAACCAGACAGTTCCTTAGACGCTTAAAAAAAATCAGAGTGTCCTCACCAAGTTCCCCTAAAGTAGAGAAGGCCAGCACACCCAAACCATAACCGTGTGCAACGCACTTGTCCAAGTACTTGGCACGTTTTCGAGAAACCGCGCCAGAAATTTTCTGGTTAGTTTTAATTGTCTAGAAATTTTCTCTTCTTTATATGCTTCATAATAACTGTTTCGGGTAGTTTAGCTACCGATCTTTTATAAGCGAAGGAAAATTAGGCCTTAGATTATCGACTTGAGTCGAATCGATATTTTATTAATGATAAATTTTCCAAGGTATGAGATTGGGTTCAAAATTGCCTTGTGTAGTTTTGAGAGTAAATTAGAGAAATTAATTGTTACAACCGTTAGAAGTAGTGGAATCCAAAACCCTAGTTTCTCTCTCCTTGGTAACAAAAATCAATTTTAATTAATCAAAAACCAATCTTCATAAAAGTCCGAGAATCGAACCTTCTTTCTTACCACTGTTAAAACTACATCACTATCCTCTCAAGGCAAAAATCCTCTCGTAAGGACTCAAACTATGTCTCGTATTTTGATAACAGTAATTTATATGATAATTTCTCACATCAAAAAGGTATCCTTCCTAGATTTGAAAGGAAAAGGAGACTTGATCGTAAACACAATTCTTTTAATGAGCTCAGATCTCATACTTGTGCTAATTAATCACAAGGGTTAAAGAACTTACTCATAAAAAATCCTGTTGAGTAAGATGTGTTAATAAATCAGGTATACTGATTGGCAAAATTGCTTCTGTTTAGTTGAGCTATCTTCTTATCGTCCATAGCTTTTCTTGTGATACTTTTCAATAACAGCTTTTCTGTCTTGTCGCAATTTTCAGACAGGTTGCGTAACTGTATTATTGGGTCTAAATTGTGTTCGTACATGTACCCGTGTTACTGTCACGAATCAATTCTTAGAAACCCTTTTTTTGTGGGTGAAAACTGTTTCTGCTGATTTTGGTAATTTTGGGTGTGTGTATGAGAAACCAATCTAAACCCTAAATAATGCACTGCACGGGAGTACTTTTGATTCGAGAGATCAATCTGTACAATCCTGGCCTAAACCAAGAAATGGCCGTTCCAGGCTTACTTCGGTCACAAAGTGAATGAGAAGGGTTGGTCTTAGGGAGGGAAGCGAAGAGAATGTTGAGACCAGAATGGTTAATTCTGAAGATGTGGCTTGTTTTATGACTTGTATCAGAAAGTGGAACTGGCTTGCAGAGTGAAAATCTATTAGTTCTTGGTGATTTCTGGATACTATGTTGTTGCCGACCAAAAACTTGTTGTTTGGTGGAAATCGGTGAAGCATATTTATACAAGTCATATTTAAACGTACCCTGGTCTCGTAGAAAGTGGGAACGATTGGGTGATGGAAGAGTGGAGTAACGTATAACCGTCAGAAACCCATGCTTCCATGATGAAGAAAGTGGATCCCTTTACACCCGTTACTTCTTGTCGCCACTAATTATCCCGCTTCATGACACTTTCTTATAACGGGCATATTGCACGTCGCACGCTGTAAACCGCCATACCAATACCCTGATGAGTATCCCCCAGTTTGTGACATGTTTGATGTCTCGAGTGTTTTCGTGGAAAACGTGTAGTAGGTTGTTATGTGCGGCAAGTCAAGGTCAAGAGTTTTTCCAAAGGAAAATAGCATGTGATGCTATTAGGAACATCTTGGCTGGTCGCCTAAAACTTGCCACAAGTCTGTCAGTTCGATATCGAACTTGGATGACTGAGATTTCATCTCATGAGGAAGGGTATCCGTTTATTATGGATACCTTATGTTGGCGCCTGGTAATGGCACAATGACGTTTTTGGTGTATGCCTGTGGCACTGTGGCATGACTAGTATAGCTCGTGCATGCCAGTGGCACGGTGGTATAAGTGGCGCCTAGCGTAGCCATGACCACGAGATTTAAGCGGCTGGTCGCTTAAAACTTGCCACAAGTCTGTCAGTTCGGTGGCGAATTTGGATGGATGAGATTTCATCTCATGAGAAAGTATGACCATTGATTATGGCCATATCTTGTTGTATAGCAAAGTGGCGCCATTGGCATAGTGGCGTCTGGCGTAGCCATGGTATAGCGGCATGCCAATGGTGTAGGCGTGGTAGCTGTTTTGGCATATTGGTGTTAGACCCAAATATGGCTCTGGCAACATTGTAATGCATTGAATATATTCAGCATGTATGAAACATCGTTGTTTTAAGGCTTAACGGAGTAAGTCACGATCAAGCGTCTTAAAACAACATCATGTCCAACCATCTTCGAGTGATCGTTTGGAGGCTGCATGGGCGAGCCATACTTTGGACGATCACTCTATATGGAAGAGTGGCGGACGGTGATCATGGGGGTGCCTCATTGGTTGCTTAACTCCTAACCAGGGCTTCTTAACCAAGCTGGTAGAGTTGGACGGACGAGATGATCTGTGACGCTTATCTGCGACCGTTGATGAAGTTTTAGGGTTTTGAAGAGGTGCGCAAGCATCACTCTTCAGCTTGGTCGAATCCAAGCATGGGAGACGTTTTTGACAGGACCGACCGGGCATGCGTGTAGACGCCTTGCCGGTGTACACGTCCGTACCTCACTGTCCCATGAAAGTGTGATCTAAACCACTCAATTTGTCCCAGGAAAGAGAGCGGCTGAGATTGATTTGCGGCAAATCCCATGCCGCAAAGGAGTTGAAGACCGCACGTCATGCCTACTTCGGGCGCGCGTTTCGAGACGTCCAGCCATGGTTGGCCTTGGTCGATCAGTCAGGCATGTAGATGGGCCCACGGTGATCGTGTTGACATGCTCGGGACCCTTTGAATCTACACCTACACACTCCATCTATGCTTGAGAAGATGGACGCTCGTGATCGATTAGCGACACATGTAATATGCCGCAAACCCTAATTAGGGTTTTGGATCGGTCGTGTGTACACGACTTCAGCCTAACGGTTTGGCAGGCTATGCTCCTCCTTTGGGGAGGCCGACCATGTGGGGCCCACATTGGGTCGGTGGTGAACATGGTGATACCTGACTAACGGTCCTAGGCATGATCTAATCCATCCAAACATGCTGGTGAAGTTGGATGGTCGTGATCAATTTGAGACCTTAGTGGAATTTCCTGCGACCCTTTAAGCATTACGCCGGCCATACTTTGGGCAAACGCACGTTACTCTATGGATAGGTCAGGAGATGGTCGATCAGGCAGGTAGAGTGGTGGCACGCCGGTGTGCAGGACAAGCTTGTCCGACCGGTCATGGGATAATCCACGCCGTCCAATCATGCCGGTGAAGTTGGACGACCATGGCTAGTTTTGAGACTGCCGTTGGCGGTCTTGTGCGCACAAGCTTTTCCAAGCTGCTCCACACCTGTCCAACCACCCTACTTTAGGCTGGTGTTCGGTGGTTATTTGGGAGGCATGGTATGTATTCGACCGACCAGGGCATAAACGGACCCGCTGGTGGTCATTAATGTGGTAGCCTGCTCCTGCTGAGGATCATCTAGGCTGGTAAAATCATGCGGCCAACTTGCGTGGTCGTGATTGTTTCTGAGACTGATATGGACAGTCCAGATTCAAATATGCTCAATCGGGCTAGTATAACACACCGAGAGATGTATGCTCAATCCGGCTAGTATAACACACCGAGAGATGTAGCATATACGGGTTTATCGTGCATGCCTCACTATTAAAACTTGGAGATTCGTGTTACTCTGCTGAGAGAAACACTCAGTCGTCATGCCGCACTAATAATGGGAGTTCTGTGGGAACAACACAGGAAATACAAGGCTAGTCATGCATTAATTAATAATGCTATAAATTCACAGGGTATATGGGATTGTTGTCACATGCTCCAACCTGGATGAATTTTGTGTATTTAATTCACGAGAATCTTCGGGATTGTTGCCACATACTCCATTCTAGGTGAATTAGTAAAGTGAAAAAGTATTCATCACTTATCAGTGGCTTTATCCTTTGCAGGATGTCAGCGCATAAATTTGGTTTTACAATTTTAGCCCTAAACTAAAATCCACCATCAACACCAGTATTTTAATTTAATATTTTATTTTGGTTGCGCTACCAATAATTCATCAAACGAGCAACATTTGCTCAGATGAGCAATATTTGCTTAGACTAAGGAATATTGGTTCAACTATCAATATTCAATAATCCATCGAATGAGCAATATTTGCTCACCTTAACTATCAACATTTACTTGAGAATCATACCTATGTCTCAATAGACACGTTCAATTCATGAGTCTCGGAACATTTGCAAATCACGTTCGACTCAGCAATACAAGGACTATCGTCCCATGAAGTCAGCAACTGACTAACTAAATACACGTCTGCCTTGCAGACTCCACAATCACGAGACATCAATCGTGTCACATGGGGGGATATTAACTAGGGTTTTGGTCTGGTGGTTTACGGCACGTGTATTCATACACACGACGAGAATGTGAGCAAGTCGTGCAATCAGTTGAAGGAGTTAGCAAAGTAGTGGATGGAAAATCAACCAAGTCTCTGCACGATGAGAAATTGGTTTTAACACGATTTCCACTTCCCCACACTTTGACTCCAGCAACTGTCACACTTCATGGGATCAAGGTGTTTACAATTCTAGCAATATAAATAAGTTTCTGAATCGTGATTGAAAACAAGACAATCTTTCGTCAAACAGACAACAAGAGATTAACATGTCAACGTCTGAGCAATTACTCTCAACAGAGCAAATTCAATCATTCAGAACTTATCTTATTTCAGAATACACAACACACCTACAATCTTTGATCACCATTGATCTCACACATTTCTCAGCTTCCCTCCTACAGATCGACCCATCCTTTCTTGTGACTGAATTAACTCTGGAATGGCCATTGTCTTGGTTTAGGCCGGAGTCCTACAAATTGATCTCTCAAATTCAAAGCACTCCCTTCTTGCAGTGCATCTGTGTGAGGTTTGACAGTTCGCTCGGTTCAAGGAGTTTCCTCCGCACGGTCATCTCCTCAATTCCGTAAAAACCAGCAACTCATTTTGCCCCATCTACAGCCACATTTAGGTTGTGACAATCCAGCGCTTGAATTCTGAATCTTTTGACATAATAATTTGGATGTTCATTGTTTCGTTGAAACATCCTTCCTAAATCTGTGAAGGTAATTTGCTCATACACAAATAAGTACTTCTTGTAGAAAGCCGTAACCATGTCACCCTAGTTGGATATATTGTTTGGTGCAATGTTGTTGTACCATGTATATGCTCTTCCGGTAAGTGACTTCGAAAACTCCTTCAAAAGTACAACATTATTGTATTGGATTCCAAAAATCAAGAGACATGTTCATTCGCATTACCGGTGCCGTCATATAGGGATAATTGAGGAGAAGAGTATCCTCTCGGAAGAGGAATCCTTTGTACTTCAGGAGGATATGGGGGTTGATGCTGATGCATGTCCACAGAATTGCTTTTGTCTCGGTTTCTAAGAATTCGTTCCAAATCTTCTTGTGTGACAAAATTGGATGGTTGATTCATCTCCGCTGGATCTCCTGAACGAGTCTCTTCATCTACAAAGGTGCGCTCCGCTGAGGTATCGGCGCCAGGAGTATTGAAGGTGTTCCTCATTGGCTCTGGTTGGCATGATGCCTGTGGTAGCCGCGCTGTTAGTGTCTTGAGGAAAATAAGCACCTCTTTCTGAGTCGAAGTCGTGTCCGTCTGAGCTCTAGCGAGAACTTCCTGTCTTTCCATCAAATCAACAATTGTAATATGGGATCGGTTTCCTCTGGCTCCCCCAGTTTTTCGTCCTGATGGTGGAGTAGAAGCGGCTCTGGTGACGGTTGGAGGTGTCACACTTGAAGAAACGTTGGGGGTGGCGGCAGCGGATCTGGATCTGGTGACCGGAGGTGTAACACCTGAAGGAACATTTTCCGCGCCGCTGGTGTTGACAGGTGGCGTGTTAATGCCACTGGAAGGAACGTTAATACCGAGAGTAATTTCAGCGCTAGTATTTTCAGGGTTTGTTGTTGATCCGGACCTGAGTTCTACCATCTTGAGATCGGGATTGAAAAATGAAATTTGGAAATTGGAAATTGATATTGCAACCGAGAGATTAATCTCCCACTGTGGTCGCCAATTATTTGTGGGTGAAAACTGTTTCTGCTGGTTTTGGTAATTTTGGGTGTGTGGATGAGAAACAAGTATAAACCCTAAACAATGCACTGCACGGGAGTACTTTTGATTCGAGAGATCAATTTGTACAATCCTGGCCTAAACCAAGAAATGGTCGTTCCAGGCTTGCTTCGGTCACAAAGTCAAGGATAAAGGTTTGGTCTTAGGGAGGTGTTGATGGGTGAAAACTACTCCTGCAGAATTTGGTAATTTGGGGTGTGGATGAGGAATGAATCTAAACCTTCAACAAATGCATCGCGCGGTGAGTGCTTGTAGATTCGAGAGATCAATCATGCAAGTCCTACTAAACCAAGAAATGGCCGTTCCCAGGACTTGTTTCGGTCACAAAGTGAAGGAGATGGGGTTGATCTTAGGGAGGGAAGTGAAGAAGGTGTTGAGATTGTGAAGGTGTTAGCTTGCTTATGACTTGTAACAGAAAGATGAGCAGGCTTGCGGTTGATGCAAGCGGTGCTCGGGGTGTTTGAATACGATTTGTATTAACACTTGGTTTTTCTGTCTCGTCTGAACTTGTTTTGTTCTCCGTTATTCCTTGTTGTTGGAAAATAGGGCGGAGAACCTATTTATACAAGTCATTGAGCCTCATTCACGTTTCTCGTGGGAAGTGGAGGTAGTGGAATGATGGAGTAGTGGAGTTGTGTGTCGGTAACACATGACCAGTCTTGCCCACTTCCCCTGTTCATCTCTAACCGTCCATGACTTCCTAACACGTTCTTGTGATGGCGCGTTGCACGCTGCACGCTGTAAACCGCCAGACCAATACCCCAGTATGTATCCCCCCAGTTTGTGACATGATTGATGTCTGGAATGTGGATCGTGGATCCACGAAAGGTAGCATGTAATGCTGGATTGAATAACTGTGTTATTGAGGAAGTCGATACTTGTGAAGTATCGTGTGTATTTTATGCGAGAGTCTTTGCATTACGGTGTGGTAAAGTGATGGGTAATGACTCCTCACTCACCAAATAACTCCCGACCAGGGTTGTATAACCAAGTCTGGTGAAGTCGGACGGATGAGATGATGTTTGAGACACTCATCTCACACCGTTGATGAAATTAGAGTTTTTTAAAAGAGGTGCGCAAGCATCACTCTTCAGCTTGGTCGAAACCAAGCATGGGAAGGGTTTTGAAGAGGACCGACCGGGCATGTGTGTAGACAACACGCCGGTGTGCACGTCCATACTTTACTTTCCCAAGAAGGCGCGATCTAAGCCACTCAATTTGACCGGTAAAGTTGAGTGGTTGAGATCGATTTGCGATAGGAGTTTGATGCCGCAAGGAGTCGCGCACCATACCCTTTTCCGGCGTGTTTCCCAAGATGACCTGACTTGGTCGGTTGGTTTGGCGTGAAGATGGTAGGCTGATGTTCACGCCCATGTCTCACCGTCCCATGAAAACGTGATCTAAGCCACCCAATTCGTCCTATGAAGTTGAGTGGTCGAGATCGATTTGCAATTTGGGAAGTGTAACCACGCATGTTTGAGCGGGCGTTTTGGATTGGCCAGGCATGATATGCCTTGGCCGACCACATGAGGAGGTAGATGGGCTCACGGTGGTCATGCTTTGGTGTGACCGACCCTTGCTCAATCTAATCTGGACCCTCCATTCGTGCCGGAGAAGATGGACGCGCGTGATGGCTTGAACCCTAATTTTGGCTTGCAAAGCCGTGCGACCATGCTCTTTCAAAGGGCGAATGTGTTGTAACCAACCATGGTTGGTTTTGACCGATTGGTCAAGTGTGTAGACGGTCACATGGTGATTGTGTCGACATGCTCCGGGCCCTTTGAGTCTACATCTACACCCTCCATCTATACCGCGAAGATGGATGGTTGAGACCGTTTTGCGGCACATGTAATATGCCGCAAACCCTAATTTAGGGTTTTCCGCCCATAATGCTTGGTATGGACGGTTTCTTGGCAAGCAAAGGACAATGGTCGACCATGCGGGGTCAGTGTGTGTATTCCATACCCGCTTGGGGTGATGGAATTGATCTCGTGGTCATCCAATCATGCTTGTGGTGTTGGATGATCACGATCGAATCATATCCGAGACCGATACAGTCAAGTCCGGATGCTCAATTGGGCTAGTATAACACACCGAGAGGGGCTCAATCGGGCTAGTATAACACACCGAGAGGGGCTCAATCGGGCTAGTATAACACACCGAGAGGGCTCGGGCTAGTATAACACACCGAGAATCAGCACATGCGGGTATTTTGTACATGGTTTCATTATAGTGCTTGGAGGTTCGTGTTACTCCTGTAAGAGTAACACTAGGTCATCATGCCACACTGATAATGAGTACAGGAAATACAAGGCTGAATTAAGTGAGGGAGTATCCAACACTTATAAATGGCTTTATCTTTTACAAGATGTCAGCGCATGATTTTTCTGGTTTTTTACAAACTCAACCTTGAACGAAAATCCACCATCAACATTAAGTCCTCTCGCCTAGCACACAATGGTTACACTATTGTGTGGTAGGCATGAGATGGTGACAGTTAAAGATAAAACTTATGAGACAATGTTAGATGTTACCCGGGGAGAGACGGGTCGTCTGTCCTTCGAGCATGTCACGTTCAAGAGACGTCCGTAAAAGTGTTCCCTTAGCATGATGTCGGTCTTGCTCAGCTTCGATCGACCTTGCTATGACTGCTTTCGTCGAGGGGCTATTGCGCTGCTTCGTTCAATCGTGGGGATGCGCCTAATCGACCGGGATCATCTTGCGCCGCTTGTTCGTGGGGTTATGCGCTGCTTGATCGAACGTGGGCTTGTTGTGTATGCTTCGGTTGAAAGTGGGTCTACCGTGTACATGCTTCAAACGTCAGCCATGTGCTTCGATCAAACCGGCCTGGCCAGTGCGCCTATTATACCAGCCTTATGTCGTGATTAACACCACCTTTGCGACTTGAGCAATACCACCTTTTGACTTGAGCAATACCCGGACTTGAGGCTTGTACCGTACTTAAAAATTATACCGACTTGAAATCAATACTGGATCAAACTTGTACCCTGGACTTGAAATCAATACCGGACTTGAAAACTTGAGTTATTCCGAAGCTTGATCAATACCGACTTGAATGATGTTTGGACTGGCCATTGTGTGAGTTGTGTCTTGCCGTGTGTGGCGACACTTCTCATATGCTTTCATACAAGTTCTAACTCCTGTCTTTTATTTCATTGCGGTAGAAAGAATCCCTGTTGAGATGTCTTCGGAGATAATGCTGGTGCCAAGTCGGGAAGTGTTGACAAACTTCAAAGATATGCCGAACATCGATGATGAATTGTTCACCGCGCCCTTTCAACTATATGAAAACATCCGTTCCACAGATAACCTTCCTCCTATCGACTTCAGGTTTTTCATGCTCCGCTGGGTCCTCATGAAGGATGGATGAGACGTACGTTTAAGCAATGAGTACATCAAAGATAACTTAGAGTGCAGATTATTGATGTAGCTTGAGTGTTGAAACGGCTCGAGAGGATGTTAAAGTGGTTTCTGGTGCGAACATTGAGGTAGATCCTGGAGAGAGTGTTGAAGCAGGATTCTGAAGCGAAAAGGGGTCCCGGAGAGAGCATTGAGGCGGCTCTTGAATAGACCATTGAAGCAGCTTCTGCTAGAGGGAATGTTGAAGTGTTTCCCTCTTCAGTTCAATTTACCCTTGCGAATTCCATGTTTCTTGACTGACCACATCTCTCATGTTGAAGAATTCCTTGACTGACGGTGAAGGAACTTCATGCTGAGCCTTAGTCCCCAAGTGTGGTTCACATGGTTTGTCCGTAGTGGTTGTTGTCGAGCCAGGTATGGAATACCTTGGACGTTGTTTCATCATTGTGGGATTCGTGCACGTGGTATGGAGTTGGAGTTGATGGACGCGCATGATGTTGTATCTTGGTGGTTTTCCTCTTGTCGCTTCAAGGAACTCGCTTATGTAAGGCTGAATGTTGTATCGCTCATTGGTGAGATATATGCCCCTACAAACATTATGAGGCTCTTCCTAAGGCCTGGTTCTTTCTATCGGGGCATATGTTGTTGTAGATGAGCGTTCAACAGCTCCAGGAGGATGACCAAAAGCGCGGATTCTCCAATATAGCGTGATAGACATGTACCGCTGTCGATAAAGTGACTCACCCGGATCTTGTTCGACCACCATGTCGATAGAGTAACTCGCCCGGATCTCTCTCGATATGACGGTTGGACATCGTTATCTTCTTGAGGCTGCTCCCTTGAGGTATCGGCTCCAGTGGAAGATTACCTTCATAGAGCGGTTATACGTTGAACCGACACTCTTTAAACCAAATGGCAGCATGGTATAATAAAAATTTCCGAGAGGAGTTCGAAAAGATATCTTACTTGCATCATGCTCGTACATCCTTATCCGTTTGTAGCCGCTACATCCATCCATGGAGGAGAACATGCCGTGTCCGCCGGTTGTATCTATTAACATGTCGATGTTAGGCGAGAGGAGGATCGTTTTGGAGCAAAGACTGTTCAAGTCTCCGAAGTCTATGCAAGACTCGATCTATCCATTTTCCTCATGTATGAACTACAACTGTTTAACCGACTTGGATACAGGTATGACATGTATATGATGGGTGACCAATTTTCATCCGGCATTTCTTCATATCTCCAAGCAAATATGTCCTGGTACTCTTTGAGAAGTTGCACGAGCTTCGTGCGTTTATCCGTACACAAGGTTGAGCCGATGGAGATAGGCCTAGGAGATTCCTCAACGATTTCAATTTCATCGCTTATAGAGTTGGTGCCATCTTGCAGGCTGTTGTGGAGCATATAGCACTTGCTCTTGTGGTTAGTTCTTTGTTGTAGCATTCCATTAGGTGGAGAGACCGGGTAAGTCTCCTCTGTGATAATGGCGTGCTTGATACCCTTTTCCTTTCTCGGTCACGACTCGCCATAAAAGTTCGTTCCCTCCTCGTGTGAACGTGGGTTGTGTCTTCACAAGATGGAGAGGAATGCTTCGTCAAAGAAAGATGCATCGTGGGTACTAGCCCTCAATTATGCAAGTCGGTCTTCTTCCCCGAATTGACGCCCACATGGGGAGTGGGATGCAACGAGCTTGTCTCGATTCTTTCCACGGAGTTTCTCCCGTATGTCTTTGGTTTGGTTTCCTCGAAGTCCGTCATTGTGGTAGGCTTCCGTACGACCTTGCAGGGAGAGCCTTGGATGTCCCGAGAATCTTGAGAGTAATGAAGACGATCATGTGTAGATAAGGGTCGTCTTGAACTCGAATCCTTGATGCGTGCGGTGACATGTAGGTCACGGTCGTGACCTTCCTCTCGGTTGATAGCAAGAAAACGTTTCCGCGCGCCGATTCTTCGAGAGATGTGTAAGTTTGCATAAACTTTCCACTAGAGAAACCGCTTCCCGATCCACCGACCGCTGGTTCATAGTGAAACTATTGACTTGAGGAAGATCGTTGTGAGGATCAGTCCCAGTGTAGAATCCTCCATGACAGACCGCCGAACCGTAGTGAAACTATTGACTCGAGGAAGATCGTTGTGAGGATCACCCCAGTGTAGGAGCCTCCATGACAGACCGCCGTATCTCGATGTCGCTTCTTTGATCGTGTCCATGTAGGTCCGTGCCATTGAAGTACCTTCTCCCGGTGCGTTGAATTCATTCCTTATTGGCTCCGTGGGCTGTTGGGTCATGTGGAAATCGATCGGCTAATGTCTTAAGAAAAGTGAGTACCTCTTTCCGAGTTGCGGCCATATCCGTTTGAGTCTTGACAAGAACTTCCTTTTCCATCAAGTCCTAATAATGGGAGATGGTCCTCCTCTCGCCCCCTCGGTTCTCTCGTCCCGATGAAGGAGTGGAAGTTATTGCTCGTGACTACCGGAGGTGTTACACTTGATGAGATGCCGGGACTTGCAGGCTGCTCCGCTCGTGATGGGAGGTGTTGTAATATCACCGCCGAGTGACCGGATTGAACGTTCCCATCCTCTCGTACTCACGTGTTACTTGATTGATCTCTCCTTCCTCAAGCGTTTCTTCACGGCCGACAAGGGTCTTGAGATGTAAATCTTCCAAATAGGATCCGTAAGCCGCAGGCTCCATTTCTTTATCCGGTAGACGTTGTAGTACTCCTGGGACAAGTCCTCTCCTCCGTGGAGTTGCCTCGGTTCTTCATTGTTGATCTGGACCATGTTGTTCATCTTTCCCGAGTCACCTCGCGGTTAAACGCTCTTTTGCCTCTCCACCTAAAGGTGTGACTCGACTAAGGATTCGCATTTCTTGCACCGCTGAGTAGATGCCTCGCCGATCCTTCTTGTAATTGTGCTTTGCTATGTCATTCAAAAGGCGAAATGTCTCGCTCTGTCTTCCGTGATACCACTGATTTGCCAAAACATCCTCCAAAGATTCCAAATGCTTCCCATGATATCTCGAATCACCCCGTAGTTTCTGGATACATTGCGAGATGGAAACGAGAAATTGAGGATTCAATTTTATGCAACCGATAGATCAATCTCCCACCGTGGTCGCCAATTGTTGATGGGTGAAAACTACTCCTGCAGAATTTGGTAATTTGGGGTGTGGATGAGGAATGAATCTAAACCTTCAACAAATGCACTGTGTGCGGTGAGTGCTTGTAGATTCGAGAGATCAATCAGTGCAAGTCCGGCCTAAACCAAGAAATGGCCGTTCCAGACTTGTTTCGGTCACAAAGTGAAGGAGATGGGGTTGATCTTAGGGAGGGAAGCGAAGAAGGTGTTGAGATTGTGAAGGTGTTGGCTTGCTTATGACTTGTAACAGAAAGATGAGCAGGCTTGCGGTTGATGCAAGCAGCAGCTGCGGGTGTTTGAATACGATTTGTATTAACACTTGGTTTTTCTGTCTCTGCCCGAACTTGTTTTGTTCTCCGTTATTCCTTGTTGTTGGAAAATAGGGCGGAGAACCTATTTATACAAGTCATTGAGCCTCATTCACGTTTCTCGTGGGAAGTGGAGGTAGTGGAATGATGGAGTAGTGGAGTTGTGTGTCGGTAACACACGACCGGTCTTGCCCACTTTTCCTCGTTCATCTCTAACCGTCCATGACTTCCTAACACGTTCTTGTGATGGCGCGTTGCACGCCGCACGCCCGTAAACCGCTGCACCAATACCCCCAAATGTATCCCCGGTTTGTGACATGATTGATAAACTGAATGTGGATCGTGGATCCACGAAAGGTAGCATGTAATGCTGGATTGAATAATCACAAGTTATTGAGGAAGTCGATACTTGTGAAGTATCGTGTGTATTTTATGTGCATCGCATTACGGTGTGGTAAAGTGATGGGTAATGACTCCTCACTCACCAAATAACTCCCACCAGGGGTTGTATAACCAAGTTTGGTGAAGTCGGACGGATGAGATGATGTTTGAGACACTCATCTGCGACCTTGATGAAATTAGAGTTTTTTAAAAGAGGTGCGCAAGCATCACTCTTGACTTGGTCGAAACCAAGCATGGGAAGGGTTTTGAAGAGGACCGACCGGCATGTGTGTAGACAACACGCCGGTGTGCACGTCCATACTTTACTTTCCCAAGAAGGCGCGATCTAAGCCACTCAATTTGACCTGTAAAGTTGAGTGGTTGAGATCGATTTGCGATAGGAGTTTGATGCCGCAAGGAGTCGCGCACCATACCCTTTTCCGGCGTGTTTTCCAAGATGACCCGACTTGGTCGGTCTTGGCCGGTTGGTTTGGCGTGAAGATGGTAGGCTGATGTTCACGCCCATGTCTCACCGTCCCATGAAAACGTGATCTAAGCCACCCAATTCGTCCTAAGTGAAGTTGAGTGGTCGAGATCGATTTGCAATTTGGGAAGTGTAACCACGCATGTTTGAGCGGGCGTTTTGGATTGGCCAGCATGATATGCCTTGGCCGACCACATGAGGAGGTAGATGGGCTCACGGTGGTCATGCTGGTGTGACCGACCCTTGCTCAATCTAATCAGTGACCCTCCATTCGTGCCGGAGAAGATGGACGCGCGTGATGGCATGAACCCTAATTTTGGCTTGCAAAGCCGTGCGACCATGCTCTTTCGGGCGGGCGAATGTGTTGTAACCAACCATGGTTGGTTTTGACCGATTGGTCAAGTGTGTAGGCGGTCACATGGTGATTGTGTCGACATGCTCCGGCCCTTTGAGTCTACATCTACACCCTCCATCTATACCTGCGAAGATGGATGGTTGAGACCGTTTTGCGGCACATGTAATATGCCGCAAACCCTAATTTAGGGTTTTCCGCCCATAATGCTTGGTATGGACGGTTTCTTGGCAAGCAAAGGACAATGGTCGACCATGCGGGTCGGGCGTGTGTATTCCATACCTGCTTGGGGGTGATGGAATTGATCTGTGGTCATCCAATCATGCTTGTGGAGTTGGATGACTGCGATCGATCATATCTGGCAAGCTAAGGTCGTGGGTATTCCATACCATGCTTAGGGTGATGGAATTGATCTGTGGTCATCCAATCATGCTTGTGGTGTTGGATGACTGCGATCAGATCATATCCGGAGACTGATACAGTCAAGTCCGGATGCTCAATCGGGCTAGTATAACACACCGAGAGGGGCTCAATCGGGCTAGTATAACACACCGAGAGGGGCTCAATCGGGCTAGTATAACACACCGAGAGGGCTCGGGCTAGTATAACACACCGAGAATCGGCTGTCACGGGTATTTCGTACATGGTTTCATTATAGTGCTTGGAGGTTCGTGTTACTCAGTAAGAGTAACACTCGGTCATCATGCCACACCGATAATGAGTACATGAAATACAAGGCCGAATTAAGTGAGGGAGTATCCAACACTTATAAATGGCTTTATCTTTTACAAGATGTCAGCGCATGATTTTTCTGGTTTTTACAAACTCAACCTTGAACGAAAATCCACCATCAACAGGAGGGAAGCGAAGAAGGTGTTGAGACCAGAATGGTTAATCTGAAGGTGTGGCTGTTTTATGACTTGTATCAGAAAGTGGAACTAGATTGCAGAATGAAAAGCTATCAGTTCTTTGGTGATTTCTGGATACTGTGTTGTTCTCTGACCAAAACTTGTCATTTTGTCGAAATAGGTGAAGCCTATTTATACAAGTCATATTTAAACATACCATGGTCTCATAGGAAGTGGGAACGATTGGGTGATGGAAGAGTGGAGTAACGTATAACCATCAGAAACCCATGATTCCATGATAAAGGAAGTGGATCCGTTTACACCCGTTACTTCTTGCCGCCACTAATTGTCCCGCTTCATGACACTTTCTTATAATGGGCATATTGCATGCCGCACGCTGTAAACCGCCAGACCAATACCCCGATGAGTATCCCCCAGTTTGTGACATGTTTTATGTCTCGAGTGTTTTCGTGGAAAACGTGTAGCAGGTTGCTATGTGCGGCAAGTCAAAGTCAAGAGTCTTGCCGCAGGAAAATAGCATGTGATGCTATTAGGCACGTCTTGGCTGGTCGCTTAAAACTTGCCACAAGTCCGTCAGTTTGGTGGCGAACTTGGATGGGTGAGATTGTATCTCATGAGGAAGGGTAGCCGTTGATTATGGCTACCTTCTGTTGGCGCCTGGTAATGGCACATTGGCGTTTTTGGTGTATGCCACAGTGGCACTGCGGCATGACTGGTATAGCTCGTGCATGCCAGTGGCACGGTGGTATAAGTAGCGCCTGGCGTATCCATGGGATTAAAGGCTTGTTGCACGTGCTAAGTGTAACCGTAATTCCAGCGAAAGTGAGTTAGGATTTGGTTTAGGTTGGGTAGTTTGCTCGAGGATAACAAAAGCTAAGTGCGGGGGAATTTGATAAGTGCATGATTTACTATACTTTTGTTATCAATTCCATGCTTGTATTTTCTATGTTTCTTTCATATTACCTTGTATTATTCTTTTTTATTTTGTTTGTCTTATTTAGGTATAATCATCCACAAGGAGCGAAAAGAGTGTTGAAGCGGACATAAACGTGAGCTTGGACTAAGAACCAGGAGTAACTCGACCAAATTCAGGAGTATTCAACTCTATTTTCAAGAGAATGAGGAGACGAAAAGAACACAAAAAGAATGAGGTCATTCCGAGTTCGTATGCAAAAGTTTTATGCAAAACCGTGGATCAAATAAGGCCCAATTCCTACCTACGTGTGCGACCGATCACACCAATTACCAGGATCGGTTACACCCTCCAAGAAGTGACGAAAATACTTTCCAAAATTGTTTTTCTTAGTTTGGAAGTATTTCCATACCCAAAGATTCTTAGAGATATTTAAGGAGACTTCCAAATACTTTTCAAAGAGTTCCAGTACCGAACAGAGATTTTATCAAGAGATATAAAAGTGGAGACAAGAAGACAAGGAGCGGAAGCTTGGGTTTTGGGTTCTTTCATTACCGAAACCATTTATCTTTGATTTTATCATATGTATATCATGGTTTCACTAAATCCATGAGTAGCTAAACTCATATTTGATTGAGGATGAATTTTAAGTTCTAAACATGATTTGATTTAAAATATGAATCTATTTTGATTTCTTCATATGATTATCGTTTGTTTCTACTATTATGAATATTTATGATTGATTGATTGGTTGATTTAGGAGGCCTACAAAACTGATCCCTTGATTGATCTATTGCTAGTAACGGGTTAGGATATCCGTAATTATTGAATAACCCTTATACAAGTAGAAAATGTGAGACCTTGCAGAGGGATTCTGTGGATCAATCGCGTGTAGAAATAATACTAGTAAGTGAACCGATCGTACCGAGATTAACTGCTAGGACCGAACCTATATTCATAAACCCTAAAGCATTCGATTGAGTTACATCTTGTAAGCGTACCTCAAGGTGGCTCAGACTGATAGAATCCGATAGCTAAGCATACCTGTTATTCGATGATATTAGGAGTCTTGGGGGTAGCTAAGCGTACCTATTACCCTACGGTTGGTGATAATCTATGATTAATGACGAATAAATAATTATATTACTTTGATGGATGTTTAGTAACGAAAAAGGATTCCTCGATCATACTCCTCATCCTTGATTACATCTTAATTTATTTTCTTTATTATTTAATTTTCTTTATTTGCAACCTACAAACAAAACCCCCATTTGTGACACTTGACAACTGAAAACTCCCTGCTCTTCGTGGGAACGATTCTTGCTTCCATTATATTACCAGTTAATTGTGTGGAAGTAAGTGATTTAATTTGTTGCACTCACGACAAGCATCAGATCATGTCTTAGATCTAGACTGATATTTTTGAGAATAATCTAGTCGTTTGTAATTTTGATTTTTCATTATAAATAAAAACCAATCTTCTTTCACAAAATTATTTTTCATTTCAGCTCACTGTGTCTTGAAATTTTACTGTCGATGAAGATATTGATCCGACCAAAGCTTACATTTGCATAGCTAGTGACGGAATTGTTGGTTTGGGCAAAGAATTACAGTTTTTTTCGAACAAATTTATAGAATTCTTTGTTCAAATTAACAAAAATTAACACGACGTATCGTTACAAAACACATTTGGTACAATTAATTAAAGATGTGAAGGAGAATGTAGATAAATTATTTTATTCAAATTATTAACTTATCAAGAATAATTAACTTGGATAATACACAAATATTTTTTTTACTTGAAAAGGTAAATTTTATAAAAAAAATGAACTCATTACGTCACCAAAATTGTGACGCAAAAGAAAGCAAACTTACATGGATGTATGCATTACTGCATTCCAATTACATAAAAGAGTAGACAAAGAAAAACTAGAGAACATACCAGATTTTAGACCCCAATTAAACATCAAACACTTAGTATCACAGATTAGCTGATTCAAATCCTTACTTCTCTTGTTATGGATTCTTCCATTTCTTTCATTCAAGACACACCATCAAATAGCAAAAGGAAGAATGTTCCAAATTTTCACTCAAGAAGATAATACACAATTTTTAGACTCAAAAAGTCCAATAGTAATTTCAAAGAAAAATTCAAATCAATCTGATGCTTGTTATGAACTTCCAAGATATGCTCTTCCTGGATTTGATTACGAACAAATTTTGAACCCTTTCCCAATTGAAAGCCGTTGGTTGGAAAAAACCAAATGAAAGCCGTTGGTGGGACAAAAACACGACCAAAGGCGAAATCGTTGGAAATACGAGGAAATGGCGAGGCCCATAAAGAACAAAGCCTCTAAGAGAAACCGCATCATTTTTCTCAAAAGGCATATTTGGCAACAAAATAAAGCGCACTGTTGGTTGCCAAAAGTTATATTTGTTGCCAAAATCCTATATTGTCAAATAAAGTTTCTATATATGAGAACATTTTTTTTTGGCAATTCTAAAATATAGCATCACGCTATTATAAAGTCCGTCGAACATGAAACGTAATCTTAAATAACGTCCATCAGTAAACGCATTTTTTGATTACGTTTTCTAACTGTAAAGCGATTTATAAACTCGTCTAGTGTGGAAGGTTATTAAAACTGCGTTTATAAAACGCTTTTATAGAACGAGTTTTAGTCGGAAGGAGTTAATGATTACTTTTACAAACAAACTTAGTTTTAAACTACTTTGTTGAGTAGAATTCGGTCTCCTAGTACGTCACACAACAAAATTTCCAAATAAAAAAGCATATATGAGATAGCGATTTTGGAATACAAAACCCCGACACTAAAGTTTCTGTAAGTGAGCCAAACATATATAGATTAAATGACTAGACAAATACATGTCTGAATAAATTTTAATTATATTATGTACGTACTATAATGGTTAAATTAATGACTTCTAATTACTAGATTAGGTTATATGTGTGAGTAATGACTTCCCACTTCAAATTGTCTTACTCCCACCGTTTCAAAAAAAACTATCTACTTTGACTTTGTCAAAATATATTATATTAAGGAAATCATAATATTTTATTTGATTACCCTTAATTAATATATTATATTAAGGAAATCATAATATTTTATTTGATTACCCTTAATTTCTTATCTATTTTATTTTAATAAAAATATTAGCAACAAAAACTATCAAAAGTTGTTAGATGGATCATAAATAAATAGGAAACAAAAAAGAATAACTAAAAGATATCGAACTTCCATAAGTAATATAAAAGAATTCTAAAAGAGTTGTAAACTTATAAAGTATAAAATGTTAAGGAATTTAGGTTTTGGAGCGAAATATATATTCCCTTAAAAGGATCGAAGGATTTATTTGTTTTCTTAATTATATAAATTTCTTTAATATTTTAAATTGGGTCCCCTTGAAAATAAATTTACGAATGTTAAAAATTTAAGGGTATACAAGAGAGTTTATTGGGAAAATATGACTATAAACGAAAGCTGCACTCAATTTTTGAAACTGACGAAAATGGAATAGGGGACAATCTTTTTGAAATGGAGGGAGTATTATTATTTTAAGCATGCATTTTATTAAATTAAGATTAAATTACAATTTAACGTGGGTATGTGGTACCCACGGAGTCATGGTAGATAATTTGTCTAATAAAATATGGTATTGCCTGGTCCCAAATTTTGGTTGAAAGATTCCCCAATTGACTTCCATCCGCCGCATGATTGGCCAATCCATCTTCTGCCTGCTTTCCGTCTCTGTAATTGAGGTTGATTGCAGACTACGGGATCTGGCACATTATATTCTTTATTTCCTCAATCTGTTTCAAATAGAACATTTGGCCATTGCCTTTCTGTTGTTGTTCTTGATGCTAAAATCATAGCCCAAGTTTCTGCAGTTAAGGCAGTCGTAATTCCTAAAGGTTAAGCCAAAGCCATTACAATTCGTGCGTCTGAGTCCATGTGTTGATGGTGGATTTTCGTTCAAGGTTGAGTTTGTAAAAAAACCAGAAAAATCATGCGCTGACATCTTGTAAAAGATAAAGCCATTTATAAGTGTTGGATACTCCCTCACTTAATTCACCTTGTATTTCATTATTACATCATTATCGGTGTGGCATGATGACCGAGTGTTACTCTTATAGAGTAACACGAACCTCCAAGCACTATAATGAATCATTATCGATGTGGCATGAGACCGAGTGTTACTCATACAGAGTAACACGAACCTCCAAGCACTATAATGAAACCATGTACGAAATACCCGTACAGTGCCGATTCTCGGTGTGTTATACTAGCCCGAGCCCTCTCGGTGTGTTATACTAGCCCGATTGAGCCCCTCTCGGTGTGTTATACTAGCCCGATTGAGCATCCCACTTGACCGTATCGGTCTCCTGATATGATTCGATCGCAGTCATCCAACTCCACAAGCATGATTGGATGACCACGGATCAATTCCATCACCCTAAGCATGGTATGGAATACCCACGGCCTTAGCTTGCCGATATGATCGATCGCAGTCATCCAACTCCACAAGCATGATTGGATGACCACGATCAATTCCATCACCCCCAAGCGGTATGGAATACACACTACCGACCCCGCATGGTCGACCATTGGCCTTTGCTTGCCAAGAAACCGTCCATACCAAGCATTATGGGCGGAAAACCCTAAATTAGGGTTTGCGGCATATTACATGTGTCGCAAAACGGTCTCAACCATCCATCTTCGCAGGTATAGATGGAGGTGTAGATGCAGACTCAAAGGGCCCTGAGCATGTCGACACAATCATCATGTGACCGCCTACACACTTGACCAATCGGTCAAAACCAACCATGGTTGGTTACAACACATTCGTCACTTTGAAATAGCATGGTCGCGCGGCTTTGAAAGCCAAAATTAGGGTTCAAGCCATCACGCGCGTCCATCTTCTCCTACACGAATGGAGGGTCACAGATTAGATTAAGCAGTCCGGTCATACCAAAGCATGACCACCGTGGGCCCATCTACCTCTTCATGCGGTCGGCCAAGGCATATCACGCCCGGCCAATCCAAAACGCCCGCTCAAACATGCGTGGATACACTTCCCAAGTTGCAAATCGATCTCGACCACTCAACTTCACCGGACGAATTGGGTGGCTTAGATCACGTTTTCATGGGACGGTGAGACATGGGCGTGAACATCACCTACCATCTTCACGCCAAACCAACCGGCCAGACCGACCAAGCTAGGTCGTCTTGGAAAACGCGCCGGAAAAGAGTATGGCGCGCGCGGCTTCTTGCGGTATCAAACTCTTATCGCAAAATCAATCTCGACCACTCCTCTTTGACGGTCAAATTGAGTGGCCCGGATCGCGCTTTCATGAGGGAACGGAATACGAGGCACCTACACCATCATGCCGTCAACACGCATGTATGGTCGGTCCTCTCAAAATCCTTCCCATGCTTGGTTTCGACCAAGCTAGAGAGTGATGCTTGCGCACCTCTTCAAAAACCCTAATATTCATTAACGGTCGCAGATGAGTGTCTCAAGGCTCATCTCATCCGTCCAACTTCACCAAACTTGGTTATACAACCCCGTCGAGTCAATTGGTCAGTAAGGCGTCATTACCCATCACCTTACCACACCACAATGCAAGACTGCACATGAAATACACACGATACTTCACAAGTATCGACTTTCTCAATAACGCAGTTATTCAATTGAGATTACATGCTATCTTTCGTGGATCCACGATCCACATTCCGGTTATCAATCATGTCACAAACTGGGGGATACATACTGGGGTATTGGTCTGGCGGTTTACAGCGTGCAGCGTGCAACGCGCCATCACAAGAACGTGTTAGGAAGTCATGGGCGGTTAGAGATGAACAGGAAAAGTGGGCAAGACTGGTCGTGTGTTACCGACACACAACTCCACTACTCCATCATTCCACTACCTCCACTTCCCACGAGAAACGTGAATGAGGCTCAATGACTTGTATAAATAGGTTCTCCGCCCTATTTTCCAACAACAAGGAATAACGAGAACAACACAAGTTCAGATTTGACGAAACCAAGTGTTAATACAAAAACCTTATTCAAACACTCGAGCCTGCTTGCATCAACCGTAAGCTTGCTCATCTTTCTGTTACAAGTCATAAGCAAGCCAACACCTTCACAATCTCAACACCTTCTTCGCTTCCCTCCCTAAGATCAACCCCATCTCCTTCACTTTGTGACCAAAACAAGTCCGAACGGCCATTTCTTGGTTTAGGCCGGACTTGCACGCATTGATCTCTCGAATCTACAAGCACTCACCGCGCAAAGCATTTGTTGAAGGTTTAGATTCATTCCTCATCCACACCCCAAATTACCAAATTCTGCAGGAGTAGTTTTCACCCATCAACAATTGGCGACCACGGTGGGAGATTGATCTATCGGTTGCATAAAATTGAATCCTCAATTTTTCAGTTTCCATCTCCCAATGTATCCGGAAACTACAGGCGGTTCGGATATCATGGGAAGCATAGCTGGAATCTTTGGAGGATGTCTTGGCAAATCAAGCCGGTATCACCGGGAGGCGGAGCGAGACATTTCGCCTTTTGAATGATATAGCGGCACAATTACAAGAAGGGTCGACGAGCATCTACTCGTGCAAAGACAAGAAATGTTGAATCATTAGCCGGAGTCACACCTTTACCGGTGGAGAGGCAAAAAGAGCGCGTAATCGCGGGAGACTCGAAAAGATGAACAAGATGGTCCGATCGAAAATGAAGATCCGAGGCAACTCCACGGGAGAAAAAGACTTGTCCGGAGTACTACAATGTCTCAGGATAAAGAAAGGGAACCCGCAGCCTATGGAGCCTTGCTGGAGGATTTATACCTCAAAGCTCTTGCCGAAGCCCTAAGACTGTCCAATCCGCGTCGGCCTTCCAACCAACTCGAAGAAACGCTAGAGGAAGGAGAAATCAATCAAGAAATGCATGAATACGAGAGGATGGGAGCGTTCAATCCGGTCACTCAAGCGGTGACATTACGACACCTTCTACATCCCTCTACTTAGGAAGACAATCCGAGACATGATGGCGCTCGCAAGCCTTCCAACTTCATCTCTTGTTCCATATCAAAGCCACGGGGAGACATCGCAACGCCGCTAACGCAGAAAAGCCGGACACAAGGTACTTACATTTCCCCTTCCCAATGAAGAAGATTCTCGAGCTCTGGAGACGTGGGTACGAAACGGAGAGATAAAGCTACCCCATTACGGCGCCCACCTACTGGTCAAGGAGTAATGGACCCGAGGTATCGTCATTACCACCGTTCCTTCATCACCCCACCGGTGAGTGCAACGCTTTGAGCGCATTGTTCAGGAGAAGCTTGGCTCAGAGGGATAGCTTTGAGAAGTTAGTGCGGAGGATTTTCTTGGAGAGGCTACTCCGGTTTGATACAAATGAGGCTTCAAAAGCAAGTAAGTTCTACTCAATTTTACAAGAAAGATAGTTTAGAATTCACTGGGACTTAGCATCCCACACGTGGAGAAAGAGGCTCGATAATCAAACACCATGTCCTGTTTCATTCATGCTTTCCTTTCACACAACGTTTGCAACTTCATGTGACATGTGCAATCATTCATGACCAAGATGCAAATTTCATTTAAAATAACCTCTTTCGAGAAAAAATCATTCACCAAACTATCTCAAAATGAACCAATTCAATTACCTATTAATTCAAAACCGGTAGTCAAAGGAATCCTCACTATCACTCAAAAACAAGAACATCTAAAGGACAAGTAGGTAGCTACGATCCTTGAAGGAAAGTCCTTCAAAGAAAGAACTCGTCCTTCCGGGCAAGAGAGACTTTCATCCTTTGAAGTACAACCTGCTTGACTTGATTCCTTAGGAAACTTTTCAACCTCTTCTTCCCCGGCGAGTAACACAAGATACGTAAGGGGCTCCGTCCTATAATTTCTGGAACTACCGTGGTCAATACACCTTATGCAGCCGTCACTTCTACCACCGGTGCCGGCGTAGCAGAGATGTTCCAGTAAGTGTAACACCTCCCGTCACCGTAGTCGAGAGCGCGCAAATACCGACAACTCCTCAAGCGTAACGCCTCCGGTAGTCACCAGAGCAACAACTTTCACTCCCGCATCGGGACGAGGAGCCGGAGGGACGAGAGGAGGACCACCATCCATTACCATTTCGACTTGATGGAGAAGCAGGAAGTTCTTGCTAAGACTCAAACGGATATGGCCGCAACTCAGAAAGAGGTATTTCAGCCGCGCGGACCTACGTGGACCTGATCAAATGAGCGACATCGAGATATGAACGGTCTGTCATGGAGATTCCTACACTGGGACCGATCCTCACAACGATCCTCCCCGGTCAACGATTTACTACGAACCGAGACCGGTGGATTAGGAAGCGGCATCTCTAGTGGAAAGCTTGTGTGAACTCTCGCGCCTCTCAAAGAATCAACGTGCAGAGATGTTTCCTGTAATTAATAAAATAGCTCTGGATGTACACCTGACTCCTTCACGTCCAGAAGTCTTAACTGCATCGAAAACACCTGTAAATAATGTTACATTTACAGAAGACGACATGATGGCAAAAAAAGATCACGACCGGCCCTACATGTTACCGCACACATCAAGGGTTCAGAGTTCAGGAGGGCCCTCGTCGACACAGGAGCATCTTCCAATGTGATTTCTCTCAAGACTCTCAGGACGGCCAAGGTTAGCCCATGCAAGATTGTGCGTCATCCCACCACAATGACGGACTTCGAAGGAAACCAGACCAGCACATATGGTGAAGCTTCAACCCATACTCACACCAAAAGGGGACGCACTTTCGAAGCAAGACGTGATTAGAAGGGGAAGACAATATACCGGCGTCGCTGTTAGCAATTAGCGGAGAGACTGACACCCGCCTCTCTCCGCCCAATGGAATGCTCCAAAAGCGATTCTCCTCTACTGAACATCGACATGTTAGTAGATGCAACCAGCGGACACGGCATGTTCTCCTCCATGGATGGATGTAGCGGCTACAACCAGATAAGGATGTACGAGCGTGACGCAAGGGCATATATCTCACCAACAGGCGATACAACCTTGGAGACTTACGTAAGCGGTTCCCCAAGAAGCGGGGAAAACCACCGAGATACAATATCCTGCGTGTCCGCCAACTCCAACTCCAACCTGCCACATGTACGACTCCCGCAATGATGCAACAACGTTCGAGATATTCCATACCGGGCTCGACAAAAACCACTACGGACAAACCATGTAAACCACGCTTGGGGACTCGAGGCTCGGCATGAAGTTCCTTCACCGTCAGTCAAGGATTTCTTCAACACGAGAAAGATGGTCTGTCAAGAATCATGGAATTCGCAAGGGTAAATCGAACTGGAGAGGAAGCCACTTCAACTCTCCCTCTCGCAGAAGCTGCTTCAATAGTCTATTCAAGAGGCGCTTCAACACTCTCTCCAGGATCTACCTCAATGTTCGCACTGTAAACCACTTTAACATCCTCTCGAGTCGTTTCAACACTCAAGCTACATCAATAATCTGCACTCTAAGTTATCTTTGATGTACTCATTGCTTAAACGTACGTCTCATCCATCCTTCATGAGGACCCACGAGCATGAAAACCCCGAAGTCGATAGGAGGAAGGTTATCTGTGGAACTGATGTTTTCATATAGTTGAAAGGGCGCGGTGAACAATTCATCATCGATGTTCGGCATATCTTTGAAGTCATCAACACTTCCCGACTTGGCACCGACATTATCTCCAAGACATCTCAACAGGATTCTTTCTACCGCAATGAAATAAAAGACAGGAGCTAGAACTTGTATGAAAACATATGAGAAGTGTCGCCACACACGGCAAGACACAACTCACACAATGGCCACCCAAACATCATTCAAGTCTCGGTATTGATCAAGCTTCGGTATAACTCAAGTTTTCAAGTCTGGTATTGATTTCAAGTCCTGTACAAGTTTCATCTGGTATTGATTTCAAGTCTGGTACAATTTTTAAGTACGGTACAAGCCTCAAGTCTGGTATTGCTCAAGTCAAAAGGCTGGTATTGCTCAAGTCGCAAAGGCTGGTGTTAATCACGACATAAGTAGACCCACTTTCAACCGAAGCAGACACAACAAGCCCACGTTCGATCAAGCAGGCGCAGTAACCCCACGAACGAAGCAAAGCGCAACAGTCGGTCGATTAGGCACATCCCCACGATTGAACGAAGGGCGCAATAGCCCTCGACCGGCAGTCATAGCAAGGTCGATCGAAGCGAGCAAGACCGACATCATGCTAGGGAACACTTTTCGACGTCTCTTGAACGTGACATGCTCGAAGGACGGGACGACCCGTCTCTCCTGGTAACATCTAACATTGTCTCATAAGTTTTACCTTTAATCTGTCACCATCTCATGCCTACCACACAATAGTGTAACCATTGTGTGCTAGGCGGGGACTTAATGTTGATGTTGGATTTTCGTTCAAGGTTGAGTTTGTAAAAACCGTAAAAATCATGCGCCGACATCTTGTAAAAGATAAAGCCATTTATAAGTGTTGGATACTCCCTCACTTAATTCAGCCTTGTATTTCTGTACTCATTATCGGTGTGGCATGATGACTGAGTGTTACTCTTATAGAGTAACACGAACCTCCAAGCACTATAATGAATCATTATCAGTGTGGCATGAGACTAAGTGTTACTCATACAGAGTAACACGAACCTCCAAGCACTATAATGAAACCATGTACGAAATACCCGTACAGGCTGATTCTCGGTGTGTTATACTAGCCCGAGCCCTCTCGGTGTGTTATACTAGCCCGATTGAGCCCCTCTCGGTGTGTTATACTAGCCCGATTGAGCCCCTCTCGGTGTGTTATACTAGCCCGATTGAGCATCCTGACTTGACCGTATCGGTCTCCTGGATATGATTCGATCGCAGATCATCCAACTCCACAAGCATGATTGGATGACCACAGATCAATTCCATCACCCTAAGCATGGTATGGAATACCCACGGCCTTAGCTTGCCGGATATGATCTCGATCGCGGTCATCCAACTCCACAAGCATGATTGGATGACCACGGATCAATTCCATCACCCCCAAGCGGTATGGAATACACACGGCCGACCCCGCATGGTCGACCATTGGCCTTTGCTTGCCAAGAAACCGTCCATACCAAGCATTATGGGCGGAAAACCCTAAATTAGGGTTTGCGGCATATTACATGTGCCGCAAAACGGTCTCAACCATCCATCTTCGCAGGTATAGATGGAGGGTGTAGATGCAGAGTCAAAGGGCCCGGAGCATGTCGACTCAATCACCATGTGACCGCCTACACACTTGACCAATCGGTCAAAACCAACCATGGTTGGTTACAACACATTCGTCCTTTGAAATAGCATGGTCGCGCGGCTTTGAAAGCCAAAATTAGGGTTCAAGCCATCACGCGCGTCCATTTTCTCCGGCACGAATGGAGGGTCACTGATTAGATTAAGCAGTCCGGTCATACCAAAGCATGACCACCGTGGGCCCATCTACCTCTTCATGCGGTCGGCCAAGACATATCACGCCTGGCCAATCCAAAACGCCCGCTCAAACATGCGTGGATACACTTCCCAAGTTGCAAATCGATCTCGACCACTCAACTTCACCGGACGAATTGGGTGGCTTAGATCACGTTTTCATGGGACGGTGAGACATGGGCGTGAACATCGCATACCATCTTCACGCCAAACCAACCGGCCAGGGACCGACCAAGCTAGGTCGTCTTGGAAAACGCGGAAAAGAGTATGGCGCGCGGCTTCTTGCGGTATCAAACTCTTATCGCAAAATCAATCTCGACCACTCCTCTTTGACGGTCAAATTGAGTGGCCCGGATCGCGCTTTCATGAGGGAACGGAATACAGGCACCTACACCATCATGCCGTCAACACGCATGTATGGTCGGTCCTCTCCAAAATCCTTCCCATGCTTGGTTTCGACCAAGCTAGAGAGTGATGCTTGCGCACCTCTTCAAAAACCCTAATATTCATTAACGGTCGCAGATGAGTGTCTCAAGGCTCATCTCATCCGTCCAACTTCACCAGACTTGGTTATACAACCTGGTCAGAGTCAATTGGTCGATGGCGTCATTACACATCACCTTACCACACCACAATGCAAGACACGCATGAAATACACACGATACTTTACAAGTATCGACTTTCGAATAACGCAGTTATTCAATTCAGCATTACATGCTATCTTTCGTGGATCCACGATCCACATTCCGACATCAATCATGTCACAAACGGGGGATACATATCGGGGTATTGGTCAGCGGTTTACAGCGTGCAGCGTGCAACGCGCCATCACAAGAACGAGTTAGGAAGTCATGGGCGGTTAGAGATGAACAGGAAAAGTGGGCAAGACCGGTGGTGTGTTACCGACACACAACTCCACTACTCCATCATTCCACTACCTCCACTTCCCACGAGAAACGTGAATGAGGCTCAATGACTTGTATAAATAGGTTCTCCGCCCTATTTTCCAACAACAAGGAATAACGGAGAACAACACAAGTTCAGATGACAGAAAACAAGTGTTATTACAAAAACCGTATTCAAACACTCGAGAGCTGCTCGCATCAACCGTAAGCTTGCTCATCTTTCTGTTACAAGTCATAAGCAAGCCAACACCTTCACAATCTCAACACCTTCTTCGCTTCCCTCCCTAAGATCAACCCCATCTCCTTCACTTTGTGACCGAAACAAGTCTGGGAACGGCCATTTCTTGGTTTAGGCCGGACTTGCACAGATTGATCTCTCGAATCTACAAGCACTCACCGCGCAGTGCATTTGTTGAAGGTTTAGATTCATTCCTCATCCACACCCCAAATTACCAAATTCTGCAGGAGTAGTTTTCACCCATCAACACCATGCATATGAATCCTGCACCCCCAAAACCCGGGTTACCCCTGACTTCCCCGTTTGTGTTAATTTTAATCCAGTTCATATTCGGAGTGGACCATCCTACCGAGATTGTGGAGATCCTTTTGGTGCATCTTGAGTGGTTGTATGTCGGTGAATCTATCGGTAGCATCGGGGGTAGGGAGTTTTGTACCGCGAAATATTCTTGATGTTGTTTTTGAGCCCAACCTAAGATTTCTTATGATGTTATTTGCTTTTGGCGGTATATTAGTTCATTCCTAGCCAACCATAAGGTCCAAAATAAAAACAGAATGAGGAGATGACATATATTAGTGCTGATTATTGTATGAGTTGATAAATGGTTGTCTGAGGTGTTAAAACAAGTGTGGGGGTATAGTTGGAGTTTGGTGTGGTTGAGAGCTGAGTGAGCAAGGTGTTCCATGATGAAGTCGCAATTAGGTGGTGAATTAGGAGGTGGGTCGTTGTTTATGGATCAATGTTGCATTTGAGGCAAATGTTGGAGTTGGTAAGATGAATGTGATGTAGGACAAAGAAGGTTGCTAGACCTTCATTGATTGCATTCCACAAGAAAAGCTGAATTTTGGTGGACACGGTAGAGTCCACAGGAATTTGGTAGGTGGGAGGGGGTTTTGAGTAGGCTGATCATGGGTTAGACATTTGTATCCCAATGAAGTAGTGTGTTTTCCAGTTTTGAGTGTGTCCATATAATTTAGTCTTTTGGGATATCTTTGGGAAGGTGGATGTTTATGATTTTTTGGGCTATAAGATTGGGTAAGGTGTTTAACTTTTCTTGAATCCAATTATAAGAGATTGATGGGCTGTCGTAGGCACAACAAATTAATAAAGATATTTCCCACAAATTAACTAGTAATATAGCAGTAGTAAGAGATTATTCCCACAGAGAGTTGTGTAATTGATAGGTTACTTGTATCAACAAAATAAAGTAAATAACAAAGGGGGTTTTTGTTGTAAGATAAATAAATACACAATAAGAAGAAAAGAGATGATCATGGAATTATTCGCCGTTACCAAGCGTTAACAAGATCAGAATACTTATCATCTTCCGTTAGAACCATTAATCACTAACCGTAGAATAGAAGAAACGCTTAGCTATCCCCAAAATTCCTTGTATCACGGAATAACAAGTAGGCTTAGCTACCGGATTCTATCCAACTGAGCGGACTTGAGGTACGCTTACAAGGTGTAACTCGATCAAACGCTTTAGGGTTTGTGAATTTAGGTTTGATCCCATCAGTTAAACTCAGTATGCTCGGTTCACTTACTAGTGTTGTTTCCACACATAATTTCTTTACAGAACCCCTCTGCAAGGTCTCATTTTCTCTATTTGTGTAAGAGATGGCCGACAATTACGGACAACTCAAGTCTCTACTAGCAATAGAATGATAAATAGACTAATCTAGTTACGCGCCCAAACCAATCTAAGAATCAATCATAAACCCTAGATATAATGGGGGAAAAAACGACCGATGATTAAAAATTCAAATAGATTTGTATTAATAAAGCTTCACGCTTAGAACATTGAATTCATCCTTAATCAACAAATGATTTAGCTACTCATATTACAAAGAAGATGAATGATGGTGGTTTCCCCATAAAGAGGTAAACCCTAGATTTTTGATGTAGCCCTAGCTTATGATATGAGATTATAAGATTTATTTGGAAGGACTAATACCTATTTATATAGGTTTAGATTGCTTGACCTTCAAGTATCCTAGTCGGTTCTGGAAACCGACCTAAAAAGTGGTAAAGAAAGACCCTAAAAATAGTTCGGGGATTTTGGCCTTCATGGTTTGCGAACCCCATTGGCGAACGAAATACTTGTATAAAATCCATGGAATTTCGTTTTGCGAACGAAATCCCAGTTTTTCCCGTTTGCGAACAAGCTTATCTACGATATTTGATAAAACTCGTTTTGGCCGTAACTTCTTCGTCCGAACTCGGAATGACCTCATTATTTTTGCATTTTTTTTGTAATTGAATTTTATTTAAGATGATGATGAGAAATTCTGAATTTGAATGATTTAAGCTTGGTCTTTGGCCCGTCTCTTG
This sequence comes from Papaver armeniacum, assembly GCA_023531295.1. Lineage (NCBI taxonomy): Eukaryota > Viridiplantae > Streptophyta > Magnoliopsida > Ranunculales > Papaveraceae > Papaver > Papaver armeniacum. The sequence goes on along the minus strand of JAJJWW010006271.1, from coordinate 305,872 downwards.
ATTTTGAGCGTTTTGCTCCTTTTCGTCGCACTTCTTTCACTTCTCTTGGACTTGGGCACTTTGATACTTGGAATATTTCTGTTCTTAGCTCTTTTTAGAACCTTGTAGCTCCTGTTTGGATGATTCATTTAACAGAGACAAATACGAAAACAAGAGTAATAATTCAAATACATGCAAGAATAATAGTTAAAATATGTATGGAATTGACACTAAATTCATATGAATTATGCACTTATCAAATTCCCCCACACTTAGCTTTTGCTAGTTGTAGTAGGGTAAAAACTGATTCTGTTGAAAATGGTAAATTGGGTGTGTCGATGAGAAACAAATCTAAACCTTAAACAAATGTATTGCACAGGAGTACTTTTAGATTCGAGAGATCAATCTGTACAATCCTGGCCTAAACCAAGAAATGGATGTTCCGGTCTTACTTCGGTCATAAAATTAAGGAGAGGGGTTGATCTTAGGTAGGGATGCATAGAAGTGTTGAGATCATAATGATGAATTCATAATGATGAATTCTGTAAAGTGTAGTTTTTATGACTTGTATCAGATGTAAAATTTGCTTGCTACGTGTAAGCTGTGAATTCTGGGTGATTTCTAAATGCTTGCGTTGATAACCAATGTTGTTTGAAATAGATTGAAAAATCTATTTATACAAGTCATAGTCGAACGAACTGATTTCGTTGGAAGTGGGAGTTGTCAAGTAGTGGAGATCATGGGTGAATGTTGAAAAACCGTGTCTTATGGTTATGGGAAGACTGGACAGTTTGTACTCCCACTACTCTTATACCTGTCACCTATCTGCTATTCCAGACATTTTCTCTTAATGGGCGTGTTGCACACCGCATGATGTAAACCGCCAGATCAATACCCTGATGAACATCCCCGAGTTGTGACATGTTTGATGTCTCGAGTATTTTTATAGGAAAAATGGAGCAAGTTTCGTGAAGAATGAAACAAGTCCTTTATGGTAGTTGTTAAGTGGGTCTTGCTTGCAAGAACTAATTATTTCGACCAATCACGCGCAGGATTGGCGACAGGTGGTCATAAGTGACAAGTCAATTGTATGAATGAGACTTGTCGTGAGCCAGTGCTCAAAGAATATCATATGATGTTTTTATGTTAAATAATTAAATTATTTGTAAAATCGATATTTATAAAATATCGTTTGTAATCGATGCATGTAAAGCATCACTTTTAAGTAAGCAGCTCAAAATAATCGATGCATATGAAGTATTGTTGTATAAAGCCTGTTTGAGTCGGTCACGGATTTCACGGCCTTAAAAGGGATGTGACCGGCCATCTTTGGGAAGCTTCCAGGAGCTGTTCGTGTTAGTTAGGGATGAGGTGATCGGACCTCATATGAGATAGATGACCGTTAGTCATCATGTCTGAAAAAATGGGGATCTAACAACCACGTCAATCTAAATAGACAAACTCCAATATATTTTCAATAGAATCAACTAGACAGTCAGACTCAATCTAGAAAAAAGTATATCAAAGAGTTTTATATCTCTATCTCTCAATTCAATCTACAATCAGCAAATAGAAATTTGCGAGCCCGATTGAATATAAGAGAAGTAACTTGAACAGTAACAAATACCAATGTTCAAGGATCAATCAATTTCAATCAACAACCAAAGGTTATATTTACTAATCGATTGATTCAACGCACAACCTTTGATATTTCAATTATATAACAAAATATAATACGGAAAAGAAATAACACAGACACCAGAATTTTGTTAACGAGGAAAACAGCAAATACAGAAAAACCTCGGGACCTAGTCCAGCTTTGAACACCACAGTATATTAAGCCGCTACAGATACTAAACTACTACCAATGAACTTCGGACTGGACTGTAGTTGAACCCTAATCAATCTCACACTGATTCAAGGTACAGTTGCGCTCCTTACATCTCTGATCCCAGCAGGATACTACACACTTGATTCCCTTAGATTATCTCACTCACAACCAAGAGTTGCTTTGACCCAAAGTCGAAGACTTGATAAACAAATATGTCTCACACAGAAAAGTCTATAGGAATAGATAAATATGTCTCCCACAGAAATACTTACAATTTTTGTTCCGTATTTTGATAAATCAAGCTGAACAGGAACCAATTGGTATGTCGGACTTATATTCCCAAAGAACGGTCTAGAAATATCAATCATCTCACAATAATCTTAATCATTGTAGGATCATAATATCGCAACGAACAAGGCTCGCGGGGTTAATAAACGACGGTGTCGCGAGGCAGTCGCAGAGAGCTAAAATACACGACGCAATGAATAACGGCAGACAAAACAATTGGAAGACATGAAACCTGGCGAGGGGTAAGAAGTGTCGCGAGAATGAATATTTGCGCATTTGCGACACTTCGCGAGATATTCCCGAAAATAAAGGATAACTTAGCTGTCACCCACTATGTATTACCCTATATAAAGGGCTAAATGAGTCTGTGGAAAGGGGAATCTTTGGAGGGAAATTGTGGAGCAAGTCATTAGGAGAGAGAAAGTTTAAGAGTATTTTAACTTCTAAGTGTAATTCTTTTTTCCTGTGTAAAACATTTCATTAACTCAATCAATAAATATTCTTGATCTTACATCTTTCAATGGATTAATTAAGTAAAATTGAGTAAGGGGTGTAGTGTGGGATTTCCCGCAACTACATATGCGCTAGAAACAGGGGATGGCGAGAGCATACCTTTTAATTCTTCATTCTTCTTGCGAAGATTATCACAATCTAGTGAGATACTGAAAAAATTTTGATTTTCAAGGTGGAGATTATTGCATTTCACAGCCATAACTTGGAGATCATCCTTCAGCTTATTAATCTCTTGAACTAAAGATGCTTGCGAGATCCTATCAGACCAAGATGCTTACTTAAAATCTCGCAGACATTGGATTTGACAGATCGGCGAAGTCTTTTGGCATCATTCACGAGATCGAAAAGGACCTTAAAGGCCACATCTATCCCCTCCAAATTTTCCACAGTTAGAGGAATTTGGTCAAACAAAGAAGACGAGTCGTCTTTTGTCAAAGGAACCTCATGAGAAGAGGAGGTTTCAGGGAGAGAAGTGATTGGAGAAATAGCAGGGACATTGATAGCAGGAGGAGGTATAATATCGTTTGTAGTAGGACAGTTGTAAGGAACTTGGTCTATGAGGAGTTGAGGCATAGAAATATTGTCGCTAGTAATGTTACCATAAGAAAGAGGCACAAAATTATCTTGCGAAGATTTCGCAGCAGGAGACGAAGGTGTAAATGAAGGAAATGGAACGTTGGGGGTAACAGGTTTAGAGTAGCGAAGCCTTTTGGGAGTATTACCAGTAGTTTTATCATCCTGCGAATGACAAATTAAATAAGAAATAGAGGCAGCAATGTATTGATAATAAAAACAAATGTTTCTTAAATACCTTGTCACTCGCAGACTGTCTTTTTGTAGCCATAGATTTTGCTCGCGAAAAGGGCTTTGGTTGCGTAAGGGATTCTTGTTGCGAAGTAGGTTTCGGTGGCGAGCCCAAAGAAAGAAGAGGGTCCTTCACGGTAAATTTAGTTCGGGTTGGTTCTTGCTAAACAACAATGGCGAGAAAAGAGAACTACAAAGTTAATCATACCCGAGTGATCTCAACAAGAAAAGCTAATCTCAAATTTGATCAACCACAAAATCAGCCAGATATGACAAAATTAACAAACCTGGACGCCATGAGAGTAACAACTGATAGAGAATAGCAAAAGCGGTGAAGAAGATGGTAAGAGACAATAATAGGCAAACACTTGCAGAACGATGAAGAAGAAGAACACTTGCAGACGATGAAGAAGATGAAAAGGAAAAGGAAAAGTCTTCACAGGGGATGCTCCTATAAATAGATGAGAAAAAATGTTATGACCGGTTAACATTAAATGCACCGGTAAAAGAGGTAAATATAGACACGTGTAAACGGTCACTACTAAATCCAAGGAAGCCGGACGAAAAGAACTTTAGTAGAATCCAAATATACAACATATTTCCTAATAGGCGAGAATAGCTTGCGAAATTGATTATTTTCTGTAATTCACGAGGCAAGAAATGACACTTCGTATATATATTACAAAGAAGCTTCGGAACTTCACAAAAGAATAGAGGCAAGTACGTACTTTTCAAGACCAGTATTCTTCTGCTCGTTCCTTCATCAACAAAGATCAAAAAATTACTACAACAACAGGTTTTCCTTAAAGATCGCTCTTCAAGCAATATTTAAGGAAAAAGAGGCAAGATGTAGGATCATAATATCGCAACGAACAAGGCTCGCGGGGTTAATAAACGACGGTGTCGCGAGGCAGTCGCAGAGAGCTAAAATACACGACGCAATGAATAACGGCAGACAAAACAATTGGAAGACATGAAACCTGGCGAGGGGTAAGAAGTGTCGCGAGAATGAATATTTGCGCATTTGCGACACTTCGCGAGATATTCCCGAAAATAAAGGATAACTTAGCTGTCACCCACTATGTATTACCCTATATAAAGGGCTAAATGAGTCTGTGGAAAAGGGGAATCTTCTGGGAAATTGTGGAGCAAGTCATTAGGAGAGAGAAAGTTTAAGAGTATTTTAACTTCTAAGTGTAATTCTATTTTCCTGTGTAAAACATTTCATTAACTCAATCAATAAATATTCTTGATCTTACATCTTTCAATGGATTAATTAAGTAAAATTGAGTAAGGGGTGTAGTGTGGGATTTCCCGCAACTACAATCATATGGTAGCGAAACAAGATATTGTGGAATCACAATTGACGAGACGAAGATTTTGTGACTACTTTTTATCTTTCCTATCATAGATTAAATCTCGAGCCAATATTAGATAAGATAGTACTCAAATACGATATAAACATCAAGATTAGATCACGCAACTACAGAGAAAATAGTTGGGTCTGGATTCACAATCCCAATGAAGTCTTTAAGTCGTTAACCTACAGGGTTTCGTGAAAAACCTAAGGTTAAAGGAAAATCGACTCTAGATTATACAACTAGTATCACACAGGAGGTGTGGGGATTAGTTTTCCCAGTTTCTAGAGTTTTCACTTTATATAGTTTTCAAATCAGGGTTTGCAATCTAAGTTACCTTGGTAACAAAGTATTCAATATTCACCGTTAGATGAAAACCTGATTAGATTCAAGCTAATATCTTTCAACTGTTAGATCGAACTTAGCTTTTTATACACAAATGAAATATACCCTCATTTAGGTTTAGTAACCATACCTAAACGTGTACACCATGTTGGCTCAACCGTCGTTAACCAAGGTTAGCTATATGAACACTCTTATATCAACCTTATTCATCTTAACCATAACTAGTTAAAATGACTCAAATGAAACTAGTTAAAGAGTTGTTCAATTGCTATATTCTCATAGAAGTATACAAGAACACAATTGAAGCAAAATCGGTTTGATTCACTCGAATCAATTCATGAACATTATAGCCACGGTTTGCAAAGAATGCCTTCCTTAATATATAAATGTATTAGTTCATGAGCCAACCGATTTTAGAACTTTAACCACTCAAGTATGCAAACGGGTACGCCTAATTAAGTAGCAGGTCTGAGTTTGGGTTCGCCAGTATGCAAACGGGTATGCATACTTAATTAGTACACTTCCAAAACCCAGCAGAAATTCCCGGACCTATACCTTACGCAAGTATGCGTACCGGTATGTGTACAGGTATGTGTACCTGGTACACAGAATTTCACAACTACAAGTATGCATACGGGTATGCATACTTTAGTTCCGGTCATGGATCACATACATACATACATGTAATAATGCATACTATGTTTATAATCCAATGATGGTTAAGTATTCTAAACTCTTATTTCAATCATTGAAACTTTCTTAGAGGATGACAATAGCCGTTTTCACACAATATTAGCATCAAAGCAATTTTCAAGTTATTTGAAATAATCATAATGAAACATTCCAAGTTTACACCAAATGATTGTATCGCATAAACCATGTAAGATGTTACTCGGCGATTTTCATATGATCATCTTTTGACTTTCATCAAGAATATAAGATGAACTTGGTTGAAGCGAAAGCTTACCAACACATATTCCGAGAAATATGTAAGCGAGTTAAACTCATCTCAAAATATCAAATGTGTATAATCGACAACTATATAGTAACGAATTTTGTCTCAATATAGGAGATAGAGTAGAAATAGACTTTCCAAGTGATAGATGAGTTTTAGTCTCCACATACCTTTTGTTGATGATGTTCCACAAGCTCTCCTTAGTAGTTCTTCGTCTTTCATTGATGAACGACGTGAAGTCTAATGCTCAACTACACCATCTATCCTAGTCCGAGATATTACTATAAGTTGACTAGAAATCAAGACTTATATTTTTGATCACTAACATTGACAAACAAGCTTGAGATAGCAACACTTGCGAGTTCGACCGAGCAGTGCTCTAACAATCTCCCTCTTTTTCAATTTTAATGAAAAACTATCAATACGTATGGATTAAAAAATAAATAAACTTTGTAGCTTCTCATCCAAATGCTTGATCTCCTTAGCTCTTCAATATTACTCGAAATCTTCGTCACTTTCAGGTACTCTAAAGATTCCAAATGTGTTCATCTTAGCATCATAGTTGTTGAAGATCCGTAGCTATAACAATGAGAAAAAAATTTGCTCCCAATCATTGTTATACAATGTCATAGTATCATTACACAACATCAAAGTTCAATTGTATCACAACTTTGACAACAATACTATGGTGATATGTATCACTCCCCCTTAGTCGATACTTCATCTCACAATGAAAACCACTCCCCCTTACATAATTATACGTAAACCATATGTATTTGTAGTGTGAACTACACATTAATTCTCCCCCTTTTGTCAATATAAATTGGCAAAGGTACGAAAACTAGTGGGATCCTCATGAAATTTTCATAAAGATACTACCAACTTGTTTATATGATTTCACATAGTCGAAACTTAGTGTATTCATCAAGGAGTTTATAAAGATATAAGATAACCCCTACAATATTTCACAGCCGCACTCCCCACAAAGTTCAATTAAGAACTCTCCCCCATAAAATGTCATTCCCTAAAGAACAACAAGAGCGACCTTACTTTTTCACAAAAAGAAGGATTTTTTTGGACATTAAAAAATCACATAAGAAATATGAATTTGTATCCAAAAATCTCAATTGAATTAACCACACGAAAAATGATCAATTCAATTGGTCATGCTCAACATAAAACAACTTACGGAGCAACACTGTATGTGCACAAAGATGTGCATCAGGGAAAGACCTAGACTGAGGAATAATCAAATATTCATTCTATTTTTCATCACTATTTGCACAATGACATATAATAGACTTAATCTTTGTAAACAAAAGTTCATCATTTCTTCCATCAATATTTGCATAATGATATAAAAGGATTAACTTTTGTAGTCAAAAGTTCATTCTATCTTTTATCAATACTTTCATACCGACATATAATAGAGCTAACTTTTGAACAAGTATGGGACAGTCAAGGTTCACGGACGTAAACAACATATCCCATAACAATTTGGAATATATAAAACCATAAAGATTAATACTACAAAAATCATCTTCCAAATAAACTTTAGAATTTTAACAAATAAATCTAAAAACATTGCAAGATGAAAACGTTGGCAATAGTTATGTGTACTCACAATAATGGCTATTCCAAACCCTAGTTATCCTTATTAAAAACACAAGAATAAATTCTCATAAGAAGTTTCCTAGACATTAAGACAAACTCGTAATGCACATATAAGATGATTTTTCCTTAGAGGGTAGAATCAATCTTTTTCGCACAAATTTACACCAAAAATATCTACCAAAGGCGTATAAAAGATTTTCTTAACAAATAAGAACATACAAAGTCACTAATGACCATGCACCATAGTTCACATAAGATGATTGTGAACATTCAAGAATCCCATAGCAATGTGTACTACTGAACATTCTTGAACTTCCTTCTTTGTGATTCACCAACAACATTCTTGTAAAAGCTACAAATCAGCTTAGAAGAGTGGTACTCCAATAATCCAAGTTCCCAAGTCCAAGAAGAGGAACAAGTATGACAAAACGGAGCAAAACACTCAAAAACAAGAGACGGAACAAAGACCAATCTTAACTCATTCAAAATCAAAGAATTCCCATCTCCATTTTAAATAGAATTCCCATCTCCATTTTAAATAGAATTCAAAGAGGAAGAGAATGCAAAAAGAATGAGGTCATTCCGAGTTCGTACGAAGAAGATACGGCCAAAACAGGTTTACCGAATATCGACGTCTACAGGCAAGTATGCATACGGGTATGCAAACTGGTATGCGGACGAATTTCCCTGGATTTTATTACAAAAACTCATTTGTAAGCTGGTATGTATACCTAAAGTGTACCATGAAGGCCAAAACATCCCAAACAACTATTTTCAAACCGGAACATTTACAAACCTTAAACACAAATCAAGTTAGGTAGACATGAACGATACACAAGGTACATAGATCATCATAAAACTTTCTCAAGTTTAGAGACATACCTTTTTAGAAGAATCCGATATAATTCTACAACGTTACCAAACATTCAAAATCATACCCAACATAATATGTGTGCCTCAGTTCTTGTGCTTCCCTAACTGTATACATAACAAGGCATTTCTTGGTGAGGATGCACTTTCAACATAGTCAAGTTGTGTTGAGGTGAACAATGTTTTGCTCATCATGGCACCAAGAAAGAGTTTTTTTCCAACTACTTTTGCATTCAAAAAAGTTGAGAAACATCAAAGAATCTGTTTTTACAAGTTTTACAAAAGACTTTAGAGAGATACCCAAAATTTTGAGTCCCCGATGTCTCATTTCAAAACTTAATAAAAACATTGTCTGCAGATAATGTTTAGTACTGTGTAGGGAAACTCTTTTGATAAAAAGAGACATCCTAACTCTTTCATAAAAAGAATACAATACTATTATCTTGACTAGGTGTATCAGAAATTGACCAAAAAGATGAATTATGCTTTGAGATGATGCAGTCTGAAGACTGATATTTAAACTCCTCTTGTAATTCGTTTAGTTTGTCACAACCAAATGGATTACCTAGAGGAGGAGCATTGCTCTTACTAATTATTAAATCAAGATCAACCTCAACATGAATATTATTCATCATTACTTGGTTTAGCTTATCAAGATATTCTTGCTATTTCTGGAGGTATAACTCAACATCAAAAGTTAAGCTCTCAAGCTTCTTTTCAAGTCCTGAAAACACTTCAAGGGATTTTAAAACTGGTGGAGGTTCAGATAGGATTTCTTCTACATATTTTATTAAATCAGTCATGGAAGAGAATTTTGTAATCCCTGGATCTGGTGGTGCATTTGTTGATGGTGGTTTTTAGTTCAGGGCTAAAATTGTAAAGCCCTGCATTTATTATGCTGTCATTTTGCAAAAGAGACAGAGCCATGTAAAAGTGATGAGTACGCAACCTCTTCATTTTCGCATTTATTGAGCAATTCAATATGTTTACATGAAATTTATCCAGAATGGTGCATGTAGCAACAATCCCATATATTCTGTAAATTTCGACACCCTGCCTGTATTATTCATTAATATAAGACTCACTGAATACTTTTTGTGCTGTGTTCCACGGCTAAGCCCTTAATATTGATATGACATGACAATTAGTGTTCACTCGCAGCTGAGTAGCATAAATTTTCCGAAGTATCAAGGTTGAGGTTTGCATAAAAGTACTCAGTCAGAAAGCATGCTGCTCTCTGACAATAAATAACCATGTGTCAACACGTAAAATCCAATCAATTTTGTGATAATTCACAAGATTCAATATCAACCTAATTAATTTGCAAAAATTAGTTTTTTTGTGCCCTGCGCAGTATGTCAGACCCTGCTGGTCGAAACTAAACCTAGGCAAACTAGGCAATTGATACGCCATGGATTAGTAGGTGCAAAGCCCCACCCAAAATCAGAAAAGAGGAGCCGCGGAGGATAGGAGCGGCAACAAAGGGAGTTGTGGCCGTTCCATAGGCTAGCCGGCGCCACCTGCAGATGGACACGCCCTCATGCTGCTTGCCGGCCCTCCTCTTTCCCATCGACCAATCAGGTCGCTCTAAATCCGCCACATGCACATAAGATGTGGCCGGGCCCTCTTTCCATCGGCTAATCAGGTCGCTTTAAATGCGTCACGCGCACTAGAGATGTGGCCACGCCCTATGTTTGGACGACCCCGTTTCTATTGACCAATCAGGTCGCTCTAAACCCACCACGCATTCAAAGGCCAAACTACGACAAACGGCCACCATGCTAATTGGCATGCCAAACGTGCCATGCCACGCCAACGTGCTAATCAGTATGGCAACATGCCACTCCGCCGCAGTAACATGCCAATGTGCCACAAATGGCATAGCTACTTGCTAACCCACTTTATGTTCATGGAAAACGCCATAACGGACTTCAATCAGGGTATTCTAGTTAGAAGCACGACTTTTGCTTAAGCGTCACTAGTCGAAACCCTAATTTCCAGTCGTGGCCCAAATCACGTCACTCTTGCCCCACAACATGCCATGAGTCATGCGGGACCCAGGAAACCCTAAAAATGGCGCCATGTCATGGCCACCCATGGCTATCCTTGCACATGTGGTCATTCCCACATCATGGCCCTGCCATAATTCCTTTGACGCGACTATGGCACCATCTGCACAAAGAATGCCATCGTGTCGCGGCCACATGCCACACACGCACTAATTAGAGTTTTGGCATGCCAAATCCTAATTTAGGTATGGTCGTTACGCCAACCATATCAAATAATGCTACTTAGGGCGTTATGTTTGATACGGTAACTGGAGCCAATATTTCCGAGCCATATTTGGAACCAATACCAATACGCCGATCGCTGCTACGTCAGGTGCTATTCGTGTCACCATGCCACTGGCATGTAATAATCTTGCCATTACGCCACTGGCATGTGCCAATTGTGCTACCATGCCACTGGAGCCATTATGCAATCACCAGGTGACAATGGAGTGTGGCCATAATCAACGACCACCTTCTCTCATGAATTACAATCTCAACCGTCCAAATTCTCCACGGAATTGACCGGCCTATGGTAAGTTTTAAGTAACCAACCGAGACTAACCTAATAGCATCACACACTATTTTCCTGAGGCAAGTCTCCTGACTTGACTTGCCACACATGTCTATCTGCCACCTAGCTGGCGTACAATTAATCATAATAACTAGGTCTTGCATACGAGACCCACTCAGCAATCTTCTACACATTTTCCACGAAAATACTCAAGGCATCAAACATGTCACAAAATGGGGGATACTCATCAGGGTATTGGTCTGGCGGTTTACGGCATGCGGCGTGTAACACGCCCATTATAAGAAAGTGTCACGAAAACGGGCAGTTAGTGGCGGCAAGAAGTAGTGGGTATAAACTAACCTGTTTCCTTCATAGTGGGGACGTGGTTTTCAGTATTTACACATTACCCCACTTCTCCATCACTCAACTACTCCCACTTCCTACGAGATAAGGGTGCGTTCAATTATGACTTGTATAAATAGGTTTCTACCTATTTCGACCAGAAAAAAGTTTCGGGTTAACAACAACACAAGTATCCAGAAAAACACCAAAGAACTGATAACTTACATTCCGCAAGCTAGTTCCAAAATTCTGATATAAGTCATAAAACAGCCACACCTTCAGAATTCACCATTCTGGTCTCAAGACCTTTTTTGCTTCCCTCCCTAAGACCAACCCTTCTCCTTTACTTTGTGACCGAAGCAAGACTGGAACGACCATTTCTTGGTTTAGGCCAGGATTATACAGATTGATCTCTCGAATCTAAAGTACTCTCGTGCAGTGCATTTGTTTATGTCTAAATTCGTTTCTCATCAACACACCTAAATTTACCAAAACCAGCAGAAACAGTTTTTACCCCAAAATATCGCTTATTGAGATAACACTACTGTCCATATAGTCAGATTGCTACAAACACAGACTTATGAGGTCTTAAATGTGTTTTCCTGCACTGATACAAACACACCCAATATTTTCGTTCGACAATCTGAATAGAAAAACCCCAATATACTTTCAAGAGAATCAACTAGAGAGTCAGACACAATTTAGAGAAAAGTATATCAAAGAGTTTTATATCTTTATCTCTCAATTCAATCTGCAATCAGCAAATAATTTTTTTTGAGCCTTATTGAATATAAGAGAAGTAACCTGAACGGTACCAAAGACCAATGTTCAAGGATCAATCAATTTCACTCAACAACCAAAGGTTGATCGATTCAACGCACAACCTGTGATATTTCAATTATATTACAAAATATAATATGGAAAAGAAATAACACAGACACCAGCATTTTGTTAACGAGGAAAACCGCAAATGCAGAAAAACCCCGGGACCTAGTCCAGCTTTGAATACCACACTGTATTAAGCTGTTAGAGCATAGCTCGGTTGAACCCACCAAGCGTTAGTATGTCAAGTTTGGTTGTCATATTTTAGTGAATCAAAACTCATGTTAAGAGTCGCTTGATTATGTACTAGAGTCAACTTCATATAGGTTAGCTTGAAAGTATTAGGATATGAGACATTACAAGTATTGCAAAGTCTTGAAGATGTGAAGAAGCAAGGAGCTACAACGACAACAATCATCCTTCCACTTGAGGTTAGTGATATTTGACTTGAACTATTTCATTCCCTAACGTATCTTTCAAGTCGTGCATATTGAAAACAAAAATGCGAAGAATATATGAACTCTAAATAGACATAGTATTAAGGAATACAATACGAGGTTTATTGCTTAACCATTAAACTTTGTAGATAAGACATCGCCATAATCATTTGAATGCTATTGTGATTATGTATGTGTATGAGGTGAGGATTTCATCCTAGGGAACAATGTTTTACATGTGTTCTAAGGAAGTAAGTTCATAAACTTGTTTGTGAACCGAAAAGGAAATTGCCAGGTGTTATTGGTTTTGTTATTCATTGCATATCTTATGAACAACCAATATGTGTGATTGAGTATAACCATTCACAACTTGTTTATGTTCTTGGTAGAACTATTCACAAAGGTCTGACTTATGTATTGGTATGACTTTTATTAGTGAAACTTCTCTTAAGTAATCACCTGACATGGTATGATCGGGTTTGTGATTTTATGTCTGACCAAATATGGGAAAGGGGAACCGATCCTAGTAAGAGGTGGAGTACATCACAAAGGGAAACCGATCCTTATATGGGGTGCAACAAGGTTTATAACAGAAAGGGGAACCGATCCTATGAACATGTGCAACACGTTTTTAGGCAAAGGGGAACCGATCCTATGGACATGTGCAACACATATAAGTTAGATACCATATATATGTGGGGAACTGATCCTATTACCTAGTCAACCGAATTTTGGAAAGCTAGTGTGACTATGCACAGTATTCACATGGAAGGTAGAACCGAAACTTGTTTTGGTAGAACCGTTAAACCCATGATTGTGATTGAATGTTTGTTTGATCAATCACATAGTTCTTGAAAGTCAGATGAACCAATTCTAAACTTGTTTGGAAGTATGGCAAATCGGTTTCAAGGTTGTAAGTGTGAAAGAGAACTTACAAGGTAAGGATGTCGACATACTTTGAACACGTGCTGTGAATGTTTATTTCTTTAATTGTTCAAAGTTATTCCTTAATATCTAAGGGAAGAGAATCCCAAGATCGAAACATAAGTAAGTTAAGAATCTTTTAATTAAGGTTATTAATTTCATTTTGTAGGGAAATATAAGAATTAGTAATGTGCATTTACTAATTAGCTTTTCCGAGAGATTTCGATCATTAGTTTTGGACATAGCATTTCCAGGAATTATGGAAACCAAATTTGTGCTTTAATGAATATCTTGAGAATATTTTCGATTTTGGAAATTCCTTGGTGTCCAAACTTCCTTGTCTATAAATATTTGAAGTTTGCCTTTCTAGCAAACTAATCCTTCGTAACAACAGACTTCCTCTTTTGTTGTTGTTACTGGTGTAGCCGCATATTCGGAGAGGAGAGTAACCTAATTAGGTGAAATCTCTTACGGCCGCTCAGTTTAAAGTCTTCTTTGGGATTGAGAAGCTCTAGCGTGTACCGTTGGTGGGAAACTAGATAATTGCGGTTTATCTTTTGTTTACGATTGATTTGATTGACTAACGGTAGTTGAAATCCGATTGCACCTAGTTTGTTTATGCTTGAGAATCTTCTCTTCTGATATATGATTCACTCAAACTAGTTCAGATTTTCGACATGGATCTTTAGACTGTTGTTAGTTCTAAAGACGATCTTGTGATAATTCATTGTTAACAGACTCCGTTCTGTGCGTGATTGATCACAAGAGATTCAAGTGATTTCATGCAGGTTTTTATTGAAGATCTAAGAAGATTTGAAGACAAAGAAGTTATTGAAGATCTGACTTGGGTTTATAATCTTTGGTGTGCATAATACTTGTTTCGGTAAAAGAGGATCCAATTAATAATCGGTTTATCCTTGTGGTAGATTGGATTGATTAATTGAGTAGATCGGCATCAACACAATTATTTGGATTAAGAGTGTTGTTGGCTTAATCTTAAATGATTACTTCGGTAATTGAACATAAGATAGATCTAAGGAATTGACGAAGGAGTTTATGTTAAGATAAACAGAAGAGCCTTTGTCCGACTCATATCACTTGGTTGAAGAGAGTTGATACCAAACAAATTTGTTGTTCCTTTACTGTTTGGAATACGAACCAAAGGAATTGTTCCAAGTACGTGACTTATTTATAAGTTGGAGGCGTGGGAATACAGAAGGAACTAGGTGAACTATAGGTTTAGTTACTTGGTCTCAACTATACGAAGTTAGGTGTAATTTTGTGTAGCCGCTTAATCCTGAGAGTATTCAATTCTGGACAAGATCCCAGAGTTTTCCTGCATTTGCGGTTTCCTCGTTAACAAAATCTTGTTGTGTCATTTACTTTATATTTCCGCATTATAATTGTTTTATTATAATTAAAGTAAATTACACAAACGTTAATTCCTATTTACTTGATAAGTGAATCCTATTGTGTTTGGTTAAGTTTGAACCTTTTTTATCAAGTAACATACTTCGTTGTTGTATTGTCTCGATCTCGTATCCATAGACGATCACACGAAGTGTGAACCGATTAGTTGCATTATCTCGACTCAGTCCATAGACAATCACTTTCGGAGAAAGGACTTATAGGTAGGAAAAGTTTTAGCTTGAGGTATATTTGGGTACCTTCGCCTTTTCAATTGGTATCAGAGCAGGCAAACACGAATAGATCTAACAATCTGTATTTGGTGCGATCCAACCTATAAGAATGAACTCGAGTTCTCATGAATCGACTTCAATTAACGTACCGCCAAGATTTGATGGAACAAA
The DNA here is from genome assembly GCA_023531295.1 of Papaver armeniacum. Taxonomy (NCBI): domain Eukaryota; kingdom Viridiplantae; phylum Streptophyta; class Magnoliopsida; order Ranunculales; family Papaveraceae; genus Papaver; species Papaver armeniacum. Next base: position 290,417 of record JAJJWW010006271.1, on the reverse strand, counting down.
CTAGCTATGGTGGAAATCTTCTATGAGATATTTTCTTCAATCACGAGACTTTAATACTTGGCTATTAGTCATCGATGGTTATATTCGTCCAAAGATAGAAAATTCAGAAACTGAGTTTAAACGCTTAGTAGAGTTTTCGAACAAAGAAAAGGCTCTTGCAAAGCAGAATTCAGATGGTTTGAATGCTATAATACATGCTGTAAGCCGTGATCTACAACATCATGTATCAACATGTCAAACTTCGAAAGAAGCTTGGGATAATCTTCAGATCGTATTCGAATGAAATTCATCAGAGAAAGAAGCTAGACTTCAAACTCTTACTTCTGATTGGGAAAACCTTCGAATGAATGACAACGACACTTTTGAAGAGTTCCATATTATACTCTCTGAGATAATTAATGCCTCTTTCTCGTTAGGAAAGACTATTTCCGAAAAAGATATAGTATGCAAGATTCTCAGATCGTTGTCATCTAGATACGATTCTAAGAAGCATGAAATCATAAAAGCAAATGATCTTTCAACTCTCTTGCGAAGCACACTCGTTGGAAAGTTAAAGATCTTTGATCATGAATCACAGTCTATTCAAAGTAAATGAATCGCTTTTAAAGCTGCAAGAATTCCGAAACCTCCAATGGAAAGGAATAGACAGATGATTGCAGAAAATTCTGATGATGAAATTGAACAATCATTGTCATTAATTACTAGACATTTTTGAGATCTCTTAAAGAAAAGAAATAAGAGATTCGTTAAGGATACTTATCGATCTTCTCGCCCACATGATCGAGTTCCTGTCAAAAAGGATCATGAAGAAGATGATGAATATCAGCCGCAGTGCTTCAAGTGTAAAGGGTTTGATCATATTGCTAAAGACTGTCCCAATCTTAAGAAATACACTGGAAGCAAGGCATTGGTTGTGACTCTAGATGAGACATTTGATTCATACGATTCTGAAGAAGAGGAAACAGCTAATAATGCATTCGTTGTTAATCTTATTTCTTCCTCCTCCATTAGTGATTTACCCATTTTAAGAATGGACATGTTTTCTGATGTTATTAAATCACCTAATGGTAAAGGGAAAAAATAAGACAAGTGTAGATGGTGGATTTTCGACAAGGGCTAAAATCGTAAACCCATAATTGTACATGCTCCTGATTCAGCAATCAGGTGAGTATTGAGGCTCATGTGTCTTATCGAAAGCATGAAAGCTCATGCCATAAGAATCTCTGACTGAGAATATTGTCTCTCAGAGTATATGCAGATGTGTAGTCTCTCAGCTGAGGCAACGACATATCTCATGAATACTGAGCAATTTCAGTAATTACTTCTATATAGAATCGAAAGATTGGACGGCTCCTAGACAGCTTGCCTGCTCGTATAGAGCAATAACGTCTTCAGGATGTAATAATGTTTTCCCTGACTATATAAAAGAAATATGACACTTCAACTAGCTCATATCACTCAATTCCTGAATAATTAATGCTCCTAGACGACCGTACTAGTATAGAGTCATCAATTAATTATTCCTAAATCATTAGATTCATTAACTGAATCCCTGAAGATATTCTACGTTCTTCATAATATTTCATTACTTCAATTCATGGTTCTTCCCAGCAGAATTCCATGAGTTAGTAATAAATATTCAACACACGGGCATCTGAATGCACGAACGAGCATTCCAAAATATGAAGGAACGATGAACCTATGCAAAATAGGAACAAAATAATAAATAATAAAATATTAATCAAGGCGCTGGGGGACTGGGCCCACCGGCCGGCCGGTCGTGTCGTGGCCAGTCCCACGCCCAATTCTATGTTTTATCATATTTTATTAATTTCCTTGATCTCATGGAAATCCCTTCATTTGGAAAAATATCTTTCGTTTTAAGGAAACTCCTCAGTTTCATGGTGTTTTCTTCGCATCAAGGAAGTAATATAAAATTGGGAAAGGTGTCGTGGGACCATGTCTACTAGCCGGCCGGCTATGCCCTAGTCGTGGCTGGTCCCATACCTCATGATTCCTCATTATTTTATTATTATATCCCTCATCTCATGAAAACTCCTTAATTTCATGATATTTCCTTCAAATCATGAAAAATAATATAAAATTAGGGAAACTCGTGGGACCGGGCCCTAGCCGGCCGGTCATGCCCTAGACGGTCCCACACGCCCCTTATTTTATAATTATTATTTTTTATGTTTCCTTCATTCCATGAAATTCCTTGATTTCATGATATTTCCTTCAAATTATGAAAATTCCTTCAAATCATGAAATAATACATAAAATTAGGGAAAGCTCACGGAACCGGGCCCTAGCCGGCCGACCATGCCCAAGCCGGTCCACACGCCCTTATTTTATTATTATTAATATTATTTGTTTCCTTCATCTCATGGAAACTCCTTCACTTCAAGGAAAACTCATTTATTTCAACAAACTCCTTGATTTCATGGTATTTCCCTAAAATCATGAAAGATATAATAAAATTAGGAAAAATTCTATGGGACCGAGCTCATTGGCCGGCCGACCATGCCTTAGCCATAGCTGGTCCCACACTTCATGATTCCTTCATTTTATGATTACTTTTCCTTCATCTCATGAAGTTTCCTCAGTTTCAGCAAAAATTCCTGATTTCTTCATATTTTCTCAAATGATTGCTCAAACGCACATCAGAAAATATCAAAATTCCCAAGACTGAGACACGAACACTTTGGTCACATGAGCATATTACCTTGACCGACCAAGGTTGGCTCTTTGGCTTGCAATAGGCCGGTCCCTCATACTTTCATCATTTGACCTAATTTGTTCATATTAGGTTCAAACTCTTCCAAACAATTTTGGAATTTCAGAAAACGATCGTCATACGACGGTCCCGTGACCAAACAGGGCCGGTTTCATGACCCCTTGGTCGGTCCCTCATCTCTTCATAATTAATTAGGTTTTATCACCTAAAGGCTCAGACGAGCATTATTTTAATAAATGATTAAACCAGCATTTAATCATCTTTTCATAAATTGGTCTTCAAGAGACTTTGGTATTTGCTCACTCGAGCATCTGGGCGCTACATGGTCGACCCATCATCCCATGTAGTCGGTTCCTCCTTCACTCCGTGGTTGATTTTTAAATAAATCATCAAGTGATCGAATTAGGGTTTCGAGTCCAAGGTTCATAATTCCAGATTCAAACACTAATAATTTTACGTTGATCCCATGATCAACATTTTTATTAATTATACTCGGTTCAGTTGCCAATATTTTAAATAATACCTTATTTGGTCATGCTACCAATTATTCATCAAATGAGCAACATTTGCTCAGATGAGCAATGTTTGCTCAAACCAAGGAATATTGGTTTAACTATCAATATTCAACAATCCATCGAATGAGCAATATTTTCTCACCTTAACTATCAACATTTACTTCAGAATCATACCTCTGTCTCAACAGATACGTTCAACTCATGAGTGTCAGAACATTTGCAAATCACGTTCGACTCTGCAATACAAGGACTCATCGTCCCATGAAGTCAGCAACTGACTAACTAAATACGCGTCTGCCTTGCAGACTCTACAATCACGAGACATCAATCGTGTCACATGGGGGATATTAACTAGGGTTTTGGTCTGGCGGTCTACGGCACGTGTGTTCATACATACGATGAGAATGTGAGCAAGTCGTGCAATCAGTTGAAGGAGTTAGCAAAGTAGTGGATGGAAAATCAACCAAGTCTCTGCACGATGAGCAACTGGTTTTAACACAATTTCCACTTCCCTACTCTTTGACTCCAGCAACTATCACACTTCATGGGATCAAGGTGTTTACAATTCTAGCAATATAATTAAGTCTCTGAATCATGATTGAAAATAGGACAATCTTTCGTCAAACAGACAACACGAGATTAACATCTCAATGTCTGAGCAATTACTCTCAACAGAGCAAATTCAGTTGAAGGAGTTAGCAAAGTAGTGGATGGAAAATCAACCAAGTCTCTGCACGATAAGCAACTGGTTTTAACACGATTTCCACTTCTCCACTCTTTGACTCCAGCAACTATCACACTTCATGGGATCAAGGTGTTTACAATTCTAGCAATATAATTAAATCTCCGAATCATGATTGAAAACAGGACAATCTTTCGTCAAACAGACAACACGAGATTAACATCTCAATGTCTGAGACAAAGATGTTTGTGACTACTATTTATCTTGCCTATCGGAAATTAAATCTCGAGACAATCTTAGAGAAGATAGTATTCAAATACGATAGAAACAACAAGATCAGATCACGCAACTATAGAGAAAATAGTTGGGTATGGCTTCACAATCCCAATAAAGTCTTTAAGTCGTTAACATATATGGTTTCGTGAAAAACCTAAGGTTAAAGGAGAATCGACTCTAACTTATACAACTAGTATCACACATGAGGTGTATGGATTATTTTTCCCAGTTGCTAGAGTTATCCTTTATATAGTTTTCAAATCAGGGTTTACAATCTAAGTTACCTTGGTAACAAAGCATTCAATATTCACCATTAGATGAAAACCTGATTAGATTCAAGCTAATATCTTTCAACTGTTAGATCGAACTTAGCTTGTTATACACAAATGAAATGTACCCTCATTTAGGTTTAGTACCCGTACTTTAACGTGTACACCATGTTGGCTCATTCGTAGTTAACCGAGGTTAGCTATATGAACACTCTCATATCAAACTTATTCATCTTAACCATAACTAGTTCAAATGACTCAAATGAAACTAGTTAAAGAGCTTTTCAATTGCTATATTATCATAGAAGTACACAAGAACACAATTGAAGCAAAATCGGTTTGATTCACTCGAATCAATTCATGAACATTATAGCCACGGTTTGCAAATAATGCAATCCTTAATATATAAATGTATTAGTTCATGAGCCAACCGATTTTAGAACTTTAACCACTCAAGTATGCAAACGGGTACGCATACTTAAGTAGCCTGTCTGAGTTTGGGTTCGCTAGTATGCAAACGTGTACGCATACTTAGTACATTTCCAAAACCCAGCAGAAATTCCCGGACCTATTATGCAAGTATGCGTACAAGTATTTGTACTTGGTACACGGAATTTCACAACCACAAGTACGCATACAGGTATGCATACTTTAGTTCCGGTCATGGGTCACATACATGCAAGAATGCACACTATTTTTATAATCCAATGATGGTTAAGTATTCTAAACTCTTATTTCAATCATTAAAACTTTCTTAGAGGATGACAATAGCCGTTTTCACACACTATTAGCATCAAAACAATTTTCAAGTTATTTGAAATAATCATAACGAAACATTCCAAGTCTACACCAAATGATTGTATCACACAAACCATGTAAGATGTTACTCGGCGATTTTCACATGATCATCTTTTGACTTTCGTCAAGAATATAAGATGAACTTGAATGAAGCTAAAGCTTACCAACACATATTCCGAGAAGTATGTAAGTGAGTTAAACTCAGCTCGGAATCTCAAATGTGTATAATCGACAATTATATAGTAATGCGACTTTTGTCTCAATATAGGAGATAGAGTAGAAATAAACTTTCCAAGTGATAGATGAGTTTTAGTCTCCACATACCTTTTGTTGATGAAGTTCCACAAGCTCTCCTTAGTAGTTCTTCATCTTCAATTGATGAATGTCGTGAAGTCTAATGCTCAACTACACAATCTATCCTTGTCCGAGACATTATTATAAGTAGACAAGAAATCAAGACTTATTGTTTTAATCACTCACATTGACAAACAAGTTTGAGATAGCAACGCTTGCGAGTTCGACGAAGCAGTGCTCTAACAATGTCATCTCATTGGTTAGGTCAAACTAAATCTAAGACGGTCGAATCAGCCGGTCAACTTGGGCGGTTAACATGATTTGCGGCAGTTGTTGATTGTCGTTGAATTTATTTAAGATTTTATAAGGAGCGTGACCAGCCCACTTTGAGCAGCTTCCAGAAACTAATTGAGTAGGTTGAGGACGAGGCGGTCGGTCCTCATAAGAGACGGAAGACCAGTTATCACGATGGCACCCCATTGGTTATCCTAGATAGAATCTAAGCCGGCCAAAGTTGAATGTATGTGATCGATTTAAGACTGACATGGGAGGTCTTAACTTAATTAAAACCCTTTTTGGAGCCGCTCGACTAGCCTACTTTGGCTGGTAATTATGAGTGTTGTCTGCGGGCTAGGAGAATTCTGATTGGTTGAGATAAAAGTGAGCCCGTCGGTGAATACCATGGAACTTGTTCGGTCGCGCCAGGAGGTATCCAAGCTCGTCGAATTGACTGGCCAATTCGGGTGGTCGTGATCGTTCCACGACTGACTTGGACGGTCTAGATTATGTTTCTTATATAAGAAGCAGCGCGACCAGCCTACTTTGGCTAACAATTTGGAGTATCAGCAGGTAGGCTAGAAGTGATATGATTGGTCGATTGGAAAGAGGGGATGACATGCAACAACATGAGGCATGTACAGTTGGTGACGGAAGGCGCCATCTAGGACAAACCAACCGTCCAAGTGGCGCGGTCACGCCCCTTTTGTTGCTGCCTTTGATTGTCGCAGTTTCCCTTCTCTTCTTGGTTTCCAATTTTTGATAGGATTGTATTTATACCTAGCTTGCCTAGGTTTAGGCTCGACCAATACGGATCGAGATATTACGCAGGATCCATTTTTTGGCAAAACCCTAATTTTTGTAGGTTGACACAAAATTTGGTTGAAAATTGAAATTTTGCAAGCTGGTGCAAAATTAATCAATTTAGATATTTTGTTGTGATGAGAGAAAACGATTTGCTGGTTTTTTAGAAAAGTGAAGAGACGACCGTGCAGGCGGGGACTCCTCAACCAAGCAAACTTCTTAAACCTTTTTCAAACTGATGTACTGCACGGGAGTGCTTTGAGTTCGAGAGATTAATCTGTAGGAGTCCGGCCTAAACCAAGACAATGGCCGTTCCAGAGTCAATTCGGTCACAAAGAGGGATGAGGGTCGATCTGTAGGAGGGAAGCTAAGAAGAGTGTGTGAGATCAATGATGATCAAGGATTGTGGATGTGTTGAAGGTTTCTGCAAGATTAACTGTAGTGTTCAGATGAAATAAGTTCTGATAGATTGAGTGATAATTTCTTGTATATCGAAATCGTTGTTTTCTAGATGATTCTTGGTCGTTAAATCATGGATTCAGGGACTTATTTATATTGCAAGAATAATAGACACATTGATCCCAGTAAGTGTGACGGTTGTTGTAGTTAAAGAGTGGGAAAGTGGGAAATCTTGGTTAAACCAGTTCCACGTCGTGCAGATACTTGGTTGATTATCCATCCACTACTTTGCTAACTCCCTCAACTGCTTGCACGACTTACTCACATTTTTCATCGTGGGTGTACACACGTGTCGTAGGCCGCCAGACCAAAACCCTTATTAATATCCCCCCATGTGACGTGACTGATGTCTCATGAATGTGGAGTCAGCAAGGCAAACATGTATTTAATTAGTCAGTTGTTGACTTGACTGGATGATGAGTCTTAGTATTTATGAGTCGAGCATAATGAACGAATGTGATATGCTCTGAGGATCATGAGCATAAGGTGTCTGCTGAGACACGCTCAGACGCTGAGTCTTGATGAATTGTGATATTTCATTTTACCAGTCAAGGTAATAATGATATTTTGGGAATTTGGATGATCGTCCGATGAGGTTGCTCGATCAAGGAATTATTCTGAAATGTTCAGTACGAAATCAGAGATATTGTTGGATTATGCAGAATGCTCATTTATGATCTAATATATCATGAATGATCGAGTGAAGAATCAGAAATATTTGATGGTCGTCCGTTCAAACCATGTTGCTCAGTCGAGCAAAATGTTGGTAGCATGACCAAAGATTAAATTAGAATATTGATTGTTGGATCAATATAATTCTCGAATGTTGATAGTTGAATCAGCATGAGAAATATTTCTCGGTCGAGCAATTGATAGTTGAATCAATGAGTTCTGAACCCAGTTGAATGAGCAAACCAAATATTTCTAGTTTAAGCAAATATTGCTCGTTTGAGCAATATTGCTCGATTCATGAATTATTGGTAGCGCGACCAAATAAAATATTAATTAAATTACTGGTAGTTGAACCGAATAATATATAATTAATTAGGATGTCTATTGCTGGATCGACATAAAATTATCAGTGTTTAAACTTGCTCAGAATTATGATTTGTAGAGCATTTGGTTTGAAATCCTAATTTTGATCGATTGTTGATCAATTGATGATTTACTGAAAATCAGCCGCGAGTGAGAGACGGACCAGCTACATGGGATGATGGGCCGACCATGTAGCCCCAGGTGCTCGAATGAGCATGCACCAAAGTACAGTTGGTGAAAGGATGATTAAATGCGCGTTTAATCATCATTAAAAATAGTGCTCGTCTGAGCATTAGGTGGTAAAAACTAATTATGGAGAGAGGAGGGACCGACCAAGGGGTATAAAACCGGCCCTGGTGGTCGTGGGACCAACTTCTAGTCGATTGATCAAATTCCAAGTTGTTTGGAAAGAGTTTGAACCTAATATGAATTATGGAATATTAATTAGGTCAAAATCATAATAGAGTGTGGGGACGACCTCGGTCGGTCAAGGTGGCATGTCCGTATCACTATATTGTCCGTGACTCAATCCCGAGAATTTTGGTATTTTCTAGTGCGCGTTCGAGCAATATTTTGGATTTCAAAAGAATTTGATCTTGACTGAAACTCTCGATTTTGCTCGAATGAGCAAGTGGAACTTTGCTTATGCGACCAATATTTTGAGAATATTAAAATAAATGATATTTTAATATTTACCGTGAAAATCCCGGATGGTCGTGTGACCATTTGACTTTTTGGCTTTTGATAGTTTGAGCAATATTTGAGAAAATATGGAAAGACTAGGGTTTTTGCTCAAACGAAGGAGTTTCACGAGATGAAGGAAGAAATAATAATAATAAAATAAGGAATTAGGAGGTGTGGCGTGCAAATAAGAAATTTCAAGTCAAGCTTGTCTTGTTAAACATCTCGAAATATGATTCAAGTAATGGATGTTCATTGGTCTTTAGCAATCTTAGTTCGAAATAATTTATTTTTCAAGAACTAATATTGTGGATCATTTGAAAATTTCCCAAGCAATGATATTTATATTTATGGAATTTGGGAAGGTTCCAAACATTAAAAGATAGTTTTTCAGAACCACTAAAATATGGACTTAGGGTAGGTTGGAGGACCACTTTGCAAACCATAGATATCCGATGTTTGAAATATAGGTAGGTTGGCGAAGCTAGTTCGCAAACCGTAAGGTTCTGAATGGAACAGTTCACCAACCAAAATCACGAACTGTGGTGATTTAAAATTAGTGAAAAGCAAACAGTTAGCGAAACCAGTTCACGAACCGTTAATATTTGAATTCATGAACCGTAGAGCCATGAATTCATTAACCGCCTAACAGTTCACAAACCGTTTCACCAACGGTCCCAACAAATATTAATAGATACTTAAAAACTTATTTTAAATAACGAATAATTATAACATTTGCGCTTGTGGGAATTTTTATCATGAAAAAAAAGATGTTTTGGATTAAGCCGTTTATAAAAGGATTAAATAACATTTAATCTCGTGGGAATCATTATCATGAAAAAAATATGTTTTGAACTAAATCACTGATAAAAGTAGGGGTGAGCATGGTGTAGGACCAGAATATCGCGACAGCAATACTTTGCGAGAGTAATAAATGATAACATTGCGAAGGTGTCGCAAGGAAATAATTTAAATGACGCATCAGATGACGACAGCCAGAGCATGAGAAAAGTGTGAAAGCTTGGCGAGGTTTAGGAGTGTTGCGAAGTCTAACACTTATATACTTGCGACGCTTCGCGAAGGATTCCCGAAAATAAAGGACAACTTAGCTGTCATCCACTATGTAATACCCTATATAAAGGGTCGAGTAAGTCTGTTGTAAGGGGAGATCTTTTTTGAATTGTTAAGCAAGTCATTAAGAGAGAGAAAACAGAGAGTAATTGTAATTGCTTTGGTTTTGTTCTAATTGCATTTGTAAACAGTTCAAGAAGATAATCAATAAAGTTCAAAGTTAATCATCTTTCAGAGAGTTAATTACGCTGAATCTAATGAGGGATGTAGTGTGGGATTTCCTGCAACTACATATGCACTAGAAACATGTAGAATTTGGAGTAAGAAAAGAGAAATTTGATACAATTTTTAACAATTTACCAAAAAAAAGAAATGGCTAGAAGGAGAAATGTACCAGAAGGACCAACAATCGTGAGAAGAAGCGGGAGACTTGCCGGTGAAAGGAGAAATGAAAGGGGAGAATCATCAAGGATGAACATAAGAAATGATGAAGAAAATCAAATTCAATCTCCAATTCAACCGATTGCAAACACAACTACAGATTATGATAGAGTAAGTGTACACACATGGAGATCAGATTCTGTGGAGGAAAGAGAGGAAGAGCAACAACAGATAAACAATGGACGAGGAGAAAGAAATCGAGAAGAGATGGGAGAAACAATTCGTGTAAATGAAGAAATTGCAGCATTAGAAACATTGAGACAAACAATGTATGAAGAAAGGCGGTTAGAAGCAGAGGAACGTGCAAATTTAACAAGGCAAAATCATGAGTTGAGAATGGAAAATCTGAGGTTGCAAAATAGAAGATCGAGAAGTAGTAGCAGGTCAAGATCCGGATCGGTCAGAGAAGATAGGAGGAGAACATTACCTGTAGAAACTATTAATGAAGAAAATTTGGAAAGAGAACCAAATGTTGGTGAAGGATATCGCGAGAGAAGAGAAATAGAAGGAGATCGTCATGTTACACGACCTGAGACTGTACAAAATGGCCAAAATAATGGAAATCAAGGAGATAGGCAACCTCAAGAGCAGAATAATCCAAATGACGAAGAAAATCGAGTAGAAGGAAGAAGAATATTGCATGGGAGAGAGGCACGAAGGAAACAAAAGGAGATCGAAGATGACATTGAAAAACACTATGTTGAGCAAGCACGTTTGGCTTGCGAAAGGGAAAGATTGAGGGCAGAAATAGAAGAACGTGAATTTGAAGAGGCAATTCGGCGAGAATAATCATGACAACCGAGAAAGAAGGCGCGAGCAAAATCGCAACAATGGAAATATCAATGAAGAATATGAAAGAGTGCAAAGGAGAGTCGATAGACAACCGAGAAGAGAAATTGATAGATATAATGGTGTACAAATTCGCGAAAGAGATGAGGGAGAAAGCCGCGAGAGAAAGGAGAGAAGAAAGTGATGAGCCGAACATATAAGTAGACATGAGCGCGAGAAGAAGAGAGGCGGAATTAAAAAGACCAATAAATTCAAATTACGAGGCAAATGAACAAATCTTGAGAGAATTGGCGAGAGATGAGAGGAATATTGAACAATGAGAAGAGAAGGAGGAAGAAGACGGTTAGATGAAGCCATCGCAGAAGCTGCGAAAAATCCATTTACATTAGAGGTGCAGTTAGGAGGAATACCCCCAAAATGTAACTTACCAGCATTAACCAAACATTTTTGATGGGACAACTTGTGCAATACAACACATCAAGGCATATGTAAGATGTATGTTACAATGGGAAAATCACGATGCCATATTGTGTAAATACTTTGCATCAAGTTTGATTTGGAGAAGCGTTGAAATGGTTTGAGGGTTTACCAAGAAACACTATCACGTCATTTAACCATTTGCAAGCTATATTTTTAGGGGCGTATATAAGTAACAACTCCTCGCGACTAGGTATTGAAGATGTATTCGGGTTGAAACAAAGAGTTGGAGAAAGTTTGAGACATCTAAGCTGTCGGATGGAAGACAATGTGCGGCGAGATGGCCGGAAGGGTAGATGAAAGATACCTCATATTGTCATTCATAAATGCTATGTTCGCAACCAATCTATTGTATGTTCGGTTTTTAGAGTCAAGAATACGATTACAATGATCGAATTACGAGAACTCCGGGAGGAATATATTGCTTTAGAAGAAAGACGAGCGAGATGGAATCTTACCCAGTGGCGAACACAAATTCTAGTATCGCGAATGGAAGTTTATTACCTCAACTTATACACACATTGGCGAGCACATCGCAAGGTCAACAAGAAAGAAAGGCGGTTGATATAGAACCAAAGTTAGTAGCCATGGGAAGTCGAGATCGGGGAGGAATTTGAGAAAGAAAGGAACTACTACAATCGTGGTGGGAATAATAAGATCCAAAGGCTCGATCATCCGCGAGAAACTTACGGAGGTCGAAGGCGAGAATTATAACTATCATGGAGGGCAGCGAAGTCACGAGAGTAGTGTGGGAGGAAATTAAAATGCCGCCATTGAATGCCGTGTGTGGAAAAAATATGGGAAGCAATACTCTTGATGGAAAACATACCTGCACCATGGAACATGGGAAGTGAACCACCACCGGAGATAGAAGTCACGAGTTACGTTCTTACCATCGCTTTCATGGGCACCTAACAAATGACTGCAGAAACATCAAGAGAATTATCCTAAGAATGATTGATCAAGGAAAGTTGAATCACTTTTTAAAAGAAGAAGAGAAAGTTCAACATTTACCACCACCACCGGCAAAGGGAAAATAAACATTTGTTATAGAAGTTGGGGCAAAGGCTAAAAATTTGTTTTGCAATTCCATTGTACATTCATACCGCACAATCGAAGATTTTCATGACAATGTACTTAGTAGAGTTTTTGCGAGGGATGCTTGATGATAAAGAAGTGATGAATGTTGCGAAGACATCGCAGTTAAAAGAGTGCAACTGCAGATTATTTCTTTCTCGGCTGAAGAAGTATCCAAAGGAAGAGAAATACATGATAACCCATTGGTTGTAAAGCTGGAAATTAATCCAAAACCTATTGATGGCGAAGATGATGAAGCGGAAAATTGTTGGGCAATCAATAGAATATTGATTGATACTGGCGATTCATCAACATTCTTTTCTACCATACTTACAAAACTATGGGAGGAAAAGATGAAGATTTGATCCCTTCAACATACAAAATATATGGTTTCAATGGTACCACAAACAAACCCAAAGGAGAAGTGCACATGAGGATACCCTTGCATGGGTTGTCAACTGATATTTTGTTCTGTGTGGTTGATGTGGAATCTCCCTACAATGCCTTGATTGGAAGACCATGGTTGCATGAAATTCTGGGGGTAGCATCGACATACCATCAGTGTATAAAGTTTCCACATCCTAGTGGTGTCGGAATTATAAAAGGAGATTGGATAGAGGGGCAAAAATGTTATGAGGTTGATGTAGAGAGCTGCGAAGAGATAACGGCAAAAAGGAAAGGTTGGAGGAAGAATGTAAAGGATGAGCAAAGAAAAGAAAGGCTAATGGTGGATACCATAGAAACAAAAAAGAAGAAGAGATGTTGCGAAGTGAATGCACGAAAACAATTGAATATCATGATGAAAAGGAGACATTGAAAAGTTTGACTGACGCGGAGGCAGAAGGAAGTATGAGTAAAAGGTGTAAAAAATGAATAGTTGCGAGAAAAGATACCAATTTAGTGATGAAAACATGATAAGGATAAGAAGCAGAGATGATGGTTGCAGAAATGTTGTGCGAAAATATCGCCATGAAGAATGTGTAAAAATCTATTGAATAGTTGAAATGAGATTGTGCGATAGCTTCGCAGACAAATTAACAAAAGTCAAAAATGAATGATTGAGTGAGTGAATGGGACGAACCTTTATGGCGTACACCCTAGTTCGCGAATGATATTTCGTAAGAGGCAAATGTAAGACCTAAAGTACGTCATATAAGGGGGTATCTCTTGACATGGCTCAGGGAAAAGGTTACACCGCTCCACGGAACTGAGTCATGGAGATTTGGGGCCCATGAAAGCCTATCCGGGAGAGATACCTTGGATTCCCAACTATATATATATATAAGGTTATACCCTAGTTGGGCGGCCGAGGGTCTCTTCCAAGGAGTCGAGTGTATGACCAAGGCGCCGAGGTACACGGTTGAGTCAAGAGTGCGGGGAGCATGGAACTTCCTTACCACTCTTGACAAGTCTTGGACATCTTTGCACTCGGCCCGAAGAAAACTCCACTTAGGGTGCAGTCTCGTAACCATAAGCCCTATAGGTATAAGGGATAAGAGGCTGCGAAAACAACTGCGTGCTGTTAAGACCGGATGGGAGGAGCTAGTCTTGTATGGCCGATGTACGCCTCCTTGAAGGGGCAACCAGGGAGAAGATAAGGGCGGCACCCTCCATTAGGGAGCTGATAAGTGTCAAAAGACGCAAATGTCATGAGGCTTTATTTTCGCAAGAGAATTTAGGCTTGTCATATTTGTGCAATGATCCTGCAGAGGTAATAATACTAACGCGAGGGTAAGACGAGATCAATGGGTTTTTACATGAAAGTGTAAGAACGTCCTGCGATTTCGTCGCAAAGACGACAATGTCATGGGATTTTATGGTCGCAAGAACATTTAAACCTGTCATATTGTCGCAAATATAATGTCCTGCAGAGGCAAAAATACTTAAGAAATGATAAGACAAGGTCAATGGGTCATTACATGAAAATGTAAAGACGGCCTGCGATCTTGTCGCAATGAGGGGTGGCAAAATAAGACCTTTACTTAGGAAGGCAAAATAAGACCACACAAATAATGATAAGGCAAGATCAATAGATTTCTTAATTCATGAGGATATCTTGCGATCTTGTCGCAATGATAAAGTGCAAAAAAAAAAAAAAAAAAAATGTATATCTCGCAAGAATGATTAATTCACAAAGTTGATTATATCTTATGTAACTCGCAAAGTTGATTATATCTTATGGACAAAGGCAAGTGTGAAGTTATAATTACAAAGAAGGGTTGTTTGATTGATATATCCGAACAAAGGAAGCAAAAGTTGAATTCACATTCAATAATCAAAGAAATTTATAATAAGGAGTTACAGAAATGGAAGATTAACAAAGATATATGTATACAGATACTACAAGAAATGAAAGAAGAAAAAGAAATTATTTCTTTGTTGGTTCTTCTTCTTTATCAGATTCTTTGGTTCCATCACTCTCGTCGCCAAATTCTTCTTCTTCATTAGCTTCACTATCAGAAACATCTGAGACAGGCAAGTTCTCGGGAACTTCTTGACAAGAAAAAAGGATATGAATGAAGAGGAATGTTGTGATCGTTACAAACTATTTCCATAGCTTGATTGCGAAAACGAACAACATCATTATTAAAATTCGCCACCGTAGTTTGGAATTGTCGCTTCAATTTAGAATATCTATTCTCGCGAAGAGAGATCCATTGCGAGTCGTTCTTTTTCGGTTTCAAGCTCTTCAATCCTTGTCTGAAATCTCTTTTCAGATTTTGAAAACATGAGAAAATGAATTAATGATAATAGTACAAAAAGAAAAAGAGCAGAAAAGTAAAGAAGTATAACAAACAACCTTCTCTTTCAAAGATCATATCCTTGATTAAGGTAGTTTGCTCGTGGCGAAGACTAACATCGACACCTAAGTTATTTCTAGCATTATCTAGAACCTTCGCAGCCCATGCAAACTCATCATCATTATTTATGACAAAAAGTGAACGAATTTGGTCTTCTCGCTCGCTAAGTATGGTATTACGACGAAGGAGTTCATCTCGCTCAACTTGCACATCAAGGAGAGATTTTTGAAATTTTGCTAATGCCTGTGCACCTCTGTTAGTAATGCGATCTTTCTCATCTATGAGATCACTAACTTTCTTCCTTAAGGTTTTGGCTTTCTTCTTGGAATCAAGGTACATTCGTTTAAATTGATTAGCTAAACTTAAACTAGCCCTATGCTCGATCTCTAAGAGATGATATTTGGATTGAAGATCCTTTAATGAAAGAAGGTTAGTCTTATTTGAAGAACTACTTAGAGATTCATTGAGATGAGTAAGAAGGACATCATCATCCATGGGCTCGGGAAATGAATGGAGAAGAATGGATTCTTCGGAGAGATTATATATGTCTGCGAAAATAGTAAGTCGAGGCAAAGAAAAGCAAATGATAAAATAAAAAGGATTTGAGGAGTAAAGATTGCTATACCATAAAGCTGCTGATTTGCACTTTCAAGAGTAGATACTCTATTCTCGTTGAGAAGTAAGCTCGGCTTCCGGTTGTTTAATTCGTTCATCCTTCTTGCGAGATGTCGCACTTCACTCTCTAGTTCTCGGATCTTATCTTTAAGTTGCAAATTTCTCTTTTCAAGATTGTTGTGTCTTTTCTCAAGGTCGAGGCGACAACAAAAGAAGCTCTCCCGGACTACAAAGAAAAATATGGGAATGATTAAGATAGAGTTTATAATTGAAGTCACAAAGAAATAAAAGGATACAAACATACCAAAGCATTAAGAGCGTTTAAGAAGCTAGAAGTCATTGTTCGGGAAACCCCGCGAAATGACTCATTATCCTCCAGCAGTGGGGCATCGCAAATCTTAGCAAGAGCGTCGCAAGTAGAAGTTAAATGCTCGTCTCCCAATCCTTGCATGGAATCGAGAGAAGATGCTAGACAATTGCGCCATAGCGAGAGGTGGTTGAGTGATTCTCCCTCGCGGAAGAAGTACCAACCTCATTTTCATTCTCGTCGAGTTCTCGCTTTGTTTGAGAATTATAATGAGGAGAGAGATGGGTTTTCCGTTTTTAGAAAACGGAGCGAGAAGACTTGTCCTTGTGCAAAGTAGCTTTATCCTTGCCTTTAGCCTTCACAGCTTCAGCCTCTTCAACTTCAACCTTCGCATACGCATGAAGATAAGAAACAAAGGCAACAATATTGTTTAAAATAACAAAAGAAAATGTTTCTTACTTCATCCGTGAGCGATCGATCGAAGTATCGCCGAGGGTACTCGGCTTTGGATTTTCTTTATATTTCCTCCTCATTACGCGATCTAAAATTTTTGAAAGTTAATAGATAAAAGAGGAAGAAGATGTCGCAAAGCAAAATTGAAAAAAGGAAATATACCTCATTTGACTCCTCGAGCCACTTAAACTCCCAAGGATGATAGTTCGCGAGGTGTGCGGGGAGAATATATGAACTGCGATGTAAGGTCCACTCAAAAGTAAAGGAACAACCCACCATTTCTCATCTTTGGAATGACGGGGAGTACTATTGTTGCCCGAATGCCAATCAATATCTTGCATAAGCAATTTGTCGCATCAACGTTATCATTCTTTTTCGAGGCGAGCACCCCGGCGAGACTTATCATTTCTCATATTTATAACGAGTAATTCGCAAAGAAATTGTCCACGGTATACTTCTCGGTAGCTATTTGTAAATCTACAAACCTAGGATCCCTAACATTATCGGGATATAAAGATCCTTTACCAGCGCCATGATGGGCAAATTCAAGCATTAAACGGATGCGATCGCCACTCAATTGATAGACGGCTCGCGAGAATTTCTCATGAGCAAGAATTTCATAGAATAATGGCAACTCGGGATTGTACAAAGGAATGGGGAGTCTGCGAGGAGTTGACCCAATGAGATTATGATTTTATGATCATCACATTGATGATCGAAAAACAATTTTGAGAAAGAAGTAGATGAAGATCCTTGATCGGGAATAGTTGATAAAGTGAAACCCTTTTCCTGTAATTTCTTTTGAACATCAATAAAAGGAGGAGTGTATGAACGACCAAGTGAAGCCATTGCTAGAAGTATGGGGATGGATAATTGCGGATCAAAAGAATGAGAATGAAGTAGAAAAATTATGGTAACGAAGCGCAAATTGCGGAAGGAGAGAGAGAGTTAAAGAAAATTTGCAGAAGGAAAGTAAAAAAGAAGAAAAAAGGAGTGGGGAAACTATTTATAGAGAGAAAGAATCTTCGGGAAAATAAACGCATTTAATGCGAGATGGGACGTGAATGGTTAAGAATAAGTAGTTGAAAGAGACGTGTCAAGAAAAGAGTGGAAGAAGAAACACCCGTAATAAATCCAGTACATGAATAAAACGAGCAAAAATGAACAATGGCGAGGTAAAGATGAGCGGTTGCGGCATTCTAAAATATTGTTCTCATGACATTCTCTTCTTCGCAGAATACATGAGAAGAGGCAAGATGTAGGACCGAGAATATCGCGACAACAATACTTTGCGAGAGTAATAAATGATAACATTGCGAAGGTGTCGCAAGGAAATAATTTAAATGACGCATCGGATGACGACGACGAGCATGAGAAAAGTGTGAAAGCTTGGCGAGGTTTAGGAGTGTTGCGAAGTCTAACACTTATATACTTGCGACGCTTCGCGAAGGATTCCCGAAAATAAAGGACAGCTTAGCTGTCATCCACTATGTAATACCCTATATAAAGGGTCGAGTAAGTCTGTTGTAAGGGGAGATCTTTTTGAATTGTTAAGCAAGTCATTAAGAGAGAGAAAACAGAGAGTAATTGTAATTGCTTTGGTTTTGTTCTAATTGCATTTGTAAACAGTTCAAGAAGATAATCAATAAAGTTCAAAGTTAATCATCTTTCAAAGAGTTAATTACGCTGAATCTAATGAGGGATGTAGTGTAGGATTTCCTACAACTACACATGGGCCGGTATGGACCGATTATTACCTCATCCACATCCAATCCAATTAGTAACGGATTCACAGATTAAGTACGGATAATCCAATGGATTTGTTTCAATTAAAATTTATATATTTTTATTTTAAATAAAAACTTCCTCTTCAAAAGAAGATACAAGAGAGTTATAAGGGAGCCGAGCAACAAGTTGCACTCCAATTCCATTCTGAATACACCTAGTCTATGGAAAAGGAAATCTCCCATATTAATATTCGCATCATGACTAGACAAATAGTTACTCAATCTCTTCAGAAAATCGATAGTATCACCACCAAGTTCCCCCAGAGTAATGAAGGCAAGGACCCCGAATCCAAAACCTTGAGCAACACACTTCTCCAGATATTTGTTACGTTTCCGTGTCACAACATTGCTAATTGCTTGACCAGGGACAAAAGTACTAACACCTCCACCAGTGAAAGGTGTGACACTAGTAACATCCAAACACATGTCATGACCATTATCCCAGTTATAAACCATAATATCAGCCGGTCTCAGAGCCAAGCCATTATTGGAAATGAGGCTCAAGGCTACCTCCTTCCTAGCTGGAACACCTGCACGAAAACAGATATCTGCAAAAGTGTCACGAACCAAGTCGTGTCTGAATTTAAGACCAACCTCATGAGCACAATGTAACGCATAGTCCCCATAAATATTCATATCCCTATCGCAACTCGTACATACCCCTCCCTCTTCAAAAAGTGGAATCCCAAGCCTGTATTGGAGCACAACACAAAATTGTCTTGGGCCAACTTTCTGATTAAGCCCTTCAATAGGTACATCCAACAAAGAGTATTGCGCATGTTTGATTCTATTGCATTGCCAAAGCGCACTATCATGCATAAACATGTTGAACTTAGTATGTAATTCATTCTTCACTGCATCAAAGTACTTAATCGCCATAGAACTCATAGAATGGGGGTGGGGGGGCAATATCATCAATGCAAAGAGGAGAAATATCACTACCACATACCTGATTGAAAGCATTTAGTGCTTACTCGAAACTTGGGCTCAAACCCATCAAACCCGTCTTACGCAAAATCATATTATGTTGGACTCAGGTCTGCATAATAAATGCCAAATAGCAATACTTAATAGTATTACCCATTGTGTACACGCCCAGACCACCATGCTTGATAGGGAGAGTGGTCATTCTTTGTTGAGGCAAACCATACCCGGTTTCATCTCCTGTTATGAGGCACCGCATAAATTGGGTCAAGTGGCTATCAAAAAGCTGTTGTGCATCGCATAAATGCTCTGGCTTGGTAGTTCTCATAGAGAAGTACATCCGAGATACCCCAGTACAATTACGTAGGAGAATCAACTCACACCATGGGTATTTAAGCTTAGAGATAGCTTCCATCAAATCAACTGTTTTACGCACCCTATTAACCACCATGTCACTGCAAAAACGAGGATTCAAACTGACAGGACCACCCAACAGCTTTACTCCATCACTCGGCCTACAAATGTTTGATGGAAAAACCCCTACAGTTAAACTTAGATTGTCTAGAGATGGCCAAAACAACTCAGTTTTGGAGATGTTCAAGTGTAAGCTAGAAGCTGCCCCCTCTTGCTGAATAATATGTAATGCTTTCGCGACCGTCAACGTGTCACCTATTAGGGTGCCATCATCTAGGTACAAGGCTTGTAGGTCTATGTCGCACCGCGCTGCAATCTTGTGAATTAAGGTATGTAAAACCAAAGTGAACAGTACGGGACCAAGCGGGTCTCCCTACTGCACCCCTCTAGTGGATGTCAAAATTCTGTCGTTGTAATATAACTTAGTCGGCCTTGCGTAACAAAACTCCACCCACCTGGAAATTGTTGGGCACTTTCGTCTGAGCTCCCTCAATATCGTAGTACGATCTACCAGATTAAATGCATTGGAAAAATCCATCAACAACATAACCTAGAATTGGCATCACCATGAGCTTCCAACAACCTGATAACCGAGTGGAGAATAGCTTCACCTCCACATTTGACACCCACCCCAAACTGATAGTCGCTCAGATATGCTTCCATCTCCCTCCCAACATGGGAAGCAGACACTTTGGAGACCAACCGCCTCCAAATGGTACCTACAACGATAGGACGTATACCCCCGCCAGGCTTTAAAAGAGGAGTGAGAGGAGCTGAAGCTATGAATTCCCCCAAAATAGGTGGACACTTCCCTGCCAAGAAAATATTCGCAATATCTGTGATAGATGAGATCAGTTCATCGAATACAGCCGCTGCAGAACCACTAAGGGCATCAATCAGGTGTTGTGCCCGTAAACCATCTCGTCCACATGAAGTCCCTCTGGGGAAGCTATTTATAATGAAAAATAAAACTAACATAGACGATTTCTCATAGAACCTACACATTCTATAAATGCATATAAATATAAAAGTGCCATAAACTAACACTCCAAGCAAACACCTTAAGAATTCCTAAATTATCTATATATTTTCTAAAAGCTGTATAAATATCCTTAATCTGACGGTTATGGATGTCCAACAGATTTTTAAGATTGCATCCGGACCCAATCCGTAATCCGTTGGATTCCAAAATTTCATCTGCATCCAACCCATTAACGAACGGTTCGGACATCTATCCGCAAAATTGCGGTCGGTCCCGGTTAAATTTGTGGATTACCGGCCAAATGCTCACCCCTGGATAAAAGGATTAAATCGTTGGACCTTGGTATAGGCTTGAGAGGGCGGGAGTAGACTGTCTGAAGCCCAAGAAGTTTAGGACTGACCCGTGTTTTCACCCCCTTCTTCTTCTTCGTGTTTCTCGCAATCACTACCACAAAGTTCACATCAAATGAAGAGAAAATCTGAAGATGCAGTTACTTCGAAAGAGCAACAACCGAATAAAAAAGTGAAGGGAAAATCGGAAGATGCATCAAATGAAGAGAAAATCTGAAGATGCAGCTTACTTCGAAAGAGCAACAACCGAAGAGAAAAGTGAAGGGAAAATCGGAAGATGCAGCTACTTCTTCTTCTAGAGAGCAACAACCGAAGAGAAAAGTGAAGGGAAAATCGGAAGATGCAGCTACTTCTAAAGAGCAAGAACCGAAGAGAAAAGTGAAGGGAAAATCGGAAGATGCAGAATTTTCTAAAGAGGAACGACCTAAGAAAAAAATGAAGCAAGATCCAGAACCTTCTGCAGAAGAACAAGAAGAAGAAAAGAATGGTAATAAAATTTTCATGTTCTATTTTAGGTTTTTATTTATTTTTTAAATAAAATAAAAAATCTTTGTGTTTTAATAATTTTAATTTCCTTTGTTTTCTTTTTATATTTTAGACTTAGTTCAATCGAGTCATGCTCTGCCATTAGTAGAGACATCGAAGATCATAGAAGAAGAGTCGGTTGGTGAAGATAATAACGGATCCGAGTATTACAAAACAAAATTAGGCGGACTTCGTGTTGCTGCTAAAATTTGTCGTGTCAGTGGTGGTGCAGAAATATTCTCTCTTGACCATCCACACCTACTGAAGTGCCTTTGTTCAACTGAGGTAATTAAGGATAACTGCAAATCCCAAATTTGGGAGTACTTTGATTACAACCTTACTGAACTCGAAGAAGAATCATCTAAGGTCATGGACCCTGATGAATGGCAGGTTATGCTTCTTCACATCTTAAGGTAAACTTTGTTTCATTATCGTTTGTTGTAGTAATTATTACTTATTGGTTGTTACATTTACTATGACCTCATTCATTTTGATATCTGCTTTCTTTGACAGAGAAAGCATGAAAGGGCTTCTTGGTCTGAAACTACATTCGAAGGCACATGGATATCTTAGTCCTGAAAATATTGTGGTACAGTTTCGTTCTTTTCATAGCGAAGAACATCCCTTGGGACCCAATAGCAAATTTCATGTGAAGTTGAAGGATTATTCAAATATCCCAGGTATATATACTCTTTATTTTTAATATTTTGGGTTGTTTTAGTCATTGGAGTTTGAAAACGAAACCCTTTATTTTGGATACAAGCTCAATAGAATGGCCCCACCACTTCCTCACCTTCAATTCGTTGATGACTTGGTGACTTTTGGAGTTTATAACCCAGCTACTATCTTCGTTCTCAAGGAAATCCTCAACTCTTATTCAGATTGGTCTAGTTAGCCCATCAACTACACAAATCAGCAATTTATTTTAGTAACTCAGTTACAAGTGACAAATGGGACAGTCTTGCCAATGCAATGGGTGTCGAAAGCATGAGCACTCAATACAAATACCTGGATTGCTTTGTACTGAAAGATGAACAGTTTTACGAAATTGGTTATATTTGTGTTTGCTAGCTTTAATGATTTGTTGGTAATTGTAGATTCCGTGGAAAATTGTAAAGAAGATTTGACCAGTTTTGGTGATATTGTGAAGTATTTTGTGAAAACGAAAACTAACAAGTTGCCTGCGGAAGCATCTGATATAGTTAGAAGAAGCAGTGAAGATTGGTAATATTTCTTACCAAATTTTGGTTTTTATTGCTTGTTAATATGATCCGAGGCAGTGCCCGATTCTTATCATTTTTAGGGCTATTGGTCAAGCATTAGATTAGGGTTAGTTCTATTTCATCCCATTCAATGTTATGTTTTGTTCAATGAACTAGGTTGCTTTGAAGACATTGTATTGAAGAATGTTTACTCCGTTGTAAATGAATTGCTGCAAACACCCTCATTTGATGACAATCATTCCTGATATTATGGCCCTTATTTGACAATGTTGCAAACACTGGCTTGATCTAGGATGTTCCCTCTTTTGGAATGTGTTTATGTAGGGTTTGTGAATATGTAACACTTGTAGACTTCCCTTTCATTTAGGGAATTCGACGTCTCTGAAAAGGGTTGGAGGTTGTGCAAAAACAGATGAGATAGTCTTCAGGAACCTCTCATAGCTTTTCATGATGAATGAGACGTAATCTTAGAATTCAACAGCTCAATCACATGATGTAATGGAATTGATATGATGACAGTTACATTTCTTGCAATAGGTTATTTCAACAAACTACGAATTACATGACTTAGAAAACAGGAGTCCTATATGGGATATGTGAATGTAATGGTAAAAATTTCTGATTTTTATTTTTTATGTGCAAGTGCATTTATTTGTTCTTGATTAAAATGTGTAATTACATTTATGGAAGACGTAAAGTGAAACTGGTGTAGGTAAAGATCCATGTAGGACAAAAATAAGTTATGGAGCTGTATCGGTTTTTGTTTACTTTACTGGCTCTCGAAGCTCTGAGTCCCACTAGTTTTTGTACAATCTTGGGAGATTAGTGTCTTTTAACTATTTAGTCAGTAAACAGCATGAACTTGTATTTGTGAGATCGCCAATAGTCAGAATAATTAAGGCGAACTTGCTAATTAGGTGCATGGCAAAATTTGTCAGCTCATTTAGTTGCATAAATTTGCATGGAATTGCTAGTAATAATCCTTGTCTCTGGTTTTGAGAGTGCATTGGTAGGCATGGTTTTGGTGTTGATCCCTATTCCATTCCAGTATGTTTTGATGTTTTAAAGGATCGGCATGAGAGATTCTTCTCTTTTTTCTTTTTCTTTTTTTAATTTGATAAAACTGCTCAAGAGATTATATAATTATTAGTCTAATATTTTGTTTTATATTTAATAGGTTAAATGTCCGTAGAATTACCGCAGAGGAAGGTGAATATCTTTCAAACTTGTATGAAACAGAATTTCTTGCCACCCCATTATCCTTTTCACAGCAGCCAATCAATTGGGATCCAAGGAAACACTTGGCCTTAGTTTGTGAGGTGGACAAGTTTATAGAAGTTTATTATTATACTGTAACGAAAAAAGGCGCCTCTGTTAAAAAATCGGTGACATCCTTTGTCCAAGCCTTAAACCGTTATAAAGTGAAGGGAGGGTGGAAACAAAAAGTTGATGGCTTTATCTTGAAAAAAAAGGTTGAGGGAGTTGCTGATAACATGGTTGGTCTAATTCACATCACTAGAAATACAAAGACACACTTGGCAGATTACACGACCGAGGAAAGGGTAAGCTTTAAAATATTTTGTACATCTATTTACTATTTTAATTAATATGAATATTGTATTCTTGAACCTGTAGTAGTTTAAAACTCGTTAACCATAGATTTAAATTTTATTTGTCACAGGCAGAACTTGGGAAGCATGATTGTTATGAATATTTCAATGAAAGGTTTCCTGGGTTTCTTATCCACATCTATAGATGCTTTCAACTGCATTATCTGAAAATGAAAGAAGAGCTATCGTTCTCCGGCAAGAGATTTATGCCTTATTTTTCAAAGAGTTTTATTGAATCCGGCTAGTAGATTATTACTACTGAACATACACATACTAGTAAAGTTGATTGTCCACTTTTGATATACTTTGCAACATAAATACCAAGCATTTAGATGAAGCTCCTATAATTCATTGTGTAAGACATATTAAGCAACAATTCCTGTCTGTTCTGTAAGGTTTTGGGATGATATATTACTGAACTCAAATTTGTCACCAGCAGTGTCTTGTCCTTGAATGTCGTAGAGATAATGCATTGATACTCTGAATGTATATCTTTTGCTTTCTAACAAGAATCCAAAGCCTTGGGTGGTTTGTTCTTCAGACTTGGGGACGAGTAAGAATCTCTCAGAAATGGTGAAAACCACGGTGGAGGGTTTTATAAGTCGTCTAGTTGGGTTTAAGTAAATTTGTTGAGTGAACCATTGTGACCAAAGATGAGCACAAACTTGGCTTAAACTGTGGTGCTGGCGTGCTGCTAATATTTTTATAGAAAGATGCCTAAAGGAGCTTCATTTGGCAACAAAGAAACCCTTTGGAAGGATGGCTCAAGAGGCACGTTTCCACAGGTAGCAAGCCACCAGCTAGTAGTTACTGAACAACAATTTGATAAAAGAAACTTTCGAAGCATTTTCTTTCTTCTTTTTCATTTTGAGACGAACAGCTGGGGGCATCCGAATCATGTTATACTTGAGTGACAATAGTCGACTACAGGAACAAGAAAGTTCAGTTTACATGATTATTATTTGAGCTTTACAAATTACTCTTCCAACTTTATTTCAATTACAGTTTGAATAAATCTATTTAGGTGTATTGTCTAGCAGTCGATTTTTTTTTGTTTGTAAACGCCTACATAAGGGGGTGCAGCAACCAGTTCTTCAAAATCCACAGGACTGAATTTATATATATCAATAAAATCTTCGTCTTCTTTGATACCGTGCTAGTGTGTCAGATGGATACTAACGCTAGTTAGATCCTACGTTTGGCAGCAAAGAGCTTATGTTAGGGTTCTAAAACTAAAAGAGATAACTTGAAAACTTTTAATCCTTTGAATGGGGATAAACCAGTTAAGTTGTATTCGAAAATTGATTGATTACCCAGTTCTACAGAGAAGCTTTAAATAGCTTAGAGTTTCAGTAAAATAGGTAACAGAAACTATAAAGAGAAATCACATAAGAAAAGGAAAAACAAAACTAAATAAGGCAAGCTATCAGTTTAGGAAAGAGCAGATAGGTCAGAGGTGTTGGAGTCCTAACATCCCACCCCCCCTGCAGACACTGCTTGTCCTCAAGCTGAAAATTCAGGAAAACGGAGAATGATATCATCTGCATCCTCCCAGGTAGCTTTATCTTTAGAATGATCCTTCCATTTGATAAGCCAGCGTGTGATAGCCTGATTGTTGCGCTTGAACATTCCCCTTTCTAGAATAGACTCAGGCTGCCATTCAAAATGATCAATAGTTACAGGCAAGTTATCTGTAACAGCAACATTTGCGCCCAATTTAAGCTTCAAAAGTGAAACACGGAAAACTGGATGAATTCGGCAATGTGAAGGCAATGCCAATTTATAAGCAACATCACCAATCCTCTCTAAAACACGGAATGGACTATAAAATCGTGGAGATAACTTTGAATAGGAAGTGGTAGCAGCTGTGGACTGGCGATAAAGTTGTAGTCGAAGAAAAACCCAATCACCGACTGCAAAACTTCTTTCCGTGCGATGGGAATTAGCATAAGACTTCATGCGATCTTGAGCATCTTGTAGATGGGTTTTGAGAAGGCGAAAAGTACGATCTCTTGCTCGTAAAGCTAAGTCAACAGCAGCAACAACGGTGGAACCAGGAAAATATACGGAGATAGTTGGAGGTGGCCTGCTGTATAATGCTTCAAACAGAGTCATCTTAATGGCAGAATGGTAAGTCGTATTATACCACCATTCAGCCCATGGTAACCAACGTGCCCATTCATGAGGTTTCTCACCAGCGAAACAACGAAAATAACATTCAAGTGTTCTATTTGTAACTTCAGTTTGCCCATCGGATTGCGGATGATAAGCTGAGCTTCTACAAAGTTAGGTTTCTTGGGAAGAAAAGAAGGCTTCCCAAAAATTACTGAGAAAAATGGGATCACGGTCACTTACAATGGTTCGTGGCATTCCATGTAGACGAACAATGTCCCGTACAAATACATCAGCAACCACCGAAGCCTTATATGGATGAGACAGGGCACTAAAATGCGCATATTTGGAGAGACGGTCAACCACCACTAATTATGGAAGTACGACGTTGAGAAGAAGGCAACCCATCTATAAAATCCATAGAAATATCAAGCCAAACATCGTCAGGAATAGGCAAAGGTTGGAGAAATCCTGGAGGAGAGATCGCTTCAGATTTATTACGTTGACAGACTTCACAATGAGTAATGAAGGTTTTAACTGAAGTTTTCATTCCTTGCCAATAAAATTTTTGATGTAGTTTGTAAGTGCGAAGAAAACCTGAGTGACCAGCACTGGGAGTGCTATGAAATTCATGTAAAAGCTTACCAATCCATGGAGAAGTTGGAACAACAACAACACGGCCTTTGTAACGAAGTATACCATCTGTATAAGAGTAATTTTTTTTTGTAGCTTGGATCATCAATAAGAGCAGCAATAAGGGTGCTCATTTCAGTATTAATATGACACTCTTGAACAATTTCAGTAATACCCGAAAAAATTGGAGCGGTAAGAGCGAAAAAACTAGGATCAGAAACACGAGATAGGGCATCCACAACAACATTTTCCTTGCCATGACGAAAGACAATCTCGTAATCGTAGCCTAATAATTTAGACAACCATTTTTGTTGTTCCATGGACGATAACTTCTGATCCAAGAAATACTTAAGACTACGATGATCCGTATAGATTTTAAAATGTCGACCGAGTAAATAAGGTCTCCATTTGTGAACCGCGGATACAATAGCAAGCATTTCCTTGTCATATATTGATAAATTTAAATTGTTACCACTAAGAGGCTTGCTAAAATAGGCAATTGGTTTACCTGATTGCATCAAGACAGCTCCCAAACCATTTCGTGAAGCGTCACATTCCAAAACAAACTCCTTTGAGAAGTCAGGAAGAACCAGAACCGGGGTTGTTGTTAAAGCATGTTGTAGTTTCTTGAATGCCGTAATAGCGTCCTCAGTCCATATAAATGCATCCTTCTTCAATAGTTGAGTTAAAGGCGCACTAATCTTCCCAAAATCTTTAACAAATTTTCGATAATATCCAGCCAGACCCAAAAAACCTCGAAGACTCTTAATCGAACTAGGAATAAGCCATTGTACGATACTGCTAATCTTATCACTCTCAACAGAAACTCCTTGAGATGAAATGATATCCCCAAGATATTTGACAGACGTCGTAGCGAAAGTGCACTTGGATTCTTTCACATAAAGATTATTAGTACGCAAAATTTCAAAAACCAAGGATAAGTGTTGTATATGATCATCCATACAACTACTATAGATCAAAATATCATCAAAAAAAAAAACAAGTACAAACCGCCGTAAGCAAGGACAAAATAGGTCATTCATCAAGCTTTGAAAAGTTGCCGGAGCGTTCGAAAGACCAAACGGCATTACCAAAAACTCGTAATGACCATCATGAGTATGAAATGCAGTCTTTGGAATGTCTTGCTCGTGAATTCTGATCTGGTTAAAACCGTACCGCAAATCCAACTTAGAAAAAATGAATTTACCATGTAATTCATCTATTAATTCGTCTACCATTGGAATGGGAAAACGATCTTTTATGGTCAGCTTATTAAGGGCACGGTAGTCTACACACATCCGCCACGACCCATCTTTTTTACGAACCATGAGAATGGGAGAGGATTATGGACTAGAACTTGGTCGAATGAATCCGACTTTTTGTAGTTCAAATACTATCTTCTCAATTTCATCCTTTTGGAAATATGGTTAACGGTAAGGTCGTACGTTGACTGGAGAAGAACCCGGAGCTAAAGGTATATGATGATCATGCGAACGCTTGGGAGGTAACGTTGACGGAGTTGCAAAGACATCCTTGAAACTTGAAATTAAATCTTTGATTTCAGGAGGTACTGACGGCTCTACAAGTGCTGAAGTAGTAGTTGAAACCATTTGCAAAAGAATACCGTAATGTTCATGAGAAATCAAACGTTGCATAGGAGCACTATCCAGCATCATTACTGTTGGTGAATTATCCCCAATTAATGACACATATTGTTCGCCTGACTTGAAGTCCATACGTAACTTAGAAAAATCCCAAGAAATTGTGCCCAAATTCCGCAACCATTGTATGCCCAAGACTTCATCACAACCACTAATTCCTAAAAGATAAAAATCAGTGGAAAAGACATAACCTTGTAAATTAACAGTAACACTCAAGCATGAACCATGTGTTTGTAAAAATCCTCCATCACCAATCATAACCTTTAGAGGAACATCATCCGATTAAATAACGTAACCACACCTCTTAGCTACAGATGGATGGAGAAAATTATGAGTAGAACCGGAATCGATAAGAACTATAATGGAACGCCCTTTAAGAAAACCAGTAATGCGCATTGTCGTAGGTTGTGGTGATCCCATAAGAGAATGCAATGAAATTACAGATTCATTAGTTCCTTGCTCAACAATTGAGTCATTTATTTCATCTTCACAGGTGGAATCCCTATCAAAAGCTGTAATTGTTAGACCAGGAGCGCCTTCCAGTACCATTAATTTAGGCTTGAGACAAACATGCCCAGGTTTGTAAGCTTCGTCGCAGTTAAAGCATAAATTCTTGTCACGACGTTCTTTTTGTTCTGCCCATGACAACCTTTTAACACCAGGTGGTAAACCAGGTTTTGGAGGTGGTGCTGCTGTAATAGTAGGGTATTGCCTTGATTGGGGATTGCGAGTAAAAGTTTTTGTGAAAATAGGTGTTGCAGCTAATATAGCATCCTCTTGATTTAATGCATAATCAAAAGTGTCTGACAAAGTTGTAGGATTAAACATACGGACTCCCGCACGAATATCAGCTCGAAGGCCAGAGATAAAGATGCTTATTTGATGCGATTCGGACATACCAGAAACAAAATTAAGTAATTTCTCAAATTCGGTAATAAATTCACGAACCGTACCTGTTTTCTCCAACTTTGATAAGCTGCTACATGGATCAATGTGTTTACGGGGGCTGAAACAAGCTAGAAATAAGGGAGAAAACTGTGTCCATGTTATCTCACCCAAGGATTGTCGAAGCCAACGATACCATGAGACTGAATCGCCATTAAGATGGACACCAGCAATTTGTACCTTCCGATCCTCTTGGACACCAACCAATAAGAAATATTGTTCAGCTTTGAAAATCCAACCTTCCGGATCAGTACCATCGAATATGGGAAATTTCAAGTTAATCTGGCTTCCACGAACACCATTGGAACCATTGGGTTGGGTTTGACGTTGATTTACTTGTGGAATTTCAGAACCCTGTTTGTCAAAGAAAGAAGCAATAGATTTCAGTGCCTGAGTTGTTTCTTTTCGATCATCCATCAACGTCTTAACAAGAGATTCTAAATTTTGTCGATCTTCAGTAATCTTAGAAAGAACAGAAGTTAAATTCTCTGTAAGCTTACCAACCTGGTCTTCTATATTTTTGATTGTCATCTTTAAGATTTTTTTTTTTTTTTTTTTTGAATATGGAGAATAGAGAACTGGTAGAAGGTGTAATAGAAGGAAAAAAAAATTGGGTAGGAAGAGTGGTCTCAGATCGAATGCTCTGGATACCAGGTGTTAGGGTTCTAAAACTAAAAGAGATAACTTGAAAACTTTTAATCCTTTGAATGGGGATAAACCAGTTAAGTTGTATTCGAAAATTGATTGATTACCCAGTTCTATAGAGAAGCTTTAAATAACTAGAGTTTCAGTAAAATAGGTAACAGAAACTATAAAGAGAAATCACATAAGAAAAGGAAAAACAAAACTAAATAATGCAAGCTAGCAGTTTAGGAAAGAGTAGATAGGTCAGAGGTGTTGGAGTCCTAACAGCTTATGATCGACCCTCGAGTTTCTGTGGTTAGCAGCTTGCAGATTAGCCGTTTGGTAAAAGTTTCCAATGAAGGATTCAGGTCGGCCTCAAGTTCTGTAGTTTAGTGGAAAGAACTATGATCGATGGAGCATCCAGATGGAGGTTTAGTTTGGCTTTCAGGAGCTCATGGAGATCATTGAGACTGGTTTTTTCGATGTAGCAGACCCCGCAGGTGGTGCAGCTCTTTCTCAAGTTCAAAGGGACAGTTCGAGAAAGAACAGGAAGAAGGACAAGAATGCCTTGTACTTTCATGCATCAAGCTGCAGATGATGCAGTCTTTGAGAAGATTACGGGTGCTAAAACAGCTAAGTAGGCGTGTGATATACTGCAGAAAGCTTACAAAGGTGATGACAAGGTAAAACAAGTAAGGTGTTGCAGTACCAACACCTTAGTCTCTACTACCTTATTTAGTATTTCCCTGTTTAGTTATTACTTTCCTTAGATAGGCAGTTGCCTTTAATTCATCTAGTTTAGTTAGAAGTCTTTTAGTTCTCTTTAATTACTGCGACTTGGTTAATAAGTTATGCTACATATAAATATGCTATCATTGTTTACGAAAAGACAATCAATTAATAACAATTCAGTTTATCTTTAGTTTGTTTTCTTATTAGAGCTGGTGGCTAATCCCCAATCAAAGGGTTTATCCGGCTATATTACTTGTTTGCAAGGCTTTCTCTAGTGTTAAAGGTCTAGAACCCTAACATCTGGATCAGAGCAGGTTCAACTCAATCTCAAAAATCCACCAATTTTTTTTTTTTAGGGTTCTTTCTTTCTTCCAATGTCTTACACAGAAAATTTGAAAAACGTGCATGAAAGTATTGAAGTCTTAGCGGACAAGGTCGACAATCTTGTTGACGCTATTACTAACCTTCATGCTAGTGATGAAGAGACTCAACAGAAGAAGCTTGCAGAAAAGTTGTTGCTCCGAGAACAAGAACGTACTGCTCTTGCTACAACCATAGAAACCTCTTTCCGCAACATATTTAGAGAATTTGTTCCTCTTCTACAACAGCGTCCTGGAACTGCGAATCCTCCACCACCCCCACCGCCAAATAATGGTCACCAACAGCAGCTACGCCCTAATATCAAATTTCCTAACTTTTCTGGTGACGATCATGACGGCTGGATTTTCAATGCAGATCAATACTTTAATGTTTACAATGCATCTGATGCTCTTAAACTTACTCTTGCCGCTGCACATCTTAAAGGTGAGGCAAACCAGTGGTTTCAATGGAGAAGAACCCAAACTGTGATTACTACATGGGAACAATTTTGCACTTTGGTTCGTGCAAGATTTTCTCCAGAAAAATTCGTGGATGCTAGTTGGCTATAAGTACCATTGAACAGAAAGGTACTGTCCGTGAACATATCCCTGAGTTTGAACATCTATTGAACTTGGTCGATTTTCCTGAAGATTTCTTGATCAGTTGTTTTATCCGTTCTTTGAAACCTCACATTGGCACTATGGTTAAATTATTGGCACCACAAACCTTAACTGAGGCTTTTACCAAAGCCATTCATCAGGAAGAAGCTTATGCAGCGGTTAATAAGGATGCTACAAGGCAACCTTATCGTCCTCCTCAATTCAGACCTGCTGCAACATTACAACCTACCCCATACAATAGATTCTTCTTACCTCCAGGAGCTAAAAGGAAAAACGAGCTAAAGGCTTATGTTTTAATTGTGATAAGCTCTACACACCTGGTCACTTATGAGATAAGCCAAGATTATTAATTTTAGATATGACTTATGACAAGGATGAGACTACCAATATTGTTGAAGGGGAAGATGATCTACAGGTTACAGAAGAAATTCACAGTGAGGTTGAGGTTCCTAAGGATTCTCAAATTTCTTTTCATTCTCTTCTGGGATCTTCCTTTCCTAAAACTATGAGAGTCACAGGCTATATTCAGGGAGAACCCATTACAGTTCTCATTGACTCAGGATCAACTCATAATTTTTTACATCCATCCATTGCTTAGAAACATGTTTTTTTCTCATCAATATAGTGATGATGCCTTAAAGGTTATGGTTGGTAATGGTGGTTTTCTCGAGACTAGTGGTTTTTGTAAAGATGTCTCTCTTCAATTACAAGACTATACATTCACTACTGATTTCTTCGTTTTGAATGTTAGTGGATGTGATGCCGTGTTGGGTGTACAATGGCTACGAACCTTGGGTGAAATAATGTGGGATTTTCAAAAACTTCACATGAAATTTCAGTTAAACAATAGTAATTATTTATTGGTTGGCAATTCTTCAGCCTCAGTCATGCTTTTGGATAGTTCTCCCCTACAGAAATTCTTGGATTGTGCCCACAATGGATTTCTTCTTCATCTTAACCCTAACTTGCCAACAACATCTTCTGATAAGGTACCTACTGAAATTTCAGCATTACTTTTGCGTTATAAAGATATTTTTGAAACCCCAACATCTCTCCCACCCTATCGAGCTCATGATCATCGCATAAATCTGCTTCCTAACAGAACACCAATAAATGTTAGACCCTACAGATATCCACATTTTCAAAAAGCTGAAATTGAGAGAATTGTGTCTGAACTAAAACAAGCTGGTTTCATTCGCCAAATCTCTAGACCTTACTCTTCTCCTGTGCTACTAGTTAGAAAGAAGGATTCTAGTTGGCGTATGTGTGTCAATTACTGGGCACTTAACAAAGTTACTATGAAGGACATATATCCAATTCCAGTTGTTGATGAATTTATTGATGAACTAAATGGAAAGACAATTTTTTCAAAGGTGGATATGCGCTTTGGATTTCATCAAATCAGATTATTCGATGCAGATATTCATAAAACAACTTTCAGAACACATGATGGCCACTATAAATTCTTAGTAATTCCATTTGGATTATCTAATGCACCTGCAACATTTCAGAGTTTAATGAACGATGTGTTTTGACCTTACCTTCGAAAATTCGTCTTGGTATTTTTCGATGACATATTGATTTACGTAGCTCTTTATCCGAACATCTCCGACATTTAGAGATTGTGTTTGACTTACTAAGAACACACAAGTTCTTTACGAAACAATCTAAGTGTGATTTTGCAAAATCCTCTATCGGATATCTTGGCCATACTTTGTGTCAATGAGAAGGTGTTCTTTGTGGAAGAAGATAAGATTTCAAGCATTAAGAATTGGCCTATTCCTTCTACCATTAAAGATATTAGAGGATTCCTCGGATTGGCAGGTTATTATCGCAAATTCGTGAAAGATTATGGGAAAATTTGTGTTCCACTCACTAAGTTGTTAAAACAAGATGATTTCAAATGGTCTGAACAAGCTTCAACAACATTTAATCAACTCAAGCATGCATTAACCAGCACTCCAGTTTTAGCATTACCAGATTTTACAAAAGAATTTTGTTTGGAATATGATGCTTACGGTAATGGATTGGGAGCGAGTTTTAATGCGATCTAACAAGCCTATTGCTTATTACAAACAAACCTTTGTCCAGGTAAGAATTTGAATTTATCGGTCTATGATAAGGAGATGCTTGCTATTGTCTCTGCAGTAAACAAATGGAGACCTTATTTGCTTGGAAGACATTTCAAAATCTACACAGATCATAGAAGTCTTAAATATTT
Source organism: Papaver armeniacum (assembly GCA_023531295.1). NCBI lineage: Eukaryota > Viridiplantae > Streptophyta > Magnoliopsida > Ranunculales > Papaveraceae > Papaver > Papaver armeniacum. The sequence goes on along the minus strand of JAJJWW010006271.1, from coordinate 255,837 downwards.
CCTTGAGCAAAGATTGTCTTCTCTTGAACAACAAAAATGGTTGTCTAAACTATTAGGATATGATTATGAAATCATCTATCAGTGTGGAGCTACAAATAAAGCTGCTGATGCTTTATCAAGAATGGCTAATCCTCAACTTTTGGCCATCTATACTCCGATTTTTCTGGACTCAATGAAATTTTTCAAGAATGTCATACAGATGTTGTCTTAGGAGTTCTTATTCAAAATTAGCGCCAAGACCCAACTTATAAACGTAATTACTCATATGTTGATGGAGTTTTACGTTTTAAAGATCGAGTTGTTGTAGTATCTACTTCTGAATGGTGTGCTAAACTACTTCATGAGTTCCATTCAACTCCAATTGGTGGACACTCTGGATATTTGAGAACTTTCAAGCGCCTTCAACAAAACTTTTATTGGAAAGGTATGAAATCTTCCATCAAGACATTTATACAACATTGTGATGTTTGTCAGCGTAATAAATATGAAGCTTCAGCACCTCCTGGATTACTACATCCGTTATCTATCCCTACTGATGTCTGGATTGATATTTCTATGGATTTTATTGATGGGTTTCCTTTATCCAACAAGAAGAACTCCATCTTGGTGGTAGTGGATCGTTTATCTAAGTATGCTCACTTTATAGCATTATCACATCCTTATACTGCTTCTACTATTGCTGAAGTCTTTGTACGTGAAGTTGTTCGTCTGTATGGTATGCCTAAAACAATAGTTAGTGATCGGGATCCTATTTTCATGAGTAATTTTTGGGAGACATTCTTTACTCTGCAAGATACTCAGCTTTGCAAGAGTTCAGCTTATCATCCTCAAACCGATGGGCAAACTGAGGTAACCAATAGAACTTTAGAATGTTATCTACGTTGTTTTACTAGTATTAGACAAACAGATTGGTCTAAATGGATTCCATGGGCTGAATGGTGGTATAACACCAGTTACCATTCAGCCATAAAAATGACTCCCTATCAGGCTTTATATTGTAGAGCTCCTCCTACAATTTCTACTTATCAGCCTGGCACAACTCTTGTGCATGATGTGGATGATTTACTAAGAGCTAGAGATCATATTTTGAAAATTCTTCACTCCAACTTACAAGATGCTCGGGTCAGGATGAAAAATTATGCAGACAAGCACAGAACTGAACGTTCTTTTGTTGTTAATGATTGGGTTTTCCTACGTCTTCAGCCTTATCGACAGACAACAGTTCGTGACAAGTCATTTTCTAAACTATCTCCAAAGTTTTATGGACCATTTCGCATTCTGGAGAAGATTGGTACAACAACATATAGATTGGAATTGCCAGCATCTAGTCGCATACATCCATTCTTCCATGTTTCTCAGCTGAAATTGAAACTTGGTTCTTCCATTGTTGTCAACACTGATTTACCAATTACTGTGGATTATGAAAAGTGGGAACCTGAGTTAATATTGGATCGCAAGATATTCAAAAAAGGGAATACTGCAGGTACTCGATGGCTTATTAAATGGAAAGATCGTTCAAATGATGAAGCAACTTGGGAAGATGCGGATGCACTTATTGATCATTTTCCAGACTTTCAGACTTGAGGACAAGTCGTTTTTCAGGCAGGATGGGATGTTGCAGTACCAACACCTTAGTCTCTACTACCTTATTTAGTATTTCCCTGTTTAGTTATTACTTTCCTTAGATAGGCAGTTGCCTTTAATTCATCTAGTTTAGTTAGAAGTCTTTTAGTTCTCTTTAATTACTGCGACTTGGTTAACAAGTTATGCTACATATAAATATGCTAGCCTTGTTTACGAAAATACAATCAATTAATAACAATTCAATTTATCTTTAGTTTATTTTCTTATTAGAGATGGTGGATAACCCCCAATCAAAGGGTTTATCCGGCTCTATTACTTGTTTGCAAGGCTTTCTCCAGTGTTAAAGGTCTAGAACCCTAACATAAGGTTTGGGAGGTGAATTCTAATCTTATCTATGATTGATCTGAAACTATTCTGCATATTTTTCATGAGTTTAACCTGTTGCGAATAAGTTAAGGGTGAATGATGAAGAGTTAGCTGATTCTCGTATTTATTGAAAAGATTATGCAATCACTAACAAAATCGTTTGAGTATGTTGTTGCTGCGATTTAAGAAGGAAAGGATATGTCTACTTTAACCACTGAAAGGTAGGAGGGTGCTTTATGTGCTTGTAAGTACAGAATAAAGCAGAGAAAGACGGGTTCCTTAGAACATGCTCTTCAAAGTAAAGCTGTCATTGAGAAGGGAAGCTCCAGCAAAGGAACATCATCAAGTCTAAGTAAAACTGAGGAACGTAGTAAGAAATATATGAACTTAGTAAGATATGTCTGATCTTAGTAACTCCCCCACATAAGAAATATATGTCCAAAGTTGAATGTTATCCCTGTAATACACTTGGACATTACTGTAATAAGGCAGAGCAGGCATACTTTGTGGAAATTGAGGAACCAGAAAAACTGTTCTCTGCTCAGTGTTTCACAAGAAGATGACAGCAACAGCCAGCAAGAATACTTGGTTTTTGAACTCTAGTATCAGTAATCATGTGTGGCTAAGGATTTTTTTTCGCACCTTGATGAATCTGTTCGGGGAGTGTAGAGGACTTTGGAAACAAAGCCAGGGATCCTATGTTGGGTAAAGGTAAAGTTTTCATTGTCGTAGCCGATAATTCTCATCACTGTATCCGTGATGTTCTTTTATGAGGAAAATATTGGATTTCAATTTTGATTTGTTCACTTGATTGTCATGCCTGTGCTATGTTCTTTATTCTTGGATTCGTTTTTTAATTAATTTGGTAGCAGCTCAAAGGGGATGGCGGTCCCACTTGTCTCACAGTCACAGTAGCCCGTCCCTAGGTAAAGTCTTTTTTTTTTTCTTCGAAAAAGAGGCCAGCCTCGAATACATTGATAATACACAAAATTGGTCAAAAAGACCAAAAGCAAGAATTTCTGGGTGAAATAGATTTCTAGGTTTAGATACTGTTTATATAGCCAAAAATCAGAAATATACTGTCTAAATAACCAATTTGGTTATTTCATCCAGAATATTTTTTATGAATTAATTGGAATAGACCAATATGTCCATATCTTCTTCAATGTTTACTGGGTTGGGGAAGAACATAGTAATCTGCAAAAAAACATAGTACAACAAACATAGCAAAACAGAGTACGTAAAATAGAGCAAAACACTATGTTTTACGAATTAATTGCAAGCAGAACAGAGTACGTAAAACAAAGCAAAAAATAGAGTACGTAAAACAGAGCTTGTACAGCAAAACAGAGCTTGTGCAGCAAAAAACAGAGTAAGTAAAACAGAGCTTGTACATCATTCAACCACTGTAACTGCAAAATCCTTCTAGCTTCCCTGTAAACAGTTACATTACCACCTTCAGTTCACTACCTTCTCTGCCAGGCCAAGTGCTAGCAACAACTCCAGTCAAAATGGCTAAGCCTTTAACACCTTTAAGAACTGCTGAAGGCATTGATCTCCCAGGTTTCAATCGAGCAGCCTGTCCATTTAAGAGTAATTTAGTAAACTTAAATTGCCAGATAAGTTTTGAATAGTGTGGATCCAACTTGAACTATTTCAAAGAATTGTTAAAATAGTGATATGCATATGCATTCCGAAAAGATAACATTATCTCCCTACTTCAGAAAACATAACTATTGTGATAAAACATCTCAATATGGCGGTATAGTAAAGTCGCTGCGAACTTAATTTCTAAATGGCCAAGTCTTTAGCACCTTTAAGGACTGATATAGGCATGGATCTCTCAGGATGTAACTAGATATGTCTAAGAAAATAGTTACAATAATGTTAAGCAGATGCATACGGTTTCCAGACAACACAAAGTTGTCTCACTACTTCAATGTAAAGTAAACACTTCATCATGGTAGGAAAGTAAAGGCGTTGCTAACTTAATTCCTAAATAAAGGCGTTCCCATGAACAGGAAAAGTCACATTGGAACTATGAAATAAAATATCAGACGTAAATAGGAAGTTTAGATGGGTACCTGGCAGTAACTCTTCAGAGTATTACAGGACTTGTAAATCTCATATTCCATGGAAACACCAATGGGAATATTCAACCACCCTCTTGTGCATGTCCAATCTGTCACGTCATGCTTAGAGATTTGGGACGCGTTGCTTATGATGTTGACCCAAAAAATCTGTAAAGGTTCGAGTTTCTCAAAGCAAGTGTCACACACCCTCTGGGGACTCCTCTCCATGAACTTAATAAGCAACAAGCACCTCCCTTTGGAGCATGCTCTACAAAATATCCCTCCACAAAACCGACAATGATGCCTGCCACGAGTAAGTGCAGTAAAGGGACAATCACACTTCATGCATTTAGTAGCAAAGACTGTTATCAAACCCACTATGGTGGTTCCGCATCCAACACTTCTTTACAAGCAGCTAGAGGATTAAGAAGCGGAGGAGCACTTGGAGAAAAAACATTCTGGTAAACACTATCACAAATATCCTTAACAATCAAATACTTTATAGGCGAACTGCTGTCCAAATGATCTCCAACTTCAACAAAACAATCACCATTATTAGTACTCTGACCCTTATTCTGACCAGTCAATATCGCAACAATCCCACCCAACACATTCTTCAAATTCACCTCTGGATGGGTTGTCTGCATCTGCAATGAGTTATAACGATACCAATCATTTTTCGCATTATCATACCCTGTATTAACCAAATTCCACCAAACATAAAACTGGATGAAACCAGTTTCATCTGAGTTTAAAGATGAGTGAAACTAAACTCAACCCGATCTAACACACAATGAAACCAGTTTCATCTGAGTTTAGTATAGGATGAAACCCAGTTTCATCCAAATTCCACCAAACATAAAACTGGATGAAACCAGTTTCATCTGAGTTTAGTATAGGATGAAATCCTTGTTTACAATGAGTGATACCTAATTCAAAATCATAGATTCATCCTACCTATAGATGAAACCGGTTTCATCCTAGTTTAAAATGGGTGAAAGCAAATTCAACCCAATTTAGTATAGGATGAAACCAGTTACATGGTAGTTTAAAATGGGTGAAACCAAATTCAACCCAATTTAGTATAGGATGAAACCCAGTTTCGCCATGTATGTTCAACTCAATCTAACACAAGATAAAACCAGTTTTATCTAATTAAGATGAAACCAGTTTCATCCTAGTGTAAATGTGGATGAAACCAAATTCAGTTTCATCCTAATCATTAGAATTAGGTACACCAATATATCACATATTAAACCTGGATGAAAGTAGTTTCATCCGAGTTTAAACCTGCTGAAACTGCAGATTAAACCTGGATGAAACTAATTTCATCCAATTTTATAGTAACATGGTTCACCAATAACAACTCAATACAACTTCACAGCATACACACCAATTTCACAACAAATTTCAGGTTTACAAAAACTTTGACCGGATTTAATAAAACTTAAATGTATGATTTCAGTTTCGTCCAATTTTAATTAAATGGGTAATGTGCAAAATTGCCTTAAAATTAAGCATGTGAGAAGATTAGGGTGAAATTAAGAAGCAGATGAAACCAAATTCAAAATCAAAAAAAAATAAATGAAAGAAAACCTAAAATTAATAGATATAAATGGTAATTACCCTGTTTGTGGTGATGATTAAGCGATTAATTGGATATGGTTTTTGGTGGTGATGTTGATTCGTGAAGATGAAACTAACTAGGGTTTATTGGGTGGTGGTGGATGTCGAATATCAAGATTCGGTGTTTTGTGGAAGTGCATCATTCTTAAAGACCCTAAAAATGGTGGAGGAAGGTGTTGGTGTTGGTTGTACTTGTTGTAGATGCCGATGGTGGTGGTTGTAGTTATTGTCAATGGTGGTGGTGGTAGTTGTGTTCATAGTTGATGATGGTGGTGGCGGAGAAAGAGAAGGAGTAATAACCATATAGTGGTGTTAGAGTTTTTGGTGGTGACGATGATGGTCTTGTTTGTCGATAACGATGATGGAGAACTCGAAGAAATTTTGGATCTGGTTTTGATGGGGAAGAAGAATGAGTATCGTTTGTAATGGGAAATGGGAAAAGATAATGGAGAAGAGGGGGTATAATAGTCTCTTTTCTTAACTGTCCATCTCACCCAGACCTTATTCTTACCCGTCCATTTGGCCCATGAAAACTATATTCTTGGCTATATAGCCCATTTTCTGTTGATAATAATACTCCTTTTTAAAAACGGAAGAGATTACACGACTGCGATCGGTTACAGGACTGACCAGGAGGTTTCCAATCATCACAGATATTTTAAACAGACAACCAACATAATGAAGCCACACAACAACATAGTTACATGACAAAATCCAAAGTAGAATCCTAACCATTCCGGGCGATTTTATAAGTAACAGTGCTAGTTTAAATGGTCTCATTTGGGTTAAAAGTAGCACACCCAAACAAAATAACAAATCTACAATCTGCAGAGATGCTAGGATCCAAAAATCCAACCATTTTTCAAGTTTTTTTCCTAAAACATGGTAAAACATATGACATGGGTGAGAAAGGATCCATAGATCCACCCATTTGTCTCTTATTTTTTCGCATTAACGGTGACAGTAACAAAGATTGTTGGAAAAAATGAGTTTTTAATAAAAGTATTTTTGGTCTTGGTGTGGTTTGATCTAAGGACCTAAGGGTCTAAGGATACTTACTCATTTTATGGGTGAATGAAATGTTCTTTAGTCCCATACTGTGGAAAACTAAAGAGGAGTTCCACTATATAACCATTGTATTATAGATATATTGACAAACGAGGGTGGAACGGATGGGCTAAACAATACATGTTCCAACCCATGCGATATACGCGTATACCATGCACCAAGTCTTGTGTCTACTTGAATTTATTTTTGGCGAGTTTTTCTTTAGGAAATTAATTCCAAAAATATTTTGTACAAGTGTTTTATTTACGGGAGAATTCCTTTTTGGTTTTGATTTGTTTTACAAGAAATAAAACGTGTTTTATAAGGAAACCAAAACCTAGCTTAATTTTGAAGCAAATTTGTCTTATAAATATAAAATCGAATTTCTCTTTTTAGTGTGGGCTAGACGTGGCTACGTTTTCTTCTTCTTTTCTCCATCTTTTCACTTTGTTTTTCCGCAACAGTGGTTGCATATCTTCCTTCCTAATCCTTGCTGCTGAGTTCATAATTGGGTAGATTGTATTGTGCTTATACAGTCTATATCGGGCAGTTCTATCCTGGACACATCTCCGCTGATGGGGTATAACATCTCTCATTCTTGAGGAGTACCCGCGGACTAATGTGTTAAGGACAATTTGCTGAGCAGGTGGCTCTGTCCTCGTGTGTCAAGTTGCTGTTTTCAATTAGTGATTATTTTCAGTACAACTAGATTCATCTAATGTTTGCGGTTTCATTATTACGGTTCCAACAAAGATAATCTGAATAGGTCATTGGAGGACGGAATCGATCTTCGGACGCGGTCTGGGTCTTCATCAGAAATTGTATTCTGGAACTAGTAGTTGTTGTTGGTGTCTTAGGTAACCATAAAGTTTCTGTTGGTGTCATTGTTGAACAAGTTGTATTTGTTGTTGAATTTGGAAATCCTGAAACTGCTGCTGCTGCTGCTGAAGATAAAGATACTATCACAGCCCCCACATTAGTAAGAACATAAGCAAGCAAGTAAGTCCTAAAACTAACCCTAAAAACTAAGAAATAAACAGACCTATAAGTTCGTCGATTGTTGAAACAACCTAGAGCATTAAGATCATAAACAAGCCGAAATAAAACCCAATCACCATAAACAGGGAGGAAAAGAGGTGGAGTTTATGCCGCTACTTCTAATGTTGGAGTTGCTTTGTCTTCATCACAAGTTAGAACTGAAGATGAACCTATGTTTTGCTTTCTTCCCTGCGAAAGATCACAACCCATACCTACATAATCATCCTTAAATCCATGGAGAAGAACCACAAAATTGCAACAAGAACAAGTCCTATAATGGAACCCAATCGGTAACTAAAACTTAAAAAATTAACAGCAAAAGATAGACCAAGGAGAAAGGAACCCTGGGTAAAGTCTCAAAGAGTAGGATTTAGTTATCCATGGAGAGTTTGCGTTCTTTTCCCCAACCTACTAGGCCTGGATTTGGAATGTTTCAGGTTTTGTGACGGTTCTTGCTTTGTTATCTGAGTTTGACAGTCATAATTTATAACATGGAATTGTTTCATTTATTCTAACTAAAGAGAGTATACTTGATCAATATGAACATGAATTTCATTCTACTTATTGTTAAAATATATTCTAGGTTACATTGCTTTTGAACATGGATTGTTTCTTATTTTCACTAGGTCCGTTTGGCTAAAGACTGAAGTTCACTTGGTTCACTTGTTTCATATTTTCTTATCAAAATTCTTCTTTGATTAGTTTTTTCTCACTGATATTGTGAAGTGTGAAGTATTGAAATTTCAGGTAAATATATCAGCAATTAGATGTTTTACATATCAAGAGAGAGCATGCAAAATAAATTTATTATGTTCTTTTCCTAATGTTCGACCACGCTGATCGCTGTCGTATGCATCAAAAATAATTTCACTTTCTCACTTAACTAAAATAAATGAAGTATGTGGTAAGAAAGAGTTCGTTCCCACATAGAGGCTTTTGTTGTTATAAAATTTCAGTTTCTTAGTAACCAAGGGGGGATTTTTGTTTTAGCAAAGAAATAAAGATAATTGAAAGCAATAAAATATGAAAGTAATCAATAAGAAGAAGATATTGGTCACGGGATAGTATCATTCACAAACATGTATTTCCACCAATGACTAGAATTGATATTTTAATCTCTCATTTACTAAAAGTCCTAGGCTACCTTGATCGCAAGTATATCCCGCTAATTCCCTGATTTCATCACAACCACATTAAAAGATGTATATGTGAATTCTTCTTAGAAAGCAACCTAAAGTGTAAAAGCACAATTAAGTTTAACTCCCTAAAAGCACTAAATTCTATGGAATAAGACTAATCAAGGCAACCAAACGTGTAAAAGCACTAATTCGATTTAACCAAGGTTATGATCCACTTGTGACTAGTAGGATATATCACTACAAGCACTACCCACAATTATGCTACTTATGATCAGAAATTATTCAACTTTTACGTATTGAAAACCCTAATCTAGCAATAAGAATGAAGGCAAACTCAATCGATTCCGGACTCGACTAAACAAGCATTCAAACTATATAACACTATTAATTGTGAATCATAAACAATAAATTATGGAGACAAAACTAATTCATTGATGCAAATATCATATTCGAGAACTCAACTTTATTACATAACCAATATTATTTGTTTAGCTACTCATAGCTTTTGAGTTCATCATAATCATAATCAATAATAAAATTAAGGAGATGAAAAATAAAATGAAAGCAAACCCTAGTCGCCGCTCTCCAAAACTCCAAGTAGAAAATACGTGATATCAAAAAGAAGTCGAAGCCTTCCTTTTTATGTTTTCCAAACTAGATCTTGAATACCCAAGTCCAAATAGTTCACCAAGCCCACATAAGAGAATACCCATCTAGAAAATATCCCACTAAAATTCTCTGCCAAAAAGCAGTCGCCGGAAAACTGGGGTCATCGGCCGGAAATTGGCCGAGAAAGTCATCTCAGGTGACTGTATAAGTCACCGGTCAAAAATTTTCAGACGGGTCAAGTCAGAAGTCAGACCGAGTTGAAGTGAGTCGGGTGGTCTAGTCAGACTTGAGTCAGATCTGAATGAACTGAGTACCCATGGCCTTGGCTTTTGCACGACCTGGACTTATGCAGCGCAATCATTGTGCATTACCAGCCATGATGGTTGTGCATCCAGTAATTCCTGCAATGTTTCGACTTCTTCCCCGTTCAAGCTCCTTGACGACCACAACCCATCTCCAACTGCAACCTTCATCTCATTATCAGCAAAACACTTCCTTTCATTCATTGCATCACCGCCATCACTTCACTTCAGATTGTATTCATACGCAATTAAAATTACAAACTCCAGAACCTCAACCAACAACTTCAGTCCATTTTCTTGTTGTTCAGTCATACACAATTCCTTCTCAAGCTCAGTTCAGTTGCATTACTGGCTGCAATACCATCTCACACTTCGAGTGTAAATCCAGACCCCATTGCATATCAACACAACTGCAATACATATACAGACACCCACTGCAGTTACCCATTTACTCAATTGCTCTTCCCATTTAGCCAACGCCAAGCTGTCTAGATGCTTCCACCATTTTAGCTCCATTCTCATTAAACTGCACTTGCAATTTCATAACAGCAACTCTCTCATGACAGTCACCACACCTTCCAGTTCATAACTCTACCCAAAATGAACAACACCAAGAACCCACGACCTGCAACTGCTATAGTTTCTTGCCAGCAAACAATCACCAACCTGACTCATCCCGCAATTGAAACCTCCACTAGGCCATACTCCATCTACTTGCACTGCTCCATAAACTGCACTTCATAGCTCCAATTCAACCATCTGATGTTCACGTCAATGGCAGAAACTGCAGTTATGCCGCTTTCCTTGCTTAATTCTTTCACCTGCAGCACAATATCATTCCCTGCCGCTCATGACCAGTTTCTTGTTCACCACCAACATAAGAAACATCATCAACCAGTATAACTCCCTTACACCAGATCCACGCCAACTGCAACAATATTTCTTTCATCTGTAGTTGCACCTCAAACACCCCCAAATTCAATTTCATGTTCTTTCCCTGTACCATCTCAGACTCAAGTCCATTACAGACCCATGATAATCACCATTTCAGTTTCACCATCTCCATCTGAATATCACCAGCTGTAGTTCTTAATCACCACCAACACAAGTGTACAAATCTCCACTCTTGACTGCAATCACAACATCTGTAACATCTTGAATCCATCTACAACAATCATTGGCAGCATCAGCTCAGCAAACCCCCATCGATTTATTACAGCCACACAATCAACATCATCTCCCTGAGTTCAATTTCTTCATCTGATTTTATAGAAATGGCAAACCTTTTTCTGAACTGAATGGTACCGGCACAATAACATCATCAATATCATCTTCTTAATTTGAGCTTCCACCATCTCTATCTCTGAAATCAACTCCAACCCTTGAACAACAATTTAAGTAAACCCTACTTTCAAGCCCTAGATTTCTGTAGATATGAGAGATATGAAATCGATTTTAAATCAAGCTTTAATTTAGAGTCATCTCTCTTCCAAACACAAATTTGAGCAAAACCCCTTTCTTCTTTGGCTGAAATCACCATGAATTCGAGTCAGCGGCATCAACTCCTCCATGTGTATTCTCAGCTTCAGAAACTTATAAAATATCTTCAAATTCTCTGCCAGTGTAAGAACATTTAACTCTAATTCACCTCAGCCATCAACCACATCGATCTTCCACCAATAGCAACAACTTGTTCCATCCTTCATCAATTTCTCTTCTCTTTTCTCTGGTACAGCAGCCGCCATGGCTTCTCAGGTGGAGTAGGGAAGACAATATAATAAGAGAAAATGATAAGTTCTCTGAATTCAAGGGCTAGGTAATAGCCAAAAATTTTATAGGCACCCAGCAGACAGGAGAAGGCTTCCCAGCTATTTTATGTCCTGTCAGTTTTGGAGAATCTGACAGCCTAATCCTCTGTTCAATTGTCATTTCTAGGAGACTGAAACTTGATATCTTCACCTCCTCCTTGCGCAACCTAGCCTTTTTGCCATTTGCGCTCCAAATGGACTTTTTCTTATTCTTTCGCTCTGAATGACTCCAAAGTACCTAAATACTCAAAAGTAAACATAAGATACATATTTTACTAGAGAAATAGCAAAGAAAGCATAAACAATAAATAAATATCAAGGCGTTTACAACACCTATAAAATTCCCCCACACTTAGACTTTGCTAGTCCTCGAGCAAATCAAACAAAACAAATCTAAAACATACATACAACTCCGTGTCGTCGAGGCTACGGTCACACTTAGCATGTATAACAAGCCTTTAAACCCCTAGGTGTCCCTAGTGGACGAGTTATAGTCTCGTGAGGGTTTACTAGAGATATACACACAACACCTATTTTTCCAACTTACTAGCTAGTTCTCCGAAATGATAGCATCCAATGCCCTAAGAAAACATAGAGATTCTGCACACTAGTCGTAAGAAGTTAGACACATAAATGAACACAATCTCATCCTTAAAAGTTGAGAGAGAAATAACCAACCCTTATCGAAAGAAATTCGGGTTCGGAGTGATCAAAAGTATCGACTCTGCCTCACAAGAAAGGGTTTTATGATATTGCTCTCAATAATAAACATCTTTTTATGGGTCACACATGTGTCCAGGTAGGAATGAAGAGAGAATCCTGCGACACGTTGAATAGTAACAAGGCATAACCCTCCGAATTGTTTTGAAAACCCACATATTTTATTCATTTTGAAAACCCTTTTTTTTTCTGACGATCTCTAAGAAAGTAAATCAACCACTGGTGGGAATATGCTTACTTACCTCGTTATCCTTTCGGCGTGCAGTTAGCACCACTCTCACAACATCCATAGAAACGTCTTCGGTCTTCAATCATTGTCTTCGTCTTCGATCTTCAACTCTTGATGATGAAATCTTGAACTTCGTAGAATCTTGACAATGTAACTCTTTCTTATAATTCCTTGTTGCTTGAAACTTCATTATGAATATTTCTTCTTCCATTCGCTTTATTGAAAGAATACAAAACTAAAAATGAACTAAACAAACCAAAATATGATGCAATGATTTTTTTTTTGTAAGATGCAAGATAAATAAAGTAAATACAAAATGAAACAAATAAAATAATAAAACTAATAATGTACCTAGCAAAATTTCTTTTATCTCTTTTTTTCTTTCTTTTTTCATTTTTTTTTTGAGACAAGAGAAAATAAAATACAAATTAACAAATAAGATAAAATATAAATGCAAGTACAAAGGCCATGGTGTAAGTACTTTACCGCTCAATTCTTCACAACTTCTATGTCTTGATTAAACTTCTTGAAATCTCATCTTGATAATATTCGCTCTTGTACAATAGTCTTCAACTTGTAAAAATCTGCTCCTTGTCTTGTTGCTTTACTTGAATCTGAAATATGATCATTTCTGTACTGTTGCTTGTAAACCTTGAACGTCTTCAACTTTCCTTCGAATTTTTGATGCTCCTCTTGTTGATGATGATGGTGTTTCTATGGACCTGTTGGTGTAGAGAGAGATAAAGTGGATGGTGCTAACTGCGAACAAGATTACAAGTGGTATGTAAGTTATCAATTCGATGTCACCATCATGATTGATAAAATAGCACTCAAGAGATCAAAATAGTGCTTCTATTGGTGGGAGGTTGGGTAGCTCACCATTCTACCCGAAGTTTACGTACGGTGACACACACTCTAAAAGCACAAATTTAGACAGGTACAAAGAAGTGAAGGTCAGTGCCTCTCATGATGTAACATGGGTAGTCTCCACTATAGGGGACCACAACTCTAATACCGAATTCAGTCTGCACGTTATTTGCCACTGGCATGGTTAAATCCAACTTTAGCTCTCATACAAGTAAGAAACCCGATCATGTTCTCTGTCATCTCTAAGTTCAGTCACTCTTATGAGAATCTCGATGTAATCTTATCAACGTGTATACTATGTGACTCTAAACTAATCACAAGTTGGAGTTTTTCATGCACTAATTTACAAAAAAGTTGAAATTTTTACAATGTAAATGCTTAACCACTCCCCCACACTTAAACTTTACATTGTCCTCAATATAAATTGAGTCATCCAAAGTAAGTCAAGGTGAGAAATCCTACATGATAATATGACAAGAAATCATAAAAAGTAAATGCAAGACAAGAAAAAGCTTAAAAAAAACAAGACAAGAAATACTCATCCTATGGGTTGCCTCCCATTTAGCGCTTGGTTTAAAGTCGTCAGCCCGACTATCTCCTTGATTTCTACGACTCCTCCAGAGGGAGTGCATCCACAAATTTGACTTCTTCCACAACTTCGGAAGTGAAATTCTCATAGTATGGTTTCAAACGGTGCCCGTTCACTTTAAGTTCCTTTCCTGTAGCTATGCTACGTATTTCCGCTGCACCATGAGAAAACACATTAGTAACAATAAAAGGTCTAATCCAACGTGACCTTAATTTACCCGGAAATAATTGCAAGCGAGAATTAAACAAAAGCACTTTCTGCCCAATACAAAATTGTTTTCTAGAAATCATAGTATCATGAAAGGCCTTCGTTTTCTCCTTATAAATGCGTGAGCTTTCAAATGCATCATTGCAATGCTCCTCTAGCTCTTGGAGTTGTAACTTCCTTTGCTTTCCAGCCCCATCCATCTCCATGTTGCATTGCTTAATATCCCAAAACGCCTTATGCTCAATTGCAACAGGTAAATGACAAGGTTTACCATACACAATCCTAAAGGGAGACATCCCGATAGGTGTCTTGTATGCGGTTCCATAAGCCCACAAAGCATCATTAAGTCGCATGCTCCAATCTTTCCTTGTTGGATTCACCATCTTCTCTAAAATGGATTTCACCTTCCAGTTAGAAACCTCGGCTTGTCCATTTGTTTGGGATGATAAGGTGTTTCAATCTTGTGCGACACATTGTACTTATTCAACAAGCTTTGTAAGATCCTATTTTTGAAGTGAGAACACCCATCGCTAATTATGGATCTTGGAATTCCAAACCTTGCAAAAATATTAGCTTGCACAAAATCTGAAACCACTTTAGAATCATTAGTTGGGGTGGCCTTAGCTTCCACCCATTTCGAGACATAATCAACAGCAAGGAAGATATAAAAATTCCCATGAGAGTTGACAAAAGGACCCATAAAATCAATACCCCATACATCTAAAACTTCAATAAATTGAATAAAAGTTTATGGCATTTGATTTCGGGCTCCTAGATTGCCTGTTCTTTGGCACCTATCACAAGTTGTACAAAATATATACGCATCCTTGAACAAGGTTGGCCAATAGAAACCGCTTTCAAGTACCTTGTGAGCGGTTCTCTTATTCCCAAAATGTCCTCCGCAAGCATAAGAGTGACAAAAAGACAAGATAGAATGAAATTCATATTCGGGAACGCACCTTCTTATTACTTGGTCACTACAATGTTTTCACAAGTATGGATCATCCCATATGTATTGGTTCCCCAACTTCTTAAGTTTGTCCCTCTCAGCACGAGACAAGTTCTTTGGGATTTGTTTAGATACCAAGTAATTGAAAATATCGGCATACCATGGTTCTCCAAAGGCAATTGAGAATAGTTGCTGATCCGGGAAACTTTCACGCAATGGGATAGCTTCCTTGTCCACAGCAAGACGGCTCAAATGATCCGCAACGGTATTCTCAATTCCTTTCTTGTCCTTGATTTCAATATCAAACTCTTGCAAGAGTAAAATCCATCGTATGAGCCTCGGTTTCGCTTCTTTCTTCATTAGCAAGTACCTAAGCGCTGCATGATCAGAAAAGATAACAACTTTTGTACCAATTAGATAAGAGCGAAACTTTTCCAAAGCAAAAACAATGGCTAACAACTCCTTTTCAGTGGTTGTGTAGTTTTGTTGGGCCTCATTTAACGTTCTAGAAACATAATAAATAGCATGAGGTATCTTCCCCACACGTTGCCCAAGCACCGCACCAACCGCGTAGTCACTTGCATCAAACATGAGCTCAAAAGGCTTGCTCCAATCCGGTGGTTTAATGATACGAGATGAAATCAAAAAATCTTTCAAACAATTGAATGCCGCCATACACTTTTCATCAAAGTTACAAACCACATATTTTTGCAATAAGTTGCAAAATGGTGATGCTATCTTGGAAAAGTCCTTGATGAATCTTCGATAAAAACATGCGTGACCAATAAAAGAGCGTATCTCCCTCACCGTAGTGGGAGGGGTTAAAGCACGAATAAGGTCTATCTTAGATTTATCCACTTCCAAGCCTTTAGAAGATATTATATGGCCTAAAACTATGCCATGAGTTACCATAAAATGGCACTTCTCCCAATTCAGCACAGGGTTTGTTTCAACACATCGTTCAAGGATTAGATATAAGTTGTTCAAGCAAAGGTCAAATGAATCACCAAAGACACTAAAGTTGTCCATGAACACTTCGATTATGTTTTCAACATATTCTGAAAAAGATACTTACCATACACCTTTGAAAGGTAGCTGGAGCATTGCATAAGCCAAAAGGCATCCTTCTATAAGCAAAAGTACCGAATGGACAAGTGAAAGTGGTTTTCTCTTGATCCTCCAGTGCTATCTGATAGGCGTATTTATGTGTCTATATTAGTCTCAATTCTCTGTAATGTTAGTACTCGATTTTTCGCTTATTTTGGTATTTTATGTCTTTGTAGGTGTTTTTGGAGAAATAAGCTTTTGTGGGAAAATTGGCCCGAAAAGTGGTATTTGCGCTCGTGGGAGAAAATTACTATTCGGACCCCTCATTTGGATAAGGGGTAACCAAATTACTAAGGGGAAACCACATTCTATTCGCACCCCTACTCAGGATAAGGGGCATCCATCATCTTCCCCGTTTGAATCAGTTTTGGCGGGAAAGGAAGAACAGATTTAGGGTTCGAGTTTTGGAGGTCTTCTGAAGAGATTCAATGGCTAAATTTGATGGGATGGACTTGTTAGAGCGTAACATGGTTGGTAAGAGTGATTTGATCGATTGGATTGGGGTCAGACATTCAGAGTTTGGAAGTAAACGAGAGAAGAGGAAGTAACGGAAGTTTTGTCTATTATTTGGAAGATTTTGTGCGAGTTAATCGTGCATATGGATTGGTATGGAGTTGTAACGATTAAACATGGAGGTTAGGTGTTTCAGATTCGAAAAAATAGATGCTTTCTTCGGTTTGGAGTAAAACAGGGAAGAATAGGAAATAGAGTTATCTCGGGTTAGTTTGCAGTTTATTTTTGGAAGTTACTCGAGTCAAATAGGGAAGATATATTCTCCAGTATTTTCATATATCTAGTCTTGGCAGTTTATAGCCACAAAGACGCGTAGGAGGATAAAGAAGAGAAGAAAGATACTCGTGACTTTTGGCCGAAGACGTAATCACTTTTGGGAAGATTTTCTCGGATATTCTTGGCCCCAGTTGGCTATATATATAGGTTTGGGAGAGTTCTAGGGGAGGTAGGCGAGACTTTGAGATAGTTTGGGGGTAGTTACAGAGCTCGAACCAAGGCAGCAGAGGCGTGTTTGATCATCACAGGCGAGTACCGGAGAAGAAGAAGAAGAACAAGACTCGAGCACGGTCGCGAGAACCCGTTACCTTTTCTTTTGAATTCCATAACCTTTGTAACAATTTTTCCAACAATTATTTGAGTTCGCAACAGTTCTGTTAGGGCTTCTCTGTAACAATGAGTTTTGTAACAATTACATCTGTTACAAACTCGATGCTTTATACTTTTGCTTCAATAAAAACACCTCTTGAGCCATGTTTCTATCTTTTGGGTGTGTTTTCGACATGAGGAGCTAAACCCCAACACTGGGACAACGGAGGAAGCCTTATTTCACAATGGTTTGGTAACTATATTTGATTCTGTATGACTTTTGCACTTATTTTAATTGATTTATGATTTTCACTAATTAGTTGAGATTTCGTTTGATGGTGTATGCTTAGACGTAAGAGATTTTGATACATCATGCTTGTGATTTACATCTAATCTTTTAGAAATCTACTTTTGGCAAAGAAAAGAGTCAACAAAAGAGCTAGAATTGTTATGAGTCATTATATGAACCAATTGAATGTGATTAATGGTGGAATCCGAAGTCCTAGTATCTCTCGATATTGTGACATATTTTGTATATATTTTTATTATTAAGTCTGAAATCAATCTTTACAGGTCTGAGTGAACGACATCTTTCTTACCACTTTCTACAACAACATAAAAATCACACCAATTTTTGGCGCCGCCGACGTGGACTTGTATTTAGGTTTTAGGTTTTAGAGTTATTTTTATTTTTATTTTTATTTTTTTTATATGTTTTGTTCTCTTTTACGCCTTTGGTATTTTTCGATTCTTTTCAGATTTGAAGCGAGGCTACAAGGAAAGAAAAAGTGCTATAAAAGGAAAGCATCGCCAAAGAAGGAAAGAAAAGAGGAATCCGAAAGGAGTGAAGAAGAAGATTTTGTATATAGTTATTTTATTTCTTTTTATTTTAGAAACTGTAAATAGGGGTTTCATTGTTGTAATTTTTCTTTTTATTTTCGGACACTTTTTAGACTTTATTTTTTTGGACTTGGACTTTATTATTTTAAACCCTAAGGAAGGGTTAACAATTAAATACAAACTGTTTGCCGGGAAGGACGACGATTCACGATCTTCTCTCGGCCCTCGGGTTCGTACAATCGACATAGGAGTCGGTGGCCTCGAGTCGACTTCAACGGTTCATCGCCCGTCCGTACGGGAGGTAAGACTCTATTCACCCACGAATCCCCGTCGGTGGGTTTTATTTTGTGTGACAACTCACACCCCCGCAAATAGAATGTCGAACCGGTATTACAATAGCCAATACAACGAATATCCGACTGAGTTTCAAAATGGACGTTACTACTTTGACCATAGTGTGAATAGTGGTTGGGAACATCAGCCTTTTCAAGGTTATGGCTCATACCATGATGAGCCCAATTACTATCCACACACGCACAGGTCATACGAGCAAAATTCTTATATTTCTCCTTTAGAAGAGTCTCTTAGGAAATTAGAGGAATCGACACGTAAGTTAGCTAAGATGAATAACATAGTTTATGACGAAAGAGAACTTTCTTTAGAAGAATCCCTCAAGATGATAGCGGAGACGAACAAAAGAATTGCTCGAAATAATCTTGAATTCCAATACAGTGTTTCCAATAATACCTTTGAAAATGAGGATAGTTATTTGCATAATCAAGATGACGAGGATAAAATTGGTAACACTACTTGTTTAGATGAGGTTCAACCATTTTCATGTTATTATAATGATGATTATGATGAGGATAGTGTTGATGAAGAATTTGAAATAAGTAGGCATAGTGATCAGGAATTTGTTACTCCAATTGAGATTAATAATGATAATATTTCTAGTTCAAATCCAAATAATTTTAATAATTATTCACCTATTCAAAAGGACGAGGATTTGACTAGAGATACCCCTGTTTTAGACGATGTAGTATTCCCTTATGATTTCGAAGCTGATGATACTTTTGAGGAACGAGTTTATTATGAGAATATTGTTTTAGAGTCTAGCGATTTAGAAACCTTAGTCTTAGACAAAGAAAATTAACTCGTAGAGATGAGTGAGGATGAACCTGACTTAGAAGAATCAATTGACCATTTTCAGGAATCTGATCACCTTGAAATTAGGGAAGTTGTGACTAGTCTTTCTAGAGACACTGAAAACTCTAAGTTTGGGGGTGATTATCATTCTCCATGTGCCTTAACTCTTAGAAAGGTCCCTCACTTGGGACTTGACATTTGTGCCTCAACCATTTTAAAAGATTATCTTTATACACGTTTTCCTGAACCTAGTGATGTCCATAAGGAAGTTCAGTTGTTAGAAGCCCATCCTCTGGTTGATGTGGTTAGCCCAGGCTATGATACCCAGACTGATTTTGTTTTCCCACCAAATATTTTTCAACCAGTGGGAACGTATAAGTTTCAGATGTGTCAGTTATTAAGTTCTGAGACCAAACCTAATTATTTTAGGAGAATAGAAACGACACATTTGCTTAAGAATGACTATTACTCTCAATGTGGTCAATTGTGTGAGTCAAAACTGATTGACTTTAAGGATCCGCAATTATTCAGGTTATTATTATGTGCTTCTAAGTTTTTATTTGAGTTTTTCCAGACTCTAATACCTGAATCGGATCTTAGCTTTGAGAAATTCCAGCACATGAAAATATTTTATCTCGACCCAGTTATAGAGCCTGAACCCGAACCACAGCCAGATGTAGTTGTCTTAAACATGAATCTAGACAAGGGTGTGCTTTATTTGGCATGTTACAGATTCCTTTTACTTGTGATAGCTCTATTTGGTTTCGATGACCCACAGAAATTTCGGCTATTACTTTATGATTTTATGAGGTGACTAATCCTTTCTTAGTCTGGCTGAAGACTTTAAACTTAGCACTTCTTGGGAGGTAACCCATTCTCATGCAACACGGTAATATCTTTCCTTAAACTCTTTTGCTTAAAATGGTAACAGTTTCTCCTTGTTCATGCTTTTAATTTTATCTTTAGAACATTTAGGACAATGTTAGATTTAAGTTTGGGGGTGTTTATGGGTAAAAATCGTTTCTGCCGATTTCGGTAAATTCGGTAGGTGAGTGAGAAACTGGTTCAAACCCTAAACAAATGTGCTGCACGTGAGCACTTTATAGATTCGAGAGATCAATGCATACAAGTCCGGCCTAAACCAAGAAATGGCCGTTCCGGACTTGCTTCGGTCACAAAGTGGAGGAGAAGGGTTGATTTGGGGAGGGAAGCAAAGAAAGGTGTTGAGGCCAGAATAATTCTGGGAGAGTAGTATCTCGACTTGTATCAGAAAGTTGGGTGGTCGATTTCTCTCCAACGGGACTCTAGTGCGAGTTTCTTCATCCGTGGAGGCGTGCCCTGCCGAGGTGTCGGCGTCAGGGTTGTTGGAGATGCTTCTAGGCGTCTCTGGAGGATGCGACTCACGGGGTAGTCGCTCTGTCAGGGTTTTGAGAAAGGTGAGCACCTCCTTTTGTGTTGAAACCATGTCTGTGCAGGCTCACGCGAGCGTCTCTGTCGTTCCATCAAATCGGCGATGGTGACGTAAGGGCGACTTCCTCTGGTCCCTCCGGTCTCTCGTCCCGTCGGCGGGGTAATTGGAACCTTCGTTGTCGAAGGCGCCATGCTGGAAGAAGCATTCGGGGTCGTGGTGGCGGCCCTAGCTCTGGTGAATGGGGGCGTGACACCTGAAGAGATATTCTCGTTGCCGTGATTAGAGGGTTGTGCGAGACGTTATAGGAGGCGGCTCTCTGCCCCAGTGGTAGGCGGTGTTACACTTAAGGGAGTGCATTCGATGTTCTTTGTTGTCACCGGTGAAGTAACAACGTTATGGGGAGAGACGCCAACATCAGGGATGCGTTCTGCGCTGATGTTCTCGGCAGCCGCTCCGCAGATCCGAGTTCCACCATGTTGGGATTTGACGTTCGGAAAACGAAATCAGGAGTTGGAGTTGGTATTGTAGCCGATAGATCAATCCTCCATTGTGGTCGCCAATTGTTTATGGGTAAAAATCGTTTACGCCGATTTCGGTAAATTCGATGAGGTGAGTGAGAAACTGTTTCAAACCCTAAACAAATGTGCTTCACGTGAGCACTTTATAGATTCGAGAGATCAATCTGTACAAGTCCGGCCTAAACCAAGAAATGGCCGTTCCAGACTTGATTCGGTCACAAAGTGGAGGAGAAGGGTTGATTTGGGGAGGGAAGCAAAGAAAGGTGTTGAGGCCGGAATAGTGCGGGAGAGTAGTATCTCGACTTGTATCAGAAAGTGAAAGCTTGGGAGCTTGCAAGAAGTGGAAGCTTTTGGGAGAGCTTGCAAAGTTGCCTTTCTGAGAGTGTAGTATTTTTCTCCTGACCGAGACTTGTTGTCTGGTGGAAATAGGTAAGACCTATTTATACAAGTCGAGATTGAAACGTACCCAGGCCTCATGAAGGAAGAGAGTAAAGGGTGAAATAATGGGAGGAAGTGGTAACCGCATGGTTTAATGGGTGAAACGTTTTTCACCATTATTTCCTCTTTTATTTGACCGCTTTATTCCTTTTCACGCTTTCTTAATGTGAGCGTAGTGTACGCCGCGCATCTTGTGACCGCCAAACCAAAACCCTAAAGAAGCATCCCCGGTTTGTGTCGATGTCTCGAGTGTTGGTTGCATCTTGAGTGCAAGTGGCGCTGCTAGTGGCGCGTATGGCATGTGCCAATGGCATGTGCGGAATGCCTTGGTAGTAGGTTGCACGGTTTGCAAGTTAGGCTACCAGCGTGTGTGTTTGGCATGTGCCAATGGCATGTGCGGAATGCCTTGGTGGTAGGTTGCTCGGTTTGCAAGTTAGGCTACCGTGTGTGTGTTTGGCATGTGCCAATGGCATGTGCGGAATGCCTTGGTGGTAGGTTGCACGGTTTGCAAGTTAGGCTACCAGCGTGTGTGTTTGGCATGTGCCAATGGCATGTGCGGAAACGTTGACCTAGTTGCAAGTCTTGCAAGCCTAGGGCGCTATATTTGGCGTGGGCCAAAGGCATAGCGGCTTGGAAATATGGCTTGCGACACGTGTTGGCATGTGCCAATGGCACGTGCGGCCATGTTGACCTAGTTGCAAGTCTTGCAAGCCTAGGGCGCTATATTTGGCGTGGGCCAAAGGCATAGCGGCTTGGAAATATGGCTTGCGACACGTGTTGGCATGTGCCAATGGCACGTGCGGCCATGTTGACCTAGTTGCAAGTCTTGCAAGCCTAGGGCGCTATGTTTGGCGTGGGCCAAAGGCGTAGCTGCTTGGAAATATGGCTTGCGACACGTGTTAGCATGTGCCAATGGCACGTGCGGCCATGTTGACCTAGTTGCAAGTCTTGCAAGCCTAGGCGCTATATTTGGCGTGGGCCAAAGGCATAGCGGCTTGGAAATATGGCTTGCGACACGTGTTGGCATGTGCCAATGGCACGTGCGGCCATGTTGACCTAGTTGCAAGTCTTGCAAGCCTAGGGCGCTATATTTGGCGTGGGCCAAAGGCATAGCGGCTTGAAAATATGGCTTGCGACACATGTTGGCATGTGCCAATGGCACGTGCGGCCATGTTGACCTAGTTGCAAGTCTTGCAAGCCTAGGGCGCTATATTTGGCGTGGGCCAAAGGTATAGCGGCTTGGAAATATGGCTTGCGACACGTGTTGGCATATGCCAATGGCACGTGCAGCCATGTTGACCTAGTTGCAAGCCTTGCAAGCCTAGGGCGCTATATTTGGCGTGGGCCAAAGGCATAGCGTCTTGGAAATATGGCTTGCGACACGTGTTGGCATGTGCCAATGGCACGTGCAGCCATGTTGACCTAGTTGTAAGTCTTGCAAGCCTAGGGCGCTATATTTGGCGTGGGCCAAAGGCGTAGCGGCTTGGAAATATGGCTTGCGACACGTGTTGGCATGTGCCAATGGCACGTGCAGCCATGTTGACCTAGTTGCAAGTCTTGCAAGCCTAGGGCGCTATATTTGGCGTGGGCCAAAGGCGTAGCGGCTTGGAAATATGGCTTGCGACACGTGTTGGTATGTGCCAATGGCACGTGCGGCCATGTTGACCTAGTTGCAAGTCTTGCAAGCCTAGGGCGCTATATTTGGCGTGGGCCAAAGGCATAGCGGCTTGGAAATATGGCTTGCGACACGTGTTGGCATGTGCCAATGGCACGTGCGGCCATGTTGACCTAGTTGCAAGTCTTGCAAGCCTAGGGCGCTATATTTGGCGTGGGCCAAAGGCGTAGCGGCTTGGAAATATGGCTTGCGACACGTGTTGGCATGTGCCAATGGCACGTGCAGCCATGTTGACCTAGTTACAAGTCTTGCAAGCCTAGGGCGCTATATTTGGCGTGGGCCAAAGGCGTATCGGCTTGGAAATATGGCTTGCGACACGTGTTGGCATGTGCCAATGGCACGTGCGGCCATGTTGACCTAGTTGCAAGTCTTGCAAGCCTAGGCGCTATATTTAGCGTGGGCCAAAGGCATAGCGGCTTGGAAATATGGCTTGCGACACGTGTTGGCATGTGCCAATGGCACGTGCGGCCATGTTGACCTAGTTGCAAGTCTTGCAAGCCTAGGGCGCTATATTTGGCGTGGGCCAAAGGCATAGCGGCTTGGAAATATGGCTTGCGACACGTGTTGGCATGTGCCAATGGCATGTGCGGCCATGTTGACCTAGTTGCAAGTCTTGCAAACCTAGGGCGCTATATTTAGCGTGGGCCAAAGGCATAGCGGCTTGGAAATATGGCTTGTGACACATGTTGGCATGTGCCAATGGCACGTGCAGCCATGTTGACCTAGTTGCAAGTCTTGCAAACCTAGGGCGCTATATTTGGCGTGGGCCAAAGGCATAGCGGCTTGGAGATTTGGCATTGTTGCCATGGTGCGCAGGGTGCGGCTTGGTTTGGCATTGTTGCCATGGTGCGAAGTATGCGGCTTGGTTTGGCATTGTTGCCATGGTGCGCGAGGTGCGGCTTGATTTGGCATTGTTGCCATGGTGCGCGATGATGCGGCTTGGTTTGGCATTGTTGCCATGGTGCGCAGTGTGCGGCTTGATTTGGCATTGTTGCCATGGTGCGCGTGATATGCGGCTTGGTTTGGCATTGTTGCCATGGCGCGCGATATGCGGCTTGGTTTGGCATTGTTGCCATGGTGCGCGATATGCGGCTTGGTTTTAGCATTGTTGCCATGGTGCGCAAAAGATATCTTTGCTTGGTTTGGCATTGTTGCCATGGTGCGCAATATGCGGCTTGGTTTTGGCATTGTTGCCATGGTGCGCAAGATATGCGGCTTGGTTTGGCATTGTTGCCATGGTGCGCGAGGGTGCGGCTTGGTTTTGGAATTAGGGTTCTGCGTTGAAAACCCTAATCTGTATTTTGAAAAATACCCCTATTAATTGTTTACACCTGAGTTAAATTCTCTTAGTTAATGTGTTGCGGGTAACACTAGGTCATGGGGTTTTACGATTTTATCCTTTGTCTAAAAACCACCATCAACATTAAGACCCCTGCTTAGCTCGGAACAGGGGCTTTGTTGCGAGGTAAGCATAAGATGGTGACAAACTATTAACAGCAAACCGTAAAGAGAATTGAGGGGCTTGTTTGACCTTTTATAAATAGGATTTGGAATCCTTGCCTCTGGGAATTTTGCACAAATCGGGAGGCTGGCACAATTGGTGGGGCCGGTGCAGCTTGGGCGACATTGGGAAGTTGGCGTGAGTTGGGAAACTGAGTGTGCTAGCTGGTGGGACCGGCGCAAAGTGTAGAAGTCTTGCGTGCTTGCAGGCGTGACTTGGGCGGTCATTGGGAGGTCGGCGCAATTGGTGGGGCCGGTGCAACTTGGAAACCGTGCTTGCAGGCGTGACTTATGTAAATAAAGAGGAGCGGACGTTTCTTCGAGACATCAAAAGTTTCCTTATTTTGCTTTCCTTCACGTGCGGCTTCCATTAGGGCATCATCCATGCCAAAAAATCTGGAAGCGTTATGTCTTTCATTGCTCCCTTTCCTTTTTAAGGTTCCGTATTCATACCCAACGCGAATGTATCGTCTCCTTGTTTGAGAAGGAGTTCTTCCCTGTTGATTCCCCTTTTCCTTTGCTTTCTGCCGGTGCGTTTTCTTCTTTTTTTTTTTTTTTTTTTTTTTTTTTTTTTTGTTCACGCTATCCTCTTTTTATATGTGTATAGACAGTATGGAACTTGATCATCTTTCCATTTCTTGCAGTGTATGATGGGATCTTCCAGAGACGGCCGTGCCTTTAACTTTTTGGAAAAGGACTTAATCGGTGGAGATCGATCTTCTTCTCTTGAGGAGGTATTGGTTGGGGTTGAATCTTTGTTCCGTGAAGCTAACGAAATTATTAAGGACCTCCCTTCCATCTATCCTCACGAAGAACAGGTGCATGTTCGGACTCTCTTGGGTTCGGTGGACGCGGAGGAGAACGCCATGATTCTTGATTTTGATGTGAATGAATCAAAAAACTTCCTTCGAAGTGTCGATGAGAAAACTTTCGAAGGAGTACATGATAGAAGCGAGACAGCCTTTGAAGTTGATGTCAAAGGTGTTATTGATGATACCGGAGGGGTCATGGTGGCGTATGCTGGAATAGTTGTCGGGGAGGACACTGCTGCAGCTGTGGCTGCTTCGAGATGGGATGTTGAGGTTGTCGCTGCTAAAACCGCTGAATGGAACCTTTGTTGCCCGAAGGATTGCTGGGGGAAATGCTTGAAGATAGCTTTGCCCGAAGGGACTTGCGCTCCATCCTTCGAGGGCTAGTTCCTCCTTTTGTTTTTCTCATTAGTTGCTTAGTTCCCGATGTTTTTTTTTTTTTTTTTTTAAACACATCTTTCCCTTCTTCTTCATCAAGAAACCTTTTGTTTCATATATATATATATATATATATATATATATTTTTGAAAGGGGTTGTTGTATGATGGCCCTGCAATGGTTTTCTGGGTTCTTCTGATGTATTTCTCCAATATCTGAAGGATTCGCTCGGGAAGAGATATATTTATTTATTTTTATTTTTTTTTGACAAAAGGGAGATCTCCCGGGGAAAAATACAAACGGTGTATTCATCCTGGGGAAGTACAGCTATTAAGAGGAATGATTTAAAGGAAGTACTGAAAAGGGGAGTGATTGGGAAGTACATCATTTAGGGATTGGATTCCTTGAGCCATCGCGAGTGAACTATCACGCCTTCGGGTGTGTCGGTATTGATTAGCTTGCAATATCCTCCCAAGAGGGTATCCGCAACTGTGCACAGCTCGCCTTCACCTTCCTCGGGCAAATCCATCTTTACTGTCATCCTCCCAACTTGAAACGAGCTTTCCTTAACCACTATATCTCCGATTGAAAACGGGTTCAGACGTCGTGTAACCATTTGAGCCTTGGCTTCGTTGGTTTCACTAGAAGCTTCCAAGATTCTTTCAAAGTGTTCGAATGGTCCAGCTCCCCATTCACATTTTTTGACGTTCGTTCGTGCTGTTGTTGCGCCAAGTCCCCATGACGTAATGAGGGAAGAAAAGGCCGGTTGCGAAAAAAGGTTGCTCGGTCGAGACTTACTTGCATTTGAAAATCATGGGCTAGCGCCAACGGGTCCTCTCCAGGACACTTGGGTTCCTTTAATAGCTCGTTGATGTGATAAACCGTGGGACGATTTGTTGGGAATCCCTTCGGGCGGGGATGTCGGCGGAGGGTGTACGTCCGGTTTTGCTTTGTTGTCGAGCACCCACAAGCGTCCCAAAATCATGTCATGATCTAGTTCTTTGATAATGTGGAACTTGCTGTGCGTTATAGCGTCTCCCATCTCGATCTCTAGGTTGATGTAACCATGCGCGTTCAAAGCCTCTCCTCTCAAGCTCTTAATCACGAGACGGAAATAGGTAGCGTCTTGTTTTGTAAATCCGGCTGCCTTTAGTGTCTTGAAAGTAATGATGTTGTGGTCAGAGGTCGTGTCGATGAGTGTGTCGTCAAATTCGTTACCTCTCAAATGGGACGTGGTCAGCAGTCCCCAGTTCTCCGCTTCGCTTGTTTGGGAAGCTTGGGCCCTTGGCGTGGATTCCGAGGGGAGAAAAAGCCGTTTCTTGGATACAACACGATTGAGAGCTGCGAAAATATCTTGGCCGAACCTTGGAAAGATAGAGAATTTCACATAT
Organism: Papaver armeniacum; assembly: GCA_023531295.1. Lineage (NCBI taxonomy): Eukaryota > Viridiplantae > Streptophyta > Magnoliopsida > Ranunculales > Papaveraceae > Papaver > Papaver armeniacum. Next base: position 228,374 of record JAJJWW010006271.1, on the reverse strand, counting down.
ATGTCGCATCATGGATTGTGCGAGTCTCGTGCACGGAGTCCCCAGAGGAACCGCAGTTTCTTATTGGGAGTGGGTCTCGATGCACTCTTTCGTCTCCTAGTTAGAGTTCTCCTGCTTCTATCCTTTCTTTGAAAATATGCTTTAGTCTGTTGCAATCGCTAGTCGGGTGGTGAACGAACCTGTGGTAATGGCAAGATTTGGGGTTTGCCATCTCAGCCTCAGTTGGTGGACGTCGGCGGTGGCAATCGATGACATCATCTTGAACCCAGGCTTCTAGGAGGTCAATCACCTCCTCGATGGGGAATGGGAAATCAAGGATATTTCCTCCGGCCTCACGATGCTTTGCACGGGGGTTTTAGTGGTGATCTTCCGTTGCGAGGTTCCCGTTGCGCCGGCGCTTCACGTTTACGTCCTGGTGGCTCGTAGTTGCGGCTTTCCTTTTTCCTCTTTCGTTCACTATGTTCACGGAGGATGAGCCGGCATTAAATTGTTTGCTGATGAGGCGCCTACTCCGCGAGTTTCACGTGCGTCTTCGATTCGAGTTGGCCTAGTCCTTTCCGGTAATGCCGGTGCTTTGTTGTTGCGAGATCGTCTGGCGGCCTCATGGAGTTCGGAGAATGTTTGGAGACGCAAGTTTTCTAGCAGAGCGCGGTAGATTGGGACCATACCGTTGATGCATGCGTTTACCAATTGTTGCTCGGTCACGTTTGGGTCGTGACAGTCGAGCGCTTGAACCCTGAACCTTTTGACGAAATCATTCGGATGTTCGTTATCCCACTGGTACATTCTCCCGAGGTCTGAAAAGGTAACTTGTTCAGACACGAAGAAATACTTCCTGTAAAACGCGGTGACCATGCTACTCCAGTTGGGAATGTTGTTCGGTGGGATGTTGTTGTACCATGTATACTCCCTTCCGGTAAGTGATTTTGAAAATTCCCTTAAACGAAGAACGTGATTGTATTCATGTTCGCCCAAGGATTCCAGGAAACGAGAAACATGTTCGTGTGCGTTCCCGGTACCATCGTACAGGATAAATTGAGGGGAAGAGTACCCCCTTGGGAGAGGGATTCTCTGTATTTCGGATGGGTAAGGGGGTTGGTGATGATGTACATCGAACTCATCATGCTTGATTCGGTCGCGTAGGAGTTGTTCCAAATCTTCTCTCGTGACGAAGTTGGGTGGTCGATTTCTCTCCAACTGGACTCTAGTGCGAGTTTCTTCATCCGTGGAGGCGTGCCCTGCCGAGGTGTCGGCGTCAGGGTTGTTGGAGATGCTTCTAGGCGTCTCCGGAGGATGCGACTCACGGGGTAGTCGCTCTGTCAGGGTTTTGAGAAAGGTGAGCACCTCCTTTTGTGTTGAAACCATGTCTGTCTGGGCTCGCGAGCGTCTCTGTCGTTCCATCAAATCGGCGATGGTGACGTAAGGGCGACTTCCTCTGGTCCCTCCTGGTCTCTCGTCCCGTCGGGCGGGTAATTGGAACCTTCGTTGTCGGAGGCGCCATGCTTTGAAGAAGCATTCGGGGTCGTGGTGGCGGCCCTAGCTCAGTGACCGGGGGCGTGACACCCGAAGAGATATTCTCGTTGCCGTGATTAGAGGGTTGTGCGGGAGACGTTAGAGGAGGCGGCGGCTCAGCCCCGGTGATAGGCGGTGTTACACTTAAGGGAGTGCATTCGATGTTGCTGTTGTCAGCTGGTGAAGTAACAACGTTATGGGGAGAGACGCCAACATCAGGGATGCGTTCTGCGCTGATGTTCTCGGCAGCCGCTCCAGATCTGAGTTCCACCATGTTGGGATTTGATGTTCGGAAAACGAAATCGGGAGTTGGAGTTGGTATTGTAGCCGATAGATCAATCCTCCCGCTGTGGTCGCCAATTGTTTATGGGTAAAAATCGTTTCTGCCGATTTCGGTAAATTCGGTATGTGAGTGAGAAACTGTTTCAAACCCTAAACAAATGTGCTGCACGTGAGCACTTTATAGATTCGAGAGATCAATCTGTACAAGTCCGGCCTAAACCAAGAAATGGCCGTTCCAGACTTGATTCGGTCACAAAGTGGAGGAGAAGGGTTGATTTGGGGAGGAAGCAAAGAAAGGTGTTGAGGCTGAAATAGTGCAGGAGAGTAGTATCTCGACTTGTATCGGAAAGTGAAAGCTTGGGAGCTTGCAAGAAGTGGAAGCTTTTGGGAGAGCTTGCAAAGTTGCCTTTACGAGAGTGTAGTATTTTCTCCCTGACCGAGACTTGTTGTCTGGTGGAAATAGGTAAGACCTATTTATACAAGTCGAGATTGAAACGTAACCAGGCCTCATGAAGGAAGAGAGTAAAGGGTGAAATAATGGGAGGAGGTGGTAACCGCATGGTTTAATGGGTGAAACGTTTTTCACCATTATTTCCTCTTTTATTTGACCGCTTTATTCCTTTTCACGCTTTCTTAATGTGAGCGTAGCGTACGCCGCATCTTTGTGACCGTCAAACCAAAACCCTAAAGAAGCATCCCCCAGTTTGTGTCGATGTCTCGAGTGTTGGTTGCATCTTGAGTGCAAGTGGCGCTGCTAGTGGCGCGTGTGGCATGTGCCAATGGCATGTGCGGAATGCCTTGGTAGTAGGTTGCACGGTTTGCAAGTTAGGCTACCAGCGTGTGTGTTTGGCATGTGCCAATGGCATGTGCGGAATGCCTTGGTGGTAGGTTGCACGGTTTGCAAGTTAGGCTACCAGCGTGTGTGTTTGGCATGTGCCAATGGCATGTGCGGAATGCCTTGGTGGTAGGTTGCACGGTTTGCAAGTTAGGCTACCAGCGTGTGTGTTTGGCATGTGCCAATGGCATGTGCGGAAACGTTGACCTAGTTGCAAGTCTTGCAAGCCTAGGGCGCTATATTTGGCGTGGGCCAACGGAATAGCGGCTTGGAAATATGGCTTGCAACACGTGTTGGCATGTGCCAATGGCACGTGCGGCCATGTTGACCTAGTTGCAAGTCTTGCAAGCCTAGGGCGCTATATTTGGCGTGGGCCAAAGGCATAGCGGCTTGGAAATATGGCTTGCGACACGTGTTGGCATGTGCCAATGGCACGTGCGGCCATGTTGACCTAGTTGCAAGTCTTGCAAGCCTAGGGCGCTATATTTGGCGTGGGCCAAAGGCATAACGTCTTGGAAATATGTCTTGCGACACGTGTTGGCATGTGCCAATGGCACGTGCGGCCATGTTGACCTAGTTGCAAGTCTTGCAAGCCTAGGGCGCTATATTTGGCGTGGGCCAAAGGCATAGCGGCTTGAAAATATGGCTTGCGACACGTGTTGGCATGTGCCAATGGCACGTGCGGCCATGTTGACCTAGTTGCAAGTCTTGCAAGCCTAGGGCGCTATATTTGGCGTGGGCCAAAGGCATAGCGGCTTGGAAATATGGCTTGCGACACGTGTTGGCATGTGCCAATGGCACGTGCGGCCATTGTTGATGGTGGATTTTCGTTTAAGGTTAAATTTGTAAATAACTGAAAACTCATGCGCTGACATCTTGTAAAAGATAAAGCCGTTTATAAGTGACGGATCCTCCTCACTTAATTCACCAAGAATGGAGCATGTAGCAACAATCCCATTCTGTGAATACATGAAATTCCTCCAGGTTGGAGCATGTAGCAACAATCCCTTCCCCGTGAATTTCATATCACCTTGTATTTCCAAAGTACTCATTATCGGTGTGGCATGACGATCGAGTGTTACTCTTACGAGTAACACGAGCCTCCAAGCACTATAATGAATCATTATCGATGTGGCATGACGACGAAAGTGTTACTCTTACGAGTAACACGAACCTCAAAGCACTATAATGAAACCATGTACGAGATACCCGTACGTGCCGATTCTCGGTGTGTTATACTAGCCCGAGCCCTCTCGGTGTGTTATACTAGCCCGATTGATCCCCTCTCGGTGTGTTATACTAGCCCGATTGAGCATCCCAAGACCGACCATATCAGTCCTGGATATGATCTGATCGCAGCCATCCAACTCCACAAGCATGATTGGATGACCCAGATCAATTCCATCACCCCAAGCAGGTATGGAATACACACAGCCGACCCCGCATGGTCGACCATTGGCCTTCGCTTTCCAAGAAACCGTCCATACCAAGCATTATGGACGGAAAACCCTAAATTAGGGTTTGCGGCATATTACATGTGCCGCAAAACGGTCTCAACCGTCCATCTTCACAGGCATAGATGGAGGGTGTAGATGTAGACTCAAAGGGCCCGGAGCATGTCGACACAATCACCATGTGACCGCCTACACACATGACCATTCGGTCAAAACCAACCATGATTGGTTACAACAAATTCGTCCGCTTTGAAAGAGTGTGGTCGCACGGCTTTGAAAGCTAAAATTAGGGTTCAAGCCATCACGCGCGTCCATCTTCTCCGGCACGAATGGAGGGTCACAGATTAGATTAAGCAGTCCTGTTATACCAAAGATGACCATCGTGGGCCCATCTACCTCCTTATGCGGTCGGCCAAGGCATATCATGCCTGGTTAACCCCAAAACGCCCGTCAAACTTATGTGGTCGCACCTCCCAAATTGCAAATCGATCTCGACCACCCAACTTCACCGGACGAATTGGGTGGCTTAGATCACGTTTTCATGGGACGGCGAGACATGGGCGTGAACATCAGCCTACCATCTTCACGCCCGCCAACCGGCCAAGACCGACCAAGCTAGGTCGTCTTGGAAAACGCGCCTGAAAAGAGTATGGCGCGCGGCTTCTTGCGGTATCAAACTCTTATCGCAAAATCGATCTCGACCACTCCTCTTTGCCGGTCAAATTGAGTGGCCCAGATCGCTTTCATGAGGGAACGGAATACAGGCGCCTACACCATCATGCCGTCAACACGCATGTATGGTCGGTCCTATCAAAATCCTTCCCATGCTTGGTTTCGACCAAGTCAAGAGTGATGCTTGCGCACCTCTTTAAAAAACCTAATTTCATCAACGGTCGCGGATGAGTGTCTCAAACATCATCTCATCCGTCCGACTTCACCAGACTTGGTTATACAACCCTGGTCGGGAGTTATTTGGTTAGTGAGGAGTCATTACCCATCACTTTACCACACCATAATGCAAGCACTGATAAAATACACACGATACTTCACAAGTATCGACTTCTGAATAACACAAGTATTCAACTCAAAGATTACATGCTATCTTTCGTGGATCCACGATTCACAAATCCAGACATCAATCATGTCACAAACTGGGGGATACATACGGGGTATTGGTCTGGCGGTTTACGGCGTGCGGCGTGCAACGCGCCATCACAAGAAAGTGTTAGGAAGTCATGGGCGGTTAGAGATGAACAGGAGAAGTGGGCAAGACTGGTCGTGTATCACCGACACACAACTCCACTACTCCATCATTCCACTACCTCCACTTCCCACGAAAAACGTGAATGAGGCTCAATGACTTGTATAAATAGGTTCTCCGCCCTATTTCAAAAGGGGGGAGACAGAACAACACAAGTTCAGTCGACAGAAACCAAGTGTTAATACAAAAACCGTATTCAAACACCTGAGCCTCGCATCAACCGTAAGCTTGCTCATCTTTCTGTCACAAGTCATAAGCAAGCCAACACCTTCACAATCTCAACACCTTCTTCGCTTCCTCCCTAAGATCAACCCCATCTCCTTCACTTTGTGACCGAAACAAGTCCTGGAACGGCCATTTCTTGGTTTAGGCCGGACTTGCACGATTGATCTCTCGAATCTACAAGCACTCACCGTGAAGGTTTAGATTCATTCCTCATCCACACCCCAAATTACCAAATTCTGCAGGAGTAGTTTTCACCCATCAACAATTGGCGACCACAAAGGGAGATTGATCTATCGGTTGCATAAAATTGAATCCTCAATTTCTCGGTTTCCATCTCGCAATGTATCCTAAACTACAAAGGTTCGAGATATCATGGGAAGCATAGGCTGAATGCTTGGAGGATGTCTTGGCAAATCAAGCCGGTATCACCAGGGAGGCGGAGCGAGACATTTCGCCTTTTGAATGATATAGCGGCACAATTACAAGAAGGGTCGACGAGCATCTACTCGGGCAAAGACAAGAAATGTTGAATCATTAGCCAGAGTCACACCTTTCCGGTGGAGAAGCAAAAAGAGCGCGTAATCGCAGGAGACTCGGGAAAGATGAACAAAGATGGTCCAGTCGACAATGAAGATCCGAGGCAACTCCACGGGAGAAAAGACTTGTCCGGAGTACTACAATGTCTGCCGGATAAAGAAAGGGAGCTTGCAGCCTATGGAGCCCTGCTAGAAGATTTGTATTTCAAAACCCTTATTGAAGCACGGAAGACTGTCCAATCCGTATCGGCCTTCCAACCAACTGAAGGAACGCTTGAGGAAGGAGAAATCAATCAGGAAATGCCTGAATACAGAGGATAGGAACGTTCAATCCGGTCACTCAGCAGTGACATTACGACACCTTCCACATCCCTCTACCTAGGCAAGCGATCCGCAGATATGATGGCACTCACAAATCTTCCAACTTCATCTCCTGTTCCACGTCAAAGCCGCGGAGAGACGTTACAACGCCCACTAACGCAGAAAAGCCGGACTCAAGGTACTTACATTTCCCCTTCCCAATGAAGAAGATTCTGAACTGCTGGAGACGTGGGTGCGAAATGGAGAGGTGGAGCTACCCCGGTATGGCGTCCGCCTTCGATCAAGAAGTAATGGACCAGGTCTGTCATTACCACCGGTTCCTTCATCACCCCACCGGTGAATGCAACGCTTTGAAGCGCATTGTTCGGAGAAGCTTGGTTCGGAGAGATAGCTTTCGAGGATTTCTTAGAGAGACTACTCCGGTTTGATATAAGTGAGGCTTCAAAAGACAAGTAAGTTTTACTCAACAACTTTACAAGAAAGATAGTTTAGAATTCACTGGGGACTTAGCATCCCGCACGTGGAAGCTCAGTGATCAAACGCCATGTTTGTTTCCATTCGTACCTCCCTTTTACATAACATTTGCAATTTCATACGCAATCATTCATGACCAAGATGCAAATTTCATTTAACATAATCCCTTTCAAAAAGGTTGTTCACAAAACTATCTCAAAATAAGCCAATTCAATTACCTATTCAAAACCTAAGCCAAATTACGAAAGAAAATCCTCACTATCACTCAAAAAGAAGAAACATATAAAAAAGAAGAGACAAGTATATGGCACAAATCAAGGAAAGTCCTTCAAAGAACAACTCGTCCTTCTGGGCGAGAGCGACCTTCATCCTTTGGAGCACGGCCTGCTTCAGCTTCAACTCCTCAGACAGCTTTTCGACCTCTTCTTCCTGGCGAGCAACGCAGTCCGCAGAGGGGACTTCATCCTGTAATTTCTGAAACTCCTGAATCTTGGAGAACCCTTCGAAGAACCAAGGAGCATTGAAACCGTATTGCGCAAACACGTCTCGATGGCACTTCCAGTCTTGACCATCTCCTCGTAGACCTGTTCGACCCCGGTCGTGACGCTCATCCCTTGGATAGTAGATAAAGCTTCTTGGACGCGGTTGACCAATGCAAGACGACTCTTGAGTTTCGTGGTGGTAGCAATATGACCGTGCTTCTCCCATATCGCTGTGTACAACTCTTTGAATCGGACCAAGACGCTGAATCCAACAACCAACACATGGCCTGGATAAGGGATATCAAAAGGAGGATCGAACAAAGCCCCAGGCCGCATCACCGATAATTCACCAACCGCGGAACCTTGTCAGTGCGGGGGCTTTTCATAAGGAGTCACCACAATGGCCATATTGACCTGAGCCTGCTCGGACGAATTTCGAGGAGCCGCCCAACTACAACAGTGCCGCCTCTCTTTCACTCTGGGTGCTAATTTCCATCACAACCCCGTCAACAAGATCACTAAGGGAAGCGCCTTGTTCCACCGAGCTTTCATCATCTATGTCGTGGTCGGAAAAAGGAGCGGTTTCTCCCGGACTTCTCGGCGATGAAGATCAAGACATCCGGACTTCTCAAAGATGAAGGTCCGTATCGCCAGACTTCTCAGCATGAAGATCAGTACCGCCAGACTTCTTAGCATGAAGACCAGTACCGCCAACCTTCTCGTTTTGGATGCGTGCCAACCTTGTGAAAGCATTATCTTTCGAAATTCCCTAATTTCAAGCAAGGATCGTTTTAAGAATTTACACTGGAGAAATGAAAGAACCGACAGGAAGAAATTTAAATACCTGCATATTGGAAGAATTGAGGATTACCGGACCACATGCTTGCCTCTTAGGTCTCTCTCCAACTTGGGGACTGCAATCCTCAACTCTGGTCCGTTTGGCTGGAAGCGGCTTCAACCGGAAATGCTTCGTCAAGACGTCAGAAGATGGTTCACCACGAGGATCTGTCACAACACTCTCCGAAAATTTCTGGAAAACCAACAGTTGTCTACTCCAAAATTCCTTATACTTATCGGTTACCACTGGGTTTCTCCCAATAGGCCAGAAGGGAAGGCTCACCCGGTCTAAGAACACATTAACGTTAAGAATACTTGGGAGAGACTCTTCCGGAACCCTTGGTGAACGAATAAATGGGACACCCTGATCGAATCCCATTTGGCGAGCAGCCCTGTCAATATTGTACGGAGTCACAGAAAATCCTCCGTTGAATAGAGACGGGACATATCCTGGAATGCAGCTGCGCAGGTAAATAAATTCTCCAGACTTCATAGTTTCGACATCGGTACCCAACACAACATCAGAACCGTCAGAAGTGGTAGCAAAAGTCTCTGGCTGAACAATGGAATGGTGGACTGGCCCCCATGGACGAAAATCTACGGAAGACACATTGTCAAATACGTCCACAAGTCTCACGCCGGCTCTGGGACGCTTCTTATTCCATCGAAGTATTCTAGAGCCACCGTACAAGTCATTGAGCGAATTTCCAGGAATAGGAGCGTAACTTTTGAAGTGTTCCCATAAGAGCGCCTGAAGAAAAGCGAAGTGAATGTGCGACTCCACCTTCTTGTACCCGTTAGAAACATGCATATCCATTGCTAAAGCGTCCAAATGAGAATAAAGTGATCCGAGGAACAATGAGCCCAGAGGAAGAACTTCACCCTTCGCCGATCTTATAGCAATCTTGACAAGGTCATTTCTAATAGTCTTCTTTCCGAACCGTCATCAAATACATCTCTGGATAGCCATAAAGACAGAACGCAATCACACCGAGCTCATCTGGCTCCGGGTCTGCAGGGGACCACTCCAACACCCACCAGTGTAAAAGCATCTTGCATCTTTCTTCTCCTCCTTGCCCAGACCGTCGAATTCCTCCACCTTTCGAAGGATAGCGTTATAATTGCTTTGTTCCGCATCGTAGAGCTCGTAAGAAAACTTCCAAAGAACAACAGGTTCATTAATGCAGCTACACTCTCCGGAGTAATAGTCATTTCTCCCCACCTAGATATGGCTGTGTGAGTAGAAATACGCCACCGAGAAATGAAGGTAATCAAACCCGCGATGTCTTTTTAATTTCGAGGGTAGCGATGTCATGACCGCATTGAGAATTTGCGCTTTGGTCAAATTTTCCTTAATGCCCTTATTACTCAACATACATCTCATCCATCCTTCGTAAGAACCCGGTGGAGTATGGCAAGTTTTGAAGTCAATAGGAGAAGGCGGATATTGGTTTCTCTCGGAGACAAAATCTCATCACAAGTCTTTGAAGAAGAGAATGGATCGACTTCCGTATTTTCCGAACCGGAAAGCAAGACTATCTTATGGGAAGGATGTCTCTAATGTTCGGAAAAGGCGAGGTGAACAACTCATCATCGATGTTCGGCATATCTTTGAAGTTGTCAACACTTCCCGACTTGGCACCAACATTATCTCCGTAAGACATATCGACAAGAGTTCTTTTCTTTCTACCGCAATGAAATAAAACACAGGAGTCAGAACTCATATGAAAGCGCATGAGAAATGTAGTCACACACAGCAAAGACACAACTCACGTCGGAGCATACAATGGCCGGTCCAAATGCAGATTGTAGTATGGTACAAGTTTCGGTGTACAAATTTCGGGCTGGTGTTGATTTTAAATTCTCCGGTATAACTCAAGTTTTCAAGTCTGGGATAAATTTCAACTCTGGTACAAATTTCAAGTTCGATGCAAATTTCAGTCAAGCATATGTGAATAAGACCCACGTTCCGGCATACACGGCGGGCCCGCATTCATCCGCATGCATCACAACACGATTTTCTCTATTCATGGGAATCGTGTCTACGGGATTCAAGCCAAATGGTGGAAAAAGCTAAGCATGCACATGTCTTACAAAAGGTGTTTACCTAAACAAACTAGGGTTTCACCTTAAAAAAAAAAAAAAAAAAAAAAAAAAAAAAAAAAATGCGAAACTTACCTTGGACGCGAAAACTCCGGCAACGGCGACGACAGCAAGCTCCGGCGAGTGGCGGCGTTTGATGACGGCAGTGAATTCTCGAACGGGAGCTGCTCAACAACAAGAGAAAATTTTCGTGAAGGGAGGAAAGGAGTCTCGGTCTCTTTTATAGACAAAAATTAGAAGAATCCCAATAGAACAAGGATTCCTCTTTTGTTTGGTTTCCTCTTTTGATTCAAATACCCAAATAAAGAAACCGGCCCCACCAGGGATTCCATACAAGCGTGACGGCGTGGAAAACTAGCGGTCGGCCAACACTCTTCCGGGTAAACTCCTTTTATCCTGTCTTCCTCACGTATGTATGTCACTATCTCATGCCTACCACACAATAGTGTAACCATTATGTGCTAGGCAGGGACTTAATGTTGATGGTGGATTTTCGTTTAAGGTTAAATTTGTAAATAATCAAAACTCATGCGCCGACATCTTGTAAAAGATAAAGCCGTTTATAAGTGACGGATACTCCTCACTTAATTCACCAAGAATGGAGCATGTAGCAACAATCCCATTCTCGTGAATACATGAAATTCCTCCAGGTTGGAGCATGTAGCAACAATCCCTTCCTGTGAATTTCATATCAGCCTTGTATTTCCAATATTCATTATCAGTGTGGCATGACGACTGAGTGTTACTCTTACAGAGTAACACGAACCTCCAAGCACTATAATGAATCATTATCGATGTGGCATGACGACCGAGTGTTACTCTTACGAGTAACACGAACCTCCAAGCACTATAATGAAACCATGTACGAGATACCCGTACGGGCCGATTCTCGGTGTGTTATACTAGCCCGAGCCCTCTCGGTGTGTTATACTAGCCCGATTGAGCCCCTCTCGGTGTGTTATACTAGCCCGATTGAGCATCCGGCACCGACCATATCAGTCCGGATATGATTCGATCGCAGATCATCCAACTCCACAAGCATGATTGGATGACCCCGGATCAATTCCATCACCCCCAAGCGGTATGGAATACACACAGCCGACCCCGCATGGTCGACCATTGGCCTTCGCTTGCCAAGAAACCGTCCATACCAAGCATTATGGACGGAAAACCTAAATTAGGGTTTGCGGCATATTACATGTGCCGCAAAACGGTCTCAACCGTCCATCTTCGCAGGCATAGATGGAGGGTGTAGATGTAGACTCAAAGGGCCCGGAGCATGTCGACACAATCACCATGTGACCGCCTACACACATGACCAGTCGGTCAAAACCAACCATGATTGGTTACAACAAATTCGTCCGCTTTGAAAGAGTGTGGTCGCACGGCTTTGAAAGCCAAAATTAGGGTTCAAGCCATCACGCGCGTCCATCTTCTCCGGCACGAATGGAGGGTCACAGATTAGATTAAGCAGTCCAGGTTATACCGGCGATGACCACCGTGGGCCCATCTACCTCCTTATGCGGTCGGCCAAGGCATATCATGCCCGGTTAACCCCAAAACGCCCGTCAAACTTGTGTGGTCGCACCTCCCAAATTGCAAATCGATCTCGACCACCCAACTTCACCGGACGAATTGGGTGGCTTAGATCACGTTTTCATGGGACGGCGAGACATGGGCGTGAACATCAGCCTACCATCTTCACGCCCAGCCAACCGGCCAAGACCGACCAAGCTAGGTCGTCTTGGAAAACGCGCCGGAAAAGAGTATGGCGCGCGTCTTCTTGCGGTATCAAACTCTTATCGCAAAATCGATCTCGACCACTCCTCTTTGCCGGTCAAATTGAGTGGCCCAGATCGCGCTTTCATGAGGGAACGGAATACGGGCGCCTACACCATCATGTCGTCAACACGCATGTATGGTCGGTCCTCTCAAAATCCTTCCCATGCTTGGTTTCGACCAAGGCAAGAGTGATGCTTGCGCACCTCTTTAAAAAACCTAATTTCATCAACGGTCGCGGATGAGTGTCTCAAACATCATCTCATCCGTCCGACTTCACCAGACTTGGTTATACAACCCCAGTCGGGAGTTATTTGGTTAGTGAGGAGTCATTACCCATCACTTTACCACACCGTAATGCAAAGACTGCATAAAATACACACGATACTTCACAAGTATCGACTTCTCAATAACACGGTTATTCAACTCAAAGATTACATGCTATCTTTCGTGGATCCACGATTCACAAATCCAGACATCAATCATGTCACAAACTGGGGGATACATATCGGGGTATTGGTCTGGCGGTTTACGGCGTGCGGCGTGCAACGCGCCATCACAAGAAAGTGTTAGGAAGTCATGGGCGGTTAGAGATGAACAGGAGAAGTGGGCAAGACCGGTCGTGTATCACCGACACACAACTCCACTACTCCATCATTCCACTACCTCCACTTCCCACGAGAAACGTGAATGAGGCTCAATGACTTGTATAAATAGGTTCTCCGCCCTATTTCAAAATGGGGGAGACAGAACAACACAAGTTCAGTCGACAGAAACCAAGTGTTAATACAAAAACCGTATTCAAACACCCGCAGCACCTTACATCAACCGTAAGCTTGCTCATCTTTCTGTCACAAGTCATAAGCAAGCCAACACCTTCACAATCTCAACACCTTCTTCGCTTCCCTCCCTAAGATCAACCCCATCTCCTTCACTTTGTGACCGAAACAAGTCTGGAACGGCCATTTATTGGTTTAGGCCGGACTTGCACAGATTGATCTCTCGAATCTACAAGCACTCACCGCGCAGTGCATTTGTTGAAGGTTTAGATTCATTCCTCATCCACACCCCAAATTACCAAATTCTGCAGGAGTAGTTTTCACCCATCAACATCCATGTTGACCTAGTTGCAAGTCTTGCAAGCCTAGGGCGCTATATTTGGCGTGGGCCAAAGGCATAGCGGCTTGGAAATATGGCTTGCGACACGTGTTGGCATGTGCCAATGGCACGTGCGGCCATGTTGACCTAGTTGCAAGTCTTGCAAACCTAGGGCGCTATATTTGGCGTGGGCCAAAGGCATAGTGGCTTGGAAATATGGCTTGCGACACATGTTGGCATGTGCCAATGGAACGTGCAGCCATGTTGACCTAGTTGCAAGTCTTGCAAACCTAGGGTGCTATATTTGGCGTGGGCCAAAGGCATAGCGGCTTGGAGATTTGGCATTGTTGCCATGGTGCGCAGGGTGCGGCTTGGTTTGGCATTGTTGCCATGGTGCGCAGTATGCGGCTTGGTTTGGCATTGTTGCCATGGTGCGCAGGGTGCGGCTTGATTTGGCATTGTTGCCATGGTGCGCAGTATGCGGCTTGGTTTGGCATTGTTGCCATGGTGCGCAGGGTGCGGCCTTATTTGGCATTGTTGCCATGGTGCGCAGTATGCGGCTTGGTTTGGCATTGTTGCCATGGCGCGCAGTATGCGGCTTGGTTTGGCATTGTTGCCATGGTGCGCAGTATGCGGCTTGGTTTGGCATTGTTGCCATGGTGCGCGATATGCGGCTTGGTTTGGCATTGTTGCCATGGTGCGCGAGATGCGGATTGGTTTGGCATTGTTGCCATGGTGCGCGAGGATGCGGCTTGGTTTTGGAATTAGGGTTACTGCGTTGAAAACCTAATCTGGTATTTTGAAAAAATACCCCTATTAATTGTTTACACCTGAGTTAAATGCTCTTAGTTAATGTGTTGCGGGTAACACTAGGTCATGGGGTTTTACGATTTTATCCTTTGTTTAAAAACCACCATCAACAGGGGGTATGGGAGGAACTTTTAGTTGCATTATTAAACTCCAGAGCCTAGAAATTTATGTTTATTAAGGATGGCACTAACCAATCTAAGTGGATGGAAGCATTTTGGTTGTAGGAGTTGAGGAACCAATCTGATTAGATGGAAACATCTAAAGAGTCTATTCATAAAAGCACAGAGCTCAGGTGTTAGAAATAACATGATAGTTTCACCATATCTCGTTGAGTCCTTTTCACTTCTGTTTTTATTTTGTTTTGTTTTTAAACTATGTTTCTCTAAGTGATTGGGTGGGGTTCAAGATTCAAGTTGTTACCAATGCTAGGGTGAATTAGAGTGATTGAGAAACAAAAAAAAATAAAAAAAAATAAAAATGAGCCCAGACCACCAGACCAACCGGAATAAATTCAATAAAGTCGACCACTGGAACCCTTGTATATGCCAGTTGTGTTGACCTAGAGTTAGGATTATCGACCACCGGTTCCCTTGTATATGCCAAAGTGTGTTGATATTAGTTCACCCATATCTCGAGTCATTAGGATAGGTTCATTTTGGCAGTGGCCTTCAGACAGATATGAGAAACACCATTCACCTTAGTCAACATCAAAACCATCTATGTTTTTCTATATCCATCTCTTAATCAATCCATGTGATTCGTTGACTCAGGTTATGATGTCCAGAAACTATCTGAGTAGAGCTTTGTGACTTATATATGAATTTTTAGTATGCTTGAGTGCAAACTCGTGTACAGCAATTGGAATTTCGCATCGGGGTACTTCCTCTTTGTTGATGGTGGGTTTTCATTTGAGGTTAAAATTGTAAAAACCAGAAAAAATTATGCGCTGACATCTTGTAAAAGATAAAGCCATTAATAAGTGTTGGATACTCCCTCACTTAATTCACCAAGAATGGAGCATGTGGCAACAATCCCATTCTGTGAATACATGAAATTCCTCCAGGTTGGAGCATGTGGCAACAATCCCATCCTATGAATTTCTAATCAGCCTTGTATTTCCAAAGACTCATTATCGGTGTGGCATGACGATCGAGTGTTACTCTTACAGAGTAACACGAACCTCCAAGCACTATAATGAAACCATGTACGAATACCCATACAAGATGACTCTCGGTGTGTTATACTAGCCCGATTGATCCCCTCTCGGTGTGTTATACTAGCCCGATTGAGCATCCGGATTGACCGTATCAGTCCGGATATGATCGCAGTCATCCAACTTCGAAGCATGATTGGATGACCCGGATCAATTCCATCACCCCCAAGCGGGTATGGAATATCCATTGCCGAACCAATGCGGAACCCGCACGGTCGGCCATTGGCCTAGCTTGCCAAAAACGTTCATACCAAGCATTATGGACGGAAAACCTAAAATAGGGTTTGCGGCATATTACATGTGTCGCAAAACAGTCTCAACCATCCATCTTCGCAGTATAGATGGAGGGTGTAGATGTAGATTCAAAGGGCCCAGAGCATGTCAACACGATCACCGAGGGCCCGCCTACACACTTGACCAATCGGTCAAGACCAACCATGTTTTGGTCGTGACAAAATCGTCGCCCAAACAAGAGATGACGCACGGCTTTGAAACCCAAATTAGGGTTTTGAACATCTCGAGCGTCCATCTTCTCCGGCATGAATGGAGGGTCCAGGATTAGATTAAGCAAGTCCCACATACCAAAGATGACCACCGTGGACCCATCTATTCCCTAACCCGATCGGCCAAGGAATATCATGCCTGGCTAATCCAAACGCACGCTCAAACTAGCGTGGTCACACCTCCCAAACCGCAACCGATCTCGACCACTCAACTTCGCGGACGATTTGGATGGCTCGGATCACGTTTTCATGGGATATTCGGGTATAGGCGTAAACACCAGCCTATCACCCTCACACCAGGGCCAATCGGCCAAGACCGACCAAGATTGGTCGTCTTGGAACGTGCGCCTTTGAAGAGGGCGTGACGTACGGCCCTTGCGGCACTAGTTTTTGTCGCAAATCGATCTCGACCACTCGATTTCACCGGATGAATTGAGTGACCCGGATCATACTTTCATAAGGTAATGGGGTATAGGCGCCTACACCATCATGCCATCTACACGCATGTATGGTCGGTTATTCCAAAGTTGTATCCCATGCTTGGTTTCGACCAAGGCAAGAGTGATGCTGCGCACCTCTTCAAAACCCTAACTTCATCAACGGTCGCGGATGAGTCTGTCAAAGATCATCTCATCCGTCCAACTTCACCGACTTGGTTATACAGCTACCTGGTCAAGAGTTAATTGGTTAGTGAGGTGTCATTAACCATCACTTTACCACACCATGATGCAAGACTGCATAAAATACACACGATACTTCACAAGTATCGACTTCTGAATAACGCATTATTCAATTGAGATTACATGCTATCTTTCGTGGATCCACGAACCACACATTCCGGACATCAATCATGTCACAAACTGGGGGATACATATCGGGGTATTGGTCAGCGGTTTACGGCGTGCGGCGTGCAACGCGCCATCACAAGAACGTGTTAGGAAGTCATGGACGGTTAGAGATGAACAGAGAAGTGGGCAAGGCTGGTCGTGTATCACCAACGCACAATTCCACTACTCCATCACTCCACTTCCTCCACTTATCACGAGAGACGTGAATAAGACTCAATGACTTGTATAAATAGGTTCTCCGCCCTATTTCCAGACAACAGAGAGAAAAACAACAAGAAAACATCAGAGCCTGCTTACACCAATCGTAAGCTTGTTCACTTTCCTGTTGCAAGTCATAAGCAAGTATACACCTTCACATTCTCAACACCTTCTTCGCTTCCCTCCTTAAGATCAACCCCATCTCCTTCACTTTGTGACCGAAACAAGTATGGAACGGTCATTTCTTGGTTTAGGCCGAACTTGCATAGATTGATCTCTCGAATCTACAAGCACTCACCGCGCAATGCATTTGTTTAAGGTTTAAATTTATTCCTCATCCACACCCCAAATTACCAAATTCTGCAGGAGTAGTTTTCACCATAAACAATTGGCGACCACAGTGGGAGGTTGATCTCTCGGTTGCACAAAAATTGAATTCTCAATTTTTCGGTTTCCATCTCGCAATGTATCCTAAACCACGGGTGGTTCGAGATATCATAGGAAGTGTAGCTAGAATCTTTGGAGGATGTCTTGGAAAATCAAGCCGGTATCACCAGAAGGCAGAGCGAGACATTTCGCCTTTTGAATGATATAGCAACATAATTACAAGAAGGGTCGGCAGGCATCTACTCAAGCAGTGCAATAAATGCTGAATCCTTAGTCAGGAGTCACACCTTTACCGGTGGAGAGGCAAAAAGAGCGCGTAACCGCAGGAGACTCAAGAAAGATGAACAACATGGTCCAGTCAACAATGAAGAACCGAGGCAACTCCACAGAGGAAAGAACTTGTCCGGAGTACTACAACGTCTACCGGATAAAGAAATGTAGCCTGCAGCTTACGGATCCCTGCTGGAAGATTTATATCTCAAGACCCTTGTCGAAGCCGTGAAGAAATGCTTGAGGAAGGAGAAATCAATCAAGGAACACGTGAGTACGAGAGGATGGGAACGTTCAATTCGATCACTCGGCGGTGATATTACAACACCTCCCATCACCGAGCGAGCAGCCGCAAATCCTGACATCTCATCAAGTGTAACACCTCTGGTAGTTACCAGGGCAACAACTTCCACTCCTTCATCAGGATGAGGAGCCGGAGGGACGAGAGGAGGACCATCCCCCATTACCATTGCAGACTTGATGGAGAAGCAGGAAGTTCTTGCTAAGACTCAAACGGATATGGCCGCAACTCAGAAAGAGGTACTCACTTTTCTTAAAACATTAACTGATCGATTTCCACAAGAGCCGTGACATCCCCTGGAGCAAAAAAGGAACACATTCAACGCACCGGAGAAGGTACTTCAGCGGCGCGGACCTCCATGGACCTGATCAAAGAAGCGACATCAGATATGAGCGGTCCTGTCATGGAGACTCCTACACTGGGGACTGATCCTCACAACGATCCTCCTTGATAGGCCCGAAAGAGTGTGTTATTTTACGGCCTACGGAATTACCGCAAGTGCACGGTGTCGTGATGTAGCACTGGGCACGTACGGGTCGAACCACAGAGACTTGTGGTGCCCTTATGTGATCTAAGGCTTGCTAACAACTGAGTTCTAAGTGACAACAAGTGACAGAATGGTGTTTTGTGTGCCGAAACGGCTGAGATGTGATGAAGTGAACCTAAGCTAAAGTAAACAGTGAGGAAGGGGTTGCTAAGGTTGTCAATTCCACCTCTAACTCCTACATTGTGTGCTCAACTAGTTAAATGTCTTGTTCTTATATCAGACAAGTGAAGCTTGTCACTGGCTATCACTTATCTAAGAGTTTCACCTTGTAAACCTTCAAATGTTCAGCTAGGGTACTAACCTAGAGTACTGACTGTCTAATGAAGAACAGCCAGTCAAGAGAATCAGTGTAAACAATATAAACAAGAGCTGAAACACACTCAACTCAGTATTGACCTAACTACAGTGCATCCATGGCGTTGGTATGCACTGTGAGAGAACTGAGATGAGGTGTTTAACATTTGAAGCTATCTAATTACAATTTTAATCATTCAAGATACTTCAACAGAGATCAAACACACAATATGGAGTTAGGGTTTCATTGAAACCCTAACAAAACTAATTAAAACATGATAATATAGCAAAATAAGCAAGATACATCTACAGTGACAGCCCTGGCTAATCCAGGCGTGTCCAATAACATCTTCTTCACTCTCTATTTATACATGCAGGCCCAAAAACTGAAAACCCTAATTCTATTTTAAAAGTAGAAAATAAAATCAACCCATACCCTGAGTAGCTTCTGCTCCCTTGTCACGTCGCCTCTGAGAATCGTGCTCAACAGCTCCCTCGATTGATGTAAGAGAAACCCTAGACTTGTTTATCTTTAACATAGCTTCTAGGGTTTTGAGAAGCTATTTTAGAGATAAGCAAACTAGGGTGTGGCGGAAAAGGTGGTCGTGTTGTGTCAGGGGGTTGTTGGTGGAATAGGGTGGTGGTGATGGCGAAGGTGGCTGTGGCAGGGGAGGTTGGTGGCGGAACAGAGTTGCAGAGCAGAGCTCACGGTGAGAGGGAGAGAAGAAAATGAGAGAATTAGATTTAGGGTTAGGCTTTGGGGGTTATATAGGGGCTATGGTGTTGAGCGGTACAGCGAAGTTTGATGGAAAAGCCTCAGCGAGCGTAGGATGAAGATTAGTGCGATCTGAACGGCTCATATTGGTAAGCGGTTTGGCGTGATCTGGTGTTGCGCGAGTGCATCGAGGGTTGATGTATAGCGATGGAGCGACCGTAGGATGCAGCCAGGCGAGATCTCGATGGCTCAGAGTGAGCGGGCTCGGATCCGGGTCGTGGGTAACTCTAGCCCATGTCTTCCTTGTTGGGTTGCAACTGTTGCGCGCGGGCTGTGGCTATCTGCTCCATAGATGCTCGACTCCAATTCTTCGCTCTTTTGGCTCCTCGCCTCCGGACTTTATTTAGTACCTAAAAATACAAAATTAATTAATACAAATATTTATTCTTGAAAACAAAGAAAATACATAATATCTCGATTTATAAGCGCAAAAGATGAGTAAAGTGCCAATAAAAAGGTGTATAAATATGCACTATTTGGCACTCATCACTCCTCAAGTCAATAGTTTCACTATGAACCAGAGGCCGGTGGATCGGGAAGCGCTTTCTCTAGCGGAAATTTTATGCGAACTTTCACACCTCTCGAAGAATCAGCGCACGGAGATATTTTGCTGCAATCAACCAGAGGAAGTTCACAACCGTGCCCTACATGTCACCGCACACATCAAGGATTCAGAGTTCAAGACGGCCCTTATCGACACAGGGAGCGTCTCCGAATGTGATTACTCTCAAGACTCTCATGACATCCAAGGTTCTCCCAGGCAAGGTCGTACGAAAGCCTACCACAATGACGGACTTCGAGGGAAACCAAACCAGCACATACGGGAGAAGCTCCGCCGAAAGAATCAGACAAGTTTGTTGCATCCCACTCCCCACGTGGGCGTCAATTCAGGAAGAAGACCGGCTTGCATCATTGAGGGCTAGTACCCACGATGCATCTTTGCTGACGAAGCATTTTTCTCCATCTGTGAAGCCATGACCCATGTTCACACGAAGAGGGAGCGAACTTTTATGGCGAGTCGTGACCAGAAAGGGAAAACGGTATACCGACACTTCCATTATCAATTAGCAGGGGAGACTGTTACCCGGTCTCTCCACCTAATGGAATGCTACAACGGCAACGAACCACAAGAGCAAGTGCTAGATGCTCCACAACAAAAAAGAGGGCACCAACTCCACAAACCGATGAGATTGAAATCGTTGGGGAATCTCCTAGGCTTATCTCCATCAGCTCAACCTTGAGTAGGGATAAACGCACGAAGCTCGTGGAATTTCTCAAAGAGTACCAAGACATATTCGCTTGGAGATATGAAGAAATGCCGGATTTAGATGAAAATTGGTCACCCATCATCTACATGTCATACCCGGATCCAAGTCGGTTAAACAGGTTGTAGTTCGATCAAGAAAATGCATAGACTTGAGAGACTTGAACTTGGTGATGCTCAAAAAATGATCCTCCTTTACCTAACATCGACATGTTAGTAGATTCAACCAGCGGACACGGCATGTTCTCCTCCATGGATGGATATAGCGGCTACAACCAGATAAGGATGTACGAGCATGATGCAAGTAAGATAGATTTTCGAACTCCTCTCGGAAATTTTTATTATACCATACTGCCATTTGGTTTAAAGAATACCGGTGCAACGTATCAACGCTCTATGACGACAATCTTCCACTGGAGACAATACCTCAAGGGAGCAGCCTCAAGAAGATAACGATGTCCAGGTGTCATATCAAGCAAGATCCGGGCGAGTCACTCTATCATACATTGGTCGAACAAGATCCGGGCGAGTCACTTTACCAGACAATGGTACATGTCTATCATGCTATGTTGGAGAATCCGCGCTTTTGGTCACCCTCTGGAGTTGTTGAACGCTCATCTACAACAACATATTCCCTGATAGAAAGAAACAGGCCTGCCGGTAATGAAGAGCCTCATAATGTTTGTAGGGGCATATATCTCACCAACAGGCGATACACCCTTCAGCCTTCACGTAAGCGGTTCCTCAAGCAGCAAGAGGAAAACCACTGAGATACAACATCCTGCGCGTCCGTCAACTCCAACTCCAGTACCACATGCACGACTCCCACAATAATGAAATAATGTCCAAGATATTACATATCTGGCTCGACAACAACCACTACGAACAAACCATATAAACCACGCTTGGGGACCGAGGCTCAACATGAAGTTCCTTCACCATCATCAAGGAATTCTTCAACATGAGAGAGATGGTCACCAAGAAGCATGGAATTCGCAAGGGTAAATCGAATCGAAGAGGGAAACACTTCAACGCTCCCTCTAGCGTAAGATGCTTCAATGGTCTATTCAAGAGCCGCCTCAACGCTCTCTTCGGGACCCACGTTCACTTCAGAATCCTTCTTCAACACTCTCTCCAGGATCCACCTCAACGTTCGCACCAGAAACCACTTTAACATCCTCTCTAGCCGTTTCAACACTCAAGCTGCATTAATAATCTGCGCTCTGGTCAAGTTATCTTTGATGTACTCATTGCTCAACATACGTCTCATCCATCCTTTGTGAGGTCCCAGTGGAGCATGAAAAACCTTGAAGTCGATAGGAGAAGGGTTATCTTGTGGAACGGATATTTTCATATAGTTGAAAGGGCGTGGTGAACAACTCATCATCAATGTTCGGCATATCTTTGAAGCTGTCAACACCTCCTGACTTGGCACCAGCATTATCCCCAAAAGACATCTCAACAGAGTTCTTTTCTTCATTATACAATAAAAGACATGAGTCGTACTTGTATAAAAACGCGTGAGATGTGTAGTCACACACACGAACAAACATTCACGTTGGAGTACAAACATTCACGTTGGAGTACACAAGACTTGCTCAAGTATTGGGTCCAAACACCGGTATTGCTCAAGTCTCAAGTCCGGTATTGATCAAGTCACAAGTCCCGTATTGCTCAAGTTTCAAGTCTGGTATTGATCAAAGTCACAAGGCTGGTATTCGAATAAAATAGGCGCGCGCAGCAGGCAGGTTTTTCAAGTCCTGTTTAGTCGAAACACAAGGTCGACGTTCGAACCGTCGGTCCAAAGCACGCGGCGGTCCCACTTGATCCTAGCCCCATATTGGTCGAAGCATGATTACGGACACAACCGTCCCCAATCAAATCTCTCTCTCCGAGAAGAAGGTGTTTCATCTCCAACACTTCAACGCTCTCCGGGCTCCGCTCCGGAAGGCTGCTGCAACGCTTTCTATAGGACCCACATTTACATTTGAGCACACAATGTTCATTTTTTAAAAGCAAGCTTGCTCACATCGGGTCCCACGTTCGAGCAAAGCAAACAGCAAGGCCGGTGTTTGGTCAAAGCATCAAGTCCGGTGTTTAGTCAAGCAAGCTGGGTCGGTGTTTGGTCGAAGTAGCAAGATGACACTCGAGCAATTACATCAACCGTACGGTCAAAGTAGGCGCAGGACCTGGTCGACATTTGAAACATGTACACGGTGGTCCCACGTTTGATCGAAGCATGCACATCTGCCCATGTTCGAATCAAGCATGATTATATCGGGTCCCACGTTCGATCAAGCAGACGCAGCGGAGCCACGATTAACCAAAACAGGTACATCAAGCCCACGTTCGATCAAGCAGGTGCAGTAGCCCCACGAGCGAAACAGGCATAACAGTCCATCGAAGTAGGCAAGACCAACATCATGCTAGGGGAACACTCGCCTGGACGCCTCTTGAACGTGACATGCTCCAAGGACAGGATGACCCGTCTCTCCTGGTAACATCTAACTTTGTCTCATAAGCTTTGTCTTTAACTGTCACCATCTTATGCCTACCCCACAATAGTGTAACCATTGTGTGCTAGGCAGAGGACTTAATGTTGATGGTGGGTTTTCATTTGAGTTTAAAATTATAAAAACCAGAAAAAATTATGCGCTGACATCTTGTAAAAGATAAAGCCATTAATAAGTGTTGGATACTCCCTCACTTAATTCACCAAGAATGGAGCATGTGGCAACAATCCCATTCTGTGAATACATGAAATTCCTCCAGGTTGGATCATGTGGCAACAATCTCATCCTGTGAATTTCTAATCAGCCTTGTATTTCCAGTACTCATTATCAGTGTGGCATGACGAATGAGTGTTACTCTTACAGAATAACACGAACCTCCAAGCACTATAATCAAACCATGTACGAAATACCCGTACAGGCTGACTCTCGGTGTGTTATACTAGCCCGATTGAGCCACTCTCGGTGTGTTATACTAGCCCGATTGAGCATCCGGATTGACCGTATCAGTCCGGATATGATCGCTGATCATCCAACTCCATAAGCATGATTGGATGACCCAGATCAATTCCATCACCCCCAAGCACGTATGGAATATCCACTGCCGAACCAATGCGGAACCCGCACGGTCGGCCATTGGCCTAGCTTGCCAAAAAACGTTCATACCAAGCATTATGGACGGAAAACCTAAAATAGGGTTTGCGGCATATTACATGTGTCGCAAAACAGTCTCAACCATCCATCTTCGCGGTATAGATGGAGGGTGTAGATGTAGATTCAAAGGGCCCAGAGCATGTCAACACGATCACCGAGGGCCCGCCTACACACTTGACCAATCGATCAAGACCAACCATGTTTTGGTCGTGACAAAATCGTCGCCCAAACAAGAGATGACGCACGACTTTGAAACCCAAATTAGGGTTTTGAGCATCTCGAGCGTCCATCTTCTCGGCATGAATGGAGGGTCCGAGGATTAGATTAAGCGAGTCCTAGCCATACCGCATGACCACCGTGGACCCATATATTCCCTAACCCGATCGGCCAAGGCATATCATGCCTGGCTAATCCAAAACGCACGCTCAAACTAGCGTGGTCACACCTCCCAAACCGCAAACTGATCTCGACCACTCAACTTCGCCTCTGACGATTTGGATGGCTCGAGATCACGTTTTCATGGGATATTCGTGTATAGGCGTAAACACCAGCCTATCACCCTCACACCAAGCCAATCGGCCAAGACCGACCAAGATTGGTCGTCTTGGAACGTGCTTTGAAGAGGGCGTGACGTACGGCCCTTGCGGCACTAGTTTTTTGTCGCAAATCGATCTCGACCACTCGATTCACCGGATGAATTGAGTGACCCAGATCATACTTTCATGAGGTAATGGGGTATAGGCGCCTACACCATCATGCCATCTACACGCATGTATGTTCGGTTAGGCCAAAGTTGTATCCCATGCTTGGTTTCGACCAAGGCGAAGAGTGATGCTGCGCACCTCTTCAAAACCCTAACTTCATCAACGGTCGCAGATGAGTGTCTCAAAGATCATCTCATCCGTCCAACTTCACCAACTTGGTTATACATTGCAGTCGGGAGTTAAATGGTTAGTGAGGTGTCATTACCCATCACTTTATCACACCATGATGCAGTACCTGCATAAAATACACACAATACTTCACAAGTATCGACGTCCTGAATAACGCAGTTATTTAATTCAGCATTACATGCTATCTTTCGTGGATCCACGATCCACACATTCCGTACATCAATCATGTCATAAACCGGGGGATACATACTAGGGTATTGGTCCGCGGTTTACAAGTGCATCGTGCAACGCGCCATCACAAACGTGTTAGGAAGTCATGGACGGTTAGAGATGAACAGGGAGAAGTGGGCAAGGCCGGTGGTGTATCACCAACGCACAACTCCACTACTTCATCACTCCACTTCCTCCACTTCCCATGAGAGACGTGAATAAGACTCAATGACTTGTATAAATAGGTTCTCCGCCCTATTTCCAGACAACAGAGAGAAAAACAACAAGAAAATATCAGAGCCTGCTTACACCAATCGTAAGCTTGTTCACTTTCTGTTGCAAGTCATAAGCAAGTCTACACCTTCACATTCTCAACACCTTCTTCGCTTCCCTCCCTAAGATCAACCCCATCTCCTTCACTTTGTGACCGAAACAAGTCCAGGAAACGGCCATTTCTTGGTTTAGGCCGGACTTGCCTGAGATTGATCTCTCGAATCTACAAGCACTCACCGCGCAGTGCATTTGTTTAAGGTTTAAATTCATTCCTCATCCACACCCCAAATTACCAAATTCTGCGGGAGTAGTTTTCACCCATAAACACTCTTGTAGTTAATAAGTATGCCAACCAAGGATATTCTTTAGTGCCTTCCAAGGTTCTGCGTAGATAGTTAGGGTCTGGAGTATAAAGGTTTTGTGGGTATATCTCTGGTAAACCCTCCCGAGACTATAACTCGGCCACTAGGGCCACCTAGGGGTTTAAAGGCTTATTGCATACGCTAAATGCAATCGACGATGCATGCGACAATGAGTTAGGATTTTATTTTGTAGATTTGATTTGCTCGAGGACTAGCAAATAATAAGTTTGGGGATATTTGATAGACGCATTTATGTGTCTATATTAGTCTCAATTCTCTGTAATGTTAGTACTCGATTTTTCGCTTATTTTGGTATTTTATGTCTTTGTAGGTGTTTTTGGAGAAATAAGCTTTTGCGGGAAAATTGGCCCGAAAAGTGGTATTTTCGCTCGTGGGAGAAAATTACTATTCGGACCCCTCATTTGGATAAGGGGTAACCAAATTACTAAGGGGCGACCACATTCTATCCGCACCCCTACTCAGGATAAGGGGCATCCATCATCTTCCCCGTTTGAATCAGTTTTGGCGGGAAAGGAAGAATAGATTTAGGGTTCGAGTTTTGGAGGTCTTCTGAAGAGATTCAATGGCTAAATTTGATGGGATGGACTTGTTAGAGCGTAACAGGGTTGGTAAGAGTGATTTGATCGATTGGATTGGGCTGTATAACCGAGTTTGGAAGTAAACAGAGAAGAGGAAGTATCGGAAGTTTTGTCCATTATTTGGAAGATTTTGTGCGAGTTAATCATGCATATGGATTGGTATGGAGTTGTAACGATTAAACATGGAGGTTAGGTGTTTCAGATTCGAAAAAATAGATGTTTTCTTCGGTTTGGAGTAAAACAGGGAAGAATAGGAAACAAAGTTATCTCGGGTTAGTTTGCAGTTTATTTTTGGAAGTTACTCGAGTCAAATAGGGAAGATATATTCTCCAGTATTTTAATATATCTAGTCTTGGCAGTTTATAGCTACAAAGACGTGTAGGAGGATATAAAGACGAGAAGAAAGATACTCGTGACTTTTGGCCGAAGACGTAATCACTTTTGGGAAGATTTTCTCGGATATTCTTGGCCCCGGTTGGCTATATATATAGGTTTGGGAGAGTTCCAGGGGAGGTAGGCGAGACTTTGAGATAGTTTGGGGTAGTTACAGAGCTCGAACCAAGGCAGCAGAGGCGTGTTTGATCATCACATGCGAGTACTGGAGAAGAAGAAGAAGAACAACACTCGGGGACAGTCGCAGAACCCGTTACCTTTTCTTTTGAATTCCATAACCTTTGTAACAATTTTTCCAACAATTATTTGAGTTCGCAACAGTTCTGTTAGGGCTTCTGCATAATGATGAGTTTTGTAACAATTACATCCATTACAAACTCATTTGCTTTATACTTTTGCTTCAATAAAAACACCTCTTGAGCCATGTTTCTATCTTTTGGGTGTGTTTTCGACATGAGGAGCTAACCCCAACACCGGGGCGACGGAGGAAGCCTTATTTCACAATGGTTTGGTAACTATATTTGATTCTGTATGACTTTTGCACTTATTTTAATTGATTTATGATTTTCACTAATTAGTTGAGATTTCGTTTGATGGTGTATGCTTAGACGTAAGAGCTTTTGATACATCATTCTTGTGATTTACATCTAATCTTTTAGAAATCTACTTTTGGCAAAGAAAAGAGTCAACAAAAGAGCTAGAATTGTTATGAGTCATTATATGAACCAATTGAATGTGATTAATGGTGGATTCTGAAGTCCTAGTATCTCTCGATATTGTGACATCTTTTGTATATATTTTTATTATTAAGTCTGAAATCAATCTTTACAAGTCTGAGTGAACGACATCTTTCTTACCACTTTCTACAACAACATAAAAATCACACCACTATCACAATCTGATTGTAACCTGAATAGTCATCAAGGAAGCAATAATAAGAGTGTCCAGCTAAGCGTTCAAGCATTTGTTCAATAAATGGTAAAGGAAAATGATCCTTTCTAGTGGTGGCATTCATTTTCCTGTAATCAATACAAACCATCTAACCGGTTTGCCACTACACCAAATTCTGGGATCCATAACAGAACTGAGCCGTTACTAAAACGGGTTGTAACGGCTCTTGCCTGTTGCAAAAGTGGGTGTTCAGGTTAACAGCATATCCAATTGGAGCGAGATGGTCAGTGCTTTCTACAGAAAGTATTTCTTCGTGTCTGAACAGATCACCTTTTCAGATCTAGGAAGAGTTGTAACGATTAAACATGGAGGTTAGGTGTTTCAGATTCGAAAAAATAGATGCTTTCTTCGGTTTGGAGTAAAACGGGGAAGAATAGGAAACAGAGTTATCTCGGTTTAGTTTGCAGTTTATTTTTGGAAGTTACTCGAGTCAAATAGGGAAGATATATTCTCCAGTATTTTCATATATCTAGTCTTGGCAGTTTATAGCTACAAAGACGCGTAGGAGGATAAAGAAGAGAAGAAAGATACTCGTGACTTTTGGCCGAAGACGTAATCACTTTTGGGAAGATTTTCTCGGATATTCTTGGCCCCAGTTGGCTATATATATAGGTTTGGGAGAGTTCCATGGGAGGTAGGCGAGACTTTGAGATAGTTTGGGGTAGTTACAGAGCTCGAACCAAGGCAGCAGAGGCGTGTTTGATCATCACAGGCGAGTACCGGAGAAGAAGAAGAAGAACAACACTCAGGGACAGTCGCAGAACCCGTTACCTTTTCTTTTGAATTCCATAACCTTTGTAACAATTTTTCCAACAATTATTTGAGTTCGCAACAGTTCTGTTAGGGCTTCTCTGTAACAGTGAGTTTTGTAACAATTACATCTGTTACAAACTCGCTGCTTTATACTTTTGCTTCAATAAAAACACCTCTTGAGCCATGTTTCTATCTTTTGGGTGTGTTTTCGACATGAGGAGCTAACCCCAACACTGGGACGACGGAGGAAGCCTTATTTCACAATGGTTTGGTAACTATATTTGATTATGTATAACTTTTGCACTTATTTTAATTGATTTATGATTTTCACTAATTAGTTGAGATTTCGTTTGATGGTGTATGCTTAGACGTAAGAGCTTTTGATACATCATGCTTGTGATTTACATCTAATCTTTTAGAAATCTACTTTTGGCAAAGAAAAGAGTCAACAAAAGAGCTAGAATTGTTATGAGTCATTATATGAACCAATTGAATGTGATTAATGGTGGATTCTGAAGTCCTAGTATCTCTCGATATTGTGACATCTTTTGTATATATTTTTATTATTAAGTCTGAAATCAATCTTTACAAGTCTGAGTGAACGACATCTTTCTTACCACTTTCTACAACAACATAAAAATCACACCACTATCACAATCGATTGTAACTCGAATAGTCATCAAGGAAGCAATAATAAGAGTGTCCAGCTAAACGTTCAAGCATTTGTTCAATAAATGGTAAAGGAACATGATCCTTTCTAGTGGTGGCATTCATTTTCCTGTAATCAATACAAACCATCTAACCGGTTTGCCACTACACCAAATTCTGGGATCCATAACAGAACTGAGCCGTTACTAAAACGGGTTGTAACGGCTCTTGCCTGTTGCAAAAGTGGGTGTTCAGGTTAACAGCATATCCAATTGGAGCGAGATGGTCAGTGCTTTCTACAGAAAGTATTTCTTCGTGTCTGAACAGATCACCTTTTCAGATCTAGGAAGAGTTGTAACGATTAAACATGGAGGTTAGGTGTTTCAGATTCGAAAAAATAGATGCTTTCTTCGGTTTGGAGTAAAACGGGGAAGAATAGGAAACAGAGTTATCTCGGTTTAGTTTGCAGTTTATTTTTGGAAGTTACTCGAGTCAAATAGGGAAGATATATTCTCCAGTATTTTCATATATCTAGTCTTGGCAGTTTATAGCTACAAAGACGCGTAGGAGGATAAAGAAGAGAAGAAAGATACTCGTGACTTTTGGCCGAAGACGTAATCACTTTTGGGAATATTTTCTCGGATATTCTTTGCCCCAGTTGGCTATATATATAGGTTTGGAAGAGTTCCATGGGAGGTAGGCGATACTTTGAGATAGTTTGGGGTAGTTACAGAGCTCGAACCAAGGCAGCAGAGGCGTGTTTGATCATCACAGGCGAGTACCGGAGAAGAAGAAGAAGAACAGCACTCAGGGACAGTCGCAGAACCCGTTACCTTTTCTTTTGAATTCCATAACCTTTGTAACAATTTTTCCAACAATTATTTGAGTTCGCAACAGTTCTGTTAGGGCTTCTCTGTAACAGTGAGTTTTGTAACAATTACATCTGTTACAAACTCGCCGCTTTATACTTTTGCTTCAATAAAAACACCTCTTGAGCCATGTTTCTATCTTTTGGGTGTGTTTTCGACATGAGGAGCTAACCCCAACACTGGGACGACGGAGGAAGCCTTATTTCACAATGGTTTGGTAACTATATTTGATTCTGTATGACTTTTGCACTTATTTTAATTGATTTATGATTTTCACTAATTAGTTGAGATTTCGTTTGATGGTGTATGCTTAGACGTAAGAGCTTTTGATACATCATGCTTGTGATTTACATCTAATCTTTTAGAAATCTACTTTTGGCAAAGAAAAGAGTCAACAAAAGAGCTAGAATTGTTATGAGTCATTATATGAACCAATTGAATGTGATTAATGGTGGATTCCAAGTCCTAGTATCTCTCGATATTGTGACATCTTTTGTATATATTTTTATTATTAAGTCTGAAATCAATCTTTACAAGTCTGAGTGAACGACATCTTTCTTACCACTTTCTACAACAACATAAAAATCACACCACTATCACAATCTGATTGTAACCTGAATAGTCATCAAGGAAGCAATAATAAGAGTGTCCAACTAAACGTTCAAGCATTTGGTCAATAAATGGTAAAGGAAAATGATCCTTCCTAGTGGTGGCATTCATTTTCATGTAATCAATACAAACCATCTAACCGGTTTGCCACTACACCAAATTCTGGGATCCGTAACAGAACTGAGCCGTTACTAAAACGGGTTGTAACGGCTCTTGCCTGTTGCAAAAGTGGGTGTTACATTTTTTTTGTAACGACAATGGGGCCGTTACGAATTTTGATTGTAACGGCTCTCGTAACAGCTCTGAGCCGTTACTATTTTGCCATGTGGTAACAGCTTAGGGTCGTTACGATTTTTTTTGTAACAACGCTTTCGTAACGTCCTCGAGCCGTTACTTAACGTTTTTGTAACGAAAAAGTTCTTTGCCGATCCAACATTGACCTGGTCAAAATGACAAGCAGTTCATTTTCTGCCGAAAATATGTCGGATTTCCAAACTTACCTGCATACACTTATCATTCCATCCATCATCCACATTCAATCATATCAACATTCATTCAATTCATATGACATTCATTCAATTCACATCAACAGTCAATCTATTCATATAAAAAAAAAAAACATAAATTCTTCTAAGTTCCAATTTTTTCTGTTAAGTATCAAATTCTGAGGGGATACATAGAAAGATCACATGTTCAGTTCATTCTCAAACACTACATAGAAACTTACTCAAACTTGCAGATACCTCCCAGACACCAGTTGTTATGAGCAACATAAGTTGTTGTCCAAGAGCATCATACCATACGAATATTGTGTAATGCTGGAGTGATCCAGGAAATCAATGCAATTGGCCAGGTACTGCGTGCTCTTCACAAACACGTTTTACGTCCCCTGTAAAGTACAAAAGGTCCATTAAATATTTGTACAACCAATTAGAAAGGGCGTTTGAATTAACACGAGCTTCGTTATATCATAGAGTGAGCAATTATTATCCGAAAAATTACAATGAACAAGTCAAGTTCCTTACCCTTGATTTTTGTCATAGCCCCAGAGTATCTAGTCTTTAATGCTCATTCAACATGATTTGGATGAGCGGTATAGGGAGGGAGAATTGGCTCAGTATTGAATGTCTACACATGAAGAAACCATAATATAGTTAGTTAAATGGATTATTGAGTACCAAAATACAGATCAAGTCACCAGGAGTTGGACAAGCTTGTGTGAGCGAAGAGTGACCAATTAGCTGCTTAATTTCAACAGGCCATATAACTTGTTCAACCCCAAGGAGTATAAGTTAAAGAATATCCAAAAATTACTATCATCATAAGGATTGTTTATTATTCAAGCCTAGAACTGCTAATCTTTTTTCACACAATACATAAGATTCTCCACCTTAACAAAGGTTGTTACTAGCTACAGACCTTTTGTCCCTAAGAAAAGTAGCAACTTGACACCATATTACCTTGCGAATAGCATCAAGCTCATAGAGTATAACTTGATAAAACTGACGCTCCATCAGAAGTAGAAATTAAAAAAAAAAAAAAAAAAAAAACTGCAGTTGAAGTCTCTATACAAAACAAAGGAAAAAGTAAAGTACCTGGACTTATAGGCTTCTTCTGGTTCAACTCCGACTCCATCAGCTTTTAACTTCCTACTTATCTCAGCAGACCTGACAGAGGAACATAAGATGGCCATATCAAAGTACTTAACAGATTGAACTTTAAAGAGTTCTAAGATGCAACATAAGCTCAAAATGAGCATGATCGGCCAAAGGAAATAAATAAGCTACGTACCAGGATGGTTAAAAAAATTTGGTCTGAAAAATGGGGGTGGCATATGTAGAAAGGAGTTGCAATAGATTCAATATCCCAAATGGAAACTCGACTTGGCCACTCCCCAGCAGCAGAATCATCCCACTAAACCTATTCAAATGCAAATACACACTTAATGCTTGAAAAAAAGTATCCAGCAGAGTTCCTTGATCCGTAATGGAATATAAGTCTTCTTCATAGTATATGTAGAAATTAGAAAGCCAACCTGAAGATTGCGCGCCACTGTGAACTCTTCCATTCACTAAATACAAATTACTTATACCGGTTATCGTGCCCATGTATCTGTGATGGAGGGAGTAATAAACAGAATAAATAAAGGAAGGAAAACAAAAGCAACACATTAAATTAAGTATGAGATATAGTTGCTCCTAAATCCAACTTAATCTTTCCAGTGGACTAGTTAGTGTAGTTTGATGCGGATGATGTAACTATCATGTACTAAGCAACTGCCAGTCTGCAACTAATCCTAGAGACATATTTGATGCATAAACGTGGAAGAGGAAGTGTCAGTATCATCTATATGTAGAAATCAAGAGAGATAAAAGCAACAACTTACTTGCATTATCACTGACGAAGCTTCATTGACGAAGACTCCAGGTGAAATGAGCAAGGGAAAGAACATTTTTGTACAAGCTGCTATTGCAAATAATGCCCCACCTAGGGCCAGGGACCCTGTATCACCCATAAATATGGATTCCCTATACCTATTGTGCATAAGGAAACCAATACAAGAGCCATCCATTGATGCTCCAAAAATAGCAAGACCTGTTTCAGGGTGTGAGCCAAGTATCAGTGCTAAAGAAGCATTGAATTAGATTGTCTCAATCTCATAGAATCCGTGATAGCAATTACACTAACTAATACAAACTTCTGCAAGTAAGAGAATATGAACCAGGAGATATTGGAAGGACCACTATTGACATCCCCATGAATGCCAATGCAGCAGTCCCACTAGCAAGAAACAAAGAAGAATGAGGTCAATACTTGATAAATTTTCCCCATACAGCCCCTGTCATAATATATTCATCTAGTCCTTGTCATAACTTATTCATCTAGTCCCTGTCATAACATATTCTCCATACCAGTCATCCACAAACCATAATCTCCATATTTTCCCTGTCTAGTAAGATTGTTGTGTGAACTTAAAGCCTAATATCCAAAACTTCCTACCTAAAAAAATAATCCAAAACCGCCAAAAAAGAAATAGTTGAATTGATTCATCCGATCCAGGGTTGGGACAGACGGGGGGGTCAAACTCGCAAAAATACTACATAGCGACTGCCGCATACAATTTCAAGATGGTCTTTAATTAGCACTAAATATATTAGTATTCATATATAACTGCGAAGTGTTAAAGTTCACAGGAATGTCAAATGTACATGCTCATACGTTTTATGCTTTATATATTATTGCAGGGACATTTACAGGCTAGCTCAAAATGCACATCACAGAGAGAACTCTCGCACTGGTAGAAATAGTTTCTCCATCCAGTGTTAACTCAATAGTTGTATGCGGGAATGTGGTGTTAAGTTACAGGTCTCAAATTCTCAATAGTTGAACAACAATTTAAACAGATTCAAGAGGAAAACATAAATTGAATGTAATAATTAGAGGATGTAATAATTAGAGAATGTTGTGCATAGGAACTATACAAAAATTACAAAAGGATAGAGGTGAGTGTTGAACCCATGAAGTAGGTACAATGAGTAAGCATATTGAATAATCCTAGTTCCAGAAAGTTTGACTTACTTTAGGTTTGATCCATAATGCAAATAGTTTCACCAAGAAGAGTGACTCTTGAAAGTTTTATCCATCAGATGCTTGACCATGTAACTTTCCAGTTGAAAAAATAGAATCATGTCAATCTTCTTTAATTGAATGTCGGTGCATGAAATTAAGTTTCATATCATCCGAATTGAGCACCTGTCAATATTTGCGAGTAGCAAGATTAGGTGTTCCCTTTGCAGCAGTATTTTGACATTAAAAAAAAAAAGTGAAAGTGAAGCAACATAACCCATTTTAACCGGCATAAAAAACACTCTAAAGTCACAAAAATAAAAAATGGAAATTCTAAAATTCTAATGTATCAACAAACTCCAGGAGCAGAAACGACATATCTTATGTGATGTAACTACTATTACTATGCCGAGGACCTTTACCAATGATACTATTGCTTCACTGTGCAGCCTTGCACTATGAGAAAATATGTGGTTCAGATCAAAATTCCAGGTTGAAATCCATTGAAGCATCAATGAGTGTATGACTTTCAGGCAATCTTTTACCCGATGCATTGTTGGATTCCATTGAAGGAACTATTTCTTTTTAATTTTTTTTTGGAATTGAAGGAACTGCAATATACTTCTTCTAATTACATTCTACGTTGCCAATTGCTTGTACAAAAAAAAAACACAAATGCTTGTACAAAACAAAAATATTACAAAAATGATAACCTTAAGTGGCACAATACATATATGGGTTTGCTAGTTTTTAAGATGAAAATGTGTAAGTGTCTGTGGTGGTGAACCCAAATTATCAAGAATCACCCGTATAGTAAGTTTCCTTAATTAGGATTTTCAAAGTTCAAGTCGCTACTCCCTTGAAGAAATATAAACCTTCCCATATAAAGAAATTTATGTTAAGATGATCTAAAGAGAGAGAGAATTGATGTTAAGAAATCAACATTGCTCCACTAAATTCAGTCACAAAACTAACTAAAAATATTCTAGCAGGTTTAAATGATAAAAAAAATTTACGAATCACCATTGAAATCCTTAAGAATCCTTAACTAGAAGACCGCTGCCACGGTGGAGAGGGCCGACCGAAAATAGAATTGGTTGATGCATACAACAAAATATGACTACGTAATATGTGATGCATTCTTTGAGGTAATATGTAATGCATTCTTTGACGTGGTTTGCATAATAACTACAAACAAAAACGCATGTGAGATGCAAAATGTTACGCCTGCCTTTCTTTAGAATTGTTTTCAACCCTTGAACTTTATTCTAGTAGATAATTCAGGCTACGAAATTGGTAGAAGGTGTTATCTTTTAAAAATCTTTGATTTCTATATTACTCTATAAGAGATTGTGAAGGTTAAGTTCTGTTTTATAACATGATGTGTCGTGTTCTTTATAACATTTCCTATGGGAATGAACAAACTCAAACATTTGTTCATCCACGTGGATAAACAAACTGAATTCTCCACTATGGGAAACAAAGCAAAATGAACAAATTGGGCTCCACTAGTAATTTTATTAATATAAACTGATAAGAATTGGGTCCCACTTGTGATTTTATTTATATAAATTATTAAGATTTGGGTCCCACGAAATATTTATCTAATAAAAATAAATATTAAAAAATAAACCCTAAATATCTTAAACACGTTTTGGAGAGAGAAAAGCACTGGGCGTTTCTTCTTCCAACGCGGGCGTCATTGCTGTGGACGCCAGCGTTATTAGGGATAGCGCGCGCCATTACCATAAACGCTCTGTTGTTGCGACTCGATGTTCAAACCATCATCCGTTTATTTGAACATCCATTTTCTTGGTTTCTTCATTCCATATCGGGAGCAAAATTCATCCCATGGGAACTGCTCTTAGGGTAAAAAAAAAAACGAACAAGGAAATTTTTGCACATATATTAGACACACCCGTGTGACAAAAACATGTCTGCCCTTAGTTCAATCTTCCAGGATACACGTGTGATGTTCTCAGATATTTCAACTTTAAACCGTGGATTTGAAATATGTGTTATCCTCTCGAGATGAACGACTGCCGACAGTAAAACCCTTTGGTCTCTTTGTTTCTAAAGATTAAGAAATTCTTAATGAATGAAGAACAATTAGGAAATTCTTGTTAGGGATGGGTGGAATTGAGTGAATCGATGGGATGGAGTTAGGGATTTGATTAATTTGGTTCTATTTCTCTCGGTGGTGGATTTTCAAGTTGGTGGATTCTTAAGTTTTTTTTTATGGTCTTGGGAAGAGTTTGAAGACATCACCTCTCATTGGTAAGGTTGAATTATTTTACTGGTTTCATTGTACTTGACTTTAAATCGTGGTATCCTCTCAATCCTCGGTTTTTAATTAGTTTTTTCTTATATTTTCATTTTATTTATTTTTGATGGGCGGATATGGTGCCAGTGTGACGACGGAGGTGCCGGGGGTGGTATTGACGGTGGAGTTGTTGATGAGCAAAGTTCTAATTCTGGTATTGACGGTGTTTGATTTTTGATTCTCGATTTAGGGTTATGTTGATTTGATTAAAAAATCAAATATGAAAAATCTGCTAATTAAAAACAAATTTTTTAATTAGCAGATTTGAAAAATCTGCTAATTAAACCCTTATATGGCCACTTTTTTGTCAATTGAAACCTAACAAAATTTTTCAATTTCAGAAAAAGATTTGATTTCTCCCGTTTCCAGTGAAGAGACCAGAATACCCTTCTAATTAAAAACAACTTCCTCCATTTTCTCCCGTCCAAGATTTCTCTCGTCCAACACCACCCTAACAGAACCGCCATCATCTTCTTCGAATCAAACATTTCCTATTCCTTCCCCGCCAACACCATCATACCACCGTAACCAACACCTCCAAAGACCTCCACCCTACCGCCACCACCACCGATTCAAAACAACCACCGGGAGAGTAGAACCGCCACCAACAAGCGAGGAGACCATAATCTGCTGTTAGCAACTTAGCATAACCAGCACCACCTTCGCTACCAGCACCGCCACCACAACTAGTGACCACCGTCCACCACAAGCAACACCACGAAATATTTATCTAATAAAAATAAATATTAAAAAATAAACCCTAAATATCTTAAACACGTTTTGGAGAGAGAAAAGCACTGGGCGTTTCTTCTTCCAACGCGGGCGTCATTGCTGTGGACGCCAGCGTTATTAGGGATAGCGCGCGCCATTACCATAAACGCTCTGTTGTTGCGACTCGATGTTCAAACCATCATCCGTTTATTTGAACATCCATTTTCTTGGTTTCTTCATTCCATATCGGGAGCAAAATTCATCCCATGGGAACTGCTCTTAGGGTAAAAAAAAAAAAGAACAAGGAAATTTTTGCACATATATTAGACACACCCGTGTGACAAAAACATGTCTGCCCTTAGTTCAATCTTCCAGGATACACGTGTGATGTTCTCAGATATTTCAACTTTAAACCGTGGATTTGAAATATGTGTTATCCTCTCGAGATGAACGACTGCCGACAGTAAAACCCTTTGGTCTCTTTGTTTCTAAAGATTAAGAAATTCTTAATGAATGAAGAACAATTAGGAAATTCTTGTTAGGGATGGGTGGAATTGAGTGAATCGATGGGATGGAGTTAGGGATTTGATTAATTTGGTTCTATTTCTCTCGGTGGTGGATTTTCAAGTTGGTGGATTCTTAAGTTTTTTTATGGTCTTGGGAAGAGTTTGAAGACATCACCTCTCATTGGTAAGGTTGAATTATTTTACTGGTTTCATTGTACTTGACTTTAAATCGTGGTATCCTCTCAATCCTCGGTTTTTAATTAGTTTTTTCTTATATTTTCATTTTATTTATTTTTGATGGGCGGATATGGTGCCAGTGTGACGACGGAGGTGCCGGGGGTGGTATTGACGGTGGAGTTGTTGATGAGCAAAGTTCTAATTCTGGTATTGACGGTGTTTGATTTTTGATTCTCGATTTAGGGTTATGTTGATTTGATTAAAAAATCAAATATGAAAAATCTGCTGGTGGTGTTGCTTGTGGTGGACGGTGGTCACTAGTTGTGGTGGCGGTGCTGGTAGCGAAGGTGGTGCTGGTTATGCTAAGTTGCTAACAGCAGTTATGGTCTCCTGCTTCTGTTGGTGGCGGTTCTAC
This sequence comes from Papaver armeniacum, assembly GCA_023531295.1. NCBI lineage: Eukaryota > Viridiplantae > Streptophyta > Magnoliopsida > Ranunculales > Papaveraceae > Papaver > Papaver armeniacum. The sequence goes on along the minus strand of JAJJWW010006271.1, from coordinate 190,342 downwards.
TCCTGGTGGTTGTTTTGAATCTGGTGGTGGTGGCGGTAGGGTGGAGGTGCTGGAGGTGTTGGTTACGGTGGTATGATGGTGTTGGCGGGGAAGGAATAGGAAATGTTTGATTCGAAGAAGATGATGGCGGTTCTGTTAGGGTGGTGTTGGACGAGAGAAATCTTGGACGGGAGAAAATGGAGGAAGTTGTTTTTAATTAGAAGGGTATTCTGGTCTCTTCACTGGAAACGGGAGAAATCAAATCTTTTTCTGAAATTGAAAAATTTTGTTAGGTTTCAATTGACAAAAAAGTGGCCATATAAGGGTCTCCCTCCCTACGGGCCCTTCGGGCCCTCCGGTCGGTCGGCCCAATAAATATGCCTGCACATTCACAAATTTACGCTAATTCATATAAATTTGTTTGTTCAATCAAATTTTGGGAAATCAATAGCAAAACCTAATTCTTGTAAACTGCAACGATACAATCAAATTAAATATAAACCCGTATTACGAAACAGTAGTAGATTTCCCACATACCCGTGCAGAATCTCTTTCTTATGAATCTTACCAATCCTTACTTGAGAATTAATCGAAAAAATCGAAGAAGAGACAAACAATAGTGTTTTTCTTGATCTACTCTGATCCCTCTGTGATCCAGTGAACTCCAATTACTGAACGAAGAACTCTCAAAAGATATCGAAAGAAAGAGAAAAAACATTAAGAAACAATGGGGACGGCAGGATTCGATCTCGCACTCATTATCTCATTCTATCATTCCTTTTCTTTATATTAGTATATAAGATATATCTTCCTTTAAATGTTATGAAGGAAAAAAGTTCTATCTAATCCAACTATTCTAACTAGACAATCAACTATATTTGTCATCTTCATGGTTGAAACAAACTGATTCCTATACAGTATTCGTTTTACCAATACCAAATTAATCAAAACTATAATTACACGTGAAACTTCCTCAAACTGGACAACTATAATACCAAATCTATTAAAAACCCTAAAATCGAAAAACTCAAACCCTAAAACAGATTATGAAATCAAAACCCTAAACTCTATTAGTAGATGATGAAATCGAAATCGTATTAGAAAAAACGGAATCACAAATGAAACCCTAAAAAACAAATGATGAAAAACGCAATCGAAACTGAGGCAGTGATGATGATAAAACACTTACCCAATCGAAACTGGTGATTGATTGAAGATCTGTTGACCCAATCGAAACAGATGAATAACCCAATCGAAACCCTAAAATATGAGAGGGAAGAGAAGGAGAGGCAGGAGGATAAAAAGAGAGAAAATAAAATGAAAAATGAGAAGATAAGTCGATGATTGAAGATTATTGAGAGGTTTCTCTGCTGTCAATTATTGAAGATGAAGTTTCATTAGGTTTCAAAGAAGAGAGGCAAGACCGCATGAGCAGAAAAGGGAAGAGAGGAAAACTGAAAAGTTGATATGTCGATTCTCATCAAGGCATGATGAGATGAAGAGAGGCACGCATGTGAATGACACACGCAGGGGAGGAAATATCCCTAGTTTTACTCATCTTGGGTGGAAAAAAAAAACGGCACGCATGTGAATGGCACACTCAAAATTGAAAGTGTTACCACATAGGTGTGACCAAGCATGTGACTGGCACGCCTAAAAAAAATTCGTAACGGCTGAGCCCTGTTACGAATTTTAGAAAATTTGGTAACGACTTTAGCCTGTAACGGCCATTTGTAACGGGAAATTCGTAACGGCCTCATAGCCGTTCTGAACTGCAGTGTAGTGTGCACACGAGTTGGGACAAGTTCGTTCTTATCATTCTCCACCACCGTCACACCTGATTTATTTGGTTCCACTTGTACCGGGCTCACCCACTTGCTATCGGATATGGGGTAGATAACACCCACGTCCAAAAGCTTGAGTATATCCTTTTTCACAACTTCCATCATGGGGGGGTTCAAATGACGTTGCGCTTCCCTTGTAGGCTTTGCATCGTCCTCCAAACGGATCTTGTGCATACAAACGACATGACTTATACCCTTGATATCAGCAATTTTCCATCATATGGTCGTCTTGTACTTCCTTAGCACCCTTAGAAGTTTTTGCTCCTGTAATTCACTAAGCTTGTTAGAAACAATCACAGGTAAATCTTCCTTGTCACCCAAGTAAAAGTGCTTTAAGTGATCGGGAAGAGGTTTCAATTCTAATTTTGGAGATTTAACAATAGAAGGTACAAGCTTTTCATCACAACATGGTAAAGAAATAAAAGAGATATTATGAGTTTCCGTGCATCCTTGTAGTGAGTTAAGATCACCAAGGGCTTCCTTGACTTCATTACCACACTCTACACCATTATCCATGGATGTAGTTAAAACGGTTTCCAAAGCGTCATCACCATTCAATTCAAACACTTGTTGTGCCAATGTATCTATAACATCAATGGAGAAACAAGAGTGGACATCACTAGGATATATCATCGTCTCGAAAAATATTGAAACGTATTGTTTCTCCATCAAACTCCATAGTTAGCGTTCCCTTGTCCACATCAATAATGGTTTTCGCCGTTTTCATGTAGGGACGCCCAAGTAGCAATGGAAGAGACGAGTCCGGTGACCCTTCTTCATTCATCTCTAACACACAAAATTCAGCTGGAAAGACTAATTGATTAACCTGCACAAGAACCTCCTCAACAATACCCATTGGGTAGATATTAGAGCGATCAGCTAATTGCAATACAATTCCAGCTTTTTTAAGAGGACCAAGATCAAGTGAATTATACATGGATGCAGGAATAACATTTACGGATGCACCTAAGTCTAACATAGCTTAGTTAAATGTAGTGTTACCAATCGTGACTGGAATGTCAAAGCTGCCGGGATCCTTGCATTTCAGTGGGAGTTTGTGTTGTAAGATTGCTGAAGCATTCTCCCCTACACTTAGCACTTCATTACCTTTGAGCCTTTGCTTATTAATACACAAGTCCTTAAACACCTTTGCATACTTTGGAACTTGCTTAATAGCATCAATGAGTGGTATGTTCACATGGATCTTTTTAAGAACGTCTGAAATCTCCTTTTCTAGTTCCGCCTTCTTGAAACTTGCAAATCTGCGAGGGAAGGGTAAAGGAGGAACATAAGTAGAAACCGGACTTTTAGAGTTAGGAATAGGTACCTCAGAAGTTTGGATAGAATCATCATTCTTCTCCTCCAAAACAGGTTCCTTTGGTGTTTCCACCTTGCCCGAATCAGTAACTTCGAGTTGCACAAGTTGTGTACCACTCATAAACATAATAGCATTCACGTCCCCTTTTGGGTTGATAGGTTGAGAAGGGAGTTTCCCACCATTTTGTGCCTTCAACTGGTTCAACTCAATAGCCATAGAACCAACTTGAGTTTGCAAATCCTTAACCGTACTCTCGGTTCTTTGCATAAAAGATTTCAGCAACTCTTCTATATTGGACCCCATATTTTGAGGTTGTTGTTGTTGTTGTTGCTGAAATTGTTGTTGTTGTGGTTGAGATCCACTCGGACGGTTGAAGTTGGGTTGTTGAGCCGCTCCTTGCTTGTTAGCATAGCTGAACTTGGGGTGATCTCTCCATCCCGGATTGTACGTATTGGAGTAGGGATCACACCGTCTTTTTTTATTTGGAAAGACCGCATTAGCTTGCTCATCTTCATAAAATCGAGGAGAACTTGGTATAACTGCGGCTGCAACTTGTTTCATCATTGCTGTCATGTTACCCATTTGTTGACGAGGTTCCTCGACCTCGCTCACTTCATTCACTCTTCTTCGAAGCACATCCGAACCACGACTCAGGAATTGTTGTGAGTTCGCTGCCATGTTTTCAATCAACTCTCTAGCTTGTGCCACCGTCTTGTTCACTAGTGCACCACCACACGCAGCATCAAGAAGACTCCTATCACTTGTTTGGAGTCCTTCATAAAAGTATTGGATAATCATAGCGTCACTAAATTGGTGGTGAGGGCAGTTTTCCACTAATCTCTTGTATCGTTCCCAGCACTCATACAATTATTCTCCCACATTTTGCTTCATCCCACAAATTTCCTTGCGAATTTTATTAGCCTTCGATGCAGGAAAATACCTCTCTAAGAAGATCTTCTTCAACCCGTTCCATGTAGTGACACTTCCGGATGGAAAACAGTACAACCAATCCTTAGTGTTGTCCACCATAGAAAATGGAAAAACTTTCAACATTGCACCATCGGCATCAGTCTCCGATGGAAAGCATGGCCATGACAATGGTATGGAAGTCCATAAGATCCTTGTTTGGGTCTTCATTCACCATTCCATGGAACTTTGGTAACTCTCTAAGCAACCCCGGCTTGATCTCGAAGGTTAAGTTAGTTTGGATACACCATTGTTGTGCATCAAGCCTATGAGAAGCCAAGTCCTTGAGTGTACGATTCGCATCACCCATTGCTTCTTCTTCAACTAGTGGTTCTTCTACAATTGGAACCTCTTGTTCTTCTTCTAGTTGTAACTCTTCTTCCAGTTCTAACCCTTGTTCTTGCGTTGTGTCTTGACTTGGTTGGAGTATTGTACCTCTTCGAGTAGCTATCCCACCTTGGATAGTTCCAATCTTTATAAGCCAGGGATTAGGTACCTGAAACAATTCTCGCAAACAAGTGAGAAACAAGACAAGAAAACAAAAACCAAAGATAAAAGCAGAAATTATAAAAAGAAACTAAAAACTTAATAAGAAGCCGTATGCCTCCCCGGCAGCGGCGCCAAAATTTGATCGATTTCGTATGCGTCAAAAATAATCTCACTTTCTCACTTAACTAAAATAAATGAATTATGTGGTAAGAAAGAGTTCTTTCCCACATAGAGGCTTTTGTTGTTATAAAATTTCAGTTTCTTAGTAACCAAGGGGGGGATTTTTGTTTTAGCAAAGTTATAAAGATAATTGAAAGCAATAAAATATGAAAGTAATCAATAAGAAGAAGATATTGGTCACGGGATAGTATCATTCACAAACATGTATTTCCACTAATGACTAGAATTGATATTTTAATCTCTCATTTACTAAAAGTCCTAGGATACCTTGATCGCAAGTATATCCCGCTGTTGATGGTGGATTTTCATTTAAGGTTAAAATTGTAAAAAAAAAAAACCAAAAAATCATGCGCTGACATCTTTTAAAAGATAAAGCCATTAATAAGTGTTGGATACTCCCTCACTTAATTCACCAAGAATAGAGCATGAGGCAACAATCCCATTCTGTGAATACATGAAATTCATCCAGGTTGGAACATGTAGCAACAATCCCATATACCCTGTGAATTTCTAGCATTATTAATTAATGCGCCAATCAGCCTTGTATTTCCTGTACTCATTATCAGTGCGGCATGACGACTGAGTGTTACTCTTACAGAGCAACGCGAACCTCCAAGCATTATAATGAAACCATGTACAAAATACCCATACATGCTGACTCTCGGTGTGTTATACTAGCCCGATTGAGCCCCTCTCGGTGTGTTATACTAGCCCGATTGAGCGTCCGATATGATCACAGTCATCCAACTCCACAAGCATGATTGGATGACCCAGATCAATTCCATCACCCCCAAGCAGGTATGGAATATCCACTGCCGAACCAACGCGGATCCCGCATGGTCGGCCTCCCCAGAGACTGGCCTAGCTTGCCAAAACGTCCAAACCAGAACGTATGGGCGAGAAAACCCTAAATTAGGGTTTGCGGCATATTACATGTGTCGCAAAACAATCTCAACCATCCATCTTCGCAGGTATAGATGGAGGGTGTAGATGCAGATTCAAAGGGCCCAGAGCATGTCAACATAATCACCGTGGGCCCGCCTGCATACCTGACCAATCGGTCTGGACCAACCATGGTTGGATATACCAATTCGTACACCGAATCAAGCATTGACGCACGGCCTTGAAACCCAAAATTAGGGTTTTGAGCATCACGAGCGTCCATCTTCTCCGACACGAATGGAGGGTCCAAGATCAGATTAAGGTGTCCTGGTCATACCAAAGATGACCACTGTGGACCCATCTATCCCTCACCTGATCGGCCAAGGCATATCACACCTGGTCATTCCAAGACGCGCGCCCAAACTTGCGTGGTCGCACCTCCCAAACCGCAAACTGATCTCGACCGTTCAACTTCGCCAGACAATTTGGATGGCTCAGATCGCGTTTTCATGGGATATTCAGGTATAGGCGTGAACACCAGCCTACCACCTACACACCAGATCAATCGGCCAAGACCGACCAAGATTGGTTATCTTGGAACGTGCGCCCGAAGTGGGCATGACGCGCAGCTCTTGCGACATTGGTTTTCTGTCACAAATTGATCTCGACCGATCAACTTCACCGGACGAATTGAGTGGCCCAGATCATACTTACGTGAGGTAATGGGTATAGGCGCCTACACCGTCATGCCGTCTACACGCATGTATGGTCGGCTTGGCCAAAGTCATATCCCATGCTTGGATTCGACCAGGATGAAGAGGGATGCTTGCGCACCTCTTCTAAAACCCTAATTCCATCAACGGTCGCAGATGAGTGTCTCAAAGATCATCTTGTCCGTCCAACTTCACCGGCTTGGTTATACAACCCTGGTCAGGAGTTAATTAGTCAGTGAGGCGTCATGGTAATCACCACCCATCAGGATGCAGTACCTGCATAAAATACACATGATACTTCACAAGTATCAACTTCCTGAATAACGCAGTTATTCAATTTAAAGATTACATGCTATCTTTTGTGGATCCACGATCCACACATTCCGGACATCAATCATGTCACAAACTGGGGATACATATTGGGGTATTGGTCTGGCGGTTTACTGAGCGTGCGGCGTGCAACGCGCCATCACAAGAACGTGTTAGGAAGTTATGGACGGTTAGTGATGACGGGAGAAGTGGGCAAGACCGATCTTGTAGCACCGACACACAACTCCACTTTCTCCACTTCCCACGAGAGACGTGAATAGGGCTCAATGACTTGTATAAATAGGTTCTCCTCCCTATTTCCACAAAAAACAAGAGCAAGTCCAGACAAAAAACAGAAACCAAGTGTTAATACAAAAACACCGGAACTGATAGCTTGCATCCTGTAAGCCGGTTCAGCTTTGTGTTACAAGTCATAAGCAAGCCAACACCTTCACAATCTCAACACCTTCTTCGCTTCCCTCCCTAAGATCAACCCCACCTCCTTCACTTTGTGACCGAAACAAGTCTGGAACGGCCATTTCTTGGTTTAGGCCGGACTTGCACAGATTGATCTCTCGAATCTACAAGCACTCACCGCGCAGTGCATTTGTTTAAGGTTTAGACTCATTTCTCATTCACACACCCCAAATTACCAAAACCGGCAGAAATAGTTTTCAACCATAAACAATTGGCGACCACAGTGGGAGGTTAATCTTTCGGTTGTAAAGTCAATTTCTTCAAATTCGATTCAATTTTATCAATTTCAGAAAGGGTAGATCTTAGAATCAATTCAATCAACAATTCATTTCAAGATGGTGGAATTAAGGTCTGGGTCAGCAATCAATTCTGATGGAGCTGGTGTGGATAACAATCCTGGTGTCGAAGTGCCTGTTAGTGGAGCTACCGTGGTCAATACATCTCGCGGAGCCGTCACTTCTACCATCAGCACCAGCGCGGTAGGAAATGTTCCAGTAAGCGTAACGCCTCCCATCACCAGAGCTAGAGCGGCCGCAAATCCCGACATTTCCTCAAGTGTAACACCTCCGGTAATCACCATAGCAACAACTTTCACCCCTTCATTAGGACGAGGAGCCGGGGGAACGAGAGGAGGACCATCCCCCATCACCATTGCAGATTTGATGGAGAAACATGAAGTTCTTGCTAAAACTCAAACAGACATGGCCGCAACTCAGAAAGAGGTACTCACTTTCCTTAAGACCTTAACTGAACGATTGCCACAAGATTCACGGCAATCCTTAGAGACGGCAAGATATGCATTCAATACGCCCGGAGCAGGCGCTTTCACTCGGACCTAAATGAATGAAGAAACTCATGTTGCTCCTGAACGCCCAAGGGAGAGGGACCAGCCTTCCAACTTCATCACGCGCGAGGATCTGGAACGACTTCTCCAAAATCGAGGAAAAGGGGACCGAACGGATGTACACCAACATCATCCACCATACCCTCAAGATGTACAACGAATTCCTCTTCCAAGAGGTTACACCTCTCCCCAGTTCTCCCTCTATGACGGCACTGGTAATGCTCGTGAACATGTCTCTCGATTCTTGGAATCCTTAGGGGAACATGAATACAATCATGTTCTATGCCTGAAAGAATTCTCGAAGTCACTTACGGGGAGGGCGTACACTTGGTACAACAACATCGCTCCTAACAGCATATCCAATTGGAGCGAGATGGTCAGTGCTTTCTACAGAAAGTATTTTTTCGTGTCTGAACAGATCACCTTTTCAGATCTAGGAAGAGTTCTTCAGCGGAACAACGAGCATCCCAACGACTTCGTCAAAAGGTTCAGAACCCAAGCGCTAGATTTTCACGACCCGAATGTCACCGAATGACAATTGGTGGAGTTGTGCATCAATAGAATGATACCCATATACCGCGCTCTGTTAGAGAATCTGGGCTTTCAAACGTTCTCTGAACTCCATGAAGCTTCCAAACGTTCAGCAACAACTGCACCAGCGTTGCTAGAGGGAACCAGAGTTGTTCGAAGTGAAGATTCACGTGAAAGTCGAGGGAGCATGCGCCTCACGAACAAGCAATACAACACTGGTCCTTATGTGAGTGTAGTTGGCGGAGGAGAAAAAAGGAAAGCTTCAGTGACGGAACAACAAACCAAGCGGGCATCCCCGACGCACAAGACTTCGTCTCGGAAAGGAGCGGACAAAGCTCCTTCACAAGATGCCAAAGATACAGGTTTCCCTTTCCCTATGAATGAAGTGATAGAACTCTTGGAAGCATGGATCCAATACGATGTCGTCAAGCTACCTCCTATCAGGCGTCCTCCAACTGAGAAAGACATGGCAGATCCCAAATATTGTTGCTACCACAGGTTCATCCATCATCCGACCAAAGATTGTAATAGGTTGAAACAAATATTCAGGGAAAAGATAGAGACAGGGGAGATCCAGCTTGGAAATGAAGGTGTTCGTAGAGACCCTCTTCCTGTCAGGAACTGCATGATTTCTGGGGATTCCGTTCGCAAGACTGTACAATCTATGATGGAGCGCTTGTGTGAAATCTTGTACTTCTCCAAAGGGAAGCGTCAAGACATATTTACGGCCCTCAACCACGTTGTGTCAGGCAGGCGTTTGTATCCAGAAGCAGTCCAAGAACCCCAGTCTTTCCTGAAGGACGCGAGCAAGGGAAACTGGGGACTCCTAACTGTCACTCGTTTGAGAGATGCTGAGTTTGATAGCGCGTTGATTGATATAGCTTCCGAATTTAACATCATTACTGTCAAGACCTTGAGAGCGGCAAAGATTTCAAAGCAGGAAGCTACTCGTCACCCAATTATGGTTAAAGATTCAGAAGGAGAGCTCAGAGATACATACGGATATATTGATCTGGAAGTCAAATTGGGTGATGCCTCGACACAAGCAAAGTTCTACATAGTCAAAGATCATCCCAACTACGACATGATCCTGGGACGCTCTTGGATGCATGAAAACAAAGCAATACTAGAAGTCTATCCTCTACCGGTTTCGATACCTGAAAGAATCTCCAACACGCCTTCTGGACCTGATAGCTGTCTGGTGCCGCACCAGCAACTTGCCAATGTGATGCAACTTCCCGAAGAGAGCCTGCCAGCATACATTGAAAGGTTCCGATCTCAAGTAGGTCTCACCACGCAACCCTCTTCACAACCTACCGCCCCTCATTCTGACAAGTCCTGGGGACTGGCTCTAGCCAAAAAACTAACCTTGGCTAAGAGATGCGAATGGGAGGCCGGCCCCTTCAAACAGTTCATCATGAGTCTAGAAGCTGTCTCGGTTAAAGACAACAAAACCAAGACCCCGATGTCTACACGCCCAAACCCGTTTGGAATTGGGGACTTAGTAACGAAGACAACCGCATTCAAGGTCGGAAGCATTATGGTGAGAATGGCTACCTCACCTAATTCAGTCACCGAGAAGGAGGATGAACCATACCTGGTAGCAGATGTCATTCTAGGAGGCTACTGCAAACTCATCAACGCTGACAAGTTAGAAGGCGTAACAATTCACTCACGATGGCTCAAACCCTACCATGCTTAAGATGTTGTGCTATCACTTTCCAGCATCCTACAAGCTTTAAGACGCTATGCTACTTCCTCCGGCGTATTTCCCCTTCCAATTTCACACCATATTTGTAATTCCTCTAGAAAATTATTGCAATACTTGCATTCATAATTAGGGTTTCCATTTTCGATTTTCAAATTAATTGAAGTGTTATTTCCACCTAAGAATCTCTTTACTCCTAAAGACACAAAGCCCATCCTAAATCAACCCACTAGAGCAGGCCAGGAAAGAAACCCTAAACAAAAACATCCTGAAAAAGTTGAGGGAAAAGATGTACGCGGGAAGGGAAGAAGCTTTGAGTCACTCACCTCAGCAAAGCCGGGAGGATCTCAGGAGCACAGGTACGTAGGAATTCCACTATGATATTATTTATTTCGTCACAAAGAATTACATGTAAAGGCGCACCCTTGCGCCTGAGAAAATGAAATTGCCGTCTTGACAAAAGGTCATAAAAAAAAAAACCTTTATTCAAACAATCAAATAGAAGAAAGCCTTGAACTCGGCTGCCACCGAGTACAAGGAAGATGTTCAAATATACGGAATATACTTGGAAAGCGGAAAAAAGAAGAAAATGAGTTTTAATCGCCAAGAGGGTCGACATCGCCTGCACCACCGTTAGTCTCTGCTTCAGCGCCGCCACCTGTTGATGCTCCTCCATTCGGATCTACCTCAACTTCTGCATCAGGCATCTCCGCAGCAGCACGCTCCATGCCAACACCATCAACAGGAGCATCCATGCCAACATCATCGGCGGGAGCATCAAGAGACACAACAACATTAGGAGTCGTGCTGATTGCTTTCAAACGTTCAGGTTCGTCTGTGTCGGAGTCAAGAATTATCACGCCATCCTGGATTAAGTAATTGTACTTATCTTCATTCAGAGGTCGTTCATGCTCAACCCCCCGCCTCTTCAACCGCGCTGCATATCTCTCCGCCCTTGCGCTTACTAGTGCTTGCAACGTTTCATTGCGCCTCTACCGCTCCTCCATGTCAATTGCAGCTGAAAGTGCACAGATGCGTCCCCTGACAATACGCAGATGCAAAATAGACATCCCATGTATAGCGCGGCCGACTTCGCGAAGTGGAAGATCGATCTTAGCCATTACTTCTTCGTGCGCATGGGTTTCAGGCTTGTCAACTTCAAAACTTCTTTCTGGAGAAGTGACAGAATGATCGTCCACCGCCTCCATGATAAGCTGCAAAGGAGAAGAAGTTACGAGTATAAAAAAAAAAAAATCAATCGATCAGCCAATCAGAAGATCAGATAAGTGTGGAACAGTACCTGAGATGTAGAATAAATGACTACGTGAGATGATTCTTTATAATCTCGCAAGTCACAGAATCCCAGGAGAAGAGAAGTATTCACTTACCACCTGTAAAGGCTACTAATTCGGGATAGCAATCAACGATGCTTATCAGATACATCTGGGGAAAGCTGTCCGTGACGAAAGGGAGTACACCTGACCCAAGGAAGGGACCAAGCTCGGATATATACAAAGGGGAACCAAAGTGACTCACCAGATCATGTCTTGTTTCCTCCACAACCTCGATCAGAACCAACCAGCTCCAGGGCAACGCCTGACGATGTCGGTCTATCCGGTAAATATCTATACACCTTAGCTTGGTCATTTTAATGTACAAGTTTGTCACCATCTCATGCCTACCCCACAATAGTGTAACCATTATGTGCTAGGCAGGGGACTTAATTTTGATGGTGGATTTTCATTTAAGGTTAAAATTGTAAAAAAAAAAACCAGAAAATCATGCGCTGACATCTTGTAAAAGATAAAGCCATTAATAAGTGTTGGATACTCCCTCACTTAATTCACCAAGAATGGAGCATGAGGCAACAATCCCATTCTGTGAATACATGAAATTCATCCAGGTTGGAGCATGTAGCAACAATCCCATATACCCTGTGAATTTCTAGCATTATTAATTAATGCGCCAATCAGCCTTGTATTTCCTGTACTCATTATCAGTGCGGCATGACGACTGAGTGTTACTCTTACAGAGTGATCGCGGTCGTAAGCGTCAAAAATAATTTACACTTTCTTACTACTCAAAATATAAATATAGCAAGGGCAAGAAAGGATCGTTCCCACAGAGAGGTCTAGGTTGTCAAATTGTTATGGTTTCCTATATAAAACACCAGGAAGAATTTCTAATTGTGTAAATAAAAATAAACAAAAAGCAAATAAAGTACGCAAATCAAGGATGTGAAAATATTGGATAAAGGTTTCATCTTCAATTGTAAACAAGTTTATGAATATATGAATAGAATTCGTATTTAATCTCGCTATCATCAAAAGCCATAGAATACCTTATTGCAAGAATACTCCGTAATTTCTTAAGTTATCAACACACACATTAGAGCTGCGTATGTGAAATCTACCTAAAGAATAACCTAACGCCTTGTGCTAATCAAGTTCAATTCCTAGGAGCATTAAGTTTCAGAAATAGGCTAATCAATGCAATTGTAATACATTGCGCAAACAATTCGAACAAAGGTCAATTTCTACATATGACTACGAGGATGTATCACTACAACCTAGAATCATATCATGCTACTCGTATTCAAGGTTATCGCTCGATGAAAACCCTAAAATAGCTATAGATATGGATGTGAGTTCAATCAATTCTAGACTTAACTAAACAAACATTCAATCATATTGCAATCCATCAATCATGCAATTATTGTAACCCGTAGAAATCAAACGATAATATTGAGAGAAAACTAATTCATAAAAATCATAACTTGGTTGCAAAATCCAACTACACCTTCAACCAATAATAAAAACTTAGTTACTCATGGCATAGGAGTTCATAGCAAGAAGAAAGAGAAAACCTATCATGTTTCTAAACCCTAGAACCAAAAGTATGAGTTCTCCCTAATGGAGATATCCCTAGGTTTAGAGAAAAAGTTCTATTTATATGCCTCTCCCAAAAGGATACCCAAAAGTAGGTCAAGTCTTCTCCAAACCCGTCTCAAATTCGTCCACCAAGCCCATGTGTGAAAATAAGTCTCTGGAAATTTTGGGTCCAAGAGTGGCACCGGAATTGATGACGTCATCGCCGGAATCCGACCACCGAAAATTATCTCAGGCCAGTTCTCTCTTCGAAATAGTCACTAGCTAGTGCATACTCCCAAAGAGCTCATCTTCCCTTCTCTCGCATTTCAAACACTCACAAAAATCATCCAAACCAATTCTTTCTCTTTTGCGAAAACGCGCCCAAAAGCGTGACGCGTAGCTCATATATTCGGCCGCCAACTCTTCCATTCGACTCATACCCCTTTCATGATTCAGTGAAATATTGCGATTCATGCTTCAAGTTCTGAAATTCGGCTACCGGAACTATGCTCACCGGCGCGCCATTTTCACTCCGTTTTCGCACAATTTCTGCAGCTTGTCAGTCTCCATTTGCTTTCACCATCCATGGCCCATAGTACTGCCACACTTCCTTTGCCTCGAGCCATGACTCACTGCAACTGCATTCGCACTGGCACAGCAACGTAGCACCATCTACACTTCATTCCCATGTATCAGCTCTGCAACTCTGCTCCAACCTGACAGCACACAACATTGCATTCTAGACTGCAACAGCTCAACTGCTGTAGGATCATAATATCGCCACAACAACAATTCGCGAAGATAACGGATAACAACATTGCGAGTGAGTCGCAGAAGGTCAAATATGAATGGCGCACTGGATGACGATAGGAAGATATGAAATCTGGCGAAAGTTAAAAAGTGTCGCGAATACGAATACTTGTACGCTGCGACACTTCGCGAGACATTCCCGAAAATAAAGGACAGCTTAGCTGTCATTCACTATGTATTACCCTATATAAAGGGATGAGTGAATCTGTTCTAGGGGGTTCTTTTTGGATTGGAAAGCAAGTCATTAGGAGAGAGAAACAGAGCGAATGTTAGTAAGATCTTAAGTGTAATTCCATTTTCCTGTGTAAACATTTTAAGAGAATTATTAATAAATATTCATAATTGTTCATCTATTATCTTCTCGAATGGATTAGTTAAGCAAAATATAGTAAGGGGTGTATTGTGGGATTTCCCGCAACTACATATTGGCGCTAGAAACAAAAAGAACTAAAAAAAAGATTGGCATAGAGATTTGGAGGAATTTGAATGCGATAATTTTCAAAAGATTTACTAAAAGAGAAATGGCTAGAAGAAGAAATGTACTTGAACAACTTTGTGAGAAGAAGTGGAAGACTTGTCTGGGAAAGGAGAATTGAACAAGGAGAATCGTCAAGGATGAATATGAGAAATGAGGAAGAAAATCATGTTCAACGTTTAATTCCTCCGATAGCAAATGAAACTGTGGATTACGATAGAGTAAGTGTACATACTTGGAGGTCGAATTTGAGGATGAAAGGGAAGAAGAGCAAGCAGTTGATGAATAACGGACAAGAAGTAGGAGATCAACAAATGAATCTAGGAAATGAAGAAATCACAAAGATTGGAAACATTGAGACAAACAATACATGAAGAAAGGCGACTAGAGGCAGAAGAGCGAGCAAATTTAACAAGACAGAATCATGAATTAAGAATGGAAAATATAAGATTGCAAAATAGAAGATCGAGAAGCACTGCGAGATCGAGTTCAAGATCGACTAGGGAAGAAAGAAGGAGAGCCTTACCAACAGAAATTACAGAGGTAGAAAACCAACGGAAGCACAAAATCTCACTCGTAACATCATGAAAGAAGAGAGGACGCAGAAGATCGTTATATTCCACATCCCGAGAATTTCCAAGATGAGCAGAGTGAAGAAAATCAGGGAACTAGGCGATTTCAGGGGCCAAATGATCCAGCCGGCCAAGGAAGAGCAATACCGCATGGAAGAGAAGCATTGAGAAGGCAAAAAGAGATCGTGGACGACATCGAGAAACATTATGTCGAACAAGCACGCTTAGCCCGCGAGAGAGAGAGAGTAAGAGCGTAAGTGGAAAACCAAGAATTGGAAGAAGCAATCCGGCAAAATAATCACGACAACCGAGAAAGGAGGCGAGCACAAAATCGTGTCAATAGACATACCAATGGAGAATACGAAAGGATGCAGAGAAGAGTTGATAGAGAACCCAAAAGAGAGAACGATAGATATAATGGTGTGCGAATTGATGAAAGAGACGAAGGAGAAAGTCGCAGAGAAAGGAGAGAAGAAAATAGTGGACAAGAAGGTCAAAAACAGGCATGAACGCAGGAGGCGAGAGGCAGAGCTAAAAAGACCAAAGAATCAAATCCTGAGAAAATGAGCAAATCTTGAAAGAACTAGCAGAAATGAGAAAATTGTTAAACAGTAGGAAGGAAGGAGGAAGAAGACAGTTGGATGAAGCCATCGCAGAAGCCGCGAAGACTCCTTTCACAATAGAAGTACAAATGGGAGGAATACCACCTAAATGCAATCACCGCATTAACCAACATTTTCGATGGAACAACCTGTGCGATACAACACATCAAGGCTTATATGAGATGTATGTTACAATGGGAGAATCATGATGCCATATTGTGCAAATACTTCGCATCAAGCTTAATTGGAGAAGCACCAAAATGGTTTGAAGGATTACCGAGAAACACAATCTCATCATTCAACCATTTACAAACTATTTTCTTCGGGAGTGTATATAAGTAACAATTCCACGCGACCAGGAATTGAAGATGTATTCGGATTGAAACAAAGAGTCGGCGAGAGTTAAGACATCTGACAATGAGATGGAGAACAATGTGCAAATGGCCTAAGGGTAGAGGAAAGATATCTCATTTTATCATTTGTAAATGCTCTGTTCGCAACAAGTTTGTTATACATTCAAATATTCGAATTAAAAATACGATTACGATGGCCGAGTCATGAGAACTCCAAGAAGAATACATTGCTTTGGAAGAAAGACAAAATGAAATGGAATCATACCCGCCGAATACAAGTTCGAACGCTGCGAATGCAAGTTTATTACCAAAATTTTTAAACTCAAGTGGCGACCACTTCGCAAGGGCAACCGGAAAACAGAGTTGATGATGGACAGCAGAAAATAGTGGCTATGGGGAGCCGAGATCAGGAGGAATTTGATAGAGAAAGGAACTACTACAACCGCGGCAACAATAATAAAATTCGTAGATTAGATCATATGCAAGAAACTTATGGAGGACGAAGGCATAATAACCATGGAGGGCCAAGAAATCGCAGAGTGGTATGGGAAGAGATCGAATGCCACCACTAAATGCTAGTGTGGAAAAAATTGGGAAGCTATACTTGTAATGGAGGACGTACCACCACCATGGAATGCGGTGGAGTGAACCACCACCAAGTGACAGAAGTCATGAATATTGTTCTTACCATCGCTTTCATGGACATCTAACAAATGATTGCGAAACATAAAGAGAATCATTCTCGAATGATTGATCGTGGGAAGTTGACTCATTTTCTAAAAGATGAAGAGAAAGGGAAGCAAGTACTAACAACATCACCATCAAGTGCAAAGAACAGTTTCAAAGAAGGGAAAAGAAGTATTCGTAATAGAAGTGGGAACAAAGGCCAAAAATCTATTTTGCAACTCTATCGTTCATTCATATCGTACAATTGAAGATTTTCACGATAATGTGCTTAGTAGAGTATATGCAAGAGATTTTCATAACAAAGAAGTGATGAACCCGGCGAGAAAGTCGCAATTGAAAGATTGGCAGCTAAAAATTATTTCTTTCTCTCGCAGGGGAGGTACCCAAAGGAAGAGAAGCACATGATAGCCCGTTGGTGGTGCGACCGACATTAATCCAAGACCAATTGATGGAGAAGATGACGGCGTAAAATTGTTGGGCAATCAATAGAATCCTAATCGATACCGGGAAGTTCTATGAATATTCTGTTTTACCATACTTATAAGACTATGGGTGGAGAGGATGAAAATTTGATTCCTTCAACGTACAAAATTTATGGTTTTAACGGCACAGCGAACAAACCTAAAGGCAGGGCTGTCAATGGATATTCGATATCCGGTAGCCGTTTCCGAATATCCGGATTCCGTTAGGTTAATATCCGACATAACGGTTATCCGATATCCGATAACCTTAATGTAACAGATATCCGTTTATTAACATAACGGTATTGGTTAAGGGAGTTTCCGTTAGGTTAATATCCGATACCGTTAGTGTATAACTATATCATAAAATTTTCGGAAATTTTCGATACCTAATACCCTTTAGGTTTACTCTTTAGCCATTTGATTACGTCCCTCCTAAGTAAATATCGGAAATTATCGAATATTAACGGAAATTATCGGAAATTATTGAATATTAACGGAAATTATCGGAAATTATTGGAAGTTTTTTGTATCATGAGTAGATAACGGAAATTATCGGAATAATATCCGATATCCGATAGCTTATCCTTAACCTTATCGATATGGAATTTTTGAATTCTCGACGGATATTATCTGACACCGGATATCCGATAACCCTTAACCTTAACCTTATCGATATTGCCAATATCCGATGGATTTTTATCCATTGACAGCCCTACCTAAAGGAGAGGTTCACATGAGGATACCTTTACAAGGATTATCAGCTGACATTTTATTCTGCGTGGTTGACGTGGAATCTCCTTATAACGCATTAATTGGGCGACCATGGCTGCACGAAATCTTGGGAGTAGCATCAACATACCATCAATGTATAAAGTTTCCCCATCCAAATGGTATTGGAATTATAAAGGGAGATTGGAAGGAAGGTCGAAATGTTATGAGGTTGACGTAGAGAGTCTGTGAAGAGAGAAATGCTAAAAGGAAAGGTTGGAAACAGAATATCAAAGATGAACAGAGAAAAGAGAAGTCGATGGTGGATACTATAGAGATAAGAAATGAAGAAGCATCGCGAAGTGCCGCAAGAATAGGCGAATGTTACGATGCCGCAAAGATAATTGGTTGTAGTTCATCGCTGAAGTCGTAGAAACATCGCGAAGTGCCGCAGATGAATGCATGGAAGCAAAGAACGTTACGATGGAAAGGAGTCCTTCAAGGATTGGGATAACGCTGAGGCAAAGAGTACAATGAACAAAAGGCATAAAAAGTAAACCGAATGGTCTCGTGATAAGTAATCGACAAAGATATATCAAAGGCAAGACAAAGAAGAAATGATATGTGAGAATTTCGACAAGAAGAATGTACAAGAATCCGAGAGAAAAATGAATGAAACAAAGATTGTGCGATGTCTTCGCAAATTAAATATCGTATAAAGAATTAAATATGAATGATTGAATGATTTAACAACAATGAATGAGTAAATGAATGGGACGAACCTTTATGGCGTACACCCTAGTTCGCGAATTACATTTCGTAAGAGGCAAATGTAAGACCTAAAGTGCGTCATATAAGGGGGTATCTCTTAACATGGCTCAGGGAAAAGGTTACACCGCCCCGGAACCCGGGTCATGCAGATTTGGGGCCCATGAAAGCCTATCCTAAGAGGTACCTTGGATTCCCAACTATATATGTAGGTTATACCCTCGGTTGGGCGACCGAGGGTCTCTTTCAAGGAGTCGGCCGTATGATCAAGGCGCCGAGGTACCCGGTTGAGTCAAGAGTGCGGGGAGCATGGAACTTCCTTACCACTCTTGACAAGTCTTGGCGCATGCTGCACTCGGCCCGAAGAAAACTCCACTTAGGGTGCAGCCTTGTAACCATAAACTCTATAGGTATAAGGGATAAGAGGCTGCGAAAACAACTGGTTGTTGTTAAGACCGGATGGGAGGAGCTAGCCTTGTATGGCCGATGTACGCCTCCTTGAAGGGGCAACCAGGGAGATGATAAGGGCGGCACCCTCCATTAGGGAGCTGATAAGTGCCAAAGACGCAAATGTCACGAGGCTTTGTTTTCGTAAGGAAACTTAGGCTTGTCATATTTGTGCAATGATCCTGCAGAGGCAATAATACTAACGCGAGGGTAAGACGAGATCAATGGGTCCTTACATGCAAGTGTAAAGACGTCATGCGATTTCGTCGCAAGACGGCAATGTCACGGGGCTTTATTTTCGCAAGAATATTTAGGCCTGTCATATTGTCGCAAGCAAAATATCCTGCAGAGGCAAAAATACTTGAAAAATGATAAGGCAAGGTCAATGGGTTTTTGCATGCAAGTGTAAGACGTCCTGCGACCTTGTCGCAATAAGGGGTGGCAGAGTAAGACCTTTACTTAGGAAGGTCAAGCTTAGAAGACCACCAAAAATGATAAGGCGAGATCAATAGATTTCTTCTTTTATAAAAATCACTTGCGACCTCGTCGTAATTATAAATTTAAACATCATTCCTGGTCAGAGGAAGAAAGAGCGAATCTCGAAATTTCATTCTTTCATATGAAGATGCATAACGAGAGGCAAATATGGGAATGGAAAAGACGAAATATTGTTATCCATCTTCCAATGAAAGAGTTATATATTAATAATGTTAGCCAATTATGTTACAAGAAAAAAAAAAAAAAAAAAAAAAAAAAAAAAAAGAAGGAAAAAACTGCCAAGAAAGGGGAATGAAGATTGAATTTATGGGCAATAAACTTAAGAAGTTTACAAAAAAGAGATACAGAAATGTACAGATATTACATGCAGCGAAAGAAACAAAAAGAATTATCTCTTTGGTGATTCTTCTCCTCTATCTGATCCTTCAATTTCATTATTCTCGTCGCGAGTTTTCTTTTTTTCGCTGGCCTCACTATCGAAAACGTCCGAGACAGGCAAATTCTCGGAACTTCTTCTAAAGCCAAGGATATGAACAAAGAGGGATTTTGTGATCATTACAAACATACTCCATGGCTTCATTGCGAAAACGAACGGCATCATTATTAAAATTCACCACGGTAGTTTGAAATTGTTTCTTCAAATTTTGGAATATCTATTCTCGCGAAGGGTAAGATTCTTTGCGAGCCGTGCTTTCTCGCATTCAAGTTCTTCAATCCTTGCTTGAAATCTTTTTCGGACTCTGCAAATAAATTACGATAAATTAACAACTCAACAAAGAATATTACAGAGGGTAAGAAACAAAGAAGGTATAATAAATAACCTTCTCTCGCCGATATTATATCTTTAACCAAGGAAGTATGCTCGGTATGAAGACTAACATCAACACCTAAGTTATTCCCCTGGCATTATCTAAGATTTTCGCAGCCCAAGCGAATTCATCGTCATTATTTATAATAAGAAGTGAACGAATTTGATTTTCTCGCTCACTAAGTAAGGAGTTCTGGCGAAGCAATTCATCTCGCTTCATTTTCACTTCGAGAAGGGATTTTTGAAATGTTTCTAATGCCTGGGCACCATTATTAGCAATGCGATCTTTGTCATCTATATGGTCACTAATTTTCTTCCTTAAAATTTTGGTTTCCTCATGAGACTCGAGGTACATTTGTTTAAACCGTGGTTGGCATACTTAAACTAGATCTCGTGCTCAATTTCTAAGAGGGTGCTTGGTTTGGAGTTCATTTAATGAAAGAGAATTAATTCAGCTTGACGAACTACTTAAAGAGTTGTTGAGATGAGCGAGAAGAGTGTCATTATCCATAGGCTCGGAAATGAATGGAGAAGAATAGCTTCTTCGGAGAGGTTATATACATCTCGCGAAAGTGATAAGTCGTCGGTAGCAACAGGAATTGATGAGATGAAAATAATAAGAGAGAAAAAATTTTATACCATAAAGTTGCCGATTAGCGTTACGGAGAGTGGTAACTTTGTCCTTCTCAGCGTAAAACTCGGTTTCCAATTGTTGGATCTTTTCGCGAGATCTCGCAGATTCAACTTCTAATTCTTTGATCCTTGTGCAAAATTGGGTATTCTTCTTCAATTGAACGTTATACCTCCTCTCAAGATCCGAGGCAACCACAAAAGAAGTTTTTCCAAATTTTGCGAAGAAAGATAAAAAGTTATTAAGATATAAGTTAAAAACTGAAGTTGGAGGAGAAATATGAGTTCGAACATACCAAAATTAAGTGCATTTAAGAAGCTAGGGGATACAGATCTAGAAACTTCTTTGAAAGAGTCATTGCCATCCAGCAGTGTAGCATTACATATGGTGGCGAGGTTCTTGCATATAGAAGTCAGATGAGTATCTCCTATTCCTTGAAGAGAATCCGAGAAGATGCCGAACAATTGATCCATAGGAGAATTGGCCGATTGAGCTTCATTTTGGAAAGTTGAATCCAAAACATTATCATTATCATCCTCATCGGAAGATTCGAACTTGAGCTAAGATGAGAGGAAGGTTGAGTTTTTCGCTTCTTAGATGGTGGAAATGTAAGACTTATCCTTGCGTGCATTGGCTTTAGTTTTGCCTTTAACTTTCGCAGCCTATCACTTCCTCGGCGTCAACCTTCGCATACAAATGAAGATAAGAAATAGAGGCAACAATATTGTTAAATAACATAAAAAATATTTCTTACTTCATCCGTAAGCGATCGAAGTATTGCCAAGGTACTTGCCAAAGGATTTGCCTTGTAACTTTCCCTCGCCTTGACAATCTAGAAAATTTACAAACTCAATAAGTACAAGAGGAAGGAGGGATTGCTAAAGCAAACTGTGGGGACATACCTCTTCCGCCTTCTTGGGCCACTTAAATTCCCAAGGACGATAGCTCTGCGAGATTTGCGGGGAGTACATGCGAACCCGCTATGTAAGGTCCACTTAAGAGCAAAGGTACAACCCATCACCTCTCATCTTTGGAGTGGCGAGGAGTAGTATTCTTACCCGAATGCCGCCGATATCTTGCATGAGTAATTTATCCTCGGGGATGTTATCTTTTTCTCTTCAACCGAGCGCCCAAACAGATTTCTTATTTCTCATGCCTATTACTTCATAATTTTCAAAAAAGTTTTCTGCAGTGTATCTCTCAGGGATTATTTCTAAATTTACATATTCGGGGTGTCTGACACTGTTAGGATATAGAGATCCTTTGCCAGCACCACGACTGGCAAACTCAAGCATTAGGCGGATACAATCACCGCTTAATTGATAGACAGCTCGCGAGAAGTTCGGATGGGAAAGGATTTCATAAAGAGCGGCATCTCAGATCATACAAAGGAATTGGAAGTCCTGCGAGAAGTTGACCTAGCGAAACAATAATCTTGTGATCATCACATTGATGATCAGAAAAAAGCTTGGCAGTGAGTACAGATGAACATTCTAGATTAGGAATGGTAGAAAGGGTGAAAACTTTATCCCGCAACTTTTCTCGAGTCTCAATAAAGCGAGGTTTGTACATACGACTAAGTGAAGCCATTATCAATATGGGAATGGATAAAGAATCGAAGATTAAGATATGATAAAAAAGATCGAAGATTTGCAGTAATAGAAGCGCAGCTTGCGGAAGAAGAAGATAAAAGAAAAGTTGCAAGAGAGAAGACGAAAGAGGAAAAGAGAAAGATATGAAAAATATATATAGAGAGAAACATCCTCGGGGGAAACGAGAGCATTTAATGTGAGAAGAGACGTGAATGGTCAAGAATAAACGATTGAAAGAGACGTATCAGGAATAGAATGGAGGATTAGACATCTGTAATAAAGTCCATATGGAAAGATGAAACTAAAACAAGTACAGATAAACGGTTGCGGCAGTTCAAAAATATTGATTCTCATGACATTCTCTCCTTCGCAGAGAAGACATGAGAAGAGGCAAGATGTAGGATCATAATATCGCCACAACAACAATTCGCGAAGATAACGGATAACAACATTGCGAGTGAGTCGCAGAAAGTCAAATATGAATGACGCACTGGATGACGATAGGAAGATATGAAATCTGGCGAAAGTTAAGAAGTGTCGCGAATACGAATACTTGTACGCCTGCGACACTTCGCGAGACATTCCCGAAAATAAAGGACAGCTTAGCTGTCATTCACTATGTATTACCCTATATAAAGGGATGAGTGAATCTGTTGTAGGGGGTTCTTTTTGGATTGGAAAGCAAGTCATTAGGAGAGAGAAACAGAGTGAATGTTAGTAAGATCTTAAGTGTAATTCCATTTTCCTGTGTAAACATTTTAAGAGAATTATTAATAAATATTCATAATTGTTCATCTATTATCTTCTGAATGGATTAGTTAAGCAAAATATAGTGAGGGGTGTATTGTGGGATTTCCTGCAACTACAACTGCACCAATCTTCACTTCACCTGCTATATCCTTAACTCCAGGCCTATCAATTCCATTGCCTGCAATGCCATATACTCATGCCAGCAAACCATAATCTCCCTCTGCGCCTCTAAGTGAGTCTTCCGCAATCACAGCAGCAACATTACCAATTCCTGGCTCAGTCTTACAAATTAAGCTGCTGCAACAACAACAACATCTCAAGACATTCCAGAGACCCACTATTCAGTCAACACCACTGCCAGACTCAACAAACCATCTCAACCTGCAACTAATCATTGTAGCTCTGTATAGGTCATAGCCAGCACACACTTCCTTATTCTACACAGCATCGCAGCCTTCGTAGTCTCTCGTTCACTTCTCCATCTCTGTTCGATCAACAACATCATATCTTCATTTCCTGTCCAGCGTCACTCCCTACAGCAGTTCAATAGTAGCTCCATCTGCAGTTCAGCTGCCTTCTCAACCAGCCAGCATCATTCCCTTGAGCAACACCGCAACATCGGTTCCACGCCTTCGTGTTGCAACTGCAATAACCTCCAGCTCTAGTTCAACTGCAATTCTTGCACTGCAATCAATTTCCCACAGAACCCATTAACACATCACTACTAACGTCACAGCTGCCATTGTAACACCCCAGTTTCAATTGTGAGCAACAGCTTAGCACCACAGTTCACTTCTATGTCAATCCTCACTGTAAACCTTGTACTGAATCTGGTTCCACCAGTTTCATAACTTCAGCTGCGATTCGTTCCCCTTCGGCTCAATGGCAGACTCGAGCTTGTCTCACTTCACTGCAATTCTCGCATCTGCTACACATCACATTCTTTGGCTCCACACCAGTACCAGCACACCTGCAACTCTGCATCAAGCCATTACTTCACTCAACTGCAATACCACCACAAGCACCAGTTCAATGCTTGCACTGCTCCATAAACTGCCATAACCAGCTGCCATGCACGATCCTGCACAACCCTGTCAATACTTATGCTGAGACTTGTAGGACCATAATATCCCAACGTACAGGACTCGCGAAGTTAATAAACAACGATGTCGCGAGGCAGTCGCAGAAAGCTAAAATAAACGACGCAAAGAATAACGACGGGCGAGACATAAAGAAGACGTGAGATCCGCGAGGGTTAAGAAGTGTCGCGAGATTGAATAGTTGTACATCGGCGACACTTCGCGAGGCATTCCCGAAAATAAAGGATAGCTTAGTCACATCCACTATGTATTACCCTATATAAAGGGTCGAGTGAGTCTGTTGTAGGAGAGAGATCTTTTTAGAATTGTTGGGCAAGTCATTAGGAGAGAGAAAGTTCAAGAGTGTTTTACTTGCTAAGTGTAATCCAACTTTTCCTGTAAAAACAACTTATGAAATTAATCAATAAACCATCTCAATTATACAACTTTCAATGGACTAATTAATCAAGAGATAGTGAGGGGTGTAGTGTGGGAAAACTCCGCTACTACATATGCGCTAGAAACAGGGACGAGCAGTGATTGACGAAGAAATTGGAAAGAATTTGGATTAACAAAGAAGAGATTTGGAAAAGATACTCAAGAATTCATTGAAAAAGAAAGATGGCTAGAAGAAGAAATGTACAAGAGCAACCAACGATTGTAAGAAGAAGTGGGAGACTTGGTTGGAGAAAGGAGGAATGAAACAGGAGAATCATCAAGGATGAATATGAGAAATGATGAAGAAGGTCAAAACCAGCCACCAATCTCCCCAGAGCAAACGCGGGCCGTGGATTATGATAGAGTAAGTGTGCATACTTGGAGATCGATTCAAGACGAGAGAGAAGAGGAGCAGCGGTTGGTGAACAATGGACAAGGAGAGCAAGGGATGAATGGAGAAGTGAATCCAGGAAACGAAGAAATGGCAGCGTTAGAAAGATTGAGACAAACAATACACGAAGAGAGACGATTCGAAGCAGAGGAGCGAGCAAACTTGACAAGACAAAATCATGAACTGAGGATGGAAAATATGAGGTTGCAAAGAAGGAGATCTAGAAGTAGCGTGAGATCAAGTTCTAGATCGAACAGAGAAGAAAGAAGGAGAATTTTACCAACAGAAAGTGCCGGAGAAGAAACACAAAATCCGAATACAGAGCATGGCGAGAGAACTGGGGAAATAGAAGATCGTTATATTCCTCAGCCTGAAAATCTTCAAAATGAGCGAAATAGGGAAAATCAAGAAAACATGCAACTCCAAGGGCCGAATGACCCAGCTGCTGAAGGAAGAATAATCCTGCACGGGAGAGAAGAATTGAGAAGAAACCGAGAGATCGAGGATGACATTGAGAGACATTACATCGAACAAGCGCGACTAACTCGCGAAAGAGAAAGAGTAAGAGCGAAATGGAAAATCAAGAGATGGAAGAAGCAATCCGGCAGAATAATCATGACAACCGCGAGAGAAGGAGGGAACAAAACCGTACCAATAGGAATATTAACGAAGAGTATGAGAGGGTGCGAGATGATGAGAGCCGAGAGGCAACCAAGAAGAGAGAACAACCGATATAATGGCGTGCGAATTAACGAAAGAGACGAAGAAGAGCGTCGCGAGGAGAGAAGAGGAGAAAATAATGAGCGGGAAGGTCAAAATAGGCACGAGCGAAGAAGGAGAGAAGCAGAGCTAAAAAGACCAAGAGAAACAAATCCGCAGGCAAATGAACAAATCTTAAGAGAACTAGCTGAAATGAGAGGATTACTTTGAATAATAGAAGGGAAGGAGGAAGGAGACAACCTGGACGAAGCCATCGCGAAGCCGCGAAGAACCCCTTCACGCTAGAAGTACAGATGGGAGGAATACCTCCTAAGTGCAATCTACCTGCATTAACCAACATCTTTGATGGAACAACCTGTGCGATACAACATATTAAAGCTTACATGAGATGTATGTTGCAATGGGAGAATCATGATGCCATATTATGCAAATATTTCGCGTCAAGCTTAATAGGAGAAGCACTAAAATGGTTTGAAGGTCTGCCAAGGAACACAATCACATCATTCAATCACTTACAAGCCACATTCCCGGGGAGCATACATAAGTAACAACTCTTCGCGACCAGTATTGAAGATGTATTCGGGTTGAAACAAAGGATTGGCGAGAGCTTAAGACAATGATTGACAGTAAGATGGAGGACCATGTGTAGCGAAATGGCAGGACGGGTTGAGGAGAGATACCTCATACTCTCATTTGTAAATGCTCTCTTCGCGACTAACTTGTTATACATTCAAATTTTTAGAGTCAAAAATACAATCACAATGGCAGAACTGCGAGAATTACAGGAAGAATATATTGCCTTAGAAGAAAGACAGAATGAAATGAATTCTTATCCAGTTGCGAACACAAACTCGAATGCCGCGAACGCAAGCTTGTTACCTCAGTTCATCAATACAATGGCGAGCACTTCGCAAGGACAAAGAGCAAAGAGAGCCGATGAGGGACAATGAGAAGATAGTAGCCATGGGAAGCCATGATCAAGAAGAGTTTGAGCGAGAAAGGAACTACTATAACCGTAACAAAGAATAATAAGATTCAGAGGCTAGATCATGTGCAAGAAACTTATGGTGGACGAAGGCAAAATTACCGTGGAGGGCGAGAGAAGTCATAGAACAAGTATGGGAACAGTTAAGATGCCTCCATTGAATGCTAGCGTTGAAAAGATTTGGGAAGCTATACTTGTGATGGAAAATGTACCAAAGACCTTGGAATGTTGGAATGGAACCGCCGCCAGGCGATAGAAGTCATGAGTTCTGTTCTTACCATCGCTTCCATGGGCATCAAACAAACGATTGTAGAAACATAAAGAGAATTATTCTTAGGATGATTGATCAGGGGAAGCTGAATCACTTTCTAAAGGGAGAAGAAACAAGTCAGACATTACCACCACCACCAGAGACGCACAGAACAGTGTCAGCGAAGGGAAAAGAAACATTTGTGATAGAAGTAGGAACAAAAGCCAAGAATTTGAACTGCAACTCTATTGTCCACTCCTATCGCACCATCGAAGATTTCCATGACAACGTGCTTAGTAGAGTCTTCGCGAGAGATGCTAATGATAAGGAAATAATGAGCCTGGCGAGAACGACGCAGTTAGAAAAGTGGCGATTGAAGACTATTTCTTTCTCTCGCAGATGAAGTACCAAAAGGAAGAGAAACACATGATAGCCCGTTGGTTGTGAAACTAGAGATTAACCCGAAACCGATCGATGGAGAAGATGATGAGGCGAGAAGCTTGCTTGGGCGATCAACCGAATTCTAATCGACACCGGAAGTTCGGTGAATATTCTCTTCTACCATACTTACAAGACGATGGGCGGAAAAGATGAGGATTTAATTCCCTCGACATACAAGATATATGGCTTCAACGGCACTGCAAACAAACCAAAAGGAGAGGTTCACATGAGAATACCTCTACAAGGATTATCCACTGATATTTTATTCTGTGTGGTTGATGTGGAATCTCCATACAATGCGCTGATTGGGAGGCCATGGCTTCATGAAATTTTAGGAGTCGCGTCAACATATCATCAATGTATTAAATTCCCCCATCCAAATGGCATTGGTATCATACAGGGAGATTGGAAGGAGTCGCAACAGTGCCATGAGGTTGATATAGAAAACTGCGAAGAAAGAAGTGCCAAAAGAAAGGGTTGGAAGCAACATGTGAGAAATGAACAGAAAAGGAAAACTAATGGTAGATGCTATAGAAGTGAGGGCTGAACGTACCCATGAGGTGAATGCTTAGAGACAGACCAATATTATAACAATGAAGAAGCAAAAGATATGAGGAACAAAAGGCATAAGAAGTGAATAATCGATAATGACAAGATGCAAAGTAACAACTGAAGTAATGATGTGCGAGAGTCTCGCAGCCAAGAGTAAGATGAGAATACAACTAAGAAAGAAAAGTGAAATACAACAAGTGAAACAGAACTATGCGAATACTTCGCAAACAAATATCAGCAAATAATGAAACATGAATGATTGAATGATTTAACAAATATACATGCGCAAATGAATGGGACGAACCTTTATGGCGTACACCCTAGTTCGCGAATAACATTTCGTAAGAGGCAAATGTAAGACCTAAAGTGCGTCATATAAGGGGGTATCTCTCGCCGTGGCTCGGGGGAAGGTTACACCGCTCCCGAAGCTGAGCCATGAAAATTTGGGGCCCATGAAAGCCTATCCTAAGAGGTACCTTGGATTCCCAACTATATATGTAGGTTATACCCTGGTTGGGCGACCGAGGGTCTCTTCCTAGGAGTCGATGTATGCTCAAGGCGCCGAGGTACACGGTTGAGCGAGTGCCGGGATGGATGAACCTACCCCGGCCATTCTTGGCAAGTCTTGGCATGCGTTGCACTCGCCCGAAGAAAACTCCACTTAGGGTGCAGTCTCGTAACCATAAACCCTATAGGTATAAGGGATAAGAGATCTGCGAAAACAACTGTTGTTGTTAAGACCGGATGGGAGGAGCTAGTCTTGTATGGCCGATGTTTCGCCTCCTTGAAGGGGCAACCGGGAGATGATAAGGGCGGTGCTCTCCACTAGGGGGAGTGCCAAAACAGACGCAAATGTCATGAGGCTTTGTTTTCGCAAGGAGACTTAGGCTTGTCATATTTGTGCAATGATCTGCAGAGGCAATAATACTAACGCGAGGGTAAGGCGAGATCAATGGGTCTTTACACGAAAGTGTACGGACGTCCTGCGATTTCGTCGCACGACATAAGATGTCATGGGGCTTTATGTTCGCAAGGATATCTAGGCCTGTCATATTGTCGCAACTAAAACATCCTGCAGAGGCAAAAATACTTGGAAAATGATAAGGCAAGATCAATGGGTCTTTACACGCAAGTGTAAAGACGTCTGCGATTTTGTCGCCATAAAAGGTGGCAGGGGAGGACCTCTAATTAGGGAGGTCTAACTCGGAAGACCACACAAAAATGATAAGGCGGGGTCAATGAGCCATCACATGAAAATGTAAAGGCGGTCATGACCTTGTCGCCACAAAAAGAGATTGAATACTCAATTCATGAAGATACCCGCGACTCCGTCGCGATGATTCATTTCAATTAACAATAAGATTATTATCAAATACAAGAAGACAACTAAAATCTTCCTTCAAGATAAATAACGAGAGGCAAGTATGGGAATGGAAAAGATGGAACATTGTTATTCATCTTCTGACGAAAGAGTTATACATCAATAATGTTAGCCAATTATATTACAAGGAAGAACTACCAAAAAAGGGGAATTGAAGATTGAACTCATGGGGGAAAAATCCAAGAAATTCATTGTAACAAAGATACAGCAATGTACAGATATTACACGCAGCAAAAGAAAAGAAAACAAAAAGAGTTATATCTTCGGTGATTCTTATTCTTCATCCGATTCATCGGTTTTATCATTCTCATCGCTGAATTTTCTTCTTCGCCACCTCACTATCGAAACGTCCGAGACAGGCAGATTCTCAGGAACCTCTTCAAGGAGCCAGGGATATGAATGCGAGAGGGATATTATGGTCCTTACAAACATATTCCATGCCTCTATTGCGAAAGCGAACAGCATCATTGTTAAAGTTCTCCACTGTCGTTAGAAATTGTTTCTTCAACTTGGAATATCTATTCTCGCGAAGGAAGAGATTCTTTGCGAGCTGTTCTTTTTCGGTTTCGAGTTCTTCAATTCTCGCTGGAAAATTCCCGGCGAGTTGCTCTTTTTCAGATTCAAGCTCTCTAATTCTAACCTGAAGCCTCTTCTCAGATTCTGCAAATAAGAAACAACAAGTTAACAATTTACAAGTAATATTACGGAAATATGAAGCAATAAGGTATAATAAGCAACCTTCTCTGTCAGATATCATATCTTTAACCAAGGAAGTATGCTCGGCGTGAAGACTAACATCAACACCTAGGTTATTTCTGGCGTTATCTAAAACTTTCGCAGCCCAGGCGAATTCATCATCATTATTTATAACAAGGAGCGAACGAATCTGATCTTCTCGCTCACTAAGTAAGGAATTCTGCGAAGCAATTCATCTCGCTCAATTTGTAGCTCAAGAAGAGATTTTTGAAATGTTGCTAATGCTTGAGCACCATTGTTAGCAATGCGGTCTTTGTCATCTATGTGACCACTAATTTTCTTCCTCAAAATTTTGATTTCTTTACGAGATTCAAGAAACATTTGTTTAAATTGGTTGGCCGCACTTAAACCAGATCTATGTTCAATCTCTAAAAGGCGATATTTGGTTTGAAGTTCATCTAATGAAAGAGAGTTAATTTTGTTCGAAGAACTACTTAAAGAAGTGTTGAGATGAGCGAGAAGAAGGTTATTATCCATAGGTTCAGGAAATGTATGGAGAAGAATAGCTTCATCGGAGAGATTATATACGTCTGCGAAAGTAATAAGTTAGGTGGCAATACACGACCAATAAAATAAAAAATAATAAAAGAAGGCAAATATTATACCATAAAGTTGCTGATTAGCATTTTGAAGGGTGGATACCCTCTCTTTTTGAGAGACAAGTTCGGTATTTAACTTTTGAATCGTCTCGTCTTTATCGCGAGATAACGCAGCCTTCGATCTCTAATTCTCGAATCTTCTTGCTCAATTGCGAGTTCTTCTTCTCAAGATTGTTGCGTCTTCTCTCAAGATCTGAGGCAACTACAAATGAAGACCTTCCAACCTATGAAAGAAGATAGAAAAGCTGTTAATACATATACAACAATATAAAGCCAATGGGGAGATATGATTGTATACATACCAAGGATCCAAGCGCATTCAAAAAGTCAGGAGACATAGTTCTAGAGACTCCATTGAAAGAATCATTGCCCTCCAGTAGAGTGGCATTGCACACGTTTGCGAGAGTCCCGCAAAGAGAAGCTAGGGGAGCGTCTCCCATTCCTTGGAAAGAATCAGAGAAGATACTAGACAATTGACTCATGGAAGAACTGGTTAACGGGGCCCTTGTAGCGAGAGAGCGATTGGAATTATGGTCATCTTCATCAGAAGACTCAGAGTTTGAGCTAAGGCGAGAAGAGGATTGGACCTTTCGCTTCTTAGTTAAGGGGGCGGAGGATTTACCCTTGCGAGCGGCAGTCTTACCCTTACTTCTAGTCTTCGCAAAGCAACAACTTTTTCAACTTCACCTTCGCAAATATGTAAAGTTGAGAAACAGAGGCGAGTAGTTTTAAAAAAAAAAAAAAAAAAAAAAAAAAAAATGTCAAGATAAGGGGAAATGCTTCTTACTTCACTCGTAAGCGATCGAAGCAATGTCAAAGTATCCTCCAACGGATCCCTTTTGTAACTTCTTTTCAATTTGGTTATCTGAAAGATTTCACAAATTCAGCAATCGTAAAAAGAAAATTGCGAAAGCAAAAATTTGGAGTAGGAAACATACTTCTTTTTCCTTCTCAGGCCATATGAATTCCCAAGGATGATATCCTGCGAGATTCGCAGGAAGAATATGCGAGCCCGCGATGTAAGGACCATTTAAGATCAAGGGTACGACCCACCATTTCTCATCTTTGGAATGACGAGGAGAGGTATTATTGCACAGGTGCCAATCAATGTCTTGCATGAGTAATTTATCTTCGAGACATTACTATTTTTCTTCATTTAAACGCCCAAATGAGATCTCGCATTCATCATAGTTATCACTGAGTAATTTTCAAAGAAGTTTTCCACAGTGTATTTCTCAACAGCTATTTCTAAATCTGCGAATTGAGGATTTCTGGCAGAATTAGGGTATAAAGATCCTTTGCCTGCACCGCGGTTCGCGTACTCAAGCATCAGTAGATACAATCGCCACTTAATTGATAAACAGCCCGATTGAATTTTTCATGGGCCAAAATTTCATAAAATAAAGGCAACTCGGATTGTATAAGGGGAATAGGAAGTCCCGCGAGAATCGACCGAGCGAGACTATAATCTTTTGATCATCACATTGATGATCGGAGAAAAGATTTACTGAGAGAGAATGGATGAGGGTTCTTGATCAGGAATGGTTGATAGAGTGAAGCCCTTCTCGAGCAATTTCTGATTAACTTCATCAAAAGAAGTTTTGTATGCACGACTAAGGGCAGCCATTATCAGTATGGGAATGGATGAGAGGTTAAAGGTAAAGATCGATGCTAGAGAAAGATGAAAAGAAGATTTGCAGTAGCAGGAGCGCAAATTGCGGAAGGAGAAAATCAAAGAAGTTGCAGAGAAAAACTAAAGAACGAAAAGGAGAGGAAAAGAAAACTATATATAGGGAAAAAGATCCTCGAGAAAAACGAGGTCATTTAATGCGAGAAGGGACATGAAAGGTCAAGAATAAACGGTTGGAAGAGACGTGTCAAAAAAAACGGCTTTAATGGTTAAAAGTCGTGGTA
This sequence comes from Papaver armeniacum, assembly GCA_023531295.1. Taxonomy (NCBI): domain Eukaryota; kingdom Viridiplantae; phylum Streptophyta; class Magnoliopsida; order Ranunculales; family Papaveraceae; genus Papaver; species Papaver armeniacum. The sequence goes on along the minus strand of JAJJWW010006271.1, from coordinate 157,561 downwards.
CCGGAGTCAAATGATAAAGATAAGCAAATATGGCCAACAAAAAGCATCGCTCTCATGATATTCTTCCCTTCGCAAGAAGAGTATGAGGAGAGACAGAGACGCAAAGTTTCGAACATCGCAAAAGAATAGAGGCAAGTACGTACTTTTCAAGTCCAAGTATTCTTTCGCTCGTTCCTTCATCAGCAAGACCAAAGATTACTACAACAATGATTTTTCCTTAAAAATCGCTCTTCAAGCAATATTCAAGGAAAAAGAGGCAAGATGTAGGACCATAATATCGCAACGTACAGGACTCGCGAAGTTAATAAACAACGATGTCGCGAGGCAGTCGCAGAAAGCTAAAATAAACGACGCAAAGAATAACGACGGGCGAGACATAAAGAAGACGTGAGATCTGGCGAGGGTTAAGAAGTGTCGCGAGATTGAATAGTTGTACACTGGCGACACTTCGCGAGGCATTCCCGAAAATAAAGGATAGCTTAGCTGTCATCCACTATGTATTACCCTATATAAAGGGTCGAGTGAGTCTGTAAAAGGGAGAGATCTTTTAGAATTGTTGGGCAAGTCATTAGGAGAGAGAAAGTTCAAGAGTGTTTTACTTGCTAAGTGTAATCCAACTTTTCCTGTAAAAACAACTTATGAAATTAATCAATAAACCATCTCAATTATACAACTTTCAATGGACTAATTAATCAAGAGATAGTGAGGGGTGTAGTGTGGGAAAACCTGCTACTACAAGACTTGAAACAGCCATCGACCAGCAGCACCTCTCCTCGAGCTTCATCAGTTGCTGCAACTAATCCAAACTCCAGCTGAATCACAAATCTGCCGTGTTCTTCGCGGACACACTTCTTGCTCACTTATCAGCTACAGCACCAACACCTGCAGTTTCAAATCTGAAGCACCCACATTCCTGAATCAAACAGACTTCTAAATCACTTCTTCATCTCCTCCGTTAACATGGCAGTAGCAACCCAGGTTCTCTCTTCGTGGCTTCAAAGTCCTTGGCAAGCACTCTTGGACCCGTAGATACAGCAGCTGCACAACTTGGTCGTGGTTCAGACTTGGGTGGCAAAACTGGCCGTGGCTGGAGCTGTGGAGAGATAGTCGATAATCTCCTTCCCTGCTGTTTTCTCGGCTTGTAATTTAAGCCAGAAATCGACCCAAAATCTATAACAATACATACCCAACCTCTGTTTCTTCGACTCCATGTCCTAACCCAAGGAAAATACTCATCATACTTGGAAGCAAAAACCGATTCCGTTGAGGTTGGCAAGAACTGTGTAGTTTAGGCATTTTTACAAACAGTTTGTATACGTGTTGTGAGCTAATGATGGTTATGCACTTATTGTATTTCCAGGACCGCAAATCAACTCCTTCCCTACGACAATTCTCATTCAACAACAAACCCACTTTAATTTCATCTCTGTTCATCAAACAAACTCATATCCAAATCAGAGAATAATCAAACCCAAACTTCATATGTTCCTTAGCAATGAGTTCCCTGTACTCGAATGCTAGCGAGCTTGCCTCAATCCCTACTCTGTAATTCGTTATATAACTTAGTTTGTTAGCTCGAATGTCTCTCGATTTAACAAAGCAGGAATCGCTCTTTTTTTTCTTTGTCCGAGTTTCAAAGTGAATGAGAGAAACATATCTCGGATTCAAAATTTGTAGTAGATAGGATTTACTTAGGCACTCGCTGCTTGGATAAGGGCTGTCCTGCATAATTCTTGTATTGTCAGTTTCAGGGGACTGACAAGCTTAATCATTGATTTCGCTCCTGGAATGATCTCTTTCTTTCGCCGTGGGTTTCGCCTTTTCATTCTCTCCAAGACGATGAGAAGAAATCCCGGATTTGAGCGAGTCTCACTTCTTTTTGCTCCAATGACTCCAAAGTAACTACAAAACTCAAAAACACACATAAAGTACATAATTCACAAGAAAAATAGCAAAGAAAGCGTAACTACTAGATAGTAAATTAGGTGTTTTAGACACCTATCAGATTCCCCCACACTTAGACTCTGCTAGTCCTCGAGCAAATCAAAAAAAAACAATTAAAATACAACAACTCCGTGACGTCGAGGCTACGGTCACTTTTAGCATAAATAACAAGCCTTTAAACCCCTAGGTGTCCCTAGTGGACGAGTTATAGTCTCGTGAAGGTTTACAAGAGATATACCTACAAAACCTATATTTCAAACTCCGTCTATTTGTGACAAATCAATGAATGAATCCAAAATGACTACAGGAGGAGGTACCTTGCAAATTCAATTCATATATTAGTAAATAAACTCTAATTAGATAGTCGAACAAGCCACAATACTCGGAAACTAACAAACCACAATCACAATGAAAATATTAAGAAGATGGATATAGATGTAGATGTTGGCGAATATTCACAAGTGTTCGATGTTTCCCATATCTGTCTGAAGGTCACTGCTAAGATGAACCTAATCCTATTGGATTGAGCTACTTGGTGCTGAATGCTACATCAAATCAATTGGCATATACAACGGAACCAAGAGTGACTTTATTCAACACAATAATAATTTCTTCTCTTTTTTTTATATGATTGGATCAAACTGGATCCAATTTCTCTTTTTTTTTTTAGACGGCATGATTAGATCTTTTGGATCCAAGCGCATGCTTCCTTGTCAACACGTATATGATAGTTGCCTTGGATCCTGCATTCCACGCTTGTTTAGGCGACGGAGACAGGGACTACGTTTCACACATACCGCTATTCCCAAGTGTCATTCTTTATTCCGTTTTGGTCTAATTGGTCGGTCTCTTCTTTTTTTCTTTTCTTTTTCAAATTTTTTTTTTTTTTTTTCTTTTTCTAGTAACTCAGCCACTCTATTTCATCCTAGCAATAATAACACGTCGATTTTTAGTGACCCACCAAAGCACTTAGAGAACAATAGATAAATATGGAAAAGTAAAAATAGAATGCGATATGGTGATATTCCGAGATATGGTAACAACTATCATGTTAATTGTGATTTCTGAGCTATGTTCGTCCCCTTTAGTTAATTGGTTCCTCAACTCCTGCATTCAAAATGGTTCCATCCACTAATGGTGTCATCCTAAAGGCACAAGTTCTAGATTTCGGAGTTCAAAAAGCACAATTTTTTTCTTGGTTTTTCTATTTTTCTGATTTTTTTTTTTTTTCTATGCATAAAACAAACTAAAACATATAAATGCTCCCCACACTTAAACTTTACATTGTCCTCAATGTAAAATTGAATCGTCCAAAGAAAGTCCAAGGTGGGAAATTCCAAAATAATATGCAAAAACAAAGAAAATAAAGATAAAAGCAAATGCATAAAAGTAAAAAGATAAGGATAAAGATACAAAACCGGTGGGTTGCCTCCCACTTAGCGCTTGTTTTAAAGTCGACGGCCCGACTTAGCTTCTTGTAAGATTCATTCCCCATACACCAATAATCTGAAAAGTTGGGGATCATTCCATAGAACCTGTTTTTCAAACACTAGCTTCACACAAATATTAGTACAATAAAGCAAAAGTGAAGCTAATAACCGATAAAAGCTTCCCCCACACTTATTCTTGTCCACACTTGGAAGTGTATAAAGAATATAGAAGTCGGGTACTTCCATGGTTTCTTGTTCCATGGCCGGTTGTCAATCCGTCAAATATAATTTCACTTTCTCAATCTACTAGATATAAATATAGTATTCGATAAGAAAGAGTTCGTATCCACAGAGAGGCGTTGGTTGTTATAAACTTTCAGTTTCTAAAGTAACCCTAGGTATGTTTGTTGTATTTAAGCAAATAAAAGTAATCAAAAGCAAAATAAGTAATTCGAGAAATCAATAAGGAGAAGATATTGGTCAAGGGATAGTATCATTCACAAACATGTATTTTCATCAATGATTAGAATTGGTATTTAATCTCGTATTTATTACAAGTCCTAGGATATCTTGATCGCAAGTATAACCCGTTAATTCCCTGTTTTCATCACAACCACATTAAAAGATGCATATGTGAATTCTTCGTCGAAAGCAACCTAAAGTGTAAAAGCACAATTAAGTTTAACTCCCTAAAAGCATTAAGATTTATGGAATAAGACTCATCAATGTAAACGAATGTGTAAAAGCACTAGACGTTTTAACAAAAGTTATGATTCACTTGTGACTAATAGGATATATCACTATAAGCATTAACCACAATTATGCTACTTAGAATCAGGGATAAACAACGTTTTCGTATTGAAAACCCTAATATAGCTCTAGAGATGAACACAAATCGGATTGATTCCGGACTCAACCTAACAAGTTTTCAAATCTTATAACAATATTAATTGTGAATCACAAACAATAATTACTGAGACAAAACTAATTCATTGAATCAAAAGCATGTTGAGAAATCAACTTTTATCCCATAACCAATAATAAGTTTAGCTACTCATAGCTATGGAGTTCATCATCATCAATATTCAATAATAAACAAGGAAGAAGAAGAACAAAACCAAACCCTAGAAGCGTAAACAAAAGTGGCTCTCCAAAAGAATTCCAAGAAAAAGATATTTCATGTGTTGTAGAAAACCTCCCTTTTATAGTTTTTCTCCAACTTCTAAAATTAGGTCTAGTCTTCAAAGTCCATTAGGTGAGAGTCCACCAAGCCCACAAGAAGGAGAAACCCGTGTAGAAAATACGCCCCGAAAGTGGTCGCCGGAAGTCTGGGATTGTGGCCGGAAATCGGCCGGAAAGTCGCCGGAAAACAGCCCCGGTGACCGGCAAAGTCCGCCCGGTCACCGGTCAACGGGTCAGAACGGCCGGGTCAACGGGTCGGATCAAACCGAGTCAGGATCGGGTGAGTCAATTCAAGTCAGACCGAGTCAAAATCAGTCAGGTCTGAGTTAGACCCAGTCAGTGAGCTGAATGGTTGTCAGGCCAAAGCCATTTTGCACAGGCTAGTTGCCAGGCCTGACCTCTGCAGTGCAATCATTGCACTTCAGCCAAGATGGCTATAACTCCTCCTACTAGTCTGCAACTCAAACAACCCAGCAGCACATCCAATTGCAACCGTCTCAACCTGCACTATTAGTCACCATTCACACCACCAGCGCCAATGTCACAGTCTATACTCCAGCAGCATACATTCATCTCATTATTTCTTGCAACCGCAACTCAGTCACACACATACTACTCCATTTGGCTGGTGCAAGCCTGCAATTACCAGCTCCTATCCTGCAACATCACTGCAACAAGCATCAATAAACTGCCACAAGCTTCTCATCTCAGCATCATTCACTTCATTCATCAGTTCTGCAGCAACACAAAGTCCACTCTCAACTTGCACTAATGCCTGACTCAAAACCCATTTATCCCTTGAGTTCAACACCACAGACCAACCTCCCTGTTAACTGCACCTCAGCTCTGACTCTGCAATTCTATGGACCATCACCATTCCACCTACTCTTCTAGTTCAGTCCTGCAACTCATATTTCACAATGTGCCAGGCCAGGCCAGGCCAACCTCTTCCATGCCACCTGCAATTAAATGCCAGCAACAATTCCAAATCATTCAGACCCCTTTCAGTTCCCATCTCTCTGCCATAGAAGCAACACCACCAGTTTTGCTTCCAATTCATGAACCACCATTCTTTAAGGTACCCATGGGTTCAGAGATCAAAATATCTGCCTTCTCAGGCAGCTCTACTTCCTCAAATTTGCCTTTAATCACCATCTATGACTCTGCAACCACAGAGCCAGCCTCTTCTTAGCATAGGTCAGCACCACCTGCCACTGGTTCTTCAACTCAGCTGCAAACCACCTCAGCTTCCATGCCAAACAACTCATTGCTATCAACTCAGACCTGTCCTAACATGCATCTAGAACAGAACCATTCCATCTCAGAGACATCAGACCACCTGCTCAGCTCAAATCATTCATTGCAACATCATTGATTCTACCCTGTAATTTTGAGTTCACATAGACTGAGTTCATCCATTGAAAATCAAACCCATTTCAGTTCTTCTCTCAATCGAACTCAACACAGATCCATCTTGCTCTTGACACTCTCACAGCTGAGTACTACACTACACAGACCCAGGCCATCTCTTCCCAATAACCATTGCCTGTTCCATCTCCTTTGCCTTCATTGTAGCTATATCTGCAGCATCAGTTGGCACCAGAACTCCAGCTGATATTTCCAAATCAATCAGCACAGCTCACAGCCACCAGCTCCTTCCCTTCTAGCCATCGATCTGAAATAACCAAGCTTCTGTCAAATTCCATATGAACTCCAGATTCTCAGTTCAGCCTGCAAGATTCAACCCAAGAACGACTACAAAGAACCCTAAGTTCATCTCGATCGATTCACCCCTTTCATTCTTGACTTCATAACAGCAACCATGGTGTTCTTCCACAAACCTCATTCTTCTCTGGATCTTCTCGCCACCATTTCTCAACCATCTCTCAATTCGATGAATCTGCCGAAACGGGAATTCGAGCAATCCTCTCTGTCGAACTCAGATTAATACCCATCTTCAAGAACACCAACCTTAATTCTTCAAATCGAGTGGCGATTCTTCAATTTCTGCCTCAACCCTTCTCATCTTCTCTCGATTTCATCTCAGTGATTATCAACAGCACCAAACCCTCTTCTTTAACTGAGCTTCATCATCGACCTTCAACAGCAACACCCCTCCTGTGATTCACTCATAAGCCAACCCATCTCCTTCGTCTTCAATTCTCTCGATTAACAGCATCACAGCGGCATCCATAGTTCCCTCTCTCAGTTTCAGGTGAAAACAATGATTGAGAAATGAAATCGAACTTGGTTTCGATCTAGGGTGTAGGAACGGGAATGGCTAATCCCACTCAAATAAAACAGATAAGGGGTTACCCAGTCATGACTCTAGGCACCCAGCTGTTCCCGTTAAGGGCTAACTAGCTCAAACATGGCCTGTCGGTTTCATGTATCCGACAAGCTTATTCATAGGTTTCGCTCGTAACTTTGTCAGACGTAGTCGGATTGACTTCAAGCTTTCGCCGTTAGCTTCATATTTCCGTTCTCGCTCCCATAGACTCCATTGCACCTATAAACTCAAAAGCACGCGTAAAGTACATAATTCACAAGAAAAATAGCAAAGAAAGCGTAACTACTAGATAGTAAATACGGTGTATTCTACACCTATCAGATTCCCCCACACTTAGACTTTGCTAGTCCTCGAGCAAATCAAACAAAACAATAAAATACAACAACTCCGTGTCGTCGAGGCTACGGTCACTTTTAGCATAAATAACAAGCCTTTAAACCCCTAGGTGTCCCTAGTGGACGAGTTATAGTCTCGTGAGGGTTTACTAGAGATATACCCACAAAACCTATATTCCCAACTTACTAGTTCTCCGTAATGATAGTATCCAACGCGCTAAGAAGACATAGAGATTCTGCACACTAGTCATAAGAAGTTAGACACATAAATGAACATAATCTCATTCTTAAAAGTTGAGAGAGAGATAACCATCCCTTCTCGACTAGAATTCGGGTTCGGAGTGATCAAAAGTCTCGACTCTGCCTCACAAGAAAGGGTTTTATGATATTGCTCTCAATAATAAACAGCTCTTTATGGGTCACACATGTGTCCAGGTTGGAATGAAGAGAGAATCCTGAGACACGTTGAATGGTAGGAAGGCAAAACCCTATATTAGTCTTCAACTTATAAAAATTCTGCTCCCTGTTTTGTTGCTTTACTCAAATCTGAAATCTGCCCATTTTATACCATTGTTTGTAAACCTCGAACGTGTTCAACTTTCCTTCGAATTTGTGATGCTCCTCTTGTTGATGATGATGGTGTTTCTATGGACCTGTTGGTGTAGAGAGAGATAAGGTGGATGGTGCTAATCGAACAAGATCACAAGTGGAATGTAAGTTAGCAATTCGATGTCACCAACATGGTTGATAAAAATAGCACTCAAGAGATCAAAATAGTGCTTCTATGGTGGGAAATTGGACAGCTCACCATTCTGCCCGGAATTTACGTACGGTGACACACACTCTAAAAGCACAAATTTAGACAGGTACAAAAAATTGAAGGTTGGTGCCTCACATTATGTAACAAGGGTAGTCTCCACTATAAGGGATCACTGTTCTAATACCGAATTCAGCCTGCACCTTATTTGCCACTGGCATGGTTAAATCCAACTTTAACTCTCATACAATTAAGAAACCCGATCATGTTCTCTGTCATCTCTAAGTTCAGTCATATTGTGAGATTCTCGATGTAATCTTAGCGACATGTATACTATGTGACTCTAAATAACTACAAGTTGGAGGTTTCTTATTCACTAGTTCACAAAAAAGTTGAAAAATTGCAAAAATTTACAACATAAACCACTCCCCCACACTTAAACTTTACATTGTCCTCAATGTAAAATGAATCATCCAAAGTAAGTCAAGGTGGGAAATCCTAGCAAGAAATCAGCAAAAACAAAGAAAACAAAACAAGAAAAGAAATAAATACAAGACAAGAAATACTCATCCTTTGGGTTGCCTCCCAAATAGCGCTTGGTTTAAAGTCGTCAGCCCGACTAGCTCCTTGCTTTCTATGACTCCTCCAGAGGGAGCACATCCACAAAGTTAACTCCTTCCACCACTTCGGAAGTGAAGTTCTCATAATATGGTTTCAACCGGTGCCCATTAACTTTAAGTTCTTTCCCTGTAGCTATGCTACGAATTTCCACTGCACCATGAGAAAACACATTAGTAACAATAAAAGGTCCGATCCATCGTGACCTTAGTTTACCCGGAAATAATTGCAAGCGAGAATTAAACAAAAGCACTTTCTGCCCAATACAAAATTGTTTCCGAGAAATCATGTTATCATGGAATGCTTTCGTCTTTTCTTTGTAAATCTGTGAGCTTTCAAATGCATCATTGCGAAGCTCCTCTAGCTCTTGAAGTTGTAACTTCCTTTGCTTTCCAGCCCCATCCATCTCCATGTTGCATTGTTTAATAGCCCAAAACGCCTTATGCTCAATTTCCACGGGTAAGTGACAAGGTTTACCATACACAAGCCTAAAAGGAGACATTCCAATAGGTGTTTTATATTCGGTTCTATACGCCCACAAAGCATCATTAAGTCGCATGCTCCAATCCTTCCTTGTCGGGTTCACCGTCTTTTCTAGAATTGATTTCACCTCCCGGTTAGACACCTCGGCTTGTCCATTGGTTTGTGGATGATAAGGTGTTGCAATCTTGTGCGACACATTGTACTTCGACAACAAGCTTTGTAGAATCCTGTTTTTGAAGTGAGAACCCCCATCGCTAATTATGGCTCTTGGAATTCCAAACCTTGCAAAAATATTAGCTTGCACAAAATCTGAAACCACTTTAGAATCATTAGTAGGGGTGGCTTTAGCTTCCACCCATTTCGAGACATAATCAACCGCAAGTAAGATATAAAAATTCCCATGGGAGTTGACAAAAGGCCCCATAAAATCAATACCCCATACATCAAAAATTTCAATAAATTGAATATAAGTTTGTGGCATTTGATTTCGGGCACCTAGATTGCCGGTTCTTTGGCACCTATCACAAGTTGTACAAAATATGTGTGCATCCTTAAACAAAGTTGGCCAATAAAAACCACTTTCAAGTACCTTGTGCGCGGTTCTCTTACTCCCAAAATGTCCTCCGCAAGCATAAGAGTGACAAAAAGACAAGATAGAGTTAAATTCGGATTCGGGCACGCACCTTCGTATTACTTGGTCACTACCATGTTTCCACAAGTATGGATCATCCCATATGTATTGGTTCCCTAACCTCTTAAGTTTGTCCCTCTCAAAGACGAGACAAGTTCTTTGGGATTTGTTTAGAAACTAAGTAATTGACAATATCGGCATACCATGGTTCTCCAAGGGCAATCGAGAAAAGTTGCTCGTCCGGGAAACTTTCACGCAACGGGATAGTCTCCTTGTCCACAGCAAGTCGGCTCAAGTGATCCGCAACGGTGTTCTCAATTCCTTTCTTGTCTTTGATTTCAATATCAAACTCTTGCAAGAGTAATATCCATCGTATGAGCCTCGGTTTCGCCTCTTTCTTTGTAAGCAAGTATCTAAGTGCTGCATGATCAGAAAATACAACAACTTTTGTACCAATTAGATAAGAGCGAAACTTTTCTAAAGCAAAAACAATGGCTAATAACTCCTTTTCAGTGGTTGTGTAGTTTTGTTGAGCCTCATTTAACGTTCTAGAAGCATAATAGATAGCATGAGGGAGCTTCCCCACACGTTGCCCAAGCACCGCACCAACCGCATAATCACTAGCATCACACATGAGTTCAAACGGCTTACTCCAATCCGGTGGTTTAATGATAGGGGCTGAGATCAAAAGTTCTTTCAAACGATTGAATGCCGCCATACATTTCTCATCAAAGTCAAAAACCACATCTTTTTGCAATAAGTTACATAGTGGTGATGCTATCTTGGAAAAGTCCTTGATGAACCTACGATAAAAACCTGCATGACCAAGAAAAGAACGTATCTCCCTCACCGTAGTGGGAGGGGTTAGAGCACGAATAAGGTCTATCTTAGATTTATCGACTTCCAAGCCTTTAGAAGATATTATATGGCCTAAAACTATGCCATGAGTTACCATGAAATGACACTTCTCCCAATTTAGCACAAGATTTGTTTCAACACATCGTTCAAGGATTAGAGACAATTTGTTCAAGCAAAGGTCAAAAGAATCACCAAAGACACTAAAGTCATCCATGAACACTTTGATTATGTTTTCAACATATTCCGAAAAGATACTTACCATACACCTTTGAAAAGTAGCCGGAGCATTGCATAAGCCAAAAGGCATCCTTCTATAAGCAAAAGTACCGAAAGGACAAGTGAAAGTGGTTTTCTCTTAGTCCTCCGGTGCTATCACAATCTGATTATAACCTGAATAGCCATCAATGTAGGATTCAAATATCGCACAACATATTTTCTTAGCGTGCGAGATTCAATTATTTCCTTAACTCGCGAGAAGAGCTTGCGAGATTCATTATTTTTCATAACTCGCGAGAAGGTAGCAAGACTCGCGAGAGTGTCTCGAGAGAAGGTAGCAAGACTCGCGAGAGTGTCTCGAGAGAAGGTAGCAAGACTCGCGAGAGTGTCTCGAGAGAAGGTAGCGAGAGCCTGCGAAATCATTAAAGGGCTCGCGAGAATATCTCGAGAGAAGGTAGCAAGAGCCTGCGAAATCATTAAAGGGCTCGCGAGAATGTCTCGAGAGAAGGTAGCGAGAGCCTGCGAAATCATTAAAAGGCTCGCGATAATATGAGCTGTATGTGAGCTGTCATCCATTATGTAAACACCTATATAAAGAGGAGAGCAGGAGAGAGAAAGGGAGGAATAATTTTGGAGGAGAACACTTTTTAGAGAGAGATATTTTTAGAGAGAGAAAGACTTTATTTTCTTTATCATCTTCTTCACCTAAAACTAGATCTAGAGCTCTACAAATTATCCATTAATGGAGATTGTAAATGTAATTCTTATGTAACCTCAACAATCATAGTGAAGAATCGTGGATGTAGATCACATTGATCGAACCACGTAAAAAATCTTATGTGTCTATTTAAATTTCTAGCACTTATATTTGAAATTTAGATAATTAATAAGATTTAGATCTACAAAATATAGTGAGGGGTGTAGTGTGGGATTTCCTGCTACTACAATCAAGAAAGCAATAGTAAGAGTGTCCAGCTAAACGTTCAAGCATTTGATCAATAAAAGGTAAAGGAAAGTGATCTTTTCTAGTGGTGGCATTCAATTTCCTATAATCAATACAAACCCTCCAACCGGTTTGCACACGAGTTGGGACAAGTTCATTCTTATCATTCTCCACCACCATCACACCCGATTTCTTTGGTACCACTTGCACCGGGCTTACCCACTTGCTATCGGATATGGGGTAGATAACACCCACTTCCAAAAGCTTGAGTATCTCCTTTTTCACAACTTCCATCATGGGAGGATTCAAACGACGTTGCGCGTCCCTTTTAGGCTTTGCATCATCCTCCAAACGAATTTTGTGCATACAAACGGCAGGCTAATACCCTTGATATCGGCAATTGTCCATCCTATGGCCGTCTTGTACTTCCTTAGCACCCTTAGAAGTTTTTGCTCCTGTAAATCACTAAGCTTGTTAGAAACAATCACCGGTAACTCTTCATTATCACCCAAGTACAAGTACTTAAGGTGGTCGGGAAGAGGTTTCAATTCTAAAATCGGAGATTTAACTATTGAAGGTACAAGCTTTTCATCACTGCATGGTAAAGAAATAAAAGAGATATTATGAGTTTTCGGGCATTCTTGTAATGAATTGAGATCACCAAGAGCTTCCTTGACTTCATTACCACACTCTACACCATTATCCATGGATGTAGTTAACACGGTTTCCAAAGCATCATCACCGTTTAATTCAAACATTTGTTGTGCCAATGTATCCATCACATCAATGGAGAAACAAGAGTGGACATCGCTAGGATATCTCATCGTCTCGAAAATGTTGAAACGTATTATTTCTCCATCAAACTCCATAGTTAGCGTTCCCTTATCCACATCAATTATGGTTTTCGCCGTTTTCATGAAAGGACGCCCAAGAAGCAATGGAAGAGATGAGTCCGGTGCACCTTCATCCATCTCTAACACACAAAAGTCCGCTGGAAATACAAGTTGATTAACCTGCACAAGAACATCCTCAACAATACCCATTGGGTAAACATTATAGCGATCGGCTAATTGCAATACAATTTCAGCCTTTTTAAGAGGACCAAGATCAAGTGAATTATACATTGACGCAGGCATAACATTAACTAAGCACCTAAGTCCAACATAGCTTTGTTAAAAGTTGTGTTACCAATTTTGACGGGAATGTCAAAACTACCCGGATCCTTGCACTTAAGTGGGAGTTTGTGTTGTAAGATTGCCGAGGCATTCTCACCCACACTAAGCACTTCATTACCTTTGAGCCTTTGTTTGTTGGTACACAAGTCCTTCAACACCTTTGCATACTTTGGAACTTGCTTGATAGCATCAATGAGTGGTATATTCACATGGATCTTTTTGAGAACGTCTAAAATCTCCTTTTCTAGTTCCGCCTTCTTAGAACTTGCAAATCTGCGAGGAAAAGGTAGAGGAGGAACATAAGTAGAAACCGGAGTTTTAGAGTTAGGAATAGGTACCTCGAAGTTTGGGGAGAATCCTCGACTTTCTCCTCCAAAACAGTTCCTTTGGTGTCTCCACCTTGCCCGAATCAAGAACTTCGGGTTGCACAAGTTGTGTACCGCTTCTCAACGTAATAGCATTGACACCCTCTTTTGGGTTAATAGGTTGAGAAGGGAGTTTCCCACTATTTTGCGCCTTCAATTGGTTCAACTCAATAGCCATGGAGCCCATTTGTGTTTGCAACTCCTTAATAGCACTCTTAGTCTCTTGTTGACTCTCTTTGAACATAGTGGAAATGCCTTGCATAAAAGTTTGAAGCTTTGCATCAATATCAGCACCTTGAGTTTGCATTGATTGTTGTGCTTGAGGTTGCTGAAATTGTTGTTGTTGTGGTTGAAATCCACTCGGACGGTTGAAAGTAGGTTGTTGAATGGCACCTTGCTTGTTGGCATAGCTAAAATTGGGGTGATCTCTCCATCCCGGATTGTAAGTGTTGGAGTAGGGATCATACCGTCTTGGTTGATTCGGAAAGATCGCATTAGCTTGCTCGTCTTCATAAGATTGAGGAGAAGTTGGTATAATCATGGATGCCACTTGTTGCAACATTGCTGTCATGTTTCCCATTTGTTGACGAAGTTCCTCCACCTCGCTCACTTCACTCACCCTTCTTAGAATCACATCCGAACCACGACTTAAGAATTGTTGTGAGTTCGCTGCCATGTTTTCAATCAACTCCCTAGCTTGTGCCACCGTCTTGCTAACTAGTGCACCACCACCCGCAGCGTCAATAAGATTCCTATCACTTGATTGGAGTCTTTCATAGAAGTATTGGATAATCATCGCGTCACTGAATTGGTGGTGAGGGCAACTTGCAACCAATCTCTTGTACCTTTCCCAACATTCATATAAGGATTCTCCCACGTTTTGCTTCATCCCACAAATTTCTTTGCGAATTTGAGTAGCCTTGGATGCGGAAAATATCTCTCCAAAAGAGTTTCTTCAACCCATTCCATGTTGTGACACTTCCGGGAGGTAAATAGTACAACCAATCCTTAGCACTATCCATTAAAGAGAAACGGAAAACCTTCAACATTGCACCATCCGCCTCAACATTTGCTGGAAGCATAGCCGTGACAATGGTGTGGAAGTCCAAAAGATGTTTGTTAGGATCTTCATTCACCATGCCATGGAATTTTGGTAATTCTCTAAGCAACCCCGGCTTTATCTCAAAAGTAGAGTTCGTTTGAATACACCCCTGTTGTGTATCAAGCCTATGAGAAGCCAAGTCCTTGAGTGAACGATTTGCATCACCCATTGTTTCTTCTTCTTGTTGTTGGAAAATCTCTTCTCCTACTTCTAACTCGTGCTCGTCCGTTGTGTTTCGCCTTGGTTGGAGTATTGTGCCTTTTCGAGTAGCTATCCCGCACCTTGGATAATTCCAATCTTTAGTAGCCAGGGATTGATACCTGAAAACAATTCTAGCAAACAAGTGAGAAACAAGACGACAAACAAAAAGCAAAGATAAAAGCAGAAATTGGAAAAAGAAACTAAAAACTCAATAACAAGCCGTGTGCCTCCCCGGCAACGGCGCCAAAATTTGGCCGGTTGTCAATCCGTCAAATATAATTTCACTTTCTCAATCTACTAGATATAAATATAGTATTCAATAAGAAAGAGTTCGTATCCACAGAGAGGCGTTGGTTGTTATAAACTTTCAGTTTCTAAAGTAACCCTAGGTATGTTTGTTGTATTTAAGCAAATAAAAGTAATCAAAAGCAAAATAAGTAATTCGAGAAATCAATAAGGAGAAGATATTGGTCAAGGGATAGTATCATTCACAAACATGTATTTTCATCAATGATTAGAATTGGTATTTAATCTCGTATTTATTACAAGTCCTAGGATATCTTGATCGCAAGTATAACCCGTTAATTCCCTGTTTTCATCACAACCACATTAAAAGATGCATATGTGAATTCTTCGTCGAAAGCAACCTAAAGTGTAAAAGCACAATTAAGTTTAACTCCCTAAAAGCATTAAGATTTATGGAATAAGACTCATCAATGTAAACGAATGTGTAAAAGCACTAGACGTTTTAACAAAAGTTATGATTCACTTGTGACTAATAGGATATATCACTATAAGCATTAACCACAATTATGCTACTTAGAATCAGGGATAAACAACGTTTTCGTATTGAAAACCCTAATATAGCTCTAGAGATGAACACAAATCGGATTGATTCCGGACTCAACCTAACAAGTTTTCAAATCTTATAACAATATTAATTGTGAATCACAAACAATAATTACTGAGACAAAACTAATTCATTGAATCAAAAGCATGTTGAGAAATCAACTTTTATCCCATAACCAATAATAATTTTAGCTACTCATAGCTATGGAGTTCATCATCATCAATATTCAATAATAAACAAGGAAGAAGAAGAACAAAACCAAACCCTAGAAGCGTAAACAAAAGTGGCTCTCCAAAAGAATTCCAAGAAAAGATATTTCATGTGTTGTAGAAAACCTCCCTTTTATAGTTTTTCTCCAACTTCTAAAATTAGGTCTAGTCTTCAAAGTCCATTAGGTGAGAGTCCACCAAGCCCACAAGAAGGAGAAACCCGTGTAGAAAATACGCCCAAAGTGGTCGCCGGAAGTCTGGGATTGTGGCCGGAAATCGGCCGGAAAATCGCCGGAAAACAGCTCCGGTGACCGGCAAAGTCCGCCCGGTCACCGGTCAACGGGTCAGAACGGCCGGGTCAACGGGTCGGATCAAACCGAGTCAGGATCGGGTGAGTCAATTCAAGTCAGACCGAGTCAAAATCAGTCAGGTCTGAGTTAGACCCAGTCAGTGAGCTGAATGGTTGTCAGGCCAAAGCCATTTTGCACAGGCTAGTTGCCAGGCCTGACCTCTGCAGTGCAATCATTGCACTTCAGCCAAGATGGCTATAACTCCTCCTACTAGTCTGCAACTCAAACAACCCAAAGAAGACATCCAATTGCAAACTGTCTCAACTCGCACTATTAGTCACCATTCACACCACCAGCGCCAATGTCACAGTCTATACTCCAGCAGCATACATTCATCTCATTATTTCTTGCAACCGCAACTCAGTCACACACATACTACTCCATTTGGCTGGTGCAAGCCTGCAATTACCAGCTCCTATCCTGCAACATCACTGCAACAAGCATCAATAAACTGCCACAAGCTTCTCATCTCAAAGATCATTCACTTCATTCATCAGTTCTGCAGCAACACAAAGTCCACTCTCAACTTGCACTAATGCCTGACTCAAAACCCATTTATCCCTTGAGTTCAACACCACAGACCAACCTCCCTGTTAACTGCACCTCGCTCTCCGACTCGCAATTCTATGGACCATCACCATTCCACCTACTCTTCTAGTTCGATCCCGCAACTCATATTTCACAATGTGCCGGCCAGGCCAGGCCAACCTCTTCCATGCCACCGCAATTAAATGCCAAAGAACAATTCCAAATCATTCGGACCCCTTTCGGTTCCCATCTCTCTCCGCCATAGAAGCAACACCACCGGTTTGCTTCCAATTCATGAACCACCATTCTTTAAGGTACCCATGGGTTCGAGAGATCAAAATATCTCGCCTTCTCGGGCAGCTCTCTACTTCCTCAAATTTGCCTTTAATCACCATCTATGACTCTGCAACCACAGAGCCAGCCTCTTCTTAGCATAGGTCAGCACCACCTGCCACTGGTTCTTCAACTCAGCTGCAAACCACCTCAGCTTCCATGCCAAACAACTCATTGCTATCAACTCGGACTGGCCCTAACATGCATCTAGAACAAACCATTCCATCTCAGAGACATCAGACCACCTGCTCAGCTCAAATCATTCATTGCAACATCATTGATTCTACCCTGTAATTTTGAGTTCACACAGACTGAGTTCATCCATTGAAAATCAAACCCATTTCAGTTCTTCTCTCAATCGAACTCAACACAGACCCATCTTGCTCTTGACACTCTCACAAAATGAGTACTACACTACACGCACCCAGGCCATCTCTTCCCAATAACCATTGCCTGTTCCATCTCCTTTGCCTTCATTGTAGCTATATCTCTGCAGATCGGTTGGCACCCCGACTCCAAGTGATATTTCCAAATCAATCAAAGACACTCACAGCCACCAGCTCCTTCCCTTCTAGCCATCGATCTGAAATAACCAAGCTTCTGTCAAATTCCATATGAACTCCAGATTCTCAGTTCAGCCTGCAAGCTTCAACCCAAGAACGACTACAAAGAACCCTAAGTTCATCTCGATCGATTCACCCCTTTCATTCTTGACTTCATAACAGCAACCATGGTGTTCTTCCACAAACCTCATTCTTCTCTGGATCTTCTCGCCACCATTTCTCAACCATCTCTCAATTCGATGAATCTGCCGAAACAGGAATTCGAGCAATCCTCTCTGTCGAACTCAGATTAATACCCATCTTCAAGAACACCAACCTTAATTCTTCAAATCGAGTGGCGATTCTTCAATTTCTGCATCAACCCTTCTCATCTTCTCTCGATTTCATCTCAGTGATTATCAACAGCACCAAACCCTCTTCTTTAACTGAGCTTCATCATCGACCTTCAACAGCAACACCCCTCTTGTGATTCACTCATAAGCCAACCCATCTCCTTCGTCTTCAATTCTCTCGATTAACAGCAGCACAGCGGCATCCATAGTTCCCTCTCTCAGTTTCAGGTGAAAACAATGATTGAGAAATGAAATCGAACTTGGTTTCGATCTAGGGTGTAGGAACGGGAATGGCTAATCCCACTCAAATAAAATGATAAGGGGTTACCCAGTCATGACTCTAGGCACCCACTTTTCCGTTAAGGGCTAACTAGCTCAAACATGGCCTGTCGGTTTCATGTATCCGACAAGCTTATTCATAGGTTTCGCTCGTAACTTTGTCAGACGTAGTCGGATTGACTTCAAGCTTTCGCCGTTAGCTTCATATTTCCGTTCTCGCTCCCATAGACTCCATTGCACCTATAAACTCAAAAGCACGCGTAAAGTACATAATTCACAAGAAAAATAGCAAAGAAAGCGTAACTACTAGATAGTAAATACGGTGTATTCTACACCTATCATTCCATAACCCGCAGCGGAAAACGAAAAAAGTCATTCAACAATGTTTTCAAGCACATACATTCAAACCAATAAGAGGTAAAGGAGAAGAAACAATAGGCAAAGGGTTAGATAAACCTTGCACAATCTCTTGTATCACGGAATCCTCTTCATCCTTGAAAAATTCAAGTGAATAATTCACCTCTTTTATATCATGGTCCTCTATCAAACCTTGCAACCATTCTTCATCTGTTTCTGCCTTAACCAAAGTATCGACATAAACATCATCATTACAATCATATGCATGCTCAATTGGGTCTTCCACAATATTGGTCATAACGGTCTCATTCTCAACACGCTCCTCCTTTTTATTGTAAGGCACATACTCTTTTGCGGATGCAATATTATCCATAAGGAATTTCTTTAGAACACTCATTGCATCATCCTCAAGCTCTACCTTTTGAATAGGTTGTTGATCGTTATAAAGATCAATGCTTGAGTAAGGTACACTAGTGTCATCACATTCGTCTTCGTCTTCACCTTGATCGCAAAAAGACTCCATTGTAAACTCCTCGGGGATGTCACCATGAATTAGTTTAGGCAATGTATTTTCATAATAATCATCATCACTATCATAGTCATCATAACATTGGTCCTCGCTGAATTTAGTGTTGCTAATCTCGAACTCATCCTTTTGAATAGGTGAATGATCATTATTACGATCAAGAGTTGAATTGACTACACAAATATCAACAAAAGTCCCCAAAGGTTCGCCTTTTTCAACATAATTATTCATTTCCTCCTTGTATTCTTCAATGCCTTGTCTTAAAGTGGAAACACCTTTTTGAAGCTCTTGGAGTGTTCCATTCAAATTCTGAATATAGTGTTCCATTTGTTTGTAAAGCTCATTCGACAAAGAAAAAGTAGAATTACTTACTTCAGTATTGTTAGGCCAATTATCTTCCCTTTGAATGGGTGGATGATCATAACTACGATCAGAAATTGGTCCAAACATACTATGAGCACATTCGGTCGATGAAATTAGTTCCACGCTTGGTTGTCTACGAATTGACTCCATGCTGGCCATAAATTGTTGCATTTCATCTACCAAACTAGAGGAAAAATTGATAGGAGTACAACTAGTCTCCCCTCCTTGTGGTTGCTCACTTACATACCCACCGTAAGAAGGTTGGAATGTATGAGAACAACTAAAAGGGTACGTGGAATATTGACCATAACCAAAGGATTGGTTTTGATTGTATCCCCATAAGGGTGATAGTTTTCATGTTGTTGAGGTTGAAACCCGTATTGATTGCTCCAATAAGCTCCGTCCATAGCAATTGGTACCTGAAACGAGATTCTCAAAACTCGGTTAAGAACCAAAGAATAAGAAAAAGTAAAACAAAACTAAACTAAAACAAAAATAAGAAACCAAAAACAATTAACAACCGCTGCTTCCCCGGCAACGGCGCCAAAATTTGATCGCGGTCGTAAGCGTCAAAAATAATTTACACTTTCTTACTACTCAAAATATAAATATAGCAAGGGCAAGAAAGGATCGTTCCCCACGAGAGGTCTAGGTTGTCAAATTGTTATGGTTTCCTATATAAAACACCCTAAGAATTTCGATTGTGTAAATAAAAATAAACAAAAAGCAAATAAAGTACGCAAATCAAGGATGTGAAAATATTGGATAAAGGTTTCATCTTCAATTGTAAACAAGTTTATGAATATATGAATAGAATTCGTATTTAATCTCGCTATCATCAAAAGCCATAGAATACCTTATTACAAGAATACTCCGTAAATTTCTTAAGTTATCAACACACACATTAGAGCTGCGTATGTGAAATCTACCTAAAGAATAACCTAACGCCTTGCGCTAATCAAGTTCAATTCCTAGGAGCATTAAGTTTCGAAAATAGGCTAATCAATGCAATTGTAATACATTGCGCAAACAATTCGAACAAAGGTCAATTTCTACATATGACTACGAGGATGTATCACTACAACCTAGAATCATATCATGCTACTCGTATTCAAGGTTATCGCTCGATGAAAACCCTAAAATAGCTATAGATATGGATGTGAGTTCAATCAATTGTAGACTTAACTAAACAAACATTCAATCATATTGCAATCCATCAATCATGCAATTATTGTAACCCGTAGAAATCAAACGATAATATTGAGAGAAAATTAATTCATAAAAATCATAACTTGGTTGCAAAATCCAACTACACCTTCAACCAATAATAAAAACTTAGTTACTCATGGCATAGGAGTTCATAGCAAGAAGAAAGAAAACCTATCATGTTTCTAAACCTAGAACCAAAAGTATGAGTTCTCCCTAATGGAGATATCCCTAGGTTTAAAAAAAAGTTCTATTTATATGCCTCTCCCAAAAGGATACCCAAAAGTAGGTCAAGTCTTCTCCAAACCCGTCTAAAATTCGTCCACCAAGCCCATGTGTGAAAATAAGTCTCTGGAAATTTTGGGTCCAAGAGTGGCACCGGAATTGATGACGTCATCGCCGGGAATCCGGTCACTGTCATTTAATCCGGTCCACCGGAAAATTATCTCGGGCGTTCTCTCTTTAGAAATAGTCACTAGCTAGTGCATACTCCCGGCAGCTCATCTTCCCTTCTCTCGCATTTCAAACACTCACAAAAATCATCCAAACCAATTCTTTCTCTTTTTTTAAACGCGCCCAAAGCGTGGCGCGTAGCTCATATATTCGGCCGCCAACTCTTCCATTCGACTCATACCCCTTTCATGATTCGGTGAAATATTGCGATTCATGCTTCAAGTTCTTAAATTCGGCTCAGGAACTATGCTCACCGGCGCGCCATTTTCACTCCGTTTTTAGCACAATTTACGCGACTTTGTCGATCTCCATTTGCTTTCACCATCCATGGCTCATAGTCTTTGCCACACTTCCTTTGCCTCGAGCCATGACTCACCACCAATCGCATTCGCACTGGGCACAAGCAACGTAGCACCATCTACACTTCATTCCCATGTATCGGCTCTCCGCAACTCGCTCCAACCTCGACAAAGACACAACATTGCATTCTAGACCGCAACGACTCAATCGCACCAATCTTCACTTCACCTGCTATATCCTTAACTCCAGGCCTATCAATTCCATTGCCTACAATGCCATATACTCATGCCAGCAAACCATAATCTCCCTCTGCGCCTCTAAGTGAGTCTTCCGCAATCACAGCAGCAACATTACCAATTCCTGGCTCAGTCTTACAAATTAAGTCATTTTGCAACAACAACATCTCAAGACATTCCAGAGACCCACTATTCAGTCAACACCACTTCCAGACTCAACAAACCATCTCAACCTGCAACTAATCATTGTAGCTCTGTATAGGTCATAGCCAGCACACACTTCCTTATTCTACACAGCATCGCAGCCTTCGTAGTCTCTCGTTCACTTCTCCATCTCTGTTCGATCAACAACATCATATCTTCATTTCCTGTCCAGCGTCACTCCCTACAGCAGTTCAATAGTAGCTCCATCTGCAGTTCAGCTGCCTTCTCAACCAGCCAGCATCATTCCCTTGAGCAACACCTGCAACATCAGTTCACGGCTTACGTGTTTGCAAGCTAATAACCTCCCGACTCTAGTTCAACTGCAATTCTTGCACTTCAATCAATTTCCCACAGAACCCATTAACACATCACTACTAACGTCACAGCTGCCATTGTAACACCTCAGTTTCAATTGTGAGCAACAACTTAGCACCACAGTTCACTTCTATGTCAATCCTCACTATAAACCTTGTACTGAATCTGGTTCCACCAGTTTCATAACTTCAGCTGCGATTCGTTCCCCTTCGGCTCAATGGCAGGCTCGAGCTTGTCTCACTTCACTGCAATTCTCGCATCTGCTACACATCACATTCTTTGGCTCCACACCAGTACCAGCACACCTGCAACTCTGCATCAAGCCATTACTTCACTCAACTGCAATACCACCACAAGCACCAGTTCAATGCTTGCCTTTGCTCCATAAATCGCCATAACCGGTTGCCATGCGATCTGCACAACCCTGTCAATACTTATCTTTGAGACTTGAAAGCGACCATCGACCAGCGAAGACACCTCTCCCTCGAGCTTCATCGATTCTTTTAACTAATCCAAACTCCGGTTTGAATCACAAATCTGCCGTGTTCTTCGCGGACACACTTCTTGCTCACTTATCGACTCAAGACAACAACACTGCAGTTTCAAATCAAGCACCCACATTCTGAATCAAACAGGACTTCTAAATCACTTCTTCATCTCCTCCGTTAACATGGCGGTAGCAACCCGGGTTCTCTCTTCGTGGCTTCAAAGTCCTTGGCAAGCACTCTTGGACCAGTAGATACAGCAGTGACAACTTGGTCGTGGTTCGGACTTGGGTGGCAAAGCGCCGTGGCTGGAGCTGTGGAGAGATAGTTGATAATCTCCTTCCCTGCTGTTTTCTCGGCTTGTAATTTAAGCCAGAAATCGACCCAAAATCTATAACAATACATACCCAACCTCTGTTTCTTCGACTCCATGTCCTAACCCAAGGAAAATACTCATCATACTTGGAGCAGCAAACTGATTCCGTTGAGGTTGGCAAGAACTGTGTAGTTTAGGCATTTTTACAAACAGTTTGTATACGTGTTGTGAGCTAATGATGGTTATGCACTTATTGTATTTCCAGGACCGCAAATCAACTCCTTCCCTACGACAATTCTCATTCAACAACAAACCCACTTTAATTTCATCTCTGTTCATCAAACAAACTCATATCCAAATCAGAGAATAATCAAACCCAAACTTCATATGTTCCTTAGCAATGAGTTCCCTGTACTCGAATGCTAGCGAGCTTGCCTCAATCCCTACTCTGTAATTCGTTATATAACTTAGTTTGTTAGCTCGAATGTCTCTCGATTTAACAGCATGAATCGCTGCTGTTTTTCTTTTGTCTGAGTTTCAAAGTGAATGAGAGAAACATATCTCGGATTCAGTATTGTAGTAGATAGGATTTACTTAGGCACTCGCTGCTTGGATAAGGGCTGTCCTGCATAATTCTTGTATTGTCAGTTTCAGGGGACTGACAAGCTTAATCATTGATTTCGCTCCTGGAATGATCTCTTTCTTTCGTCGTGGGTTTCGCCTTTTCATTCTCTCCAAGACGATGAGAAGAAATCCCGGATTTGAGCGAGTCTCACTTCTTTTTGCTCCAATGACTCCAAAGTAACTACAAAACTCAAAAACACACATAAAGTACATAATTCACAAGAAAAATAGCAAAGAAAGCGTAACTACTAGATAGTAAATTAGGTGTTTTAGACACCTATCACAGAGCAACGCGAACCTCCAAGCATTATAATGAAACCATGTACGAAATACTCGTACAGGCTGACTCTCGGTGTATTATACTAGCCCGATTGAGCCCCTCTCGGTGTGTTATACTAGCCCGATTGAGCGTCCGATATGATCACAGTCATCCAACTCCACAAGCATGATTGGATTACCCAGATCAATTTCATCACCCCCAAGCGGTATGGAATATCCACTGCCGAACCAACGCGGATCCCGCATGGTCGGCCTCCCGAGATCGGCCTAGCTTGCCAAAACGTCCAAACCGAACGTATGGGCGAGAAAACCTAAATTAGGGTTTGCGGCATATTACATGTGTCGCAAAACAATCTCAACCATCCATCTTCGCGGGTATAGATGGAGGGTGTAGATGCAGATTCAAAGGGCCCGAGCATGTCAACACAATCACCGTGGGCCGCTTTGCATAATCGACCAATCGGTCAGGACCAACCATGGTTGGATATCCCAATTCGTACACCGAATCAAGCATTTATGCACGGCCTTGAAACCCAAAATTAGGGTTTTGAGCATCACGAGCGTCCATCTTCTCCGGCACGAATGGAGGGTCCAAGAAAAGATTAAGCAGGTCCGGTCATACCAGCATGACCACTGTGGACCCATCTATCCCCTCACCCGATCGGCCAAGGCATATCACACCTGGTCATTCCAAGACGCGCGCCCAAACTAACGTGGTCGCACATCCCAAACCGCAAACTGATCTCGACCGCTCAACTTCGCCAGATGATTTGGATGGCTCAGATCGCGTTTTCATGGGATATTCAGGTATAGGCGTGAACACCAGCCTACCACCTTCACACCAGATCAATCGGCCAATACCGATCAAGGTTGGTTATCTTGGAACGTGCGCCCGAAGTGGGCATGACGCGCGGCTCTTGCGGCATTGGTTTTCTGTCACAAATTGATCTCGACCGCTCAACTTCATCGGACGAATTGAGTGGCCCAAATCATACTTACGTGAGGTAATGGGTATATGCGCCTACACCTTCATGCCGTCTACGCGCATGTATGGTCGGCTTTGGCCAAAGTCATATCCCATGCTTGGATTCGACCCGGGATGAAGAGGATGCTTGCGCACCTCTTCTAAAACCCTAATTCCATCAACGGTCGCAGATGAGTGTCTCAAAGATCATCTTGTCCGTCCAACTTCACCGGCTTGGTTATACAACCCTGGTCAGGAGTTAATTAGTCAGTGAGGCGTCATGGTAATCACCACCCATCACTCTACCACACCAGGATGCAGTACATGCATAAAATACACATGATACTTCACAAGTATCAACTTCCTGAATAACGCAGTTATTCAATTTAGCATTACATGCTACCTTTTGTGGATCCCACGATCCACACATTCCAGACATCAATCATGTCAAAAACTGGGGGATACATACTGGGGTATTGGTCTGGCGGTTTACAGCGTGCAGCGTGCAACGCGCCATCACAAGAACGTGTTAGGAAGTTATGGACGGTTAGTGATGACAGGAGAAGTGGGAAAGACTGATCGTGTAGCACCGACACACAACTCCACTACTCCATCACTCCACTTTCTCCACTTCCCACGAGAGACGTGAATAGGGCTCAATGACTTGTATAAATAGGTTCTCCTCCCTATTTCCATAAAAAACAAGAGCAAGTCCAGACAAAAAACAGAAACCAAGTGTTAATACAAAAACATCGGAACTGATAGCTTGCATCCTGTAAGCCGGTTCAGCTTTCTGTTACAAGTCATAAGCAAGCCAACACCTTCACAATCTCAATACCTTCTTCGCTTCCCTCCCTAAGATCAACCCCATCTCCTTCACTTTGTGACCGAAACAAGTCTGGAACGGCCATTTCTTGGTTTAGGCCGGACTTGCACAGATTGATCTCTCGAATCTACAAGCACTCACCGCGCAGTGCATTTGTTTAAGGTTTAGACTCATTTCTCATTCACACACCCCAAATTACCAAAACCGGCAGAAATAGTTTTCACCCATAAACACCCGCTAATTCCCTGATTTCATCACAACCACATTAAAAGATGTATATGTGAATTCTTCCTATAAATCAACCTAAAGTGTAAAAGCACAATTAAGTTTAACTCCCTAAAAACACTAAATTTTATGGAATAAGACTAATCAAGGCAACCAAACGTGTAAAAACACTAATTCGATTTAACCAAGGTTATGATCCACTTGTGACTAGTAGGATATATCACTACAAGCACTACCCACAATTATGATACTTATGATCAGAAATTATTCAACTTTTACGTGTTGAAAACCCTAATCTAGCAATAAGAATGAAGGCAAACTCAATCGATTCCGGACTCGACTAAACAAGCATTCAAACTATATAACACTATTAATTGTGAATCATAAAAAATAAATTATTGAGACAAAACTAATTCATTGATGCAAATATCATATTTGAGAACTCAACTTTATCCCATAACCAATATTATTTGTTTAGCTACTCATAGCTTTTGAGTTCATCATAATCATAATCAAAAATAAAATGAAGGAGACGAAAAATAAAATGAAAGCAAACCCTAGTCGCCGCTCTCCAAAACTCCAAGTAGAAAATACGTGATATCAAAAAGAAGTCGAAGCCTTCCCTTTTATGTTTTCCAAACTAGGTCTTGAATACCCAAGTACAAATAGTCCACCAAGCCCACATAAGAGAATACCCATCTAGAAAATAGCCCACTAAAATTCTTTGCCAAAAAGTAGTCGCCGGAAAACTGGGGTCATCGCCGAAAATTGGCCGAGAAAGTCATCTCAGGTGACTGTAAAAGTCACCGGTCAAAACTTTTCAGACGGGTCAACTCGGGTCAAGTCAGAAGTCAGGCCGAGTTGAAGTGAGTCCGGTGGTCTAGTCAGGCCTGAGTCAGAGCTGAATGAACTGAGAACCCATGGCCTTGGCTTTTGCACAACCCCCATTGCATATCAACACAACTACAATAAATATACAGACACCCACTGCAGTTACCCATTTACTCAATTGCTCTTCCCATTTAGCCAACGCCAAGCTGTCTAGCTGCTTCCACCATTTTAGCTCCATTCTCATTAAACTTCACCTGTAATTTCATAACTGCAACTCTCTCATGACAGTTACCACACCTTCTAGTTCATAACTCTACCCAAAATGAACAACACCAAGAACCCACGACCTGCAACTGCTATAGTTTCTTGCCAGCACAACAATCACCAACCTGACTTAGGGATGTCAATGGGTACCCATTACCCGGAACCGGAACCGGACCCGGTAGATTTGGGTCCGGTTCCGGGTCCTAAAGTTGGACCCATTAACAACTTAGGACCCGGCGGGTAATTACCCGATTGGACCCGAATATAACCCGTTGGGTATCCGCGGGTATCGGGTACCCGGTTATTTATTCTTTTATTCATGTTTTTAGCAAAATTACAAGTATTTCGATAGTTTTCGCTTTGATTTTTTTTCATTTTTCATTTTTTTCTTATACTTAATCTTTATTTAGTACATTAATAAAGAAACAATAATAAATTTTTATAAAAATAATTTTGATCCAAGCCAAAAAGAGAAAGATATTAAGTTTTTGAGACTTTTTTTTTATAGTTTTCTTAATACCCAATGGGTACCCGGGTTTTTAAACGGGTCCGGTTTTGGGTCCACAAATTTGGGAACCGGACCCGGAACCGTTAGGAACCGGACCCGGAACCGTTAGGAACCGGACCCGGAACCGTTAGGAACCGGACCCGACCTTTATAAGTAGGGTCCGGGCCTAGTAATACCCGGGAGGACCCGAACCCATTGACACCCCTACTCATCCCGCAATTGCAACCTCCACCAGGCCATACTCCATCTACGTGCACTGCTCCATAAACTGCACTTCATAGCTCCAATTCAACCATCTGCAGTTCACCTCAATGGCAGCAACTGCAGTTATGCCGCTTTCCTTGCTTAATTCTTCACCTGCAGCACTATATCATTCCCTGCAGCTCATGGCTAGTTTCTTGTTCACCACCAACATAAGCAACATCATCAACCAGTATTTCTCCCTTACAACAGAGCCACACCAACTGCAACAACATTTCTTCCATCTGTAGCTGCACCTCAAACACCCCCAAATTCAATTTCATGCTCTTTCCCTGTACCATCTCAGACTCAAGTCCATTACAGACCCATGATAATCACCATTTCAGTTTCACCATCTCCATCTGAATATCACCAGCTGTAGTTCTTAATCACCACCAACACAAGTGTACAAATCTCCACTCTTGACTGCAATCACAACATCTATAACATCTTGAATCCATCTACAACAATCATTGGCAGCATCAGCTCAGCAAACCCCCATCGATTCATTATAGCCACACAATCAACAGCATCTCCCTGAGTTCAATTTCTTCATCTGATTTTACAGAAATAGCAAACCCTTTTTTGAACTGAATGGTACCAGCACAATAACATCATCAGTATCATCTTCTTCATTTGAGCTTCCACCATCTCTATCTCTGAAATCAACTCCAATCCTTGAACAACAATTTCAGTAAACCCTACTTTCAATCCCTAGATTTCTGTAGATATGAGAGATATGAAATCGATTTTAAACACAAATTTGAGCAAAACCCCTTTCTTATTTGGCTGAAATAACCATGAATTCGAGTCAGCAGCATCAACTCCTCCCTGTGTATTCTCAGCTTCAGAAACTCATCACATATCTTCAAATTCTCTGCCAGTGTAAGAACATTAAACCCTAATTCACCTCAGCCATCAACCACATCGATCTTCCACCAACAACAACAGCTTGTTCCATTCTTCATCAATTTCTCTTCTCTTTTCTCTGGTACAGCAGCCGCCATGGCTTCTCAGGTGGAGTAGGGAAGACAGGATAATAAGAGAAAATGATAAGTTCTCTGAATTCAAGGGCTAGGTAATAGCTAAAATTTCTATAGGCCACCCAGCTATTTTATGGCATGTCGGTTTTGGAGAATCTGACATCCTAATCCTTTGTTCAGTTGTCAGTTCTAGGAGATTGAAACTTGATATCTTCACCTCCTCCTTGCGCAACCTAGCCTTTTTGCCATTTGCGTTCCAAATGGACATTTTCTTCTTCTTTCACTCCGATTGACTCCAAAGTACCTAAATACTCAAAAATAAACATAAGATACATATTTTACTAGATAAATAGCAAAGAAAGCATAAATAATAAATAAATATCAAGGCGTTTACAACACCTATCACACGCAAGCATTTAAAACCGTATATGCAGCTGTAAAGAAAAGACAAGGTTTTGGGCCTGAACCTACTGAAAAAGAGAAGGTAGAGTATTGATATATATATATATATATTTGTTGGAAATCTAGTGCAGTTTTCTCTATCTAAACTATGATTACTTTTGTGTGTTTCACCTTGTCTCCAGATCTTTGAGTTTTCGGAATTGTACATGACTTTGTATTCAGTATGCTCAGACAGTGCTTTTATAAAGAGTGGACAGAAACAATCGGTTTCATTATACTCCATATGGCATAATAGAACTTCTTGTACTCACATTTTGCAAGTCTTGCGAATTTATCGCTTGGATTCAGGCTAACAAATGCAAAACCCCAAGGGTGAGTACCAATTTAGGCTCTCAGTCAGGGTACGAGGTATTAAAGTATTTACATTTCCATTAGATAGTCAAACTAGAAATCAGGTATAATTTCAGTACTTCTATTGATTTGTTATATTGTATATTTTAAAATGTTAAATTTATTCGATAATGGTAGACAACTTTGTTGTCTCTTGATGCAGAATCCCAGTGTCCGATTCACCTTCCTTTTAATTGCAAGCACATTTTTCTTTTGTGATTGCTTGGAACCACTTGCATGTTCCATGCTGAGAAATATTTTTCTTTGTATAAATACCTGGTATCATAAGTTCACCAGGCAGAAAACTACCAGTAAAATCGTGTTAGACCATGAGTTTGAGCAGTGTCTAGAAAGTAGAAACTGTTAGAAGGTTTGAGTATACCGACTTTAATAGACTCTTTTTATTTATATACACCCGTTAGTATGATAGTTAGCGTGCTGCATGTGTCTGGAAATAGTAAAATTCCACGGCTTTGAATATCTTTATTCCACTCAATCTGCGCTTAAACAGAAAAATAAATAAATAAATAGAGAAACACATTGAATGCGGAGCAATTGACTATGATGCACCAATTGAGCCATCAAAAAATGAAGTTGGACTTGGTACCACAGTAAGGCCTTGGCACGACTAACGGGGGATTACTCAATTGAGATTTGTGGAGATGTTGAGAGAATTTTAGAGACTTCTAAAATCTCTTGTTAGTCAATAGAGAGTTCTTCAAAATCTCAAACAATCTCTGTTATTGGATCGTGACTTTCTATAAAGCTTAATAATTCTCTGTTATTGGATTTGGAATTTGAAATCGATGATTTACGGTATTGAGAGACTTGTAGAGACTTTTATTACAAAACATACCATAAATGGCTAAAAAAAAAGTCTCTCCTAAGTAGGTGATATTTTGAGAGACTTCGTTCTTTCTCTTTTCTTTAAGGATTAAATATCAAAATATTAAAATCCATAACCAAATAAGCTACCATTAGATTCATAAACAATGGAAAAAAATTGTTGTCTTCCAAAACCCAATAAGTTTACTAGAGATTTAAATCCCTTATGGGGTCGTCTCGATTTGATTTTATTGGAAAAATGGTTACAATTTTTGTTAGCCATGCATGGACTGATACATTTTCATTGAAATATTTATATATTCATTTTTCAAAATAAATAAATATATTTTTTGTCTCATGTGTGTAATCTAAAATTCATATATGTTTTAATGTCTCAATGAATCTCCTAATTCCTTGAAAATCATTCAGAGAGTCTCTCAAAATCTCTAAACTCACAGAGAGTCACCCAAAATCTCTTGCATAAAAAATCTCTGACTGTCTCTACTAATCCCAATTGAATAACGCCCTGTAAATGCGCTTCTCAACCTCAAATCTTGCAATTTTCAAGTTGTGTAGGAACACTAATAGAAATTTGATTCTTGCATAAGTTGGAGTAGGCATGGCGGTTGTAGTTTTTGGACTGGTGTTTTCTGCTGGAGATTTTCTTCCCTCTGTAAGGTATATATGAAACTTGATTATCTGTGTTATCAACAATTCTAATCCTGCTGACTGGAAGGATGACACAACATACATACGTACAACTTTATCTGATGGAACTTCAAAGCTTTGTAGTTTATACTTCATGACCATAGTAGTAATACGATTTTGATTTACTGAAGTTACCACTTTTTTTCAGTTCGAACCTCAAGAAGGAGGTTGCAATAGTCAGAAACAAATCGAACTTTCGTTGGGGAAGATTGGATTTCGTGAGTTCTTTTAATCATGAAGTTTCTGGTGATGGTCATGATGGTCGATAAAAATTATGAACTTCTTTTGATTCTAGAAGCTCATTCTTTTTGGTTTGAGCCTTTGAGGTAAAAACAAAAGTTTTCTTTTTCGTTCTTTTTGTTCGTCCAAAGTTGGTGCTTTTGTTTGTTTATGTGAAATAAGTTAACCTTCACCTAATAAGTATGACTTTACTCTGAGGCAATTGATCTTTCAGTTAATTTATAGTTCCCAGTATAATGTAGTAATCTTCACCCAGGAGACTAAAAATAGGAGTTTGATCTGAGTGTTATTTTATATTGTTCTAGATATGCATCCCTAAAACCAAAACCTCAACGCTTGAGGATCAAAGCTATGTTCTCGGTAGGAATTCTTGTCTTGAATTTTTGAAACTTTTGATTAGTCTTATTATATCTTATCTTGAGTTGTTATTTGCATTAGAATGCTCAGATACTAGTTGACAACAAACAATCACAAGTTCTTGAAAAAATGCCACCATGATATCACTTATTACGCTACAGGTCGAAGAAGGGAAAGTTGTTTGACGTGGAGAACTTTGGGATTTGCTCTTAGTGATCAGATGTCTGATATATGTATGCCAAATTGTCCACTTTCGGGATAGTTTTAAAGCTTCCTAAAGCCAAGAGTAAGCCCGTTACTGAAATGCAATATCTCTAAAATATGATGTCTTGTTTGTTTCTGTGTCGTTCTGCTTTCTTGTTCTGATATCGGATGAACCTTCCATTTGCAGATAATGCAGGAGTTGTTGTGAATCCCAAGGGAGAAATAAAAGGTACATCCTCTTGTGAATGGACAATTATATAATGTTGTAGCTGGTATTGATATTGTTTGTTTGTTTGATTTGTGTCCAATTTTTCCTTTTGGTTGTGATTTTGTGGATGTCTTGTACAGAGGAGTAATATTAATTCTTTATGCTGGTTCAATTTCAGGATCTGCTACTGCTGGACCAATTGGAATTGTGTCAATATGTGCCCACGGATTGGTAGTGCAATAAATGCTAGTGTTTAGTTTCGCGAAAGTTGTTTCGGCAGTCATTTAGCATCAGTTTTTTTTGTTTAGGTCTTGTTTATATTTTGGGCAGAACATGACAAATGTTACAGGCTGATCAGATATTTGGAGGATCTGTGTAATATTTTCTTGGTTAATTGAGTAATATTATTGCGGACAAATATTAGCACAAGATACTCAATCACTTTGCTTAGTTAGAGTAACATTTGTTGGACTACAATTTAATCACTCTGCTTGGTAAATGGACTCACCAATATTTGAGTGAGTTGGTCGATGATTTCTTACCATCAAAATTCTCATTAAATGTATTGAGTTGGTTATTTAAAAGTGGGAATGTTATATGTACCCTCACTTCTGATGGGCCTTGATAAATACCCTAATGGACCTTTACAAATACCCCTAGTGGCATAATTAAAATTTTTAATAAAATCATAATTCCTATAAAACATATTTAACCTCCATCATTTGTTCTTCATGTCACAAAACTCGTAAGAATTTTCATCGCCTCCACCACCACCATCTCTATCGCTTTCACCATTACCATCATCTCGATTGCCTCCACCACAACCTGCAACACCACCTCCGTCACTTGCGCCGCTACTATCAGTAGATCCATTGTGGGTGTTAATGTATATGTTTGATTTCAACTGATTTTTCAAACCAGATGCAGAGATTGATTTGTTATTTTGGTTTTCGATTTCATTATTGCTGAGAGTTCAGATTAATCATT
This sequence comes from Papaver armeniacum, assembly GCA_023531295.1. Taxonomy (NCBI): domain Eukaryota; kingdom Viridiplantae; phylum Streptophyta; class Magnoliopsida; order Ranunculales; family Papaveraceae; genus Papaver; species Papaver armeniacum. Next base: position 124,761 of record JAJJWW010006271.1, on the reverse strand, counting down.
ACGTTTAAATCAATCGACTTCGGATTCATATTTCATAATTTCGACGTCATTAGTTTTCCAGACCTGGAAAATCTATTTTGAAGATAGATACCAATTGACATGAAGATTAAGTCAAAAGAGTAAACAATCAATTTAATGTTTGAACTAGTTTTCATTTCTTATGATTTTGAATCTATAAATTTCAGCAAAATCAGTTTATAATCTTCGATAATTTCTATATGATTGCGGAATTTGATTGAATGGGGAATGAATTTGTGGCTTGCAGGTGAGGAAAATGGCACAAGAAATTGGTTCGGATTTTAGTGATCAGATCATAATGTTGCAGAACAAGTATGAGCAGGTAAGAAAAAAAAATGCATGTTTGTATGTTATGTTCATATTTAATCGAAATAGTAAGTAATTGCTAGTGGTGTTGTGTGTTGGGTAATGTAATTGAATAATTTTCACGAGTATTGAATTTTTAAAATGAATTTGTGAGAAACCAAACATGAAACTTTATGCATGGTACTGTGTGGATGATGGCAGTGAATTCTACTTATTAATGGTGGTGGAGTTGATATTGGTGGATATGATCGATGATTCCATTCTATTTCATTTGAGAACTCCGTCAGTTTCTTAGTTGGAAAAGGCTTTGTTGTGTGCATTTGTTCATTTAATCTTTGTCATGATGCTCAGGTCACAAGAAACAAAAATAATTAATTAGGGAATACTTACTTGTCAAGGACTCGCTAAAAGATGGGAAATTTTTCCTTGCAGGGAACCAGTACAGTGTGTTTGGCAACAGAAAAGGCTGAAAATCTTGTTATTCTCGCTGCAAGGGAATACTTACTTCTCAGCTTCTAGTCTTGCTTGTGCTAAGGTGAGTCTTTCGGTGCACATACACTTTCTTTCCTTGCATGTAATCTCATAATGCGTTGGTAAAGTTAAGCTCTAACTATATCTTATGGTTATATGAAATCATGTTGAACTGCTTTTGCTTCTGCACTAGTTTTATTTATTTGAGTTGGTATATTTAATAGCTGATATTCTGGGAGTTCCTTACCTAGGAACATTATGGCTTTGTAGAGTGGATATAAGAGAAACTAGAGTACTTCAATCATCATTAATTAGTTAATTATAATATCATCGTCTACTGTGGTTACTTAATTATGCAAACCTTTGTCATCTCTATTTTTTAATATGCCATTTTTATTTCTAAAATGCGTTCTTAATCTACGGAAAATTTGGCTCAAGGATCAAGTTGAAACCACCCATAGTTTTTTAGGCATGGGGAAATATTCTATTTTGAATAATTGTTCTTGCTATAATCAAATGTTAATTGAATGCTGATTTTTAGATGTCTAAACATTGATATATTAAGTAGTTACGTATATATTTGCATACTAATTGAATTTGCGAAGAGCAAAATTTGTAGACTGGTTAAAGGAGTTGATCCAGAATTAATATTTGGAATGCAAGTTAATTGAGTTCGAGTTTCTTACGTCTTAAATTTTTATGAGGTAAAAACTTGGAGCCTCTTTCTTCTGTTTATATTTTTTTTGCATATTCCTTTTGTGAAGTTACTTTCATGCTATGCGTGACCTACAACCGTTGGATTGTTGTTGATTTCAGGCTCTAAAATATCTCTACAAACATCTGACTCCTATACAGCGGGTTAATATTGCGCGACATCCTAACAGGACAACTTTTCTTGATCATGTTATAAACATTACGAAAAAGGTAATTCTCATTTGGATATCGAAATTAAGCATTTATTTATTAACTCTTTGTACCGTGTTCTTTTTTTAAAACTAAAAAACAAAAAATGAATTATGCTGCTCTCATGAAAATCACGTTGGATAACTGGCTTAGGAATTTCCTACATATCTGGAGACAACTTGTGCTAGTTGCCTACATATCTAGAGACAACTTGAACAAGTTGCGTCCATATATTAAAGGACTAGTTACCACCAGATTTGGAGACAACTTGCGCTAATTGGTAAATGAACAGTAACAAGTGCTGCTAAGTTAAAAGGTTTAATTCATTCTTATATATGAGATTTAATGCATGTACTGATAGGTTACATGTTCACGTTATTGAAGAATTATAGCATTCATTATCCTTTGTATTGTTAATCTGTCTTTGTGTATACTCTCTTGCACCTTAGTTTTAGTTTAACGCATTGTTGGCAAAAAGTTATATCCTTTTGTGTATATCATCAAGTTTCATTCTCATTTCAGTGTTGTGATTTGTAGGTGGATTAATATATAGCTGCTGACCCTGTTGATGCTTTCAACTTTAGAGGATGGAAAAATTGTGCGAGGCCTTGCAGGGATTCCTTCCGAGGGACGAGTTGTGTATGTTGGCTATCACATGCTAATGTGATTTGATTTAGCTCCACTTATATCCACTTTCCTGGAACAGAAAAATATTCTGGTCATAAGAATAGCGCATCCAATGAACTGGAAAAATATTCTGGTCATAAGAATAGTCATAAGTATGAACTGGAAAAACGTCAACTAAATCCATCGATATTTGACCCAATAAAAATCATGGGTGCAGTTCTTAATGGGAGGTTGATGTTCTGTATAAATTACATTTGTTTTGAAGCCAAGAAATTAAAAAAAAAAAAGAAGATGGAGTTGCTGCTAATTGCTGGGAGGTTATGTGTGTTGTTGCTAGAATTGCATAAACTCAATCTGTTGTCATGGACTGAATTGGAAGCTACATCCACAGTCAGGGTTGGTGTGCGAGTGCAAGATAGTGATGGTGTTGTGAGTCTGATAAGTTGCAGTGTCATTGCAATTATGATGTTGGCTTAATGGCGTTGGAATGGTTGAAGTAATGGAGATGTTGGGTCTGTTAGTAAGGAGATGTTGGTTCCATTCTGACTGTTTTTGTTTTGATATTTTTCTCAATGTTTTTTTTTTCTTCTGAACTTGTATGTTGCGGTTGTTCTAAACAATTTTGTTCCAAGTTTTATGAATTGAATCTTCTTTTTTGTTTTTGCTTTGTTGTTTTCTCATGTAATGTTGTCTGTTACAGGCTCTACTTATCTTTTTGGTAGGGAAATTATGTTGGTTTTTCCCTTTGGAGACAACTTGTTCTAGTTGCTCCCAGATTTCGGGACAACTTGAACAAGTTGCTTCCATCTTTTCAACCAACTTGAAACAAGTTGCTTTCAGTTTTGGAGCCAATTTGAACAGTTGTCTCTAGTTTTTTTTTTTGTGAGCGTCAGTTTGTATTTATATTTCTCCTCTTAGTTATGTAAACCTGCTCATACAACAATAGCCAAAAAAGATTACCAATTCGGCAACAAAACCAGTGTATAATGTTTACATCTAATATTCCTTAACAAATTAATATTGTATCGAGAGTGCAGATTTATATGTTTACATCTAAATTAATGTTTATCTTTCTGCAGATTTACATCACTATGAGAAGTGCTACAATCTAGCTTTTCATCCAACCTCACCAATGTTTCTTTCTGAAGCTTTCATTCATCAGTTGCACTTAAGATACATAATGCAATCTTGACCATTTTCTTCTTCGCTTTAGCAGCCACTTCTTCTTCACTCACTTTCATTAGACGGCTACAACTCTTATGTTTCCCTCTTAAAGGTTATATACACTCCAAGTAAATATTTGTACTTGCGCCATCTACTTGGTAATTCTCTCTTTACTAGTAATGCAACCTCAGTTTCCTTTTATTGCAGATTCATTTCCTTCGGCTATGAAAAAATTTACGAGCATCTGCATCATCACATCAATTTTGTAAATAAAATTCAGAACATACCACAATGAGTCAAGCTTAAGCTATTTTACTGTCGTATCTGGAGCAAAATTGAAACTAGTTGTTTCCAACATTGGAGACAACTTGTACTAGTTGCTTCCAATATTGGAGACAACTTGATCAAGTTGCTTCCCAAATAAGATACCACAACTTCTTGTTTTCTGGATTTTGAGAACAACTTAAAACAAGTTGCTTCAAACTTGAAAACAACTTGAGCAAGTTGCTTCCACCTTTGAAGACAACTTGAGAGTTAACACATGCACTACTGTTCCCTCAACCAAACATTTATCTCACAACAACCGAACTCAATATGTGAAGCATACAATACAAGATAAGCTACACTAGATTAACAACACCTAATTAATCTGATGGGTTACTAGAAATCAGAACACTAAACTCCCTGCATCATAATCTTACTCAAGTATGTAAATTTCATATCGATATTTCATTCAAGCATAAACGAAGGGTTCCACACATAATATATCGAAGTACGCCTCTAACTAAGAAAGTTTTGCACTGGCAACTGTGATATATTCCATCTCAAGAGCTTACGCACCTCATATGCGCACCTCAGCTCTTTATCATTTTCATATTTAACAAATGCATAACCCTAAGAAGCACCAGTTACTGTTGATTAGATTAAAAAATGAGAAGTTAAAACCATATAATACGTGGTAACCACAATAGAAAGGAAACAAGCTAAGGTAGGAACTTGCACAATTGCACATAATCTATTCAAGTACAAGTTGTTTCCAAAACTAGGAACAACTATGAAGTCAACTAGTACAGGTTGTCTTCCAAATTTATAGTCAAATAATTTTCCTATAGAATGATTGCAAAGATTCAAATAACTACTTTCTAATAACTAAGTTGATATAAAGATTTGGCATACACTCCGGTAGAAACTCAGGCTTTCGCATTAGAATTTTGAGAATTTTGTCGATTATTCGACGGTTAAACAATGAAACAAAAACCACCCAAAAACCATGAACAATTCAATCAACAAAGACCACCCAAAAATAGAAACTCAAGTTATCACTAATTCAGTTCTAATACAATGAACAATGAACATTAAACCACCCAAAACCTATAGTTTTTTCAGTTGTATTACATTTGAACAATCAACATTAAACTACAGTTCTAATTCAACATATTAAATTGAACAAAATAAGTATGAAATATAACAAAAACAAGTAAACCAACAAAATCACTGTGATTTTTTTTTTTTTACCTTTACTAATCTCTTAACACCAGCAGAAGCATTTGATTCCTTAAACACCAGCAGAAGAAGCAATCAATTTGTCTTTCATCACATGCAATATCAAATTGAAGAAATATCAGTGACGAATCAAAAGGCGATGAATCAAACTATTTTCTGAAGATAAATCATGTATGAAACCCTAAAAATTGAAATCGAATAAAATTTAAACTTAATTCAAACACAGAATCGTTGTTTACATTCGATTTGATCTTTTTTCAAAGTGTTGTTGTTGATAATTCACAGTCAATTTATCTCTGAAACCTAATTTTCTCGTTTATTTTTTGTTTTTCAGTAAGATTTGATGTTGTAAATCATACAACAGTATAGATTTACTGATTTCGATTGATTTTGTGTTTGATTTTCAAAGATTTGATCGGTAATTTTCATTTTGTCGATTCGGTTTTTTTCTGCAGAGAGAAAGAAAGGAAGAGAAACTGAATGAAATGAAATTAACGCCCGTATTGATCTCTGGGTAACGGTTGTGTATTTATCTAGGGATATTTTAGTAATTGGACAATCCGGGTTTGGGCTTCTAGAAGCCTAGGGGTATATTTTAAGTTGATAAGGGTATTTTTCAATGGGCCTCATACTGGGGGTATATAGATAACGGTCCACAAGTTATAACCCCAAAGGTGTCACTATCCATCCACAAAAAACCCATCAAAACAAAAGTAACCCAAAAACCCAAAAAAAAACAAAAGTAACACAAAAACCCCAAAGAATTTGATGAAACCAATTTTGAAATTTAGGGTTTTGTATCTAATTTTAAAATTTTGGGGTTTTTATATCAATTTTGTTTAAGATGGAGTTTTAATGGATCCCAACATTTGAATGGGGTTTTTGTACCACAAGTTTGGTCACCTTGGGTTTTTATGACTAGTTTTGTATATATAATGTTCCCAATTTAAAACTCACACACACTTTCATTACATATGCTATATGTATATGCATTAACTTTCATTACATATGCTATATGTATATGCATTAACTGTTCAGAGGCTTAAATGCATCTATTTTGCTAACCAATTATTACAGAGACATTCCCCATAGTCTATTGTAGAATCAAAGTACCTTACCAACAAATTTTTAACAAAGTATCATATCCCCAACAAGAACCACCACTACTATCACAACTGAGGCCACTTTCTATGCAAGACAGAATCAAGAGTCACTAATCAGCCTCTTCGGAAAGTAACATGTAAAATCCACGCTAAAGGAGGTAGATAAATCTTCTTTCATCTTCGAATACCACAACTCCATGCATCTCAGAGACGTGCATAAACATAGAAGGAAACCTTTCTTTAAAATATGGGTAACAATCATGTCCACCAAGTTGTTCCTGTGACATAATAATTTCATTAATTCTAATCAATAATTACTTTTAAATGTTTCAATAAAAATAGTTATATATGGACAAATAATGTTAAGGCATACCTGTTTTTTGAGAGAGTACCCAAGAAAATGTGTATGAATGTGTCTCATGATGTGAATTAGTCCGGTTATACTATCTCTATCAATCATACCCCTCTTACGGAGACTAGTGTTGACAAAGGAAGTAACTTGCCCTCGCCACCCTTTCCTTGTATTCTGGATCACATTGTTCCTCTTCTTCTCCTTCTTGTTGTTCCTCTTCTTCCCCTTCTTGCTGACAAAGCCACCAACTTGCCCACGAAACCCTTTGCTTTCATCCTTTCTTACGTCATCAAATTTGAATGCTTTCAAGGCTGAGACAAACTCTTTCACCGAAGCCTTGCTTTCCCTTTTTTCTCGATAATGAATTTCAACAAATTCATCTATAGCAGCAATGAAGTCTAACCATTTCTGGGAATCCCAATAAGCGGGGTACTCTGAAAGGATTAAAGTGGAGTGTAGAAATTCCTCTTCAAAGAGGTTTGACAGGAGTTGACTATCCTCAGGTTTGACCAAATTGTCGGTTGACCTAACAAATGTAAGATAAACAAATAACTAAATAACCAAAATTGCTTGACCATAAACATATCAACAATGTGGAAATTCTGAGGAACCAAGGTTTTGTTAAACTCATCATTAAGTATATATGTATAACCCAAATTACGAAATCTATGGCTAAAAAGAGTAGTTTAAGATCAAATTTATGTTTTCATATTTTCAGATGGACAAAATTTACCTTAATAAGTTACGCATTATTAATTAAAAAAAAAACAAATTTTTAAAAATTGTTTGTTTGGATTGTGGTCAAATCAATCAGAAGAAAAATCTTTTCTACAATTATTTTCGGCATATTAATGCATTATTTTCGGCGGTTCTATTTGATCACTTCAGTAATATATTTAGAAACAAAACAGAAATGCTATTCTGAGTCCGTCTCTCCGCCCTATTCTACGCCCACTCCAACGTGGTTAGCTGACTAGACAAAAATCACGTGGGTTTTTTTTTAATTCTCTTTCTTCCGTGTACTTTCTCCTACTTCTCCGATATTTGCAATTCATGTCTCCCTTCTTTCATCTAAAAATAGATTTCTCGTTTTGGAAGATCATTGAATCTAGTATATCTTTCACATTTCTAATTGAAAACACAAGGCCATCCTGATTGAAATTAATGAGAAGATCAAATTGAAGGAATGGAAAACAGTAACCACAGGATTCCATAGCACTTCTAGTTCACTGTTTTTAGAAATCCAAATTTTGATTTCTAAATTTGTGTCTGTGTGTTTATTGGACTTCACCCCAATAGCAAATATCGAGTTCTTAAGATTTGCAATAGTAGCTAGAGTCTATTTAAGTTTCGATGGCAGAACTTTTTCGAGTTATAAGGTAGTATTCAAGATCTAACACGAAGATCAAAAATGGTGGTGGGCGTTGCCACTCAAAGGGCATCTAGAGATGTATTGTTTGATGATCTTGAGTTATTCACTATCTACGATTGGTCGTTCATGGAGGTGGTACTGGGTAGTTCAGATATTATGATCTTATTTGACGAACAGTGCAAAGAAAAAAAAGGAAGATGGGGGAATTAACACCAGGAAAAAAAAAAAAAAAATAAAGGAGAGAATTACGTGGGACAATCTTGTACAGGTAAGATAGCCACGTTGGCTTGGGCGCAGACCAGGGCGCAAAGCGGGACTTAGAATAGCATTCCCGGAAACAAAATATTCCAAGCTCTTTAGATCCGAAAGTTTAGTTGTATATATTTAGAGGAAATACGTTGATTCGCAGACGGAATAATCTCTTCAGCAATTATATCCTTATTTCCTCCACTTATCAACCAGCCTACTGTGACTACATGCATGTCGTCATGAAAAAGATGAGAGATTGAATCATACTGACTCAAAGAAGATTAATCTTCATTCTCATCTCACCTTTTATCTCATAACCAAATATCATATTACTCTAAGAATCTTTATTTGATATTCTATAGAAACTATTGCAGCAACGTTCACCAGTGCAATTTTTTTCTATAAGTCTGAAAGAGAATTGGCAATAAATATGTGTTACAACCAATCCATGGGTTTCACTCTCCTAGTCAGATTTTAGTCATGCTATACCAACAGTAGTGGGTGTTTTTCATCCTTGCGGATATTTTAATTGATTGAAGATGTTATTAATTTAACCAACTAGAGTTCAACATTGGTTCTTATTTTTGTAAATTTTCTTCTTTTAGTTTTACTGATGGTATATCGTTGTGAAAAATATGATTTTCACTAGACACGATAAGTTGAGGTAAAAAGCTTTGATCATCACCATCGCAACTTTTCGTGAAAACTGAAATTTCACACGCCTATCACCGTGAAAGCTGCAAATTTCATTAATCTGAAATTGGGAAAATTCTAGTTTTCAAAGGTAATAAAAAACAACTGCGATTATCACCATCGAAGTTTCGTGAAAATTGGAAATTTCACACGCCTATTACTTGTGAAAACTGCAAATTTCACTGATTCGAAACTGGGAAAATTCCAGTTCTCTAAGTTATTTTAAGTGAATACTAATATTTTCTTATTTTTTATTTATTTTTGTCCAGGCTAGGTTTTAATTTTTTTGGCGTGGGAAAATATATCATGAGTTATTTCGGATTTTTATTAAGAGTTTTAGTTATTTCCATAAGAAAAGCTTAATTAGTTATTTCAAAACTAAAGAGTAATTAGGGAATACTTTATACTTTTTAGGGTCATTTATTACCCCATCTTATTTACAACCTGTTTTTTCTCTAAGGAAAAAAAAAGCTTAGTTTTTTAATTCATGCAAAAGGATATTTCAGTAGTCATCACTAGTTAAGGATTACTCATATATACAATCTAAATGATGAGTTTTAAATATAGAAAAAAAATTATTTAGGCTAGAAATAATTTTCCCCTATCAACAATAGAAGTTAATTAAAGCATAACTCTAAGCAGTAAACACCAAAAAAAGATTAAGAAATTACCATATTTTAGTGATTCTACTGGTCAAATCAGATAATTCAGCACACATGTTGCCACTTTCATCTTCCAATAATTGTTTCACAATGCGACCAAAGTTAGCAAAATCTTGTTGAAAATCCCTATCAGTACCTACAAGTACAGGCAGTTACCTTTAACAATCAAATATAAATATGAATTATTATCTAATTAAGGTTAGGAAAATACATATACTTACCGGCGTTTCGTGTACAGTTCCTTAGCTTGACATGGAAAACACTATCCGGTCCCAAGAGCTCTTCTGAAACAAACTGCACCACAACATTTTCCGCCTCTAAGTTTCCATGTGCCACTTGATACATTGTTTTGAGACCAAGTAAGGTTTCCATAGTTTGTCTGTCAAACAAAGAAGATATCAAAATAAACAGCTTAATTAGATTTGACAATAAATACATAACAATCTAAAGTTAAAATGAATATTTAATCAAAAAATTTCATAAAATTAATACTCAAAAAGAAATCTACCTTAATATATCAAGTGCAATGAACCGCCATTGATCAAACGTCATAACTTGAAGGGATTCTCTTTTAAGATCTAGCAAGTTGAAAGCATACTGTTCACATACTTTGGTGCCATCTATTGGATTAGTGGAATCAAATGGCATCAATATGTTTGGATGTTGCGGGTAGGGAACTTCTTTACACATTATCATGGATGGATCTACACCCGCAGTATCAAATTAAAGAGGGTTAGTGATGCACATACAAAGAAAAATTGAAACAAGACTAGGAACATAATCTTATTTCAAACTAGAAGTTGTTTAAATGCTGAAAGAGAAAACATACTGCATTCCTCATCTTCTTTTGATTGATCATTAGTTGTTTTCATTTTCCTCATATTTGTTATCTCGGGTGGTTTCGAATCTGGCTTTCTTTTCTTCGAATCCATTGGCTTCATTTAGTGATCGGTAAGCAGGAGTATATGGAGGAGGACAAGGAGAAGGATTTCCCGAGTAAAATTTAGTAGTTTGTATGATCGCATGTACCCCTTCAAAGCCTGTGCATTAATTAAGAGAATACAATAAGTCAGCAACTATAATTACCAGAAATTGAAACCTATTTTAGTGCTACTTAATTAGCAAACACAAATCAAATAGAATGGTCCTCCATAAACAGTCTAAACATTTCACAAATATCAAATTCCATTCGTATATTTAATTAAGACTAGTAAATTAGTAACATCCATATCAAGCATGCTTAAAGAATTGGAGCTGCATATTGTAACTGAAAAGCTAAACTTTGGTTTCAAAAGTGTAGCATCTAAATGGTTCTAAACTTGGACATATATTCATCCTATACCTTCTATATCCAACTCAGATCAGAATTTTGTTACAGTGCCGATGAAAAAATTAAAAAAAAAAAAAAAAAAGGAATTTTGTTACAGCTTAAAGAAAATTGGTTTGGACATTAAAAATAAAATAAAAAAGAGAATTTTGTTCCAGCTGAAAGAAAATTGGTTGGACATTTTCTCTGAATGTGAAAGAGTATCCATTAACATTACTATGTCATACTGAAAGTTGTGTGAAAAATGAAATTAAGTTGTACGGAAGACGAAGAAACTCAATTAAAGCTTCCGAGATTCACACTAGTTCATTCACTCTAACTAAAACAGAACTACTTATACTGCTAAACCCCCCCACCCACCCCCAAATTGATGCAAAACCGATCAATTTTAACAACAGATCTCCTACAAACACTAATTAAACCACTTTAAAACATCAACACTATAAAATTAAAGCAACAGTATCTTACATCATGAAACAACCATCGTAGATCATAATGGATTTAGGTTTAACAAAGCAAGATCATAATTGATTTAGAGAGAAACTAAGAAAAATGTGGCTGTATCGTGTTGATAGAAAACTCTGTGCAGTGACGGCTGAGAGTCATGACTCATGAGAGTAGAAAGAAAGATGATGAGTGAAGTTGTGTGAAGAAGGTTTATATTAGGGTTTGTTTTTCCGTTATTACCCTTGGTGTAGAGTATTTATTGATCTCATTTTCTCTTTAAGATTTATGGGCGAGGAGAAGATATTTTCGCCAGTAAAGGCAAATTCGTCATTTTACGGACAAATACTATGGGCAATTACGTGGACTTTGAGGGGCGACCAGATCTACATGTACTTCAACCTTCCAATATCCTCAAACGAAAGTGAGCATTTTAAGGGGCATCCAGTTTTAGATCTACTGCCCGCCAAAAACAACAACATAATACATCTGAGCTTGAAATGCTGACGCCAGTTGATGTCAGCAAAAGTGTCAGTTAGTGTCAGCAATGGAAATTCAAATAGAGAAGTGGGCTTTGGTTAGAGCGGGAGTCGGACGCCCATTAGAGTTTTCATTTTATTGCATTAAAAGTGTGCATTGAAAAAGTGTGATATACATGTATACAAGTTCGAAAGGCAATGCAAATGAAAATTGCATAAACGCTATAATTTACAGCAATCCTACCATAACAATGCGGTTTAAACTAACTTAATTAGCAATATCTTAATAGTGAACCAGTCCATCACTGCATATTGCTACCCGGATGACCATATCCTTTTGTTGTGTTCTTTTTCAGCTCGGCAGAACATATCACTAATGGCTCCCTCGATATGCTATTAGGGTGCAGCAGAGGACACTGTAGATGCAGGTGCTAATAAAGGTCCTGCACAGAGCATACAAGTATAAGGAACAAAAGTAAACAAGTATGAAGAAATAAATAGGGATCAACGCTACATCAGATGAGAATCAACTGTTTTTTTCTAGAAAAAACAACCTGAGCTTAAGTCGACATTTGTTCTACCATTCGCTTTTGTTTGCCGAAAGAAGACAAATTTCAAAAATATATAAAAGCTCAGATGTAGATCCATAATATAATGCAAAGAATGCAAATGAAAATGGTAATGAAGCCACTATACAGGGAGATTAATCATGTCACTGGTTTGAACTTGAAACTCTGAAATTGCGAAGTTCAACTTTAGCATCAATATGTAAAGCATCTACTGAGTTGATAAAATCATTAATATATCCAATTGGTTAAATGCATAAGACTTTGGACATAACAACATATAATTAAAATTGCAAATATAAACTGCAATAACGCATTAACATTGTTAGTGTGAATGTCCTGACACAATGATTTACAGAAGACGTGGACTATAGGTGGTAATAGAAAACCAAACCTCTTTTTTTCTTTCTTTTGAATAGAGAAGCTTCCGCAAATGCTTTACTACAGAGTTCACTGATAGATCATCATCCACGCCTTTAAACAACCTGGCTTAATTGGGGGCTGGGTAATTTAAATGTGGGCTAGTGAATAAAACAACGTTTAGAAGTAATTTTCATAATGGCGAATATACCTTTACTTAATTAGGTTTAATCTTACTTAATTATTTAGTTTTATTCAAGTTTAATTATTCTTTGAACCTTTCTTTTAAAAAATATTTTTCCCAGATTTGGATGAATAATCGTCAAGGTACTGAATTACGACCAGAACACTTTTTCATCAAGTCAACTTTTATGAAAAAAGAATCTTGTTGAGATTATTAGTCCCACATGGTTGGGTTATTTAAGATCCTGCGGTTTATAATCTATTAGGGCCTCTCCACTCATTGCCAATTGGTTTTGAGTTGGATGCCCGTATTCTAATATGGTATCAGAGCAGGCTATTTGTGTCGAGTCAGTTGACCGCACCTTTACTCGCATCATCCGATTTAATTGTCCACGTGTTTGTAAGACCCGCCGAGGCTACACGTGAGGGGGCATGTTGAGATTATTAGTCCCACATGGTTGGGTTATTTAAGATCCTGCGGTTTATAATCTATTAGGGCCTCTCCACTCATTGCCAATTGGTTTTGAGTTGGATGCCCGTATTCTAATAAATCTTCACGGTCGATAAATTATACAATGACATACCTTGAACCATGACAACTTTTCAACTTTAGTTTTAAAACTTTAAAAAGTCATTTTTCTTTAAATCTAGAATAATGACAACTGTACCTTTAAAATTAGCCTCTCAAATTTCAATTAGATCACCCTGGTTGATAAGTTTATACTATGGTCTTTAAATTTGAACAAGCATGACTTTTCATAATCAGTTTTAATTATAAATTGAGTGGTGCTATCACACGGATGACCGTATAATATGAGTTATGCGGGCGCACCTTTCAACCATAGGATCAATATCTTTCTGAGATCTTTAAGATACATATAAATGAGTGCTCTATCCAAAAGCGACATATATGCTAACTCCGTTTCAGTCAATTATCTCTAACCTTCCGATACCTCCATGATTAAATCAGAATCCATACTTAATATTATTTTTGGTTCATGAAAGTCACAAATTTCAAAAGAAAATTAGGTTCTGTCCATGGGGTTAAATTTTCGGATTAGATATCAATGCTAATTTAACTATGATTTTCATCAAAAAAAAAAAAAACAAGAATTGTTGTATACTGATGAAAATAAATCAAACCCAAAGTAGAAAAAACAGATTACTTAACTAGATCCACTATGCAGCAAATAGCTTAACTAATTGTCCACACAAACTTGGATCATTTGGAAAATATGAAAGTTAGCTTTTCCTTCTGAAATTGTAAGGTTTATACAAGTTTTAGATCAAATTAAAAGAGGAAAGAGATAAATTTTTGATAGACGCATGAGATGGAATTTAGAAGAAGAAAGTGACGGTCAGTCCTATTAATGGTGGTTCCACGAAACATTTAGTGATACTGATCATCATCAGTGTGAGATGATTAGAAAGAAAAGCTAGAAACAACTGAAAAATAAAAAAGTATAAGATTGTTTGACTAGTCAACTTTCCTGATTTCCAGAAAGATACCATCATATCGTATGGTTGAAAGGTGCGACCGTAAAACTGTTACTATACGGTCATCCGTGGGACAGCACGACTCTAAAAGAATCATCATGGTTTAATTTAGAAAGAAAAGATGACAACTATAACGGATATTGTACAAACCTATTCATGTTTTAAAGTCGACGAACCATGCCGACTCTAATTGGAAAACAAAAAAATTTCCCAGAATTTGAGCGGGTCATCACGGTCATTATGTATCCACGGTCATTATGTATCCACGTAACGACTGCGGAAAAAAGTTATCAAACAAAAGAAGAAAAGAAAAAAGATACCAAATATATAATATTAAAAAAATATAAAAAATAAATAAAAATTAGAACAAAATATATTTTTAAAAAATCGTAAAATTAAATACTCCTTCGTCCCGCTATTAGTTGACTTATTTACTTTTTTACTTTTAGATTTTGTCCCATAATAGATAACCTATATCACTAAACAAAAGAGATATTTCTAAAATTATCCTTTTAATTGATTATAAGAAGGAATATTTGTATAAGAAATATGCATAATTTGATAGGCGTGTTTATATTCGTTATGTTGGTGTTTTAAAATGCTTTTCAATGGTATGAAATTTGCGAACATCCGTGGTGTAGTTTGAGAGATAAATCATTTCAAAATTTCACTAGATATTACACATAAGGATATAATTGTAAAAATACTAAAAAATACTCTTTTCATTCCTTATCTTAAGAATTGTGCAAGCTTAAACTAGGTCATTTAATAGTGGGACGGAGGGAGTATATAAATATAATGACACGTGTCGCAATCTTAGGGACTAGAATAATCTAATCCTTTTACTCCAGTAGAACTTCTTTATATAAACCAGCGGTAAATTAATAACTTCGCTAAAATAATATTTTTTTAGTCCCGATTTGGACTAGTGTGCTAAATTAATAACCTCTCTAAATTTATAATAAAATTTATAAGTTTTCAATAGGTCCCAACTAATATATAAATTAATAATCAGCGTAATAACATTATACTATGGTGCTTACTAAAATAGGCATCAATGGTTATTTGTTTTTGCATACATTTAGACTTCATCTTTAATTTTGTACACCCTTGAGAAATTCCGAAATAATCTTATTGTGTTCTTAATTTATTTATTTTGATTTTATCATTAAAGTATATACATTTAAACACGCAATATGCCATAAAATAATTAAAATATTATTTGAATTCACAATAAGATCTCTAGATATTTGATACTACAAATTAATTCTTGATACTCCCTCGCTAAATTTTTGTACTCCCTTGATCTCTAGATATTTGATACTACACGCTTATTTTAGAAATTTAAAGTTAAGTTTGGTATGTTTCGATATAATAATAACTTATTAGTTTTTCTATAAATTAATACTTCGCTAAATTGATAGAATTTAGCGGTCTCAAGACTTAATTTATCAAAGTTTTACTTATATTTAGACACCCCTTATCCACCTCCCACAGGTGGAGTGGAAATCACTAGATAAAGCTCATAAGTTGATCCATACTGTAATGCAAAAGAAGAAAATGAAAACGGTAACAAAGACATTGTATTGCTTAACGCTGGTAAAGGGAGATTCACTGGTTTGAACTTAAAACTCTGACATTGCAAAGTTCAACTTTAGCATCAATATGTAAAGCATCTACTGCATTTATAAAATCATATAAATATCCAAGTGGTTAATGCATAAGATTTTGGACATAACTACGACATAACTAAAAATGCGAATATAAACTGCAATCACGTGTTACACAAAGATCTAAAGTAGATGTGGATTATAGGTGGTAATAAAAAAACAAACCTCTTCCTTTCATTCTTTTGAATAGAGAAAGCTTCCGCAAATGCTTTACTATGGAGTTCACTGATTTAAACAAGCCTGTACGGACTCCAGCAGCATGTTCCCTCACCTGAGACAGCAATTAGAAAGCTGATTTAGCTCTAGATATTATTCCAACGGAGGTTTTGTGTTTAAATAGTTAGGAACTGTGCTTCAGCACTTATTCAGAAAAATATTAGGTTCTTCGCCGGACCTTGTTTTTTCATTCCTTGTAGAAATTCCAACACCACCATCACTACGACAATACAGCCCATAATCACCTCCCCAACAGTATGCCTAAGGGTTGACATCTTGTTATGCAGGTTCGTTTTCATTTTCTCAATTTAAGGTTAGCTAGTCTAAAACTTTACAATAAGTCTGGCGATACCATGTGCTCTCTTATTATGGTAACCCAAGAGAAGAAGCAGATAAATTAAGCTATACCCCAAAAATTAAGGAAAGAAAACCACATGATATAATCATGCAGGGATTGATTGAAGGTCAATCCACCTAATTACTAAAATTCAACTAGTCTGCATATTTATTCAACACATTACAAACAATTTTACGCCAATGAAACACGAAAAACCAAGTAATCAACACACAATTTCATATTGCAGAAAATAGTTGATTCAGATCTCTATATCAATACCTTAAAAGTTAATGAAGGGAGTTCAAAAGAGTGGGTCACCTCATTTTTCTTATCATGCTTCCTCTTGACCTCATGAAATTAATGTATCTGCACAGCAAATCCACAAACTTAATTTAAATTCCAAACTCAAGACACCACTCACCAACCACAACAAAACATGCCCTAGGTATCAGAATTGTGAAAGCATTGACAAGTAAAAAGAGGGACATTGCATCCATCTCCAAATTACAAGAAAAACATAAACTTAAAAACCCATCGAGATAATAGAAATCTGCAGAGATTTTAAGATAGAGAAAGAGAGAATAGAAAATCACAGACTTACCTTTTTCAAATTTCCGGCAGAAGGAGGAGACAGAGGTTGATAAATAGTTAGAATCAATTAAGCTTTACCCTATTTAATAGAAGATCCCCAAAGAATAAAACAAAACTGGGTGCATGTTTTCTTTAGGAGAGTGGAAGTTCTTCCAGATCTGAAGAGAAGGAAAGAGTGGGAAGTGTCAGACTCACACTCACTCTCGGATAGGAGAGGAGAGGGCGGCGGTTTCAAAAATTTTCTTTTTTAATTTTCTGTTCCGGACAAGGTTTCGGTTAACGGATATGGGTATTTTAGGTCCGTTATAGTAAGTCCAATGGGACTGTACATATAAACTTGTTTGTGGTGCATGAGGATGGCCAAACCGAGTTTTGTGCAGACAGTGCAACGGGAGGAGAGTTTATTGAAGCAGGAAAAAGGTTGGGACGACCGGCCCTGTAAGGTATGCCAACGGCTACAATTTGCCAACCCTAAAACGGCAATATTTCGTGTTACACCTATATAAACATACCCAATCCACCGATTTTAAAACACTCAACTACATTCCATTCTCTAAATTTTACAAAAAATCCAATTTATTAAAAATATCTATTGTTTTCGTTTGTTTCCTTCATGGATCCTGATATGAAAAATGAAGAAGCGCAATTATTAGCGGAATTTTTTTTCCAACAACAACAAGGGTTTATGCAGCAGCTGGATCAAATGAATGCATATTCAGAATAAACGTCAGGCTACAATTATACACCGGGAAAGTTCCACGAGATCCAGAACCAGGAGCTGTATTGAGAAGAAGATATACGTGGAGATTCGAGAGGAAGGTCACGAGCAAATGATATGTGATTATTTTATTAATAGAAGTGTCTACTCTGATCAAGATTTTCAACGTCGCTACCGAATGCTACATTACTTGGTCATGCGGATTATTGGAAATCTTTCTCGAGTAAACCCTAAATTTAACTATCAATTTGATGCACGGAATATACGAGGGCATAGTTTTGAACAAAAAGTCACCACAGCCCTTAGGATTCTAGATTATGTTGCACCTGCGGATGCTTGTGATGAGTACATTCGCATGGCTAAAACAACCGCATATGATAATCTCAAAATGTTTTGCAAAACTGTAGTCAACCATTTTGGTCCATGTTTTTTCGGAAACCCACGCAAGATGATGTCAATCGACTACTAGTTGAGAATACGAATATAAGATTTCCCGGAATGCTATGTGCCCTTAATTGCATGCATTGGGTGTGGCACGGATGTGCATATGCTTGGCAAGGTCAGTATAAGGGCCACTACACAAAACCAATCATGGTTCTTGAAGCAGTAGCTTCTTATGATTGTTGGATATGGTATGCTTTTTTCGGCCTTTCGGGTTGTAACAATGACATCAATATCTTGTACAAATCACCATTGTTCGAAAAAATGAAGTATGGAAATGCTCCAGCTACCAAATTCACCATCTATGGAAATAACTATAACATGGGGTATTTTCTGGCAGATGGAATTTGAAAATGCGGGGGTCTAACAACCACACCCAACAGTTCGTTTGGCAATTTGAGGGGACTTACTCCAATACACTTTCTAGAGAATCAACTAGACAATCAGACTCAATCTAGAGTAAAGTATATCAAAGGATTTAATATCTCTGTTTCACAATGTAATCAACAAATCAAACAGATAAAAATCCGCAAGCCTGATTATTATGTGAAACAACTTGAACGGTTGATCTTTACGCACAACCTGTGATATTTCAATTATATAACAAAATATAATGCGAAAAAGAAATAACACTGACACCAGAATTTTGTTAACGAGGATACCGCAAATGCAGAAAAACCCAGGGACCTAGTCTAGTTTGAACACCATACTGTATTAAGCCGCTACAGACACTAGCCTACTGCCAATGAACTTCAGACTGGACTGTAGTTGAACCCTAATCAATCTCACACTGATTCAGGGTATAGTTGAGCTCCTTATGTCTCTGGTCCCAGTAGGATACTATGCACTTGATTCCCTTAGCTGATCTCACCCACAACTAAGAGTTGCTACGACCCAAAGTCGAAGACTTGATAAACAAATTTGTCTCACACATAAAAGTCTATAGGATTGAATAAATTTGTCTCTCACAGAAATACCCAAGAGTTTTTGTTCCGTCTTTTGATAAATCAAGGTGAACAGGAACCAATTGATAAACCAGACTTAATTATATTCCCGAAGAATAGCTCAGTATTATCAATCACCTCACAATAATCTAAATCGTATGATGGTGAAACTAGATATTGTGGAATCACAAATGATGAGACGAAGATGTTTGTGATCACGTTTTATCTTGCCTATCGGAGAAATTAATCTCGAGCAAATCTTAGAGAAGATAGTACTCAAACGATAGAATCGGGCAAGATCAGAACACGCAACTACAAGAGAAATAGTTGGGTCTGGCTTCACAATCCCAATGAAGTCTTTCAAGTCGTTAACCTACAGGGTATCGATAGAATCTTAAGGTTAAAGGAGAATCGACTCTAGTTTATGCAATTAGTAACACACATGAGGTGTGAGGATTAGGTTTCCTGGTTGCTAGAGTTCTCCTGTATATAGTTTTCAAATCAGGGTTTGCAATCCAAGTTACCTTGGTAACAGAGCATTCATTATTCACCGTTAGATGAAAAACCTGATTCAACCAAACTAATATCTTTCAACCGTTAGATCGAACTTAGCTTGTTACACACAAATGAAATGTACCCTCATTTAGGTTTATGAACCGTACCCAAATGTGTACACCGTGTTGGCTCAACAATGGTCCACCGAAGTTATCCATATGATAACTCTCATATCAATTATATTCATCTTATCCATAACTAGTTCAAATGACTCAAATGAAACTAGTTAAAGAGTCGTTCAATTGATATATTCTCATAGAAGTATACAAGAACACAATCGAAACAAAATCGGTTTGATTCACTCGAATCAATTCATGAACATTATAGCCACGGATTGCAAAGATTGCATTCCTTATTATATAAATGTTTAAGTTCATGTACACAACTGATTTTAGAAAGTAACCCACTCAGGTACGCAAACGGGTACGTATACTTGAGTAGCCGGACTTGAGTTTGGTTACGCCAGTATGCGTACGGGTGCGCATACTACAACACTTTCCAAACTCCAGCAGATTTTCACGGAGGTGAACTTTTTGCCAGTATGCGTACTCGTACGCATACTTTCCCAGTCATCAGCAAACACCAGTACGCGTACGGGTACGCATACTTCAGGCACTAGGTTTTGGACTTGCACAATAATGTGATTAACACACTATGTTTATATCCAAACATGGTTACATGATTTTAACTCTTTATTTCAATCATTGAAACTTTCTTAGAGGATGTTATATAGTTGTTATTCACAAACTATTTTTCATCAAAGCAATTTTCAATTTATTGAAATTATCATAATGAAACATTCCAAGACTTCACCAAATGATATTACTCGGCAATTTTCATACGATCTTATTCGGACTTTCGTCACGAATGTAAGATGAACTTGGCCGAAGCGAAAGCTTGCCAACACATATTTCGAGAAATAAATGTGTATAATAGAAAACTATATCGTAACACGACTTATGTCTCAATATAGGAGATAGAGTAGAAATAGACTTTCCAAGTGATAGATAAGTTTCAGTCTCCACATACCTTTTGTCGATGAAGTTCCACAAGCTCACTGAGTAGTTCTTCGTCTTCAAATGATGAACGCCGTGAAGTCTAAAGCTCAACTACACAATCTATGTCCTAGTCCGAGACATCTAAATAGGCTAGAAATCAAGACTTATAGTTTTGATCACTAATATTGACAAACATGCTTGAGATAGCAATGCATGCGAGTTCGACCGAGCAATGCTCTAACAGAATTTATCAAGCATGGTCAACTTTAGTTCAAGCTTCCGATGAGATACCTATAAACTGGGAATTTGTCCGTGCTCAATGGTTGTTTAACAAAAAAAAAATGGGGTGTGGGAAGGATCCATATAATTTGTGGACCATATCGTTCGTTTAAACCAATAAAAATGAGTAGAATTATGCTCACCTGCATCATTTTTCACAATATGGTAATCGAGGAAACTCGATGGGATAAAAGCTGGGTTCATTATCCAGATAAAGATTTGAGGAAAGAATTTCAACCCTCCTGGGGTATGCTTACAAGAGAGTATAGAATGGTGAAAGAGAGAATTCAAAACAGAGGTTTACATTTAAGACCAAGGGTGGATCTAACTGCCGAATGATTTTGGAAGAAGAAACACTCACAAGATTTAGTTTTTTTTTCTTTTGTGTAATTTGATTTGTGTACTTTGATTTCAGTAATTTGATTTATGTACTTTGATTTCGGTAGTTTGATTCGTGTACTCTGATAATTTAAACTGCAAGTAAGTAAGGATTAAATTGAAACTAAAACTAAAAGAATTACTTTTAATTTAAAACAAAGGATTACACACAACAAGTTAAACTAATAACTAACTCATCAATTTAAAACTAAGACAGTGTGATGGCGTTATCGATATCCTCTAGATGGATGTCTTTTCCCCAGAAGAAGATTTGTCAGCTGATAGTGGTTGTTGTTGGGCCTTCTGTGCTTCAATTGCATCAAATTCATCTTGCCAGAATCGCAGTTATGCCCAATTCATCTTGGAAGTGTTCATTATCATTATTCCTCGCATATGTGCATTAAAAATATTTTTTCAATTGTCTTACTACCTTTATTCATTTCTGAATCCACATTCTTACGTTCAACAAATTTATCCATATCATTCTTTTCTTGTTTTTCAAAATAATCTTGAAGGATGATGATTGCGCAGCATCTTGAGATTCCTTTATGAGCCTTTTTTTCTTTTTTCACACATGGTCCATCCCACCCATTAACATTTTCATTGAAATTCAAATTAAATTACCGTGTATTGGTGCACTAGTGTTGGGTTGAAGGTTTGAGTTTGTTTCAGGTGAAGAATAAGGAGAACCTTGAGAACCATGTTATTGGGATCCGCTACGTTGGGATTGACTGCCATGTTGGGATCCACCGGTCTCGTAAGGGGATTCATATGGTATAACATATCCATACAACAGATCAAGGTTGTATCGGTTCAACTTTCTGAGAATGTGGATGCATGCTTCGTGCTTGAAATTCGAAGTTATGAATTTAACGATCAATATTTGAGAAGCGGTATTGATTAAGCTATCCGTATTTTATTGGTTCATCAACCAATATTCAATTGGTCCATCGACCAACGTTTAGTTGGTCAGTTGACCATTATTTTAATATTATAATAATCTCTTTGTGTCAATCGACTGACTCATGACACATGGATTGAGATGGACCTTCTATGATCATTCGGCAATGATTATTTTCATACAACTTTCTGTCAAGTGCTCAACGCACCAGTATAATGGTTTATGATCGATCCAGCAATCTCATTAACCCATGCTTATCAATCCAAGTCATTCAACTATCATTATTGCTTCAGCTAGCATAATGATATTCCACGGTCATCAATTACCTAATTCAACGTCCATGATCCCAAAGCATGTTTTTGTTCCAGCAAGAACTCCATGCTTCATCCATCATGATCCTAAACTATAAATTGTTCAGTTCATCAGTTACGACTCATAGTCTTAGGTCAAATATTGACCATATAAAATATGTATGCAAAACAGACTTACACTTGAGACATCTCTTCATGTCACATGGGGAAATATCACTATGGTTTTGGTATGGTGGCCTACCGTAAGTGCGATGTGCGGTACATGTCGTGCTGGAAATGGAAGGAGTAAATGAAATAGTGGATGGTCAATCAACCAAGTCTTCAATGCAAAGTGGAAGTGGTTTATGCATGTTCTCCTACTTCCCCATTCTTCCAATCCTATTTAATTGTCACCACTTACAGGAGATTGATGTGCTGCAATAAATAGGTTGCTCAACCTATGATTTGATAAGACTAACAAGACTCAACGTAAGTAAACCTACGGCACTCAATTATCAATCACTTATAGAGAATCTCTCTCGTGTACACAGAGAATTCATCTTCAAAGCAGTTCAACACATCATATCATTAATCGATCAATCTTCATTGATCTCCACACATTCTCATCTTCCCTCCCTACAGACCGACCCTTCTCCTCCTCTTGTGACCGAACTGAACCTGGAATTACCATTGTTTTGGTTTAGACCAGGGTCCTACATATTAGTCTCTCGAACTCAAAGTACTTTCGTGCAGTATATTTGTTTAGAGGTTCAGACGATTTGCTTCATCGTTCACTTACCTCCTCCACAACTTTTTACCAAAAACCAGAAGGTCGTTTTTTCCCACAAACAACACCCTAAGAGTTGCTTCAGCCTAAGTGAAGACTTACCAATCTGCTTCTAACATATTAGCCTATTAGATTATCAATAAATCAAGGCGTGGAAATATGTTTGCAATAGATAAAGCTAGCAAACCTCACAAATCCTGAACGCTCACACTCAGAGAGTTGATAAGCGTGGATTATTAACCACCTCTCAAGAACAATCTTAAACCGATCAATTAAGATGAGTTTTAGATATCTATCTTGAAGAATCATTAAGTCTGAGACAAAGAGAACTTTGTGATTCCTATCTATCTTGTTCTTGAAAGAGATTACTAAAAACTCGATAATAAAATAACAAGATCAGGATACACGAACTATCAAGGTAAATATAGTCGGACCCTCCTTGTCGAATCCCTGAGTGAAGTTTTTCAGTTAGAAACCTAATTATGTTTCTCAAAACCTAGGTTTATAGAGAACGAATCTAGAAAACAACTAGGACATATAAGTGTCATGAATTGAATTTCCTGGTTTTTTGAGTCTCTGTATTTATAGATTTTCAAGACTAGGGTTGCTAAGAATTTAAGCTAAGATAACTTGATATTCAAGCAAACGCTTTCTCTGTTTAAATAATTTTTTTTAGGAGTTTATGTAAACATTGAGAAGTTTGTCTTAAAGTCAAATAGAAGAATATACATTATGGTTGAGGGTACTGGAAAAGTTTACAATGAAAGTTCTTGGCAAATATGCCTTGAGAACTAATAAGCAAATTCATGTTCATTCAACACTTAAGCTTGAATCATGACGCACATACACAATAACACAAGGTGTTTTACAGATAAAAATATCTTAGAGGTGTATAGGAGAACCATAACAATGCCAAACATATTTTACAAAATATTCTTAATGCATATTCTTTAGTTAGTATTGGGCAGGCATGTAAAAGTGTACGCATACCTATAGACCAGTTCGTGAATTCAGATGGCCAAGGTACATGCACCGTGTATGAGTACCCTAAGGAAATTCACGAACTCAATCCCTTAAGGTATGCGTACTGGGTATGCGTACTGGGTATGCGTACTGGGTATGCGTACCTCGTCCCTTTACATGAACTCAGAACTTAGTGGTATGCGTACTGGATAAACGTACCCACCTCTATTCCATAACTCAGATGATGATGATACGTGTACCTTCATGTATCCATAATTCAATAGTTATGTCAACTCTTTTTAATCGATCTGAAAAAATTCCAATTGCCATAGATGAACACCATTGCTTAAGCAATTTTCCAATGATTAACTTGAAGCAAAAATAGTTCATGAATAAAAAACTATTTTTAACTAAGTTTGTCAAGTATATGAAAAACTATTGGTTGAATTATATTTCGAGATGTTTAACAAGACAAGCTTGACTCAAAATTTCTTCTTTGTAACATCTACTAGAAGTCATACACATAGTCTTATATAAATAGAGTGGTAATACTTGTGAGTAAATAGAATGGTTAAGTCTTCACATACCTCTTTGTTGATGAAGTTCTCCAAATGTCTTTGTTTGATCTTCAGCCGATCTTCAGTTTTCAGTCTTCGAGGGTTACTCAGTGATGTCTGATACTCAACTACCATATTCTAACCTAGTCTGAGACTTAACTTAAGTAAACTAGCAATAAAGTTATAATTTTGTGCTACTAATTATGGCAACAATCTTGAGATTAAAAACTTGCAAGTTCGACTGAGCAGTACTCTAACAGCATGAGGTGAAGCTTCATCTCAAGCTTATGTTGCATCCTAAGAGGAATATTGACCTAAAACTAATATTGCACAATTATGGTGCATCGTGTCGGTTGGTGGGTCGGGCGAGAGCATTGTTGCACCATCATGGTGTATCATTTAGCGGAAGGATGGCTAAGTGCAGTTTATCGCAATTATGGTGTTTCACGCCAGTACGACGATGTCCAGAGAGCGATTGCACCGTCATGGTGGAATACTCAAGTTGGCCATCATGCCAGAACAAAAATACCACCACCATGGTGGAATACTCGTGGATTGCACGGAAACGACCATGAATAGTGAAGCAAGCATGTCAAATTGCTCTCAAACTTTAAGTTGTAGAAATGTCAATAAGACACATATATAGATGGGTAGTTGGTTGAAGGTGCATATAACAGATATGCTCTTTAAGCTTCACAGCTTATCTAGTAAAGCGTATATGATGCGAAATGATCATTATTATTTTTGTTGAAAAGTGGTGATAAGATTCTTTCAACTCAGACACGTGAAGAATTGATTTCAGACTTAATTTTGATTTATTTAAACTAAAATATATGTACAAGACAATATTACGAAAGTCTGGGACTCAGTATTACACCATACAATTAATTTTAAACAATTGACTCTGATTCTTTGCCAAAAATAGATTTTCAAAGTAATGATTGTAAATCGAAAGCATGGAACATCAAAAGTCTTAAAACTAAGCATGACCCATCAACTTAAATCACAACCATTCAATAAAAACCATAAATGGATTATTAATAATTAATCAATACAAAATGTTATAAAATAATTAATTATATTTATTACAAGCATGAAATATGGCTTCATCCATCATTCCAATGCTAGGGTTTAGATCCTCATGTTGAAAACAATCTCAAAAGATTTATTCATAACTCAAAAGGTGTTTACAAATATGAAAAGAGAAAATAATAAAAACAGCGAAACTGCAACGTTGTATTGCCGTTAAATATCGATTGTTACCAAGGATGTGTTGCAAATTTAAAATTTACGTTCCAAACTTACTTTTACGAGTGCTATTAAAAAATGGTAGTTCTCTGCGACATTCCTTGGACGTCAAGTGTTTTTCGTCTTCTCATTCTCCTGCAGAAGTAGAAACTTTGTTTGTAGCTTGATTTTTCTTCTTTGCAGCTCTCTATTTGCTTCCCAAACACTCGATACACTTATATGACTCCTGAAAAAGCGGGGGTCTAAAAAGCACACCCAACAATTCGTTTGGCAATCTGAGAGGACTTACTCCAATATACTTTAAAGAGAGTCAACTAGTTAGTCAGACTCAATCTTTAGAAAAGTATATCAAAGAGTTTATATCTCTATCTCTCAATTCAATCTGCAATCAGCAAATAAAAATTTGCGAGCCCGATTGAATATAAGAGAAGTATCTTGAACGGTACCAAAAACCAATGTTCAAGGATCAATCAATTTCAATCAACAACCAAAGGTTGGATTTCCAAATTGATCGATTCAACGCACAACCTATGATATTTCAATTATATAACAAAATATAATGCGAAAAAGAAATAACACAGACACCAAAATTTTGTTAATGAGGAAAACCGCAAATGCAGAAAAACCCGGGACCTAGTCCAGCTTTGAACACCACATTGTATTAAGCCTCTATAGACACTAGCCTACTACCAATGAACTTCGGACTGGACTGTAGTTGAACCATAATCAATCTCACACTGATTCAAGGTATAGTTGCGTTCCTTACGTCTCTGATCCCAGCAGGATACTACGCACTTGATTCCCTTAGCTGATCTCACCCACAACTAAGAGTTGCTACGACCTAAAGTCGAAGACTTGATAAAAAAATCTGTCTCACACAAAAAAGTCTATTGGAATAGATAAATATGTCTCCCACAGAAATACCTATGAGTTTTGTTCCGTCTTTTGATAAATCAAGGTGAACAGGAACCAATTGATACACCGGACTTATATTCCCTGCAGTATACTACGCACTTGATTCCCTTAGCTGATCTCACCCACAACTAAGAGTTGCTACGACCTAAAGTCGAAGACTTGATAAACAAATCTGTCTCACACAAAAAAGTCTATTGGAATAGATAAATATGTCTCCCACAGAAATACCTATGAGTTTTGTTCCTTCTTTTGATAAATCAAGGTGAACAGGAACCAATTGATAAACCGGACTTATATTCCCGAAGAACAACCAAGTATTATCAATCACCTTACAATAATCTAAATTGTATGGAAGTGAAACTAAATATTGTGGAATCACAAACGATGAGACGAAGGTGCTTGTGATTACTTTTTATCTTGCCTATCCGAGAATAAATCTCGAGCAAATCTTAGAGAAGATAGTACTCAAACGATAGAATCGGGCATGATCAGAACACACAACTACAGAAAAAATAGTTATGTCTAGCTTCACAATCCCAATGAAGTCTTTAAGTCGTTAACCTACAGGGTTTCGTGAAAAACCTAAGGTTAAAGGAGAATCGACTCTAGCTATACGACTAGTAACACACAGAAGTGTGGGGATTAGATTTCCCAGTTGTTAGATTTCTCCTTTATATAGTTTCAAATCAGGGTTTGCAATCTAAGTTACCTTGGTAATAAAGCATTCAATATTCACCATTAGATGAAAACCTGATTAAGCCCAAGCTAATATCTTTCAACCGTTAGATCGAAATTAGCTTGTTACACACAAATGAAATGTACCTTCATTTAGGTTTAACTAACCATACCTAAGCGTGTACACCATGTTGGCTCAACAATAGTTAACCGAAGTTAGCCATATGATCACTCTCATATCAACCTTATTCATCATAACCATAACTAGTTCAAATGACTCAAATGAAACTAGTTAAAGAGTTTTTCACTTGTTATATTCTCATATAAGTATACAAGAACACAATTAAAGCAAAATCGGTTTGATTCACTCGAATCAATTCATGAACATTATAGCCACGGTTTGCAAAGATTGCATTCCTTATTATATAAATGTTTAGGTTCATGTACACAACCGATTTTAGAACTTTAACCTTCAAGTATGCAAACGTATACACATACTTGAAATACCCGAACCAACATTGGGTTTCGCCAGTACGCAAACGGGTACGCATACTTCCAATCCCAACAGAAATTAATGGACCTGAGCCTCACGACAGTATGCGAACGTGTACGCATACTTAGGTTCCCGGATTTCTTAAACCAACAGGTACGCGTACGGCTACGCATACTATAATTCCCGGACATGGATTACATATGTGCAAGAGTACACAACATGTCATAATCCAATAATGGTTAAGTGTTCTAAGCTCTTATTTCAATCATTGAAACTTTCTTATAGCATGACAATAACCGTTTTCACACACTATTAGCATCAAAGCAATTTTCAAGTTATTGAAATAATCATAACGAAACATTCCAAGTAACCAAATGATTGTATCACACAAACCATGTAATACGTTACTCAGAAATTTTCACATGATCATCTTTCGACTTGCGTCAAGAATATAAGATGAATTTAGTCGAAGCGAAAGCTTACCAACACATATTTCGAGAAAATCTCAAATGTGTATAATAGAAAACTAAATCGTAATACGACTTATGTCTCAATATAGGATATATATAGTAGAAATAGACTTTCCAAGTGATAGATGAGTTTCAATCTCCACATACCTTTTGTTGATGAAGTTCCACAAGCTCTCCTTAGTAGTTCTTCGTCTTCAAATGATGAACGTTGTGAAGTCTAAAGCTCAACTACACAATCTATGTCCTAGTCCGAGACATCTATAAGTAGGCTAGAAATCAAGACTTATAGTTTTGATCACTAACATTGACAAACATGCTTGAGATAGCAATGCATGCGAGTTTGACCGAGCAGTGCTCTAACAACTCCAACAACCCCTTTTATACACATCAGATCAAAAAGATCTCGAGTTTATCTCGTATTTTATTACACCAAAAGTTCCGGATATTTTATTTTCTTTCTTTGTCATACGCGTGTTTGGGTTGTCAAAACTTCCAAAACTTCCTTAAGTCGATAGAATCAAATCCCAAACATATATATATATATATCCTCTTTTTGTGACGTAACTTCCAAATATAAAACCAAAGAAAACTCAAAAATAAATTTCTTCCCTGTATTATCAAAACTGATGATCTAGCCAATTTTAATCGAATCCAACACTTATATATACCATTGAGACAAATCAGGCATAAAAATGTATCCATCAGTCATTGCTTACTCGAAATAGCTTCATGATGTTTCGGCCTCATCATCGCAATGTTGCGAAATAAGGTTGCACCACCATGGTAGATAACATAGGAAAGACCGATGGTGCACACTCTTGCACATCATTTGCAGAAGACCCTTGGCCTATATGGACTAGGCAATTGCTTTTCTTTGGCCTTGCAACACGAGTTGACTTTAGTTTCTTATCACGACGTGGATGACCTACGTTCAGTGCTTGATCCGTTCAAGGTACTGAGGAGGATATATAGGACGTCACAATGAGTTGTAGAATTGGTAGTGCAAAATATTGTCGCACATATCATCTAATTGCGAGGAAATTACGACATTATTGTAACTCATATCATATAGCTCGGCAATGCGATGCAAGAGATGATTGTTGACATATTTGACTAGGTAATTACATTTCATTCCTTGGATGAACTTTGTTTTTATCAAGTCATTCTAGGTAGGCATCCACCAATTGTGTGTTGGGCATGGCAAGAGAAGGAAGCTAAACCGATATAGTTTGTATATCACTATATCTGAATTGACATAAACTCAAAATCACTAAAGTCTGAAAGCAAAGGTATGGTATAACTTCCTTTTTTACCTTGGGGTTGTAGTTCAATTGGCTGTCATGTCCCATTACTCATTCCTCGGTCCTCTGCCAACGACTCGCCTACTATTTATCTTATGTCAATTCAGATATGATAGATTTCAACACTGTCCGTTAGATCAAATGATTTGATTCAGATTTTTTAACATGAAAACTGATCGATCGTCATTTTTATGGTTATCTCACGTCCTACCTATTTGGGACAATATCCATGAAGGTAAATATATATGCTTGTATATAGACCTAAAGGAAAATTTTAGTCTAGAATTTAGTGAGAATGACCTTGAACATTAACTTGGTCAAATTGAATAATAACACGAACTTGCGTATTACAAAGTGTTGGTTTCGAGATGAACCTTTTTGGTTTCAAAACCTGATGGTTGTACTGCTAAGCAATGTCTTACGAAACAGTTGGTTTCAAAAACTAGTAAGGAAAACGTGATTAAAAACTATTTTTTGTCACATTCTGATTATTTTTTAAGTACTTGCTTCTTCTTTTTTTATGGTAAAAGTAATTTTATTAACTAGCAAATATAGTACAAAAGATTTACAATTTCATTGTTATCAAAAACATTAGAGAGAATGCTAATTTTCTGAATTTTTTGTTGCAATTTGGAGGACATATGCTGTAGGTTTTTTATCCTTGCTTCTTTAGCCATGTAGTCTGCTGCCGAGTTGTGCTTCCGTACTATAAACTTTACCTGTGCTTGAGGGAGATCTTTTAAAATTACCTTGATCTCCTGTAAAGTGTTTTCGGCTGGCCAAGAGAAGCTTGCGCTCACCATGTTTATAGTGTCAACTAGAGTTTTGCAATCGGAGACTATTGAGACGCTTGACAATATATTTTCTTTCAGCCAAGTAGCTGCCTTTAACAAGGCTATTGATTCCGCATGAAGAGCCGAGACGCCTTCTCTGAACCCGCTGAAATGTGCATAAATGACTCGTGGTCCACGGAGTAAATAATAAAAGCATAACCCATAGACAGGTCTTATTTCATAAAAGAAGCATCTATAAATATTATCAAATATGTATTTAAGTTAGACCATTTACAATTGACCGGCTTCACCTTTTGGTTGTTAATTCCTTTTTGAATTGTTTTTGAGGGAATAGAGTGCAAAAATCTATTTATCTGGCCGATCAGTTTAACTGGGTCAGGAGATATTTTCTTGAAGACTACCGAGCATTTGTATTTCCATATGAAGCAAAGAATGGTTGCCATTTTTTCCACTAGGTTAGTTGAATCTTTTTCTGAAATCCACCCTTTAATCCAATGATCCATAGCGACAATGTTTTCTGTTGAATTGAGCCTGTCAAGAGAAAAACCAAACCAGATAGCTCTAGCGAATGGGAAAGATCTAAAAAGATGATTGTCTGTTTCATGAACTTGTGCGTCACACAGCTGACAGTGAGGATCCATATCTGTGTTATGTGCTCCAAGTCGCGCAGAGGTAGGTAGAGCTTTCTGAATTAATTTCCAAATAAATAATTTTATTCTTGGAATCGCCTAAATTTTCCAAATTTTTTCCCATGGGAAATCAATTGGGGTATTATTATCTTGAACTTGATTTATAAAGAAATTATAGATGTTTTTGGCAGAAAAATTTCCAGAGTGATGGTGTTTCCATCTCATTTTGTCTTGTTCATGTATCCTTGGAGTTATGGCTTGTATTTTTCTTCTGTCTTTTGGGTTGAAAAATTTGTTTAGTTTTTCCTGATCCCATTTATGTTCTTCCGTTATTAACTCTTGAACCATTTCTGGGGCCTGTTCTTGAAGGTTGGTAGGTTGAGTGATTAATTCCTCATTTGGAATCCATCTGTCTTCCCAAATTTTTGCAGATTTACCATCTCTAACTTGCCAGACAAAATTTCCTCTAATTAGGTCTAAGCATTTCTGTATGCTTGTCCAGATCCACGATAAGTTAGAGGTTATATAGGCTTCTAAAGGGTGAGAGTTTGGAAAGTATTTCGCTCTGAGGAGTTTGACCCATAATTGATCTTGATCTGAGATAAGGCGACTGGCAAGTTTGGTGAGGAGAGCAATGTTGAAGTTGTGGGGATTTTTTTATTCCTAATCCTCCTTGCGATATAGGCTTACATATGCTGGCCCAAGCTCTGATGAACCCTCCCTGTCTTTTCTTCCCTACTTTTTTCCACCAGAAGTTTCTCTGGATTCGATCCATTTGATCAAGGGTCTCTTTTGGAAGGCGATCACTTGCATTTGATACATTGGGAAAGCTTGCACAATAGATTTTATTAGGACTGTTCTACCTGCTTGGGAGAGGAGTTTCGATTTCCAACCTTGCAGAGTGGAATAGTATTTTTGAAGAAGTAGCTCAAAATTTGCTTTTCTATTTTTGTCAAAAAACAGAGGGGTGCCAAGATATCTATTGTTTTTAGTCATCAAAGTGACTTTAAGAATTTTAGCTATGATTTTCCCGTGTTTGGGATGCAACTGAGGACTAAAATAGACACTGGATTTTTGAAGATTTACCATTTGCCCGGTGATATCTCCAAATAAGGATAAAATATCTAGCATATTTTTTGCCTCTACTAAATTGGCTTTTGTGAATAGAAAACAATCATCATCAAAGAAGAGATGGGAAATGTTTGGCGCGTTTTTGTTGATTTTGAGACCAGAAATTTTCCTATCAACAATGGCTTTGTTAAGGAGTCTGGATAAGATTTCCATGCAGATGAGAAAAAGGTAAGGGGATAGGGGTCCCCAACTTTAAACCTCTCGAAGTATGGAATTTTGGACCGGGTGAGCCATTTAGGAGAATAGAAAAGGAGGTTGTAGATATGCATTGCAAGATGAGGTGCACCCAATTTTCATTAAATCCAAAACTAAGAAGGGCTTTTGAAATGAATGTCCACTCCAGCCTATCGAACGCCTTAGAGAGATCTAATTTAAGTGCTAGATATCCTTTTTTTTTCGCTTTAGAAGTTTTCATAGAGTGAATAAGTTCATGAGCGATTATGATATTATCTGTGATTTGTCTCCCCGGCAGAAAGGCAGATTGATTTGGAGAGATTATTTTATTGAGGATGGATTTTATTCTATTCTCCATGATTTTTGAGATTAATTTGTAGACCGTATTGCTTAAGCTGATGGGCCTAAAATCGCTTCGAGTTTGAGGGTGGATAATTTTGGAATAAGGGTGATGAAAGAATAATTAAGATCCATGTTGAGAGTGCCAGATTTAAAAAACTCCTGGATTGTGTTGATAATGTCAGGCCCAAAAATTTCCCAGTTGGCTTTAAAGAAACCATGTTGGAATCCATCAGGACTCGGAGCGCCCCATTGGTTAATTTTAGATAAGGTAAGCCAAATTTTTTATCTCTTGTGGGGATTTGTAGAAGAGTGTGATTTTCTGCTTCGGAAATACAAGGCTCAATGATGCTGGAAAAATCAAAGTTGTTATTTGGGAGGTACCAATTTGGGAAAAATGATTGACTAAGAGAGAGTTTATTTGATCCCTATCAGAAAGCCAAAGACCAGGTGGTTCTCTAAGAGAGTTGATGGAATTTATTCTTTTTCTATTGGAAGCAGTAGCATGGAAATATTCTGTGTTCTGGTCGTATTATTTGAAAAATTTATCTCTATAAAGTTGATGATAAAAATCATTTTTATTCTCGTACCACCTTTTTAATTCTTATTGAAGATTTTTCAACTTCTCTATGTCCTTTGAGATGTTTCTAAGTCTATGAATACTATCTATTTTGTTATTTAAATTCCTGATATTTTTATGAATGTTACCGAATATTTCGGAATTCCAATGATCTAGGTCAGAGGATAAAAGTTGAACCTTTAAGGCTAGTTTCATGTCTGTCGAACTATTAGAGTGTAGGTCCCAGGCAGATTTTACTACTGTAGAGAGTGTTGGATGAGAAAGCCACGACCTAATACATCGAAAGGTTTTATGAACTTTAATTTTCTTGGGATTGGAATCAAGTAAAATTGGGGTATGATCTGACCCCACTCTAGGTAAGTGAGTTACCTTGGACTCCGGGAAATGCTGAGACCAGAGATAAGAGGTCAGTGCTCTACAATTCTTTCGTATATGTTTGCTTATCCTTTTGTATTGTTTGACCATGTGAATGGAGCACCATCGTAACCCGCATCTATTAATCCCAGAGAGTCAATTGTCTGAATGATGAATGATTTGCTGCTTGAGCTTGCTTTATTCCCCCCTTGCTTTTCATCTGGGTCCAGAATGACATTTAAGTCTCCGATTAGAATCCACGGTTTGTCTACTTGTTGAGCTATGTCGGAGATGTAAGTCCATTGTTCAATTTTGTCTTCGACCTCAATGGCTCCATAGACATATGTGATCAGAATTTCAATGTCATTTACTTTTGATTCAAAATGGCATACATTAAATCTAGACGATAATAACTTCATATTAATGTTGTTGTGCCAGGCTATTGCTAATCCTTTAGCTATTCACATGGAAGGTACAATGAACCAGTCATGGAAGTTGGAGTTTTTAAAGAAAATGTCCATCCGAGACAAAGGGGCTTTTGTCTCAGGAGGAAAACTATATCGGGGTTATAATCTTTGGCATATATAATTGAAGTGGTCTTTGGTAATTGGGGTGCCAATACCCTGAATGCTCCAAGATAACAATTTCATGGTTTTAGGGTTCACAAGTAAAATGGAAAGCTAATGCCTATCTTAAGGAAATGACTCACAATTATCAGAGTACCAAGAAACAAATCCAAGGGGAAAAGACAAACAGAGATTTAAGACTAAACCAAAGTATACTAGAGAAAGGGAACTTGACAGAGTGGAACACAAAATCAATACAAAAGGGAACTTACCGACCTGTAGCCACAGAAAAGGAACCATCAAATCAGTGTAATATCTGTTAAAAGGGAGGGCGGGAGATTATGGAAGTTTCTGGCCAAAATTGGGGGTGCAATGGGAAGTAGATGTCGGGGTCAAATCAAAGGGCATGAAATCTAACAAAATTCAGCGGAATGAAAACTAACACCAAAGTTGAATCCGATAGGAATGAATCTCCGAAAATTAACAACCAGAATAACCACTAAGGGAAACCAACCCCTAACTGTTAAAAGGGTAATTTCAAAAG
Organism: Papaver armeniacum; assembly: GCA_023531295.1. NCBI lineage: Eukaryota > Viridiplantae > Streptophyta > Magnoliopsida > Ranunculales > Papaveraceae > Papaver > Papaver armeniacum. The sequence goes on along the minus strand of JAJJWW010006271.1, from coordinate 89,644 downwards.
CTGCAACCGGATATGGAAAACTAAAAAAACATTTTTCTAGACGGGAAATGCGAAGGGAGCTAAAATTCAATTGAACTGAACCAAACAACATGTAGATTTGGATTATGAGAAAGACTAAACAAATGAACCAAAAAAACCGCTATTTTGATGCAACGTCGATAAAATAAACTAACTGGATTTTTGAAGATTTACCATTTGCCCGGTGATATCTCCAAATAAGGATAAAATATCTAGCAGATTTTTTTGCCTCTACTAAATTGGCTTTTGTGAATAGAAAACAATCATCAGCAAAGAAGAGATGGGAAATGTTTGGCGCGTTTTTGTTGATTTTGAGACCAGAAATTTTCCTATCAACAATGGCTTTGTTAAGGAGTCTGGATAAGATTTCCATGCAGATGAGAAAAAGGTAAGGGGATAGGGGGTCCCCCTGCCTTAAACCTCTCGAAGTATGGAATTTTGGACCGGGTGAGCCATTTAGGAGAATAGAAAATGAGGTTGTAGATATGGATTGCAAGATGAGGTGCACCCAATTTTCATTAAATCCAAAACTAAGAAGGGCTTTTGAAATGAATGTCCACTCCAGCCTATCGAACGCCTTAGAGAGATCTAATTTAAGTGCTAGATATCCTTTTTTTTCGCTTTAGAAGTTTTCATAGAGTGAATAAGTTCATGAGCGATTATGATATTATCTGTGATTGTTCTCCCCGGCAGAAAGGCAGATTGATTTGGAGAGATTATTTTATTGAGGATGGATTTTATTCTATTCGCCATGATTTTTGAGATTAATTTGTAGACCGTATTGCTTAAGCTGATGGGCCTAAAATCACTTGGAGTTTGAGGGGTGGATATTTTTGGAATAAGGGTGATGAAAGAATAATTAAGATCCATGTTGAGAGTGCCAGATTTAAAAAACTCCTGGATTGTGTTGATAATGTCAGGCCCAAAAATTTCCCAGTTGGCTTTAAAGAAACCAGGTTGGAATCCATCAGGACTCGGAGCGCCCCATTGGTTCATTTTAGATAAGGTAAGCCAAATTTCATCTCTTGTGGGGATTTGTAGAAGAGTGTGATTTTCTGCTTCGGAAATACAAGGCTCAATGATCTTTGGAAAAATCAAAGTTGTTATTTGGGAGGTACCAATTTGGGAAAAATGATTGACTAAGAGAGAGTTTATTTGATCCCTATCAGAAAGCCAAAGACCAGGTGGTTCTCTAAGAGAGTTGATGGAATTTATTCTTTTTCTATTGGAAGCAGTAGCATGGAAATATTATGTGTTCTGGTCGTATTATTTGAAAAATTTATCTCTATAAAGTTGATGATAAAAATCATTTTTATTCTCGTACCACCTTTTTAATTCTTATTGAAGATTTTTCAACTTCTCTATGTCCTTTGAGATGTTTCTAAGTCTATGAATACTATCTATTTTGTTATTTAAATTCTGATATTTTTATGAATGTTCCAATATTTCAAATTCCAATGAGCTAGGTCAGAGGATAAAAGTTGAACCTTTAAGGCTAGTTTCATGTCTCGTCGAACTATTAGAGTGTAGGTCCCGGCGATTTTACTCTTTGTGTAGAGAGTGTTGGATGAGAAAGCCACGACCTAATACATCGAAAGGTTTTATGAACTTTAATTTTCTTGGGATTGGAATCAAGTAAAATTGGGGTATGATCTGACCCCACTCTAGGTAAGTGAGTTACCTTGGACTCCGGGAAATGCTGATACCAGAGATAAGAGGTCAGTGCTCTACAATTCTTTCGTATATGTTTGCTTATCCTTTTGTATTGTTTGACCATGTGAATGGAGCACCATCGTAACCCGCATCTATTAATCCCAGAGAGTCAATTGTCTGAATGATGAATGATTTGTTTGCTTGAGCTTGCTTTATTCCCCCTTGCTTTTCATCCGGGTCCGTAATGACATTTAAGTCTCCGATTAGAATCCACGGTTTGTCTACTTGTTGAGCTATGTCGGAGATGTAAGTCCATTGTTCAATTTTGTCTTCGACCTCAATGGCTCCATAGACATATGTGATCAGAATTTCAATGTCATTTACTTTTGATTCAAAATGGCATACATTAAATCTAGACGATAATAACTTCATATTAATGTTGTTGTGCCAGGCTATTGCTAATCCTTTAGCTATTCACATGGAAGGTACAATGAACCAGTCATGGAAGTTGGAGTTTTTAAAGAAAATGTCCATCCGAGACAAAGGGGCTTTTGTCTCAGCTAGGAAAACTATATCAGGGTTATAATACTGGCATATATAATTGAAGTGGTCTTTGGTAATTGGGGTGCCAATACCCTGAATGCTCCAAGATAACAATTTCATGGTTTTAGGGTTCACAAGTAAAATGGAAAGCTAATGCCTATCTTAAGGAAATGACTCACAGTTATCAGAGTACCAAGAAACAAATCCAAGGGGAAAAGACAAACAGATTTAAGACTAAACCAAAGTATACTAGAAAGGGAACTTGACAGAGTGGAACACAAAATCAATACAAAAGGGAACTTACCGACCTGCAGCCCACGAAAAGGAACCATCAAATCGGTGTAATATCTCATTAAAAGGGAGGCGGAGATTATGGAAGTTTCTGGCCAAAATTGGGGGTGCAGGTGGGAAGTAGGCATCGGGGTCAAATCAAAGGGCATGAAATCTAACAAAATTCAGCGGAATGAAAACTAACACCAAAGTTGAATCCGATAGGAATGAATCTCCGAAAATTAACAACCAGAATAACCACTAAGGGAAACCAACCCCTAACTGTTAAAAGGGTAATTTCAAAAGCTGCAACAGGATATGGAAAACTAAAAAAACATTTTTCTAGACGGGAAATGCGAAGGGAGCTAAAATTCAATTGAACTGAACCAAACAACATGTAGATTTGGATTATGAGAAAGACTAAACAAATGAACCAAAAAAACCGCTATTTTGATGCAACGTCGATAAAATAAACTAACTGGATTTTTGAAGATTTACCATTTGCCCGGTGATATCTCCAAATAAGGATAAAATATCTAGCAGATTTTTTGCCTCTACTAAATTGGCTTTTGTGAATAGAAAACAATCATCAGCAAAGAAGAGATGGGAAATGTTTGGCGCGTTTTTGTTGATTTTGAGACCAGAAATTTTCCTATCAACAATGGCTTTGTTAAGGAGTCCGGATAAGATTTCCATGCAGATGAGAAAAAGGTATGGGGATAGGGGGTCCCCCTGCCTTAAACCTCTCGAAGTATGGAATTTTGGACCGGGTGAGCCATTTAGGAGAATAGAAAAGGAGGTTGTAGATATGGATTGCAAGATGAGGTGCACCCAATTTTCATTAAATCCAAAACTAAGAAGGGCTTTTGAAATGAATGTCCACTCCAGCCTATCGAACGCCTTAGAGAGATCTAATTTAAGTGCTAGATATCCTTTTTTTTCGCTTTAGAAGTTTTCATAGAGTGAATAAGTTCATGAGCGATTATGATATTATCTGTGATTTGTCTCCCCGGCAGAAAGGCAGATTGATTTGGAGAGATTATTTTATTGAGGATGGATTTTATTCTATTCTCCATGATTTTTGAGATTAATTTGTAGACCGTATTGCTTAAGCTGATGGGCCTAAAATCACTTGGAGTTTGAGGGGTGGATATTTTTGGAATAAGGGTGATGAAAGAATAATTAAGATCCATGTTGAGAGTGCCAGATTTAAAAAACTCCTGGATTGTGTTGATAATGTCAGGCCCAAAATTTCCCATTGGCTTTAAAGAAACCAGGTTGGAATCCATCAGGACTCGGAGCGCCCCATTGGTTCATTTTAGATAAGGTAAGCCAAATTTCATCTCTTGTGGGGATTTGTAGAAGAGTGTGATTTTCTGCTTCGGAAATACAAGGCTCAATGATGCTGGAAAAATCAAAGTTGTTATTTGGGAGGTACCAATTTGGGAAAAATGATTGACTAAGAGAGAGTTTATTTGATCCCTATCAGAAAGCCAAAGACCAGGTGGTTCTCTAAGAGAGTTGATGGAATTTATTCTTTTTCTATTGGAAGCAGTAGCATGGAAATATTCTGTGTTCTGGTCGTATTATTTTAAAAATTTATCTCTATAAAGTTGATGATAAAAATCATTTTTATTCTCGTACCACCTTTTTAATTCTTATTGAAGATTTTTCAACTTCTCTATGTCCTTTGAGATGTTTCCAAGTCTATGAATACTATCTATTTTGTTATTTAAATTCCTGATATTTTTATGAATGTTACCGAATATTTCGGAATTCCAATGAGCTAGGTCAGAGGATAAAAGTTGAACCTTTAAGGCTAGTTTCATGTCTGTCGAACTATTAGAGTGTAGGTCCCAGGCAGATTTTACTACTGTAGAGAGTGTTGGATGAGAAAGCCACGACCTAATACATCGAAAGGTTTTATGAACTTTAATTTTCTCGGGATTGGAATCAAGTAAAATTGGGGTATGATCTGACCCCACTCTAGGTAAGTGAGTTACCTTGGACTCCGGGAAATGCTGAGACCAGAGATAAGAGGTCAGTGCTCTATCAATTCTTTCGTATATGTTTGCTTCTCCTTTTGTATTGTTTGACCATGTGAATGGAGCACCATCGTAACCCGCATCTATTAATCCCAGAGAGTCAATTGTCTGAATGATGAATGATTTGCTGCTTGAGCTTGCTTTATTCCCCCCTTGCTTTTCATCTGGGTCCAGAATGACATTTAAGTCTCCGATTAGAATCCACGGTTTGTCTACTTGTTGAGCTATGTCGGAGATGTAAGTCCATTGTTCAATTTTGTCTTCGACCTCAATGGCTCCATAGACACACGTGATCAGAATTTCAATGTCATTTACTTTTGATTCAAAATGGCATACATTAAATCTAGACGATAATAAATTCATATTAATGTTGTTGTGCCAGGCTATTGCTAATCCTTTAGCTATTCACATGGAAGGTACAATGAACCAGTCATGGAAGTTGGAGTTTTTAAAGAAAAGGTCCATCCGAGACAAAGGGGCTTTTGTCTCAGCTAGGAAAACTATATCAGGGTTATAATAGTGGCATATATAATTGAAGTGGTCTTTGGTAATTGGGGTGCCAATACCCTGAATGCTCCAAGATAACAATTTCATGGTTTTAGGGTTTACAAGTAAAATGGAAAGCTAATGCCTATCTTAAGGAAAGGACTCACAGTTATCAGAGTACCAAGAAACAAATCCAAGGGGAAAAGACAAACAGAGATTTAAGACTAAACCAAAGTATACTAGAGAAAGGGAACTTGACAGAGTGGAACACAAAATCAATACAAAAGGGAACTTACCGACCTGTAGCCACAGAAAAGGAACCATCAAATCAGTGTAATATATGTTAAAAGGGAGGGCGAGAGATTATGGAAGTTTCTGGCCAAAATTGTGGGTGCAATGGGAAGTGGCTGCTGGGGTCAAATCAAAGGGCATGAAATCTAACAAAATTCAGCGGAATGAAAACTAACACCAAAGTTGAATCCGATAGGAATGAATCTCCGAAAATTAACAACCAGAATAACCACTAAGGGAAACCAACCCCTAACTGTTAAAAGGGTAATTTCAAAAGCTGCAACCGGATATGGAAAACTAAAAAAACATTTTTCTAGACGGGAAATGCGAAGGGAGCTAAAATTCAATTGAACTGAACCAAACAACATGTAGATTTGGATTATGAGAAAGACTAAACAAATGAACCAAAAAAACCGCTATTTTGATGCAACGTCGATAAAATAAACTAACCGGACTTTTAGGAAATGCTGGAAAGGGTTAAAAAGAATCCACTGGATCTTAATTATTTCCCGAACTAAACTTGACACCAGACTAATTATGTCCTACAGAGACCCAAATAGTTAAAAAAACAGGGACGAAGACGGCTTTTAAGATTTCCTTGGTTTTTTACTTTGGGTTTCTGTTTTACAGAGACGGCTTCCAGTCGGTGTTTGGTTAGAAGTACTTTGATTGAGAGTTGGATTCTTCATAGAGGCTGAGTTTTCAGTGATGTGGGGTTGATTTGTTGGTTTTTCTTGAATTTCCATTTATTTTTCATCTTTTTCAATCAACATCGTTCGAAATCACTGATTTCATCTGAGGTACTTGTTTATTGATGAAATAAGTGGCGACGATTTCGTTATGATGGTTTGGTTATGGAAGATGTCTGTTTATACGGAGGTGGATTTCGTTCAAGGGTCCGACGATATTGACATCATCGGTTTTTTCTGTTTTCTGTTTGATTTTGCTCGCTTCTTCAACATCATCTTCAATCAAAAACTTTGAGTAAAACTTTCCTAACTTTTCTAAAGCGGTTTCAACGGTGGTTTGATGGATCTGGTGTTGAAGACGGTGGTACAGATTATGGCAGTTCATTCCAAAGTCAATTTCAAAGATGGGGTCGCGGCGGCGGCAATTTCAGCTTATCACTGCTATAATTTTCCTTTGGTTGATTTAGGGTTTTGGGAGGGTTGAGGTTTTTGTGCGCTTTCATTTACGTGGGTTTTCCATCTGGGTCCTTTTAGGGACATTTCTATATGGGTACTGGGTACATCATCTATGTGGGTTTGCATCTTGTAAGTGGGTTTGGTACAAAAATTATGTACACAAACTTTTCTATATATAAATTTATTTACCGATCAAAAAAAAAAAAAACAGGGATGGAAGAACCAAACTAAGATTGATTGGAGATGCTGGCGAGGATTCAAAAAAAACACTAGATGATAACTATTTTACCGGAAAGAAACTCGATACCACACAGGTAGGTCTGACAGAAAAACCAAAATAGTTAAGAAACAGGGGCACTGACACAGGAAGATGCAATTAAATCAAAATAATCGGCGTGGACAATTCTACAGGAGAAACAAACAAACCAGGTGATAATTTATCTGACAGGGCACCAGAAAAGTTACATCGTTGCATCAAGGCCAGCAAAACCCAAAACAATCCAACGAAAAATGATACAGACTTTTAGAACAGAAAATGAGCTGTATGCTTGGAATACGAAGATGCCAAAGAAGTGTTAAACTAAAGAATACAAGCAAGAATATGCAAATTATTTAATTGACAATAAAACAAACAGATATAGGACAAGGAAATCAAATAGCCAAAAGATAGATTGCAGCAGAGAAACATAATTGGGACGACCGAAGGAGTCCCTTTAGTGTTCAATAGGGGAGCCAAAATGTAGTCCGTTTGTAACGCTCTTTTTTGATTTTTAATCGCAAAAATTGAACGCCCATTAGTTTTCTTAGCACGAAATTGGATCGATAATAGGATAGTTATCAACCAAAACTACGATTAGGCGCAGTCAAAACGATCGGAAGTCGAACCGATTGACGGGCATAAAAATGGCAAAAAAACCGTCACCTATACTTTGAATTTTGATCTTGTTGGGACGACCGAAGGAGTCCCTTTAGTGTTCAATAGGGGAGCCAAAATGTAGTCCGTTTGTAACGCTCTTTTTTGATTTTTAATCGCAAAAATTGAACGCCCATTAGTTTTCTTAGCACGAAATTGGATCGACAATAGGATAGTCATCAACCAAAACTACGATTAGGCGCAGTCAAAACGATCGGAAGTCGAACCGATTGACGGTATTTCCGGCATAAAAATGGCAAAAAAACCGTCACCTATACTTTCAATTTTGATCTTGACCGTTGATTACCAACAAAATTCGGCCGTCGGATCTAAAGGTGTTGATCCCATTTCTTTTTTTTTTTTGAAGGGAAAAAGGGTTCCAAAGAACCCTAAGCTTTTATTTAATTAGACTACCTCATTATAATTGAGGTTTGAAGAGATACAAATTGGTGGAGAAGAAGAATTCCACTGTAGGATCAGAATATCGCGACGTCAATATCTTGCGAGATCAATAAACGACAGCATCGCGAAGGTGTCGCAGGGAAATAATATAAATGACGTAATGGATGACGACAGCCAGAACATGAGAGAAGTGTGAAGATTTGGCGAGATTTAGGAATGTCGCGAAGATGAACAATTATACACTTGCGATACTTCGCAAATCAATCCCGAAAATAAAGGACAGCTTAGCTGTCATCCACTATGTAATACCCTATATAAAGGGTTGAGTAAATCTGTTGTAAGGGATCTTTTTTGAATTGTTAAGCAAGTCATTAGGAGAGAGAAAATTTAGAGTGATTGTAATTTCCTTAATTCTGTTCTATCTTTCTTTGTAAACATTTGAAGAAAATAATCAATCAAATTCATAGTTATTCATCTTCAAATGGATTAATTGTGTTGAATCTAATGAGGGGTGTAGTGTAGGAAATCATGCAACTACATATGCGCTAGAAACATGGAACGAAACAGGATTGAAGATAAAAGATTGCAGCTAAAAATTATCCGAATCAAGAAAATGAGAGATAAAAATGTTAAATTAGATGAATTAGAGAAGTTAAAAAACAAGGAATATGATGAAAATACGGAGTACAATACAATTACAAAAGCAATGATTAATGAATTTCATGAAAACATAAGAGGAAGAATACATAAACGAGATTTTGAAGGGAAGAAGATTATAGATGGAGAGAAGACATCATCTTTGAAAGAGTGGGAAAAGCAGAAAATAACATTCACAAAGCGAAGTACCTAAAGAGGGTTTAAGTCATACATCCCGTTAGTGATCATAATAAATGCACGTAAAAGTGGAAAAGAATCGGCAAAAGCAAATGGAAGAATGGGCGAAAATAGAACCTTAGTGGATACGGGAGTTTGGTGAGTATCATGTTTTACCATACTTATAAAAAATTAGGATATAAAGATGGAGAAATGATTTCCCCAGTATTATATCCATGGTTTTGGTAAATCCATAACAAAACCTAAAGGAGAGATAAAATTACAAATTACGCTCGGAGAAATTGAAACACGGGTGACATTGAGTATAGTGGATATGGAATCACCATATAATGTGTTATTAGGGAGACCATGGGTACATGCAATTAAAGTCAGAGCGTCAACGTTTCATCGAGTGTATTAAATTTCCTACGCCAAATGGAATTGGTGAAATCGGAGGGATATTGATAAAGGAAGAATATATCATCAAATCGAAGTGAAGTATTATGAAGAACAAGTGAAGAAGCGAAGAGATCGCAAGAAGATGATAAAAGCAGCTAAGAAAGAAGAAGAGTTTAAAATTTACATGATAAGAGCAAAAGAAGGAAAAGGGATACCTGGCACAATCTCGCAGAATAAGGAAATGAAAGGACCAACCCCTATGGGAGAACCGAAAGCTAGTTATATCGCAGCAGAACAAACAAAAGAAGTGAATGTTGGAACTGAAGAAGAACCTAAGATGTTAAAAATTGGGACTAAAATGGAAGTAGATGAAGAAAGAAGAACTATTGATTTGTTGCGAGATTATAAAGATATTTTCGCGTGGGATATGGATGAAATGCCTGGTATAGATCCATCTGTGGGCTTGTCATAAATTGGAAATTGACAGAAATATAAGGCCATTCAAACAAAGAATTAGAAAGATCGCAACAGCATATCATCCTCAAATAGAAGAAGAATTGCAGAAAATGCTGGATGCAGGAATCATAAGACAAGCAAAGTATCCCGAATGGATAGCAAATATGGTTATAGTCCCAAAGAAGAAAAAAGGGATAAGAATTTGTATAGATTTTACCGATCTAAACAAAGCTTGTCCTAAAGATAGTTTCTCGTTACCAGATATTCCACAATTGGTTGAAGCTGCGGCAGGAAATGAAAGGATATCATCTCTTGATGGATATAAAGGTTACAATCAAATTCCTTCGCCGAAGAAGATCAAGAACATACTGCTTTCTTTGCTCCAAGAGGATTATACTTGTTATACAAAAATGTCGTTTGGTTTGCGAAATGCCGAGCAACATACCAAAGAATGGTGGAAAAGGTGTTCGCGAGATGGATACACAAAACATTAGAGGTGTATGTAGATGATATGCTAATAAAAAGTAAGAAAGCGAAAAACCATGTACAAGATCTCAAAGAAATTTTTGAACAAATGAGACATTTCAACATCAAAGTAAATCCAAAAAATGCACCTTTGGAGTTGCATCGGAAAATTTTTAGGTTACATCGTATCAAAAGAGGGGATCCAAGTCGACCCGGAGAAAATACAAGCGATTCGCGATATGCCAACACTGCGACGGTAAAAGATGTTCGGAAGTTAAATGGGTTATTATCTTCGCTAGGAAGGTTTATCTCGCGATCATCTCGATAAATGCAAGCACTTTTTTAACATTCTCAAAAAGGGTCAAAGTTTAGATGGACAGATGAGTGTGAGAAAGCTTTACAAGAAATAAAGGAACATTTAATGGATATATCAATTTTGCAAAAGGCGAGACCGGAGAAGAATTATTGATCTATCTTGCGTGACCCCGCATGCATTAAGTGCGTATTGCTGCGAGTGGACGCAGGGGTAGAGAAACCAATCTATTATATCAGAAAAACTTTCAATGCCGCAGAAAGGAATTACTCAAAAATTGAAAAACTAATCTTGGCATTAGTTTACGCAACATTTAAACTTCGCATATACTTTCAAGCACACATTGTTAAGGTAGTGACAAAAATACCAATCGAATCGGTAATGAAAAATTCAAAAGATCGGGAAGAGTTGAAAGATGGAATGCCCAAATAAGTCATTGCAAACTCAAATATGAAATATTATCTTCACCAAAATCGCAAGTGGTCGCAGATTTTCTAGTAGAATTTCCTTTGGAAGAGGATGAACCAGTAGAAGAAATGATGGATGTAGAAGAAGAACATGGAGATCCAAAAGACTTATTAACTGAGCCAAATAGATGGGAAATATTAGTAGATGGGTCATAAAATGGAGAAGGTAATGGGATTGGAATTTTTGTGATATCGCCAGAAGGCAATAAAATGGCTTTTTCTTTCAGGTTAGAGTTTGCGTCAACCAATAATGAAACAGAATATGAAGCTATAATACATGCTTTGCGATTCGCAATAGAAATGAAATTGGAAAATGTGAGGATTACCAATGATTCGCAATTGGCTATTCGCCAAATAAAAGAGGAATATACTACAAATGAATTATCTTTGCAAAAGTACAAGAAACTTGTTGACGAGTCATTTCGGTGCGATACCGAAAATAAAATGGAGACATATATCAAGGAGAAACAATAGACTCGCAGATGCTTTTGCCTTTATATCAAGTATGATGACAGATCCGACTGCGAGAAATATAAAAATACAAACACTTTTAATACCATCAATTAATAAAGAAGAAGAGCAGAAATGTATATAATGCTAATAGAAGATGGAACACAAGCACTTTGCGAAGAAGATTGGAGAACAGAACTTCATGCATACCTGATGAAAGGAGAAACACCAAGAAACAAATTAGAGGCACACAAATTAAAAAGCCGTGCAACAAATTATGAATTAAGAGATGGAGTACTATACCGACGATCTTTTAATGGACCTTCACTCAGATGTGTAACAAGGAAGGAAGGAGAAACTATATTGAAGATGTTGCATAGTGGGGATGCTGATAATCATAGTGGTGGAAGATCTTTAGCACATAAAGCAAAAGTGCAGGGCTATTACGCCCATATATGCATGAGGACGCTTGAAACAAATATCAAGGCGTTGCGAAGATTGCCAAAGACATGGGAAGAAGATACATGCATCGGAGCACCATTGAATTCTTCAACAAGTGTGTGGCCTTTTGGAAAATGGGGCTTAGATATTGTGGGACCATTCCTACCAGAACTGGACAGAGAAGATATCTAATTGTCGCTACCGATTATTTCACAAAATGGGCAGAGGTGAAAGCGGTACAACACATTCGCGATAAAGATGTTTTTACTTTCATATTTGAGAACATTATATGTAGATTTGGGATTCCAAATGTTGGTATCCGACAATGGGAAACAGATTTGAAGGACAAAATATAGAATTACCGCTTTATGCATTTCGGATACGATGTGGAAAATCAACTCCTCTATACCCGCAGAGACTAATGGCCGGGCGAAGCGACAAATAAAACAATTGCGAGACATATTGAAGAAGAAGTTAGAGGGATACAATAAAGGATGGTGCGAACAAGTACCCAATGCAAGGTATGGGCTTATAATACAACTAGAAGAGAAGCTACGGGCATGTCACCTTTTTGTTTAACATATGGGGTTGAAGTCATACTCCCGACGAAGTTATGATTCCAACAACAAAGAAAGAAGCTTGGGAGAAAAATCTTAGTGCGGGTAACATTTTAATCAAATTAGATGAATTAGAAGAAAAGAGAGAGAGAGCACTACAACATATGGAGAATTATCAAAAAGATTGGCAAGAGAATATAACAAACGTGTCAAGATACGTGAATTTCAACCAGGAGATCTGGTGTTGCGAGAGACACCAATATATCAGCGTGAAAGTGGTGGCAAATTGGCAAGAAAATGGGATGGACCTTATATCATTAAGGAAATAGTTGGTACAGGGGCATATAGATTAATGGATCCTGAAGGGAGAGATGTAGGACAAAGATTGGATAAACCATGGAATAGGTTGTATCTCAAGAAGTATTATCCATAAAAGATGGATGAAATGAAATGAATTTGGATGAAATGTTTTCGTGATTGAATGATTGCGAGGTTGAATAAAATAAAGAAAGATTGTGCGAATTTCTCGCAAGCAATATATTACAGAAAGTGAATGATTGAATGAATTAACAAAAATGAATGAGTGAGTGAATGGGACGAACCTTTATGGCGTACACCTTAGTTCGCGAATGATATTTCGCAAGAGGCAAATGTAAGACCTAAAGTCGTCATATAAGGGGGTATCTCTTGACATGGCTCAGGGGAAAGGTTACACCGCTCCTGGAACCTGAGCCATGGAGATTTGGGGCCCATGAAAGCCTATCCGGGAGAGATACCTTGGATTTCTAACTATATATATAAGGTTATACCCTGGTTGGACGCCCGAGGATCTCTTCCTAGGAGTCGGTGTATGCTCAAGGCGCCGGGGTACACGGTTGAGCCAAGAGTGTCTGGGGCATTTGAAGTGTCTCGGACATTCTTGGCAAGTCTTGGTATATGCTGCACTCGGCCCGAAGAAAACTCCACTTAGGGTGCAGTCTCGTAACCATAAACCATATAGGTATAAGGGATAAGAGGCTGCGAACAACCGGTTGTTGTTAAGACCGGATGGGAGGAGCTAGTCTTGTATGGACGATGTACGCCTCCTTGAAGGGGAAACCAGGGAGAAGATAAGGGCGGCACCCTCCATTAGGGAGCTGATAAGTGTCAAAAGACGCAAATGTCATGAGGCTTTATTTTCGCAAGGAAATTTAGGCTTATCATATTTGTGCGATGATCCTGTAGAGGCAATAATACTAACGCAAGGATAAGGCGAGATCAATGGGTTTTTACATGAAAATGTAAAAACGTCCTGCGATTTCGTCGCGAAGACGGCAATATCATGGGATTTTACATTCGCAAGAGTATTTAAACTTATCATATTGTCGCAAATAAAATATCCTGCAGAGGCAAAAATACTTAAGAAATGATAAGACAAGATCAATGGGTCATTACATGAAAATGTAAAGACGTCCTGCGATTTTGTCGCAACGAGGGGTGGCAAAATAAGACCTTTAATTAGGAAGGCGAAATAAGACCACACAATCAATGATAAGACAAGATCAATAGATTTCTTCATCTGTGAAGATATCCTGCGGTCTTGTCGCAATGATAAATTTCAACATAAATAAAGGTAAGCAAACACGCTTGCGAGAGTAAAATTGCAAATCTAAAATGAGATAGAAAGAGGAGATAAGGGTTTGTTCATCAAGGGACTTGGTCTTTCCAATCAAAAAGAGTACTTCAACAGAAATTGAAAAACATCCCATGCAAAAAGTCATACAGAAAAAGAGACTAGAAGATATAAGATTACAAGAGTAGATTAATGTTCTACATCTATATTGGCATTCTCGGCAGTAGGAGATGATAAACGTTCCTCAACAATCTTATCAGCTTCGCCAGTTGGAGGATTTTCATTAGAAATTCCTTCATTCGGATTTTTATTGAAGATTTCATCATTCGTAACTTCCTCGCAGCTTTGATAATCATAATCGCTATCAGGGGAATCAGGAACTTCATCATCACTTATATCCAGAGGTGCGACGGATACAGGATCAAGAGATTTAGAGAGTAAAACATCATTCACAAGAACTTCAGCTTTAAGATGAAGTTGACGAAGGAGCGCTTTCTTGGTTTTACTCTCTATATTTTTAAAATTACACATGTAGTCGAATCTTCTTTACTGCCTGTCACGAGAATGCATAAGGAAGTAACAAGCATTTTATTCTCCTTGCGAGCTTTTGAGTGGTCGGATTTCAAAGCGAGAATGGAGGAGTGAAGATTTTTCTCGATTTCTCGAAACAAAAAATAAAAACAAAAAAAAATATTATAACAAATGTAAATATGAAGGCCCGATAAAGGAAGAATAGATGAGGCAGTCAACTTCTATGACTACCTTCCTTTTGCGAGATAAGATCTTGTGTTAAAGCTGAACAACTATTCTCCAGTTGATCCATGGCGTTGTCAAAATTATCTCCAACTAATCCTTTCAGACGAGCTCGCCAATTTTTTTCGTTAGAAACAAGTATGGCATTTTCTTTTGCAAGGGAAGAGTTGGACTTTTCTAATAGGGAACATTGATCTTTGAGTTGGGTTGCTTTTACACTTAAGGTTATTCTACCCTGAATGAGTTTATCCCTCTCGGCAGTAACTTCTGCAAGATGACTCTTCAGCGAGCGAAGAGATTGTTCTTGCTCTTTACATAATTTTTGACAAATATCATATTACTGCGAGTAAACTGCTACCTTGTTTAATAGAGTTCGCTTCTCTTGAGAAAGAGTTCCATTCTCATCTGATAAAGTTTCCAACTCTAGATTAGCTTTAGTCAAAGAATATGAGAGGCGAGATAAGTCATTACTTAACGAATCGTGTTTCTGAGCTAAATCAGCATTTTCTTTAGAAAGATTATCTATTTGATCAACAACATATGTATGAAGATTATCTAATTGATTATATTGCTCCATCCAAGCATCTTTATCAACTCGAACTTCTTCAACAGTAGATTCCAACTGATATATCTCCATTTTTCGTTTCTGGTTTAAAGATTAAAGTGCGAACAAGGGTTTGAGTTCAAAAAAAAAAAAAAAAAAAAGGGACAATACGAGAGGCAAGAGTATACCTTTTAATTCTTCATTCTTCTTGCGAAGATTGTCGCGATCCAGCGAAATGTTGAGAAGGCTATTTTTCAAGACCTTAATTTCTTGCTCCAGAGATGTTCGCGATAATGTGTCGGAACCAAAATATTTACTCAGGGATTCAAAAACACTAGACCTAATAGGATCAGTGGAGGTTTTCTTCGCATCATTCATGACATCTGATAAAGTTTTGAAAGCTACATCTATCCCTTCTAAGTTTTCTTTGGTAAGAGGGATAGACTCGGAGGAGGAGGAGGAAAAGTTGAATCATTCTTGGTTATAAGAATGCCCGTTGAAGAAACCCGATTAACGGTGGGGGCGAAACAGTAGTATTAAGAGTAAAAGTAGAGAAAGGTTCATTTTGAAGAATTTCATCGACGGAAAATTTAGGATTGATTTGTCCTGCGAGGATATCGCAGAGGAGACAGATTATCTTGAGAAGAAGGAGTTGGTTTATTATGGGCGATCGCTAGAGAAGGAGGATTGTCCTGCAAGGTGCTATAGGAGAAGTAATAAGTTTAAACCCGGGAAAGGAAACAAAGGTACAATTGGTTTAGAATGGCGAGACCTCTTGGGAGATCTACCACCATTTTTGTCATCCTGCGAATTACAAGTTAAATAAGAAACAGAGGCAACAATATTGTTATTAAAAGAGTAAATGTTTCTTAAATACCTTGCTACTCGCAGTCTGCCTTTAGAAGCAAAGGATTTGGATTGAGAACTCAAGAAATGTTAGGGTTCGTAACGGTGATTTTGGTCTTTGGGCTTGTTCTTGCTTTTAAATAAAAATGGTATGAGAAACATTAAAAGAAGAGTAATATCCAAATAAAAGATTACAGTAAGAGAAATCAATCATGAAATAATCAAAACTAGTAAAATCAACAGACCTTGATGCCATGGAAACAGTAGCAGAAGAATTATAGCAGGAAGACGATGAAGGAAAACGGCAGAGAAAAGTTGTAGACAATAAAGAAGATGAAGTAAAAGAAGAGAAGAATTTCCAAAGGGAACTCCTCTTTAAATAGATGAGAGAAGAGTAACCGGATGAGCCAGTAAAAAGTAAAATTTTAGATACGTGTAAACAGCCATTCCTGAATTCACGGAATCGTGTCGGTAAAACAAAAAAAAATGGATAGAAAATAAATGGTAGCGACATTTCAAAGTGATAATTCTCATGACATTCTCTCCTTCGCAGAGAAGACATGAGAAGAGGCAAGATGTAGGATCAGAATATCGCGACGTCAATATCTTGAGAGATCAATAAACGACAGCATCGCGAAGGTGTCGCAGGGAAATAATATAAATGACGCAATGGATGACGACAGCCAGAACATGAGAGAAGTGTGAAGATTTGGCGAGATTTAGGAATGTCGCGAAGATGAACAATTATACACTTGCGATACTTCGCGAATCAATCCCGAAAATAAAGGACAGCTTAGCTGTCATCCACTATGTAATACCATATATAAAGGGTTGAGTAAATCTATTGTAAGGGATCTTTTTTTGAATTGTTAAGCAAGTCATTAGGAGAGAGAAAATTTAGAGTGATTGTAATTTCCTTAATTCTGTTCTATCTTTCTTTGTAAACATTTGAAGAAAATAATCAATCAAATTCATAGTTATTCATCTTCAAATGGATTAATTGTGTTGAATCTAATGAGGGGTGTAGTGTAGGAAATCCTGCAACTACATCCACCACCCTGAAACATCATCATGTTTTGCAAATTGGCAAAGGTCATGTGCTAATATATTTGCACTTTTTGGAACAGAAATAAAACTAATATCATCAAAATCGTTTGCTTCACTTCGAATACGTAAAACCAATGAGTTTATGCTCCAAGGAATATCACTGGTATCCCCATAGATTGCTTGACGAACATTAGAAGCATCACCTTCTATAATTACCTTCCTTAAATGTAATCTTTTTGCCAGATGAATACCAAGAAGAACTGCCTTCGTTTCTGCATATAGTGGAGAGGTTGGATCAAAAGTTATTGTTTCGCATCCTAAAAATCTTCTTTCATGGTCTTGAACAATAGCACCTGCTGCTCCTTTATTCGGATTGAAAGCTGCGTCTACATTGATTTTAAAGTAATCAATATCTGGAGGTTGCCAAGAGACAGACTCATTGATTGTTTCTTCAAAAGAGAATCTCGGATTATCCTGAATACATACATTATAATCAATATGAGCTTTCTTGATCACCGTACCTGCAGAGAAAGAAGCATCAGAAAAGACCATCTCGTTCCTCATTTTCCATATATTCCAGATTACACACATGCCCATAGTAAACTTGAATAAATTCGTTTCTTCCAACCAACTTATGATAACATCTCGAGAGAACCTGATATCTGTCAGGCCTGAGAATTCCATAGATATATTTTTGAAAATAGTAGCAGACCATGGGCAATTAAAAAATAAATGCTCAATGGACTCCTCCTCTTGTTTGCAGAAAGTGCACGATGGATCTATCTGATGGACAAATCTTTTGATGTTTTGATTGACTGGCAAACCATTATAAATCAACTTCCATGTAAAAACCATAATCTTTGGAGGAATGAAAGAGAAAGACCAAAACTTACGCCAAGGGAACTCATGCATAGCCGAAGAAGAAGGAATATTTTCTGAAAGTATCTTGTAGCAAGATTTTGTAGAAAATTTACCCGTAACTGTGGGAGACCAAATAAGGATATCTTGTGCATTATTTCCATTTAAGAAAATATTCTGAATTTCATCCACGATTTGTTGACTAAACAACTGTTGCATAATATCAATATCCCAGCTAATATTTCCTTCAGTCATTAAATCAGAAACATGCATAATATTTTCTGGCAATATATCTGGTAATGGGAGTAAATGATTTACCTGATTTGGAACCCAAGGATCTTCCCAAATCTTAACAGAATTACCACTTGAGATTTGCCAGAATATTTTGTTCTCCGAAAAGGATCTTACTTGCATCAAACCATGCCAAATAGAAGATCCTTTCTTTTTAGCGTCTGCATTCCAAAAAGAGTGATCTTGAAGATATTTTGCCGAGAATAATTGAACCCATTTAGCATTCTTGTTCTCCAGAAGTCTCCAAGCTAGTTTGCAAACCAAAGATTTATTAACCAATTCAATGTTTCGTAATCCCAGGCCACCATCCTTCTTGTGAAGAGAAGTTTTTCCCCAATTAATAAAATGCAGCTTTCTTTGATCAACAGAATGACCATTCCAAAAAGATCTTTGGATTTTGTCAATTTGATTGGTAACCCCCTTTGGTAAAATACAGATACCCATAAAGGAGATAGGGATTGAAGATAGTACAGAGTTTATAAGTACTGTCCTTCCTGCCGGATTTAGAAAATGTTGTCTCCATCCTGCAAGTCTTGAATTGAATTTATCAATCAAAAACTCAAAACTTGATATCCGGAAATCTGACTTAAGGGGGTAAATACCCAGATATTTGTCATCCTCCTTCATTTCTTCAACATCAAATTCTTGTTTACAGAATTGTCTTCTAAAGTCCGAATTTCCTTTACTGAAATGAATCGCAGACTTATTGAAGTTGATTAATTGCCCAGATAAATCAGAATAATGCATAAGGATTTCTTTCAGGTGCATAATGTTGATTCTAGAATTTTCACCAAAAAAGAAAAGATCATCTGCAAACATTAAATGTGTTACCATTGGAGCATATCTGTTGATCTGGTAACCCTGATAGAGCCCTTGATGTTCATATTGGTTCATCAAAATCGACAATCCCTGAGAGCAGATTATGAAAAGAGTAGGAGATAAGGGACAACCCTGTCGAATACCTCTTTCACTTCTAAACAATCCTTGAGGGCCTCCATTTAAGTTAATGGAAAATGAAACAGATGTTACACACTTCATGATAAGAGAAAGAGAATGGCCATGAATCCCCATCAATATTATCATATCAGCCAAAAACTTCCAATTTACCCGATCATAAGCTTTTGCCATGTCCACTTTTAGAGCAAAATGACCATCCGTGGCTGTGGAGTTATTCATGGAATGAAGAAGTTCTTTTGCAATAACTATGTTGTCGAGAATTTGTCTTCCCGGAACAAAGGCAGTTTGAGACCAAGATATGAAGTTATCAAGAAAAGGCTTGATTCTGTTGGAAAGTAACTTTGCCACTACTTTATACAACACATTGCAGAGTGCAATTGGCCTGTAATCACTCGGACTTGTTGGATTTTTGATTTTTGGAATCAGAGAAATATGTGTATGATTGAATAACTCAGGAAACTCAACATACTGAAAGATGGTTTTTATTAAATTGACAACATCATTTGATACAGTAGACCAACACTTTTTATAGAAAATTGGAGAGTATCCATCTGGACCAGGGGAAGTATACGATCCCATTTTGACAAGAACATACCATATTTCTTCCGCCGTAGGAATTTTTGCAATGTCTTCATTATCCTGTTGAGATATTTGTTGTATATTCTCATCCCTTAACATTGGTACTGCTTCAACGTATGGTTGCTTAAATAGATTCTCAAAATGAAGAACCAATTCCTTTGCAATTTCATCTTGATTAGAAATCCAAGTTGAATCCGGTTTTTGGATATGACTTATTGTATTCCTTCTTCGACGTTGTTGGACAAACAAATGAAAATGGCGTGTATTTTTGTCTCCATCTTTAGCCCACTTTTGCTTCATCCTTTGGTCCCAATACGTGGCTTCCATAACCAAATACTCATTGCAGTAACCAATTTTTCCTGTTGAAGCACTGAGTTTGATGGCCTTTTAGATTGTATTCTTAGTAATTTAGACTTAAGAAAACTAATTTGATGTCGTACACAACCAATCTTTGTTCTACTCCAATTTTGTAAAAAGGAACCTAACTTATGAAGTTTATCTTGTAAGGTATCTTCAGGATTTTGAGACCAACACTCCTCAACTTTTTCCATAAAATCTGGATGCGAGATCCAATACGCTTCAAATTTGTAATGAGGTGCAGCTCTGGGAATATTTCTTTCAGAGTTTAAAAGAATTGGTGCATGATCACTTGCTAATCTAGGAAGATGAAGAACACCCGAACTGTGATGAGAAATACACCATTCTGGAGAAGCCATTACCCTGTCAAGACGTTGTCGAATTAAAGCATCCAGATTACGACCATTGCTCCATGTGTAAGCCGGACCACTAAAACCTAAATCAATTAGATGATTTTGATGAATTAATGAATTGAAATAAGCGATAGTTGATTCGATCACATGCATACCTCCATATTTATCTTGACTAGACGAGATTGCATTGAAATTTCCTATGAAACACTTACTGCCATTAAATTCCTGAACCTGAGAAGATATATTCTCCCAGAAAGAAGCCCTATCAGATAATCTTGGTGGACCGTATATGCAGAAAAGATGCCAGGATTGTCTTGGGCAATCGTTATGGATAACAGCATGAATGAGATTGGGGGAAGAAGAAATCACTTCAAGATCGACGGAATTCCTCCAAAGTAACCATAAACCACCACTTCTGCCTATTGAACTCACCACACAAGAATTTTCAAAACCAAATTGATCAACTCTAGTTGTAGAGGCATCGGAAGATAACTTTGTTTCAGAAAGAAATACCACTGAAGGATTTGTACCCCTTAAGAACGAATGCAGAGCACGAATTGTTGGGTTGTTCCCTAAATCCCAACAATTCCATGAAAAAATTAACATTTATCATGCGGCCTTTTAGGGCTTGCCGCTGCACCACTTTCATAAGATGAACTAGAACCATTTTTCTTAGAAAACTTCGACCTTGGAGAGTTACTGATAATGTATGATTCATCCTGCGCTCTTTTTTGTGCTCTGTGATCATACTGACTTCCAGAAACAAAACGCTGTATATCTTCAGAAATTCTTGCCATATTCTTCCAACCAGCACGACCTCTTATATCCATTGATGAAGGTTTTGCAACAACCTTTTTAGGAGGATATGGAGATGTAGTCGCCAACTGTTTTCCTCTCTCAGAAATCATATGACTAGAAAGTTCGCGATGAAGACATAACTCAGAGTTATACATATTTCTTTCAACCGATATATCCGCAACATGGATTTCCGATCTGAGAATATGAGTCATTGAGTAATCTGCTCTAACATTCTGGGAAGAGTTCCCATGCAAGCTTGAAGAAGATTGGCCAGCGGCAGTATCACTATGAATGCTATTGATCTTACTCACACTTGAAGACGACTGCTTATAATGCGGATCATCTACTACAAAGATATCCTTGAAAACAGGTTTTTCTTGCTCAGAAAGTCTACCAGAGACACAGATAGTAGACTTGTATTTAGGCTTTATCAATTCCAATGCCTCTTCATGTTGATGAGATGGGAAAGTGTTGAAGACATGATTTTTGAAGTAGTTTACTTTGGGGCACATCTTCATCCAATGGCCAATAAAACCACAAAATAAACAAAATCTCGGGAGACGTTCATATCGTAGTTCAAGGGCGTAATCAGGTTTGCCAGGAAGAGGAAAAGGAATAGCTTTTGGAAGGGGATGCTTAAGGGAAATGTGTGTATTGGCTCTTGCAAAATTTCCCCAGGAAGTGCATTCATAAGTTGCAATCGGTCGAGTCTCCCCAATCTGAGACATCAGACCATAAACATACATAGAGCATAGATTTTCAACTGGTAATCCGTGGATTTGAATACCCAATTCAACAGACTCGAATTTGTATTCTTCTGGTAACTTGTTTGGAATGCATCTCTCCAAAGCATATAGATCATCCTTGACAATCCATGGTATTCCTTCAAGTATCAACGAAGCATCGGCTTGTGATTCAAATTTGATGACATAAGTATCATCAGTAAAAACTGATACATAGAAAACTTGATTGGTTTTCCAGATTTTGGTTAGTGAATCACGAACCATATTGATTGAAAAGGTTTTAGGAGAGATGATTTTCAGTATAAGACAATTTTGATGTCTGAGTTTGGTTCCTGGGAAATTGGTGTTGATATTGACAGTGGCATTGGAAGGTTCACGTGAAAGAAGATTAGCAAATTGGTTTAGAAGATCGGATGAAGATGGATTGGAAGACATGTAACGCTCAGGAATGTCTGTGTCAGACATGGTGAAAATTATGAGAAAACTGAGAGAAGAGAGACCTTGAAGGCTATAAAAAAGGTTATGTAGTAACCAATCTGGAGTAGTTATTAGCGGTTGAGAGCAGTTCCACTGACAAAATTTGAAAGATAAAACCGATAAGAAAGAGAAGTTGATGAACAAAGGGACGGTTGATGAATAAAACTGGCAGCTGTTTGTCAAAAAAGAAAAAAATATGAAGATTTGTTTATGTACATGTACAACCAATCTTCATACAGACAGCCTAGAATGGATTCACATTCTGATTCAAAGATGAATTCGTAATGATTTTGTAGTTGAAAGACAAAAACCTTTAAGTCAGTAAAGATGGGAAACTTCTGATAAAATCCAAACCTTGAAAATTATTGCAATGGCTAAACAATTAATTACTGAGATATAACGTGAAAGTGATTACATAATGATTGAACAAAGATTGCAATGATTAGACTGTTCTTGAATTGGACAAATTTAGTGAAAAAGATGAAGAATTATTTTGAAAAACACAAAAAGTTGCAGAGAGGAGAGAGAATCCAGTCAGGTTAATTTGGGGAAGAAATTATTCAAAAAATAGAAACTACTGTGTTGATCCCATTTCAAAATTGTTACAAATAAATGTTACAAAATTGTGAGTCCGACTTTGTGCACCCTGGCTTTAACCGGGGTGCACATTCCTCCCCTTATTATTTGTTGAATTTTCTTCGACCAATTGTTATCTAGTTTTCTAAAAAGAAAATGATTTTAATTGTTTTAGAAAAATAAAAATACATTGGAAATGACAAATCTCAACAACTCCATTAACATCATACGTATTTTCTCTTGTTCTGTGCTTTGTTTTCTTTTTCCTCTCATGTTGATTTCTGCAGCTTGTTAAATCATGATTAGAGTGATCATGGGTTTGTTGAATCAATAAAATTATGGTGATCTACTGGTCTTGATTGTGCTCAACATGTATTCGTTCATCTAGAACACCATGATTACTGATTAGAGCTTTTATGGAGAAACCAAACCCAATGATGTCTATATATGTATAGTAAGTGATTGTTAGCCATTAACCTCATTCGCAGAATACTGAACTTGGATGGGAATCTTATGTGTCTACACAAAATGGGTATATATATGTGAGTACTAAACTTGGATGGGAATCATGCGTGATTCAGCTGGTTATGCGCATAAGTTGTTTGACATTAGTTTCCATAGACATGTGATTTCATGGACTGCCATTGTTAATGGCTTTGTAAAGACAGGGGAGCTTGAAAAGAAAAAAATACGAAAGATATAGACGGGGAAAAGGAAAATGTACATGGACTTCCATTGTGATTGCGCTGTGTCGTTGTGACAAAAAAAAAATAGGGAGAGAAAAGCCGAGAAGATGGAAGAAGTAAGAACAACAAAATTAAAAGAAAGACAAAAATTGACTTGGAAACTTCTGTTTTCCTTTTTTTTGTACATTTAATTAGGAAAGTAAATGAATTTTCAAACGGAAGAAATCTCCGTTAACCTCAACTAATGAGGAGGGGAGGAGTGTGCACCTGCGGGTGCACAAAGTTGCTCTCCAAAATTCTTACAGAATAAGTATTACATAAATATTACACTTATAATTGTTATTAAACGTCTGTTACAAAAATTGTGGCAGAATTGTTACAAAACTGTCACAGAAAAAGATCCCTACAATTTCACGGAGTCGCTTCCAAACTTCAGTCGTCCTCGCACTGCTGTAGCAGTAATCTAGATTTTAGATGAAGGGTCAAGACAAATCCCTTAAGATGGAAACAAAAATTCGAATTAAGAAACCAAAACCTCAAGGGAAGACAAAGATCCTAGCTTTACATCTTTGAATTAGAAATAAAATATAACCACCCCTAACGATTGAGCCCCGGAAGCTGAAATAAGATGGATAATTTCCTGATAGAAAACGCTGCAGCTAAACCATGACCAGCAAGAGGATGAAGATGAAATCTCACCATATAGGAAGAAACAGATATTCCAGAAGATTTAATGGTCCCTAAATGGACTACATGGCCGGTGAATCAACGAGAATTAGCCGGACATAGAAGGTTTGACTATTATTTTGATGGAAGAGTCTTGATTGAGGCGGAAACTGTTTAGTTTGCTTGACTGTGATTACAAATTAATCGAATTGTGATGAAAAATTTATGAATTCTGAACATGCAGAAGAAATTGGGACCGAAATTGATTGAAACGGAGAAGATGGGTCGACTCGGTTGTCGCCCGTTCCCTCAAACTGCCGTTATGTTAGTTCAAAATTGCTTTTTTAGCTAGTCTATTTTTTTCTCTCCAGGAGTGTACTGAAAACTTAAAAGTTATTACCAAGAGAGGCTAGTTTCCCTTGCACTTTTAGGGGCGACCCCGAAAGAATTAGGGGCGACTTTTTTATTCCCAACCCATATACACCGTTAAGGATGTCCAAAACGCGGAGAATACGTTAATGCCCTTACACAATCGGAAGCTATTTTGTTCCCGATTATAACAACGCAATCTAAGCTTAGTAACTATGTTATACTACCGATTAATATCGATTTTGTGCCAAACTCGCATCTGGCTTCTATAACAATCGATAGGAAAAACAACCTCACGAGACTACCGATTATAGTAGATCCTAAATTCCCAAAATTGGTGATTTCGCCAAGAAAGAAATTTGGGGCAACCTCGTATAATCTAAGCCTTATTAACTACCGATTATTCTAGTTCCCAAATTCGAAAAAAATGCCATTTCGCAAAAACAAAATTTGGGAATCATCGTATAATCTAAGGTTATTAGCTACCGATTATACTCCAACTACCTCGCAAAAATTTTATGAAAATCGGAAGTTTTAATTGTTGATCGACTCACAGGTTATACTCCAACGGCTAGTTTGTTCAAAATAAACTAGCCGTGCCTCGAAAACCAAACACAATCGGTAGATAATACATATTTACAAACCTCCGATTATTTTGAAGTAACTTGAATTAAACTAGCCGTTGGGTACTTTTTTGCTATAAATAGAGACCTATCTCTACCAAACTTATTCACCCATCACATTCAATCTTCCTAAATCAGTCACCCAACACTTTGAATCACCAAAAATGGCTACAACTCCGTTCAATAATATAGAAGATGTTGCTATTGTCGAGCACACACCACTCTCACAAAGCACTCCGTTGAGGAAGCGCAATGGGTGACCAGTAACGAAGACCCAACAAGAGGGCCTTACTTTGGGGATGATCAAAACACCAATGCTTGGTGGAAACGGGTGTTTAAGGTTTTTAACTTGTCATGTGTTTAATAGTATCATTCCGATGCGGTTCGTTTACTCAAAGCGACCGCCGCACCAACAAAAATGCTAGATTGGCCTTTGGAGGGTGAATGTGAAAGGTTCAAGACCATTATTGCAAATTCGGGGTTGGCCGATGCATGTGGGAACTCAATGTTGGAACATGATCGGGTGGCTATATCGGCGTTTGTGGAGAGACTTTATCCCGAGACCGACACCTTCCATATGCCGTTTGGGGAGATGACGATAACCCTGAGATGATGTTGAGCAGATTCTTAAACTCCCGTCCATGGCAAGGGTGTTAGGGCCGAGTTCACTAAGCGGAGTTGGAATGGAGGAATCTTTATGATCCGACTAAGAGGTGTTTGGGTTGGGATGAAGAAACATCAACAACCGAGTTC
This sequence comes from Papaver armeniacum, assembly GCA_023531295.1. NCBI lineage: Eukaryota > Viridiplantae > Streptophyta > Magnoliopsida > Ranunculales > Papaveraceae > Papaver > Papaver armeniacum. Next base: position 63,629 of record JAJJWW010006271.1, on the reverse strand, counting down.
AAAAGATGCATGAAGTATAGAACTAGACAGTCTCAACATGGGTACTCGATGGATATGTTCAAGGGCACCAAGGAAAAAGAAGAGAAAGGAACTTTAACGGACGAGCAAGTCAACCACGCGGCCACCGCATATCTCCTATGTGTATTGGGATGTGTCATTTTCCCAATACCAGTGGCAATCGGCTCGACGCCAACCTTTTTACAACTTCTGGATCCTCTCGATAAAGTGCATGAGTACTTTGGGCACGGCATGCCATGCGTGGTTGATGGAAGAGTTGAGAAAGGCGTCGAGGGTTGGAATTAGCCAAGTGGCCGGAACGTGAGTCTCATACAATGTATTGTTTATTAACTCCACATACTTGGTTATTTTTTTATTTTTTTATACTATTGAAGAATCAATTTCCTAATACTTGCAAAAATGACATTATAGACTTGGATCTACGTCCACTTCCCTATCTTGGAATTGGCCATTGAAAACCCTACGTGGGAGAAAGGTGACCCTATAGGAAGAAAGTACGTCTTCGATGACAACCATTCTAGGACGAAGGAGCATCGGGTGATTCGTTTGAGGGAGATTTTGGACTCACTTAAAGCCCAAGACGTATGCTTTGATCCATACAAGGAAGACCGAGCTCTTGGACATATCGCCTGGTCCGGTCCGATTTGGCACTTTATTTTGGACCGTTGTGGCACCCCACGGATATGTGATGTCAATGCCTCAAGGGTGATGCGACAACACGGCTTTGTACAAGGTATACCAAAGGAGGAAATCCATGGCAATTTCACTTTGGTTCTGAGCAATGCAAGTCTCGATAAAGATTCTATCACGGTGGTTCACAAGGGTTCACCATCCTGTCAATTCCATTGGGATAGAAGGGCGCATTACTTGATCAACCAAGGAAGGGCAGCCAACCAAGGTTTTGAAAATGCTCCCAACTACATGGATTGGTACCGCAATGTTTCTCATGTTCGTAATCCGTGATCTTAAAGCAAAGCCAGACTTCGTACAAGAGTATCCTCGAAAGAGAAGCTCGCGGGTTTTGATAGATTGGTACGTATTGTTTTGTTAATTTAGTTTAATATTATGGGTCAATAGAGTAATAACCGTTTGATGGTATGCTATGTTTTAAAACAGATGAACAGTTTCAAGCGTTTGTCGAAATGGTGCACTCGATTGTATAAAGGCCTAAAGCCTCGCTTCAATTGAGAAGATAAAAGACCACAAACAGTTGATTGACAACGTTGACAATGAGGAGTATGCATCTCGGTTCGGGGAAAAATTGCAAAAGAAACCCGCAACCAAGGTGAACAAAGAACTCGGGCTTCATCAAGCACTCAAGTTGATGAAACCCATGATGATGCTTAGTCCAAGTCGTAGAGCTAATAAAAATCGCAAAGTCAAAGCAAATAGGAACAAGTGAACTCTCGGTGTTGTAAACTCGATGTTTTTCGTTAACTTTATGGATAACTTTGTTTATGTTGGTTATGTCGGATTATGTCGTTTTCAAAGATTGTGTCGGAATATTAGTTGTTTCGTTATGTTTATGGATTAAGAACAAGTTATTTTACACATTTTATGCATTTAACGATGACTCGCAAGCGAATCACACGAAGAGACATGAAAGTGTTGAATTTTGGAACACAATCGGAAGATAGGTTTATATATTAACCTCACCGATTCTCGGGATGTTCCATTTTTAGTCAGAATCGGTAGGGTTTATACGTTATTAACCTACCGATTCTCGGGGATTGTGCAAAATATTTGGTCGAAATCGGAGGATTGCTAATATACTTTTCTCTCCGATTATCATGTGTAAAGAAAACTCCGTCTTCTCGTATCCAAACAACACAACAATCGGAAGGTAAATGTGCACCTTCACTTACGAATAACAATAATCGGTTGGTTTATTTGTAATGTTCCTCCGACCGTTATATGTAAAAAAATTTGTTCTCTCAACCACCAAACAACACCATAATCTACGTAAATTGAGCGCATTTACTACCGAATATTCGTGAATCGGATGTTTGTGGTTTCGTTAATGTCCGATTATTATACTAAAAACAACTATGGTTTCTCAGAACCAAACAACACCATAATCGGAGGGTCTCGTTAATATATTGAACTTCCGATTATGGCTGCATCCAAATCACGAACCACATGGTTATGCATGGCTCTGTACACTCCAAACCTATGGAATTTGGCAAGGGTTCGATCTGGGGCTCCTTATAATCGGTAGGTTATTAAGTTGTTAACTCTACCGATTATGGTAGATTTCAAAATTCATCACATGAATGATTTTAGAAAAAACTCATTTTGGGGCGACCCATAATCGGATGGGTTGGTAATATATTTAACTCCCGATTATGGTCGCATCCAAAACGCAAAAACCAAGTGGTTAAGGCCATTGTGTGCACTCAAAACCCATGAAATATGGCAAAGGTTGGATCCGGGCTCGTTATAATCGGCGGGTTATATAATAATATACCCTACCGATTATGGTAGATTTCAAAATTCATTACGTGAAGGATTTTAGAAAAACTAAATTTGGGGCAACCTATAATCGGTAGGTTGTGGAACCTATTAGGCTTTCGATTATGGCTAGATCCACAGCTCTATCCAAGTGGTTATGGTTGGCTCTGCACCCTCAAAACCTATGGAATTTGGCCAAGGTTGAATACGCATTTCCTTATAATCGGTAGTCTTATAAGTTGGATAAGCTACCGATTATAAAGGGGATTATTAGCCGAAGTATCAACACAACAATCGGTAGGTATAGTTTCATTTTAACCTACCGATTGTATGTTTACCTACCGATTATGGTTTTGGCTACCGATTATATAAGGGCATATTGGCCATTTCGAAAAATCGAAGATAAGGGGTAGCTTAGATTTACGTTTGGGTGACCTTTTTTGTCTTTTAGTGTCGCCCCTAATTGGTTTGGGGTCGCCCCTAAAAGTGCAAGGCTAGTTTCTCTTTGCTTAATTCATGACAAATTCACATTACCACTAAATTCTGCAGCAAGCTCCATACAGATACTTACAACTCTCTCAGGGCCGGGCCAATAGGGGAAGCAGGGAAAGCCCCACTTCGGGGCAACAAGGCCAAGGGGGCAACAAAATAAATGTTCTGCTATTTGGGTTTCATTAAAAATAAAAATATATTAGGGACTTATTCATAAATGTGTTGTATACCGCACAGAATATTGGATAGTCTCAGTGCCAAAATGGAAGTCTTTTTACCCATTCCATTACATAATCATTACCCGCAGGATTTAGGAGTGAAGTTGTAAAGGTTTTCTAACGCTCATCTTTAATCTCTCATTCTTCTTTTGTATGCTTGTACATGTTATTCTCTTGATAGTTCACTATTGTTATTGTTCGATCATTGTAGAAAAAAAATGATCATTGATGTAGTTATGGGGCAACAAAAAGATTGTGCGCTTCAGGGCAAAAACAACTCAGGACCGGCCCTGACTCTCTTGCAATCCCATTCAATAGTATAGTGATGAAAAGAACATCAAAAAATAAGAAAATTATTATTTTAGTTACAAGGAAGGGGAAAATTTATTACAGGGTGTCGCAAAGTGTGACAAGTGCATAAAATTATCACCAGGAACATGGAGAGATTACGTCACTGGCTAATACAAGTAAAATTTAAAAACCAAGACTAAATTAGTATTTAAAAACAACATCCCAATTACACATACGAAAAGATAATGAGTATCCATAAAAAAAAAATTTGTTGGAAACCAATTTTAGACGATACATTTCACTTCAATAACTAGTACAACCGTTGCCACGGTGGGAGGGCCGACCGAAGAACTTGACGAAATGACACCACTATGTAATTGCACGGATTCATATTTCTATCTACGGTCTAATACTTCTAACCCAACATCATAAGGCCGCCCATATTTGTCGAATATAATCAATTTCCGTGAATATAATCAATTTCCGTGTACCTATTAAACGAAGTTTCCAAAACATTACAATATACTTCAGCATACAAGTAAACGACTAGTTACCAAGTTACAGTATGCAAGTACTCACCTGATGGCATAGAAGTGCTTCCTTGGCCATTACCGGTGCAGTTTGCATTATTAGACTCGCTATGGGGATCAGTTACTTGTCTTCCGACCATATCACGTTTCCTTTTCCTTGATGAGCCTGCAACTTTCTTAGAGTTGGTGGGTAATGACTGGCCTTCCACAATTGGCACGTCACTGTCTCCATCCGCACCAAGTAAGTATGTCAATCTTCATCGAGTTGGTGGGTAACGATTGGCCTTCGCAAATTTCACGCCCCGCTTCCATCAGCATCAAGTATGTTAGCATCTTCCTCTCGTGCATCTCTCCCAAGATCAAGTATGTCGCATCTTCATCTCTAACATCACTCCAAGAATTAACCGTGCCAGTATCTTCATCTCTAAAATCGCCCCCAAAGATCTGGCATGTCATCAACATCGTTGAATCTTTCATCCACTGGATCGGTCACAATTTCGTTTGCCCTCTGCTATTTACAAATGCGTAACATGGTTTCCTCGTTGACAACCTCCGCTTTTTGAGAGCAACAAGATTGACTCTTGCACCATCTCGCAATGCTCACAATTTCGCTTGCCCAACTGCCATTGACGCTTGCGAACATGATTTTGCACATGACAGCTTCTTCTTCTTCGCTTCTTGAGAGCTTCTTGAAGTTCCAGTCTCATCGACCTCATATTTCGATTTTAAGCAAATGTAAAGCAAAAATATACTAAAACATTTGACATCCAATCAAAACCCAAACAAAGTGTCTCAATTTAAAGCGAACTCCCAATTTTTGTACCTAATTTCATTTCGAAGGACAAAAAAACAAACAAATAAATTTACAAAGAAACCCCCAATTTCGGATCGAAGAAGTAGGGTTTAAGGATTCACCCGATCACTTTTTGTAGGCTTTACCAAAGTGTTAGTTCTTAAACTACGATTGAATTTTCCAATTCCAAAGAATTTTGAGAAACCCCAAATCCCCAATTTGAAGCGAAAGAGGGAAAGAAACGTTCCCAATTTTTAATACCCTAATTTCATTACAAAATAAAAAAAAACCCAAATGAATTTACACAAAAAAAACCCTTTGACTCTGATGATTCCTCAAACTCAATTGAGAATCAGATTCCTACTTATTAACAGATCCAACTTAATTTTGATTATCACAGAATGAATCAAAGCTAATTGAAGTGCTTAACAGAAGTAATAACATTTGTACCTTGGATCGACATAACCAATTTTGAGAGAGATTACAGTCGTCGTGAAGGATAAGAAGAAACTAGTCTCAAAGCAATTGACGGAGGTCGAAGGGAGAGGCCGGTGGTGGTGACAATTGAAGAAGATGAATCTGAATGTTGAGAATGTATTGGTGTTGCTTCCTTGCTGGGGTGTAGTGTATGATGTTTAGGTGGTGGTGTTGGTTACGACGGAGGTGGTGGTGAAGGAATATCGTAGCAGAGAGCCAGAGATGGTGGTGAAGAAATTACAGAGAAATCGAGAGGAGGAAGAAGAAGAAATAAAGGAAAATAAGAATTAAGTTGAATAAGAGGTGGCCGGGATTCGAACCCGCAACCTTTGGTTCATTTTACCACTGGGTTTACTAAACTGCCCCTAAACAATTAAACCATTTCCAACCTCCGTGTCCTTTTTTCTGCCCGTGAAATTTATTCCATTACCCTTCATTTTGTGTCATATTTACGCCAATTTTAGTGAGAAATTGAAACATGGAGGGGCTCTTTAGTCATTTCATTGTCGATTGAAATCAATTTGGGACACCAAAATCCAATCTTTTTGTGTCAATTGATCACTTACTATTGACAAAAAAGTGACCATATAAAGGTCCTCCCTCGCTTCGCTCGGTCGGCCCAATAATCCGGATCATGTGTCTTGTCTTATCTGGACACTTGGGTCGGGAGCGAGAACCATTAAGGAGCTCTCCTAATTTTATTTTTATGAGCGATTAGGGTAGCACCTACACCTTGTTATCTGATTTTTTCCCTATGATTTCATCCTTTCATGATGACCCATCAACCATCAGCAAATCAAGATAATTAAGTTGATACTGATTGGACGTGCAAATCCTAGCTCTAGTGAAGTCAACAAAAGAACATAAAAAGAATCATGATTCCACGAGAATTGATGTAAGTTTGGTCCATGAACCGAAACTTAATGGTAATTATAGTATCTATTAAGTTCCCTGACTATTTTGTATAATAAAGCCATGTATCATTAGAGGTTTACCTTTATTAGTGGTTCACAGTTTAAACCAATTCTTGGTAAGAGGTGGACCACTGCATGAGAATGTATTTCAATCCTAGTCTAGTTTTTCCCACATCTGCATAATTTCTTTAAGATGAAATTTCTCCCATTTTTTTTTTTGTTGAACCAAGTGTATGGGTCACCCTGATAGCCAAAATAAATTAGCTCATTCGAATTGATGAAATCGTCTGAGAATTTATTACAAGTTCGCCTCCTTTCTTCTCTTGTCCTAGGAACTCTCTACATGATATAGAATTTTCTTACAGATCTCCCATTTCTGTTACTTCAACAAATGCTCTTCCTACGAACGATGATCTGTGATAAGAAGCATTATTTTTTACTAGCTCTAGGTCGTTGTGCATGTATAAGGGGTGAAAATTTGCCATAGGTCCCATCTCAGCCAGAGGTTGCCATAAATTCCATGCTAGCAGTTTCATTTTTCAGGCAAGGCCTCTCCCATTATGGCAATTCAGAAATGATAGCTTTCAACACCGGATGTTAGATCAAAGGATCTGATTTAGATTTTTGTTAAAATTTGGGTAGATATTTCTCCTTTTGACATAATTCCCAGAAGAAAAACACCAAGAAAAAAAAAAACACTGATCCCAAGGCGAAAGAGAAACCTAATACCTCACCACAACAACCAAATGTGGCAATCAAAGATTTGTTCACTAATCTGAGTCCCCATGTACAAAATTCAGAGTTCGAAAAAGTTGTGCAAGTTGCAGATCAAGGTTATCTTTTTTCCCCAATTTGATGAAATTAAAATTATATCTATTTTTATTTTTCTGATAACAGGAATTTTAATAAACTAATCACAACACAGTCTAAGATATAAAAATATGTAAGCAACATGGACAATTGCAACAAAATCTGAAGAAAAAAAAGTATTATAAACATATTAACAATAGAAATTAAACAATAATCAAGCATATCTCTAAGCTGAAAAAACCAAAAAAAGATTAAGAATGATTATCAATTTTAGTGATTTTACTCGTCAAATGGGAAGATTCGGCTCACATATTATCATTTGCATGTTTCAAAAACTCTTCCACAATGCAACCGAAGTTGACGAAATCCTGTTGAAATTCTTCAACAATACCTACAATTACCAGCAATTACAACTAATAATCAATTTAAACCAGACGTTTACTAATAGATATGTATTCTTAATTATCTAATTACGATTAAGAATATATAGACAAACCATTGTTTCTTGTACAATTCTTTAACTTGACATGAAAAATGCTATCATGCCTCAAGCGCTTTTCTGAAACAAACTGCACCACAATGTTTTCGGCAATTAAGTTTCATATGCCACCTTATATTATTCTTTTAGACCAAGTAACGCTTTCATAGTTTGTCTGTCCAAAAGAACATATTAAAATAAAAAAGTTAATTATATTTCACAATAATACATGAGAGTTTAAAATTAATATTAAAATGAGTATTTAAATTAATATATTTCATAAAATTAATATCGAAAAAGAAATCTACCTTACAACATCAAGTACGATTGACAGACGTTCATCAAATGTCATAACTTGAAGGGACTCTTTTTTAAGATCAAGCAAGTTAAAAGCATATTGTTCTCATACTTATATGTTGTCGCCGTTCACTGGATTAATTAGTGGATACTTCAACAAAAAAATGGATTAGTGGAACCAAGTCGCATAAATATTTGGATGCTAAGGGCAGGGAATTTCTTCACATTTTTCAGCTGTAACACCACACACGCTTAAATCTGCAAGATATTCAGTGTCACTAGCCATCTGCGCATGGCTAGTTATCTCCAAAGTATCTGTCAATGGGCTCTATGAAGTTTTTACTGCAGTATCAAAAGTAAACCAAGGAAATTAGGGTTAGTGATGAATAAGAGATAAAGAAATTAAAATACAAACAAGACTAGCCACAAAATTTAATTTCAAACCAGAAGTTTAAATGCTGAAAGAGAAAACATATTGTCTTCCTTTTTTTATTTTTGTTCATCATTATTTGTTTTCAATTTCTTATGATTTGAATTTGATTTTGTTATCTTTGGTTCCTGATCTGTCTTTATTTTTTTCCGAATTCAACCTCTTTGACTTCATTTAGTGGTTTGTAAGCAGGATATGAAGTTGGAAAAGTAGAAGGAATTCCACTAGTCGGCAAATAGTTTGTAAGATCGCGGTTATGAAGAAGAACAATGAATTCCCGAAAAATTCCTGCATTATGAGAATAAGATAATAAGTCAACAACTAATTACGATGGCATAGGGTACACAAAGTCGAAAGTCATTGTTGAAAAAAATTGAACTCCATCAAATGGACACCATTGATACAGTGACATGTGCTAGTTACTACCATGAAAGGAGTATGTAGTTACACGCCCGACGGGTTTACTAAATACTTGTCATAAAAATTTCAATTTAAACCTATATGATGAACTATGAAGTCACTCTAGTATGTAGTTAAAACTACAATTCAATCAAAATCGAAAATTAGAAGTCGAAACCTATTTTACAGCTATATTTAATTAGCAAACCCAGATAAAATAGGATGGTCCTCCATAATTGTCTAAATATTTCCCAAATCAATATAAAAGTAAAATTCCAGACATATATTTAATTAAGACTGGTAAATTAGTAACATCGTCAAGCATGTTTAAAGAATTGGTGTTGCGTATTGTTACTGAAAAGTTAAACTTGATTTCCAAAGTGTAGCATCTAGATGGTTCAAGCAAGCACAAAAACACAAACAAAACTAAACTTGGACATGTATTCATCCAATACCTTATAACTTAAAGAAAATTGTTTTGGACAATTTTTTCTGAACGTGAAAGAGTATTTATATGTCATACTGAAAGTTGTACGAAAGATGAAATAAAATTGTACGAAAGATGAAGACTCAATGAAAAATTCCAAGATTCACATATACAAGATCATCCAGTCTAATTAACATAGAACTACTTGTACTACTAAACCCCCATGTGGATAAAAATCCTATTAATTTTAACAACATTTTTCCTATTTACACTAATTAAACCACTTGAAAACATCAAGATGGTAAATCAAATCAACAAAAATCATTATATTTGTAAATCAAGATCATGATCAATTTAGGTTTAAGAAAAACTTAAGCCACATGATCGAGGATATATAGAGAGAGACTAAAAATAAATATGCCTGTATTGGTGGTGACATGAAAACTTTATGGTAGTGACGACTGTGAGTCTTGAGAGTCGAGACCTAGATAGGAGAAAGATTAAGACGAGTGAAGTGTAACGTCATCGTTGGAAGCCGGTTTATTTTAGGTTTTTATTCCGTTTTCACCCTTGGTACAAAGTATTATTACTCTTATTTTCTTTGTAGGATTTTTGGGTAAGGAGAAGATATTGTCGGGTAGTAAATGCAAGTGTTTTGGGTATGGAAAAACACTATGGGATATCGAGTGTTTCCACCCACCGTCCACTTCAACGATTTGACAAAGGATTTCACCGAGTTTTTAATAGGTTGTTTGTAGGAAAGATTAGTTACATAATAAACATCTATGATATTATCTACCTCATGAACAAAGGTCAAACATTTTTATGGATCTCAATTAATGTAGTGTTATGAAAAGGATAACGAGGTGTCTAAAAAATATTTTTCGTAGAATTTTGAACAAGTTCACCTTCGTCTAGTGTAATCTTAGAACTAGTTTTTGACTTATTAAAAATAAAATAACTAATAATCATAGAATCTTTTGAGGAACTTAATCAAAAGAAGAAAAAGAATCTCTATGTCAAACCTTTGGGAGACTACCTCTAATTCTAGAACAATATTCTTAGAGTGATCATGCACCGTCTACGATCATATAACAAGCAATAAAAACCAAAATTTGTACCGATTCTATTTACTATATCAGACACTTCTCCAGACATCTTGTTAGTTTTCACTTTCACAAAATGCTTCACAATAACGATGAAGTTGGTAAAATATTTTTTACAATCTTCAGTATAATCTACAATTAACAACAATTACAATTATTATCAAATAGAACTATCCATTCATAGAGTTATACATTCACTTTGCATAATTCAAAACAACAACTAATGGTTAAAACTAGAAAACACATATAGAAGTAATTGAGTAATCAATTAACCCTCGATAGCTAAAAGAACCCAAAATACTAAGAACTAAGGTGCATGTTTATCTAATTAGAAAATATATGGACCTTCGGTATTTTTATAATCCTTCAGTTTGTCACAGAATTTGCTATTAGGTCCCAAGTGATCTTTTAGACTATAAACATACCATAATATTTATATTTTGGGAAGAACATTACAAATGTTACAGGCTGGTGAGATATTTGGAGGATATTTGCAATATTTTTTTAGTTAATTGAGTACTATCATTCACGACAAATATTAGCACAATATATTCAATCACTTTGCTTAGTTACTTGAGAGAAATTAGCATAATGTATTCAATCACTTGTCGTAGTTACTTGAGAGAAAAATTTGTTAGATCTCTACTACAATTAAATAACTCTGCTTGGTTACTCGGGAATAAAAAAATAATAAATGGGCTCACCAATATTTGAATGATTTTGGTCTATGATTTCTTACCATCAAAATCCTAATTAAATGCATTGAGTTTGTTTTCTAAAACTCACATCACTCTTTCATTACATATGTATTTATGTGCATTAACTGTTTAGAGAGACAAATACATTTATTTTGTCAACCAATTATTAAAGAGATATTCACTGTCATCTTAACAATATGGCACGGTCTACTTGTTATAACCTTAACAACAAAATTTTAACACAAGTATCATGGCCCCAATCAAAAATCAATAACCAAATTTGCTATCACAACTTGGGCTACCTTATATACAAGACATAATCAAGAGCCACGAATCAACCTCTTCGAGTAGTAACATGTAAAATCCACGTAGAAGGAGGTAGATAAATCTTCTTTCATTTTTGAATACCACAACTCCATGCATCTATAGACGTGCATAAACATCCTAGGAAACCTTTCTTTGAAATATGGGTAACAATCACGTCCCCCAAGTTGTTTGTGTGACATAGTATTTTCTATGTCATTAGTTTTAATTAATAGTCACTTTTAAACGTCTCAATTAAAATAGTTATAGGCGGACAAATAATCTTAAGGAATACACGTGCCTTGTCCGAGTACCCTACAAAGTGTGTATGTATGTGTCTCACGGTGTCAATTAGACCAGTTATGTTGTCTCTATCTATCAGACCTCTTATGGATGCTATTGTTGACAATGGGATCAACTTTACCTCGCCACCTTTTCCTTTTACACCTTTTTTACGTCAAATTTAAATACTTTTACGGATGAGGCAAACAGGTTCATTGAAGCCTTATTTTTCCCCTTTTCTCGATAATTAATATCAACAAACTCCTCTACAGCAGCAATGAAGTCTAACCATTTTTGTGAATCTCAATAAGCAGGGAGCTATGAAGGATTAATCTGGAATTTAGAAATTCCTCTTAAAAGAAGCTTGACAAAGGTTGGGGATCCTTAGGTTTGACAAAAAAATTGGTTAACCTAACAGATACTCTAAAATATAAATAAACTAACCACAATATAGTCTAAGATATAGAAATAAAAATAGGGTTATTTAACGTTTGGTACCCAGCAAATGTCCAACACCTAGCTTTGGTACCCAATATTTGAAATATTAAGGGTTGATACCTTGACATGTCATTGACTGTCTATTCAAACCGTTGACTTAACCCATCTAATATTCCGTAACAGATTATAGTCATTACATAATTAGACCTATAAATTATAACAATTACCAGGTTTGTCCTAACGTCGGAGTTACTTTTTATACACCTTTTTATTGGCATTTTACTCATCTTTTGCGCTTATAACCTTATATTATCCCGCATTATGTGTTTTCTTTGTTTTCAAGAATAAATATTTGTATTAATTAATTTTGTGTTTTTAGGTAATAAATAAAGCTTGGAGAATGCGAGGAGTCAAAAGAGCGAAGAATTGGAGTCAAAGCATCTATGGAGCAGAGATAGCCAAAGCCCGCGCGCGAATCGGTTGCAACCCAACAAAGAAGACATGGGCTAGAGCTACCCGAGACCGGATCAAGCCCCGCTCACTCTAAGCCGTCGAGATCTCGCCTTGAGGCTACATCCAACGGTCGCCGCCCTCACTATACATCATTTCTTGATGCTCTGCAACACGAGATCACTCAAACCGGCTACCAACCTCGACTGTTCGAATCTCTTGACTCCATCCGACGCCTTTCGCTAGGCCATTCCCATCGACTCTCGCTGCACCCGTTCAACAACAAATTCACCCATACCCTATACCCATCGACCTAGCTTCATTCTCTCCTTCATCTTCTCTTGTCTTCTCCACACCGCCTGCAAAACCCATCCCTCTCTTCCGCCACCATCACCACCATCTCCTCTTCTGTCACCATCACTCCCACTGACACCATAGCTACCAACAACTCCATCAGTAGCACCTTTTCCACCCAAGTCGTGGTTATCTTTAAAATAGCTTCTCATAACCTAGAAGCTAAGTTAAAGATAAACAAGACTAGGGTTAGCCAACAACCGATGCATGGCGTCTCGGAGCACAAATTGACGGGGGAGAACGATGATTCGAGGAGTCAGAGGCGTGGGTGAGATTATTTCTCATTTAATTTATGTTTTATCAATTTCTAGGGTTTGGGGTTTGTGTATAAATAGAAGAACTGAGTTCATAGAACGCACGCCTGGATTAGCCAGTGCTGTCAATTAGATTTAATTGTTGTTATTTGTTGTTTTAGTTTAATTTGCTAGGGTTTCATTGAAACCCTAATTTCCATGTTGTGTTAAATTCTGTTGAACTATTCTTGAGTGCTAATTTATATCAGACAACTTCAATTTTAGCTTTCCATTGCTTTACTCTCACAAAGGCATATCATGTATGCATTGTAGTTAGCAAACTGCATTGGCTAGGCTTGACTCAAGCATTAGACCCAAATGCTAATTCCCTTGATTAGTTATACTTGATTAGATAACTAATGCTCGGGGTTAGTACCCTCAATTTTATTATTTGAAGCTTTACATGGAGAAACCCCTTAGATAGATGGTGGATTTGACACCACGCCATTATCAAATCCAGGACAAGAAAGCTCAACAGTTGAGTTGACACACAATTAACACTTTATCTCACTGTTTACCTAGGTTTAGGTTCTCTTCACTAAAAATCAGCCGTATTGGCACAAAAATATCTATGTTACAACCCTTTTGTTACTCTGTCACTTGAAACTCAGTTAGCAAGCCTTAGATCACACATAAGGGCACCACAAGTCTCTGTGGTTCGACCCGTACGTGCCCAGTGCTACAACCAGACACCGTGCACTTGCGGTATCACCGTAGGCTTCATTTTAGACATCTTTACGGGCCTACCAAGTTTTTGGCGCCGTTCTTAGGGGATTTGACGTGTGCCAGGTTGACTTCACCGAGATTCATCTATCCCTGTACATATTTACATTGTTTTTCTTTGTTTTTAGCCCTCGGTTCGACTTTTTACAATTTTTTTTTTTTTCTGTTATTGCATCATACATCTGCTAGTTTTCCTTTTCTTGTTTAACTTAGTGTAACTTAGTGTAATTTTCAGTCTAATTTGCATTATAGCTGTAGCTCAGTTCACCTTGTAGCTCAGTTCACCTTGCATTGTTAACTCTGTGCCTTGTGTTAGTATAGCTTAGCCTATCAAATCTGTCACCAAATACCGATCTCTTTGCTAAATTGCACCTTAAGGGAACTAAAATTTAAGTGAACAGTATCTATCTTCCGCCGTAGCCGAGCTCTTGAGCCAACCAAAGAAAGGCAAGGAAAAGCTCAAGCTTGAGCTTAGCCTCGTGATTGAACTATAATTGACCCTTGCATTGCTTTGAGAGTGAGGTAAGCCTAAAACTTCCCCCGATGCCTTGTACCTAGTGCGGTGTTCTAGGGAGCCATGAGCTTGAACTTAGATAACCAACCCGAGCATAACCCCTTGCATGAGCTATTGCTAGACTTTGAACCACGTTGACATCTGCAACCCGTGCACCCAAGACCTCGAGCATAAGCTTGTGTGAACTAGCCCGTGAGTTTGAGCCATAACCATTCCATGAATGCCCTGATAAGACCAATTGCATTGCTAAAATCATGCATCGAAGGCATGACCGAAAGTTAGCCGAGCATATTTGTTTGCGCACTGTGTGCTTGTGTGTCACCCCGAGAATTTGTGTGAGCCGCAATTTGCAAACCTTGCGATCAATGAAGTCTAACCATTTTTGAAATAAAAACCTCCAACTTTTAGAATCTCAATAGCGAGGGGAGCTATGAAGGATTAATCATTAGAAAAAGATTCTTTTTGTCCACACTTTTGTGGAATCTCAGTTTTTATTTTAAGGTTATCTGAATTTAGAAATTCCTCTTAAAAGAAGCTTGACAAAAGGCTTAGTGCATACGCTAAATGCATTCGAGGTTAGGGGGGATCCTTAGGTTTGACAAAAAAATTGGTTAACCTAACTCTCATTTGATACTCTAAAATATAAATAAACTAACCACAATACCACCCAGTCTAAGATATAGAAATAAAAATAGGGTTATTTAACGTTTGGTACCCAAATTTATGAAATGTCCAACACCTAGCTTTGGTACCCAATATTTGAAATATTAAGGGTTGATACCTTGACATGTCATTGAGTTAGCTTAAACTGCATTATTCAAACCGCTGACTTAACCCATCTAATATTCATGGAGAAACCCCTTAGATAGATGGTGGATTTGACACCTGCCATTATAGTCATTACATAATTAGACCTATAAATTATAACAATTACAAAAATATCTAGTTTTGTCCTAACGTCGAAGCCTTAGATCACACATAAGGGCACCACAAGTCCACGCGTTTTCAAGTCTTCATTTTAGACATCTTTACGGGCCTACCAACAGACACGTGATATTCGTGATATTCAAAATAAACTAATTTTTTCCTAAACCTAATTCAGCTCTTCTTCTCCCACCAAAATTAGAGATTTTTGTTCATGATGTTAAAACCCAAAAATATTAATAACGATGTCTCATTCATTGCTTAATTTTTTCACTATTTCTCTTCGAGATTAAGTATCATTCCCGATTTTACTAAAATCCACTTTTCTCTCTTTCTGTTCTGCTGGTTGTCGAGAAAATAAGAAGAAATTGGTGATGTCATGGGAATTGTGCTTAAGTTTGAAGGTTTTAAGATGGATTTGAGCTGGTGATAATGAAGAAAGTAAAGATGTAGTAGTTGTTATTGCTGCCGTTGATTTTCAAGGGTTTCGAAAGTTGTTGAGCGGACAAGAAATGGGTTTGATGGATATTGTGAGAAGAAGAAGAGATGGGTTTGCAGTGGATGTGTAATTTGGCAGAGAAATGGGTTAGCTGTTTGAGGTAATTACACAGCACAAAGAAGTAATACGAAGATGAATGGGAGGAATGGTTTGAGCCGTGAAGTGGAAGATGGAGTTAGTGTTGGGATTTTTTATGTTGAATGATTAAATAAGAAATTAATCATCTGTGATGATTAAAATGAATGGGTCTGTCATGAATTCGTGATTGATTGCAGGGAAGGAGATGCGGTTGGCTTAGAAATCAACAACATATATATCTCTTGATCACTAGATTCAGACACTTCATGTGTTTGTAAAACTGCCTGAGAGACGAGTTCTTTTTGTAAAATATGGTGAATTGGTTCGGCTAGGAAGAGTTGTAGAAGTTCAAGCAAGGAAGGAGTCAGTTTTTCCGTGACGGTGCTGAGATATTGGAGTTGAGATGGTTAAGCAGAGATGGAGTCTGGTTGTCGCAGTAAGAACTCGATGTTGTTGCTATGGTCTGCGATTCTGGTGAAGAAGTAGGGAGAATGGGGAAGTGGCAGTTGAGAAGCATTGGAGAAATGATCATGATGAAGCTGAGACGGTGATGTGAGTCCGGTGGTGCAGTGGTTAGGTCTAAGGATTCATGGGTGTATTCACAATGATGAAGATGAATGGAAGTGAAGCACTTTTACGTTTCTGAAACAACGGATGTGCAAGAGAAAAATGATCATTCCATTCTAACCCGTCCGACCAATGTACTTCTAACCATCCGATCATATCTGATCCCACTTTCTTTTAATAAAGTCAAATGCTAACGTCGTTAAGTATTTATCATTTATTATTTATTTTAATTATTTAGTTAACAGTCTGTTAAGTCAACTGTTTGACTAGACAGTCAATGACGAGTCAAGGTACCAACCCTTAATATTTGAAATATCGGGTACCAAAGCTAGGTGTTGGACATTTGCTGGGTACCAAACGTTAAATAATCCATAAAAATATGTATACAGAATGGACAATTGCTACAAACTCTGGAAAAAAAAAGGCATCATAAACATATCAACAATACAAATTAAATAAGGGTTATTTAACGTTTGGTACCCAGTAAATGTCCAGCACCTAGCTTTGGTACCCAATATTTGAAATATTAAGCGTTGGTACCTTGACCAGATGTTGACTGTTAGAGACTAGGTTAGATATAATAGTTTCCTGGAAATATCCGAGGAACCCATGTTTGGTTCCTCTCTCTTTTATAAACCCGTCATTAAGATACTATATATGTATAGCCCAAAGTGTATCATCCAACGGTTACAAGTAATACTTTAGATTAAATATATGTTTTCACACTTTGAGATAGACTAATTTAACCTTAATTAGTTGTACTCAGTAATTTGTGGAATAAAAATTTATTAATAAATCTAGTAAAATAAAAATCATAGTTTTTCCATGTTTAACTTTCTCTCTCAAACTTTTTTTCTATATCATTCTCGAATCTCCATTGCACTTAAAATTAAGAGCATCAACTTCGTGAATAACTAAAGCGGAAGATAACCACTATTCTCTCTCTCTACCTACTCCATGCCAACCCTCACTGATTCTACTATGGTGTTTAATATCATTAATCCATTTTCTTTTTCTTTTCTTTTTCTTATTCTAGGGTTTAAAGTGGTGATTATTTGTGGCGTGAATACGTAATCGTAATCGTAATGTTTGTTTTTTTTTTTTTTTTTTTTATTTTCTTATGCTAGGTGATTATTTGTGGTGTGAATACATAACCGGAAGATTTCACAATCTATTAGTTGGCTCATGCTAATTTGACAACATGTTTTCACATAAGAATGGGCATATTTCCTACAAAAAACTTATATTTTCACCTAATTTTTATGCCATCTTTTTATCAGTTATGTTTCAATTGAAAATTAGGATTATCACTAAGTTATGAAAATTCGAATTTTCAAGGACCAGTTGATAATTGCGATTTTCACAAAACTTAATTGACTATAAGGGATGGAAATTTATAATTATCACTAAATTTTGACAACTGAAATTTTTGATAATTGGAATTTTCCCAAAACAATGGTTCCAACAAATTAAAACAATGTGATAATTGTTGTTATCACTATATTATGAAAACTAGGATTTTCACATTAGTTAACATTAAATCGTGAAAACCTGAATTTTCACATTCAAATTGAGCGTGGTGAAGTAAATTTTTTTTTAAGGAGCTAATTAAAACCTAATTATTGGTACAAATTAATTTGAACTCTAATTACTAATATTAATTATGCTAGTTAGTGATGAGAATTTTTGGGAATTAATTAGTAAGTTGTTATAGGAAGAAGTCAAACATATAGGCATGGTAAATGATGGAGTTAATTTAGGAACAAAGAATACGTTTTTTATTTTATGTTATTTTTTAATTGTTTACTTGTTATAGTTAATAGCATAAAAGGTTAATGTAGTAAATTAGTAGTGATTGGGTTTCACATATTATGAATTTTAATGGTGGGCTACTCATAAAAAAAATAAAAAAAAAGGGCTAGAAATAAATTCCCCCTAATAGTTTCTTACTTTTTTATTTTTATTTTTCATTTATACTAATTTAATTATCATTAAGAATTGGTTTCCACTGTTGCCCTTAAATTCCATTTTTTCTTCACTCTTCTCAAATGAAAATTACGAGCCTGTAATTCTTAAATACAAATTCCCAATTCTATCATTACCATATTCTTAAATCCAAATTCTCAATTCCAACATTACCTTTCTTTTTGCAACCCGTTTCAAAAAAACACAATTGAATCAGAGTATTTAATCCCTCAAACAAATAAATGGAAATCCATATACTCTTCCACAAAACTCGATCAGGTTTTTCATAAAGACGTTGCTTGAATCAGTGAGAAAATGAAAAACAAAATTAACAAAACTTCATCTCATCAACTGAACCTCAATGAAACTAACCAACATTTATCTGACGATCTTCTTTTTCTCTAGTATTCATCTATCTAGCAAGTTTAGTCGCCACTGATTTCATGCAATTGAAATACTTATTATCATTCAAACTAACATATATACCTCCCAATTACATTTCATCTTTTCATCATCAGAACCGTCATTTTTTTTTCCTTTTTGTTCTCAATAAATCCATCAAAACCCTTAGAAACTTCGATTGGGTTTTTATCAAAATGATTTGATTCTCAATTCATGTTTGATACCAAATGATTTGACTTCGTTTCAATTTGTTGCCATATATGCTTATCATCAATTCATTTAACAAGTAATTTTTGAAGAAAAAAAAATTAGGGAAAAAGGGGATCTAGAATTGGAGATGGTGGTAGAAAAGGAGGTCATTATGTTGATTTTGATTTTTTAGAGAATTCTTATATCACAATATCAAATGCTTCATCAGAAGTTCCCTCATATATTATTCTGGTAGATGGATTTGAGGGTTGTGATTGATTGAAATAATTGGGGTTTTTGGTCACAATTATAAAGATTTAATTATGATGGAGGAAGAAGATCTCAGTATTGGAAAAACAACCAATACGTTCTCTGTAATCCTACATTTGCAAAGTTTAACTAGATAAGCTAGGATCTTTTGTTATTTTTTTTTTTATCTCGGACACTAGGTAGAAGATGGAGACGTGAGAAGGGTAAATACGGAAAATTAATTTTTTAATATTTATTAAAAGGAAAATAATAAATAATCAGGTCAAAGCATGTTGGTTGACAATCAACATTTGGTCAAGGTACCAACCCTTATTATTTTAAATATTGGGTACCAAAGCTAGGTGTTGGACATTTGTTGCGTACCAAACATTAAATAATAACCAAGCATAACTCTAAGCAGCAAAAACCAAAAAAAAAAAGATTAAGAATAATTACCTATTTTTAGTGATTCTACTAGTCAAATCGGAAGATTCGGCACATATATTATCATTTGCATCTTTCAAAAACTCTTCCATAATGCGACCAAAGTTGGAAAAATCTTATTGAAAATCTTCAACAGTACCCACAATTACCAGCAATGACAACTACTTTAAACCATGTATTTTATTTTATTTTAAAAAACCTAGGCATTTATTAATAAATGTGTATTATTGTCTAATTAAGATTAAAAAAATATATATACATACCTGATAAGTACTTAAAATACATCTTTCGAATATCGATTTCTTATAATGTTCTTTACTATTTTCTCTTGTATTTTTGTATATTACACTTCTTTTGCATTTTATAGGTGTTTTGGAGTCATTGGAGTAAAAGAAGAAGAAACAGGTGCAAAAGGAGCAAAGTTGTTACTTCATAAGCAAGTACTACCGGGTGCCCATCAGAGGATAAGGGGCAACCAGCTGATTGATTCATTAAGGACAGTCTATAATTCGTTAAGGGGGAACCTCCTCTTTTATAACAGGTCACGCAACTACTAATCCTTTTTATCGAGGCCATCACAGTTTCGTCTCGTCCTCAAATGCTACAAGTTCCCAACACCGGCAAACCAATGTTCCAATGGTTCGTTACTTTGGGCTAGGAGAAATTTCCGAGTGCAGGACAAAGAAAGATTAGTTGGGTACGAATCTGTTAAAGACTTGGACATGAATCTGCAGCCAAGAAATCAAGTCTTTGTCGATTGATGAACCAATAGGACGTAGCTGTATGATCCTCCCTGCCGGTTAGCAATAATCTCAATGGTTCGTCGTCAAGAGTTAACATGAGTTTAGAAGCTGACAATCACATGGAACTTGTATTCGGTACAAATATCATAGTAGAGTCGGAAGCCTACTCTAGAAAGTAGTACATGGTTAACCACAAGAAGTTAGCTCTGATTTCTTAGTGGAGATCAACCCCCCTTTTATAGCCATCTACCTCATTGGCCTTATCTAATACCCATCCTTTTAGAAGTATTTACAAGCATACCCTTTCTTCTTTTCTAAGTTTGACTCTTTAGTTTTTCCTCTTGGACTTATTATCTTAACTTCCCTTAATGGGTCATTCAGACTCCTCTCTTTTGAGCCCAAATTATCTCTTAAGCTTTTCCTTAAGCCCTATTATTATCACATTTGGGTCATTTCTGCCTTGGTATTTTCTGGGTATCTACATTAAGTCCCCTGGCTGTTTGGACAAGGCGTTTAGTCTTTCCAACAGCCTATATTTCTCTTGTTGGGCTCGTCAATGGGTATTTTAGCGACTGTGGTGTTATTTATTTGTTTTGTTCTCTTGGACTTCCAATCTTCCTGCAAGTCCCCTAGTGCGACGTCTCTTCGACTTGCTCTCTGCTTTGCGTTTCTTGGGCTTGCGCTCTTCCTGCAAGTCCCCTAGTGCAGCGTCTCTTCGACTTGTTCTCTTCTCGACATCTGTTGAGCTTGCTCTCTTCCTGCAAGTCCCCTTGTGTGGTGTTTCTTCGAATCGCCCTCTTCTCGGCGTTTCTTGGGCTTGCGCTCTTCCTGCAAGTCCCCTAGCGCGGCGTCTCTTCGACTTGCTCTCTTCTCGGCGTGTGTTGGGCTTGCTCTCTTCCTTCAAGTCCCCTTGTGTGATGTATCTTCGACTCGCCCTATTCTTGGCGTCTCTTGGGCTTGCGCTCTTCCTGCAAGTCCCCTAGTGCGGCGTCTCTTCGACTTACTCTCTTCTCGGCGTCTGTTACGTTGTTAAAGGCTTGAGGGCGCCTTTTGAGACGAAGGGTTTCTACCCTCTCTCTCTCTCTCTCTCTCTCTCTCTCTCTCTCTCTCTCTCCCTCCTTTCTTTTTGTTAAAGGCTCAAGAGGCGCTTCTTTCTTCTTTTTTCTTTATTTTGTCAAAGGCGTAAGTTTCTCCCTTTGACGGTGAAGGGTTTCTACCCTTTCTCTTCTTTTTGTCAAAGGCTAGCAGCCTTTTGGTGATGAAGGAGGGTTTCTACCCGTCTTTTGTCGGAGGCTTGAGAGCCTCTTTCATCTTTTTTCTTTCTTTATTTTTTATCAAAGGCTTAAGAGCCGCTTTTAAGGGCTTTTAAGAGCCACTTTTTTATTTCTTTCTTCTTTTCAAAGGCACAAGTGACGCATTTTGGAGTTGGAGGGTTTCGACCCTCTTTTTTTTTTTTTTTTTTTTTTTGAACATACATGAAATGAAAATAACAATAAAACAATAAAACTTGTATTGTCTTGATTTCATAAACTTCACTAATTCTCATCTTATTTTCTTTTCTTTGTTGCTTGTAAACCTTGGACTATTTCAACTTTTCTTCAAATATTCTGATGATGCTCCGTTTGCTGACGATGATGTGTTTCTATGAATCTGTTGATGTTGTTGATAGGGAGAGAGTGATGCTAACTGCAAATCGGTATTTAGAAGAAGTTTTCATCTTTAAACGTCACCATCATGATTGACGGAATTAGCACTCAAGAGATCAAAAATAGTCTTTGAAAGTGGTGCGAAGTTGGGTAGCTCACCATTCCTACCCTAATTGATGTACGGTGACACACACTCTAACAGATTTTATAGAAAGTCACAAAACCGAAGGTTGGTGCCTCGCTTGATGTAAAATGGGTAGTCTCCACTATGGGTGATCACAATTCTACTACCGAATATCTAAACAACACCTAATTCGCCCTCCGGTATGGTTAAATCCAACTTTAACGCTCTAATCAACTAACAAACCCGATTGTGTTCTCCAGTACTTCCAAGTTCTGTTATTTCGGTCAGACTCTCTATGTAAACATAGCTAGAAGCATGCTAGTGACTCTAAGATCTCTAAAAGTTGGAGGTTTTTATGCAAGTATTTACAAAGAGTTTTGATCTTTTTTTTTTTTTTTTTTTTTTTTTTTGAATATAAAAGACTAAAAACTCTATATGTAAATGCACCCCCAAACCTAAATCAAACATTGTCCTCAATGTGTCAACAGATGATAAAATTTTAAACAGTCACATACCATGAGAACTATGCTGATAAGAGAAAAGGGAAGAGATTACCGGTATGTCGGCGGGAGCAAGGTTAGAGCTTCATTTGTCAAGGCTAGAATCCAACATTCTCAGTGGAGATCATATCGGATTAGCACAAAATATGCACAAGAAGACTCAACCGATTCAAGAAAAGAAAATTTAACAAGTCCTACTGGATTATATACAATGAAAATTCACCATACACCAACAATCTAAAGAGTTGAGGATCAACCCAAAAGACAATATGTACAAACATCAACAGCCTTACACAGATATAACATGAGAGTGCAGGAAAGATTTCATACGTGAACACGTCACCCCCAAACCTAAACTTGTCAACAGATGTGTTCTTGAGCACAAAATCTTGCAATTTTAAAGGTACATCATGCAAAAGGTCTAACTCAAAATGAGTTTTGCTAAGAACAGGCAGATATACACATTCCAACCGTGGCTCCTTAAAAGTGTTATACTTTGATGCAAAATAGTCCAAGAGGACTTGGGAAGCACAAAGCTCTAGGCCTAAATTAGGCATTTTCAGAAAAGTTGGTTTTGCAATTTTGTTACAAACTACACCTAGGTTTGGTGGAGGAGTTTCAATTTGTGCCTTAGGAGAGAGATTAGGTACATCTAAGTTGTTTTCATGTATAAGATCATTTGCACCATCACACACTTTCCTAAGGTCAGAAAAACAAGGTAAATCATGTTCACCTGCATAGAAAAATTCATCAATCTCCATGTCATAATCATCATTATCCAAAATTTCAACTTCATGCATAACATCATTGGTGCCAAAACTCTCAGCATTCCCCAAGTCACAAACAAGTGGTGAAGCGTGCTCATTTTCACAGAATAATTGCATAGGTTCCAAATCAGCATCACATGTATGAATATTAGAAGAAGCGTCATTCATAGGGTTCACAGGAGAGAAACTTAATGTTTTTGAACCCAAAGATTTCAGTACATTTTCAGCATAAACAAGTTCTTCTAACATGTCATATTCATCCTCTGAGTAATATGCATACTCATCTCTATTAACAGCATTGAAGTTTTCAGTCAACTCATTTTCCTCCAGGTGAGGTTCATATTCAATATTAGTGGGTTGACTATAGGCATACTCCCTTTCTACATTTTGTAAATGACTCAGGTTCATCCTTAAGAACAAGTAAAGCTGTTCAGCTGAAGGAGAGTCTTTAATAGTGGGTATGCATGTTTCATATGAGTGATCATTACATGTTTGTGCACAGGGTTCACTAGAGAAGGGATGATCATGCATTTTCCATCCAAGTATATCATTGTTTTGCTCTATGAGTTTATCCATTAGTGACTGCATACAAGGGGTTGGGGGAGTATAACATTGTTCATCCTCCCATGGTGGTTGATGATACATGTGTGAAGAATGACTAGGGTATGTGAAGTCAAGGTCAGGGCCCTGAGAAGGCTCATAATATTCCCTAAAATCATCATGGACTGTGGGGAGTTCATAATGTGAGGCATGCCCGTAAGCAAGCTCTCTAATGGATTTGTTTTCATCCCCAGTTGCAGACCAAAATCCTGACATGATCTAGAAACTCAATGTGAACTCAAAAAGAAGCATAGCTTAGCACACATCAAGCATGTATAACCAACACAGAGAAGCAAGAACACACTAATTCCAAATGCAAGCCCAAAAGATTGCTTTTTGTTGATATAAGGCCCAGCTGATTATGTGGGTTCCAGCCCAATTGTTGGCACAACCCAGGTCAAGTGCGGCCCAGGTTATAATGCAAGCCTAGTGCATAGTGGGCTTTAGTTTGGTTTATGTGGGCTTAGTTTGGTTTATGTGGGCTTAGTTTGGTTTATGCAGAGCCCAGGTTATGTGCAGCACAGCAGTTGTGTAAAGCCCAGTGGTTGCGCAGGCTAGTTGTTATGCAAGCCCAGTGCACAGTGGGCTTCTTGTTTGGTTTTTGTGGGCTTCTTGTTTGGTTTTTGTGGGCTTCTTGTTTGTGCAGAGCCCATGCTATGTGCAGCTACACAGGGTAGTTGTTATGCAAGGTCCAGTGATTGTGTGTTCAATGGTTATGCAAAGCCCAGTGAGACACAATTCTCAACAAAAATCACACACAATTTCTTAGCACTCAGGTGTGCTTTGGATAGTGCACAGCTCAGCTTATGCACAGGTTATGTGCACAGAACAGGATTATGTGAAGGTTGACAGGTGATCAATGAGAGTGAAAACTGTGTATGTGTTTGAAAAACAAGTTAATTGCTGACACAAAGTTAGTTACCTAGCATTCATTCTAGTGCCACAAAAACAGATACAACAGATGAAGAAATTTCACTCAAGCAGTGATGCACAGAGCACAGGGGGGCTCAATACTTCAGCAGGTGATCATGCGATTCAAAGCTTCACTAATCATATGCAAAGATGCTGATGCAACAGATAAACAGGTTAAGCTCTTTACAACATGCTACAGAGTGTCAACACAATCAAGTAACCCCAGTTCTCAGGGATGTGTACACAAAAATTGCAGGGCAGATGAAGTCAACTGGGCTGGTTGATGTTACACTTTTCAAAGGTTAATGCTCAATGATTTGTAGGGCAGATGGCTTAGCTCAATACCAGATGGTTTGCAGGTTTGTACAATGAGTAGTCACACAAGTTTGCACAGGGGAATGAGCATGCACAGGGGGTAGATGGCTCAACAGGGTTGACAGGGTCAACTAGGTTAGTTGATATCAACTATCACAGTTGACTTTACTTGGGTTTTCAGGGAGCTTGGCTATCTAAGTTTAAGCTCAACTCACAGCTTCAGGGGCTGGAGCTGGGCTCAGGGCAGATGACAACTAGGGATACATCCCAGAACACAAAAGGTACAGGAATGGAGCCATTCTAGCAAGGTAGCTTGTTCATGCATTCATGCCAATAAGTTCATGCAAGGGTGATACATATGCATATACAATGATGCTTAGGTAACTTTCAGTGATGCATAGTTTAGTTTTGATACAAAGCTCATAGATATGATAACAAATTCATGCATACACCCATACAATTCAGCACAAATTCATAGCGTTCTCAGCTAGCATATGTGTACTTCAAATGTCAAGGAACCACTCACATGAATATTATAACTAGCAGGGGATGCTCATGGCACTACAAAGCTCAGTAGATATCACAGGGCAATACAAGATGCTTGTTATGGATTCACAGGTTCACAGGATACTGCACTAGTAAGTTGAGATGTATTTGCACACTTCACACTCATTCACAGGGCAATACAATGTTAAAAAATCACAGCAGATATCAAAGTTCAGTTATAGCTCATTCACAGGCTAACCTCAAGTCCTGCTCTTTTCTTTGTCTTTCTTGGGTTGGCTCAGCTGTACCACAGACACCTGCTAGCTCACAAAGAATTCTCAGTTCCTCAAAATGATACAGGTGAAGAAACAACAGAACACAAGTACTGCTTAGTTTAAAAAAATCTGCACAATGTAGAGATGATGGAACTGGAATATTGTAGGGTGATAAGATTGGTTATTTGGACTGACTAGGATCAAAAATTACAAGTAACACTAAGCTACAGGTCAATGATGCTATTAATACAAGCTAACTATGATATGCATAAGATGACAGGATTGATGGAGATAATGATAAGCTAACTGATGCAATGAACATAATGCTTGTGGAGGTGATGATAATGATAAGCTAACTGATGACAGGCTTGAGATGATGCTAGATAACAAAGGTAAGTTAAAAACAAAGGTAAGTTAACTACAATGCAGTGACAAGATGCAATACAAGTTGCAAGAAGGTAAATGATGCAAAAATAGAAAAAACTTTAGCTAAGTTACACTAATACAATTCTAAGAGCAACAATGCAAAGCAAGTATATACAGGGAGAAATGAAAATTAGTTAAGTGCTAGCCAATAATCGACACAGCACACGCCAAGTCCCCGGCAACGGCGCCAAAAACTTGGTAGGATTCTAAAGATGTGTTTCCTACGTATTACTGCAAGTGCACAGCGCCTGTTGGAGGCGTGGCAAGTACAGGTCGATCCCACAGAGACTTGGGTTGTTGTATGGTTAATCTAGGGCTTACTAAACTGAATTCAAAGAAGTGTAACACAGCTGAGGTTGTCGATACGACTGGATAAAGATGTGACAATGAACTAAGGAAAAGGATGGGTTGTAACAAATTGCAAGCTGTCAGGGTAGTGAATCCACCTCTAACTTCATGCTCAGGCCAGGTATCTTAAGCTATGTTGTTGTGCCTTCCTTTGAAGGTCTAAAATGGATGTTTGATAACTAATTTTGCTAACTAACCCCTAGTATGAGATGTCTTCTTACAGTACAGGTCATCACAGGCTTGTAAGCTTCATCAATTAATCACTTAATCCTAATCATATTATAATCCAGCAAAAAACACATCTAAGGATAAGTATGCTTTGACATGAAAATCAGGGGTTTCATCAACACCCTGGTGAATCAAATTAGAACATTTCAGAGACAATAAAACACAAATAAAACTAAGTTGGTGCTCTGTCTAGCCCAGGCATGCCCCCAAACATCAAACTACCTCTTCTATTTATACATGCAAGGTCAAACCCTAATTCACTCCAAAACAGAAAATAATTGAATACCCTCTCACCATCACCCTCTGAATTTGTTGTTCCCTCTGTAAAATCGGCTCTGCAACTCCATTAATGAGCTTTTGTACAAACCCTAATTCCATTTATCTCTAGCTCAGCTTCTAGGGTTAGGAGAAGATGTGGTGGAGATAGCTGGAGATAGAGAAGGGGAAGGCGGCTGTGCTGGTGCTGTTGGTGGCTGTGGTGTCGGGGAAGAAACGGTGGAGGTGGCTCTGCAAATCTGGTCGGGGGAAGAAGGAGGTGAGGCTCTGCAGCTGTCGGGTGAAGGAGAAGAGAAATAGAATAGGGTGTGTTTGGTTTGGTTGATGGGAGAATATATAGGTGGTGTGGTGTTGAGCGGGAGCATCAAGAGTTGATGTGAAGGTTGGAGCGAGCGTTGGATGCGGATGGAGCAAATCTAACGGCTCAGGATATAGGCGGTTTTGGATCCGGGTCTTGAGTCTTGGACTGCTCAAGCCCATGTCTTGTAAATGGGTTGCTTCTTGTTGGGTTGCAACTGATGCGTGCGCGGGCTTTGGCTTTCTGCTCCATAGACGCTCGTCTCCACTTTTCTGCTATTTTGGCTCCTCAATTTCTCCGAGCTTTATTTATTACCTAAAAACACAAAATTAATTAGTACAAATATTTATTCTTGAAAACAAAGAAAATACAGAATCTGGGATAATATCTGATTTCTGAGCACAAAAAATGAGTTAAATGCCAATAAATAGATGTAGAAATATGCAATATTTGGCACTCATCACCAAGATATCCGCATCTCTACGCCAATGGCAAATCATGCCAGCCATACCAAACGCGCCGAAGCATGCCAACCATGCTAGCCGCACCTCCGTGCCAATGGTAAATCATGCCAGCCACACTTAACTCGAGATAGCCGCGCCATGCCAAACACACTCTGCCTTGGCCCTAGCTACACTGGTTACGCCACGCCAAGCTAAACACCCTTACCTTGGCCCTAGTCACACCACGCCAAGACAAACACCCTTACCTTGGCCATAGCCGCGCCATGCCAAAGTAGCGCCCGCACCTAGGCTTGCAAACCATGCAACCTAGGCCAAATTGGCCACGCATGCCATTGGCACATGCCAACATGCTCGCTGGTAGCTTTTCCTACCAAGGCGCGACCCAAATTGGCCATGCATGCCATTGGCACATGCCAACATGCTCGCTGGTAGCTTTTCCTACCAAAGCGCGACCCAGATTGGCCACGCATGCCATTGGCACATGCCAACATGCTCGCTAGTAGCTTTTCCTACCAAGGCGCGACCCAAATTGGCCATGCATGCCATTGGCACATGCCAACATGCTCGCTGGTAGCTTTTCCTACCAAAGCGCGACCCAGATTGGCCACGCATGCCATTGGCACATGCCAACATGCTCATTTGGTAGCTTTTCCTACCAAGGCGCGACCCAGTTGGCCACGCATGCCATTGGCACATGCCAACACGCTCGCTGGTAGCTTTTTCTACCAAGGCGCGACCCAAATTGGCCACGCATGCCATTGGCACATGCCAACATGCGTCACTGGTAGCCTTTCTTACCAAACCGTGGCCCTAATGGCCAAGCATGCCATTGGCACATGCCAACATGCGTCACTGGTAGCCTTTCTTACCAAACCGCGGCCCTAATGGCCAAGCATGCCATTGGCACATGCCAACATGTGTCACTGGTAGCCTTTCTTACCAAACCGTGGCCCTAATGGCCAAGCATGCCGTCGGCACATGCCAACATGCGTCACTGGTAGCCTTTCTTACCAAACTGCGGCCCTAATGACCGAGCATGCCATTGGCATATGCCAACACGCTCGCTGGTAGCTTTTCTCACCAGGGCGTGGCCCTAATGGCCAAGCATGACGTCGGCACATGCCAACATGCGTCACTGGTAGCTTTTCTTACTGTGCCGTGACCCTATTGGCCACGCATGCTATTGGCACATGCCAACACGCTCATTGGGTAGCTTTTATTACCTAGCCGTGGCCCTAATACACGCCGGGGTAGTCACTTACACTCAACGTACAACCTACCACCAAGGCATTCCACACATGCCATTGGCACATGCCACACACGCCACTAGCAGCTATGGCATTGCCACTTGCGCTCGAGGTGCAACTCGCAACAAAGGCATTCCGCACATGCCATTGGCACATGCCACATGCGCCCCTAGCAGCACCACTTGCACTCAAGATGCAACCAACACTAGAGAGATCAACACTACGCTCACATTAAGAAAGCGTGAATAGGAATAAAGCGGTCAAATAAAAGAGGAAATAATGGTGAAAACGTTTTCACCCATTAACACCATGCGGTTACCACCTCCTCCCATTATTTCACCCTTTACTCTCTTCCTTCATGAGGCCAGGGTACGTTTCAATCTCGACTTGTATAAATAGGTCCTACCTATTTCCACCAGAAAACAAGTCTCGGTCGGAGAAAAATACTACACTCTCGGAAAAGGCAACTTTGCAAGCTCTCCAAAAGCTTTCATCTCTTGCAAGCTTCCGAAGATTTCACTTTCGATACAAGTCGAGACACTACTCTCCCGCAATTATTCTGGTCTCAACACCTTTCTTTGCTTCCCTCCCCAAATCAACCCTTCTCCTCCACTTTGTGACCAAAGCAAGTCTGGAACGGCCATTTCTTGGTTTAGGCCGGACTTGTACAGATTGATCTCTCGAATCTATAAAGTGCTCACGTGCAGCACATTTGTTTAGGGTTTGAACCAGTTTCTCACTCACCTACCGAATTTACCGAAATCGGCAGAAACAATTTTTACCCATAAACACCTAATTACAAAGAAAATCTAGCAAAACATGAACATGGGTATCTTAAAACCCATTAAAAATGATAATAAAATAGGAACGATCAAACCAAAGTCGTCTTCGTTGTCTCTTCTTCTTATGCTTCTTATGCTCCAAAACACCTATGTGGCCGCCTCCTTTTCTTCTCAAGTTCTGTCACCAACCCTCAAAGAAATCTCAGCCGCGCCTCTTTTTTATTTCTCTCCTCCTTGTGGCCGGCCTCCTCCAAAGAATACCAGTCCGGCCCCCCTCTTCATTCAGTCTCTTTCTCTTCATCTATATAGTTGCTGCGAAGAAATCCTCCAAACACCCAGGTGAATTTCCAAGGCCCCGTCCAATCTTCTAACTTGAATGTACGAAATTTCAAAAGGCCCAATTCAAACACTGACCCCAACTTCTAAACTCATAGCATTACTGCCATTCTGTGCATCACATGATCCTGCCTGGTCAAATATTTTCTTGCATTGATTGCAAAGCTAACCGATAAGCATATACATCCATCTCCACTCGGTTTACACGGATAACACACCACTTAGAATTCATCTTCGGTTAACAACAAGGAATCGCATCGCCAACTTATATTTCCTGGCCATCTAAACCTCTTACCAGTATTCTCTCCTGCTGACACAAACAACCAACAAATAACTTCCCGTGTATTATCTTTTCCCATCTACATGAACCTGATGCCGCTGAAGTCTCGGACAGGAAACTACACTCCTAACTCCATCAATGATCTGTCCCAGTTCAGGCCTCACTCGGCTACAACCAGCTTTCCCATTCGCCCTTACAATCAACGCAGACTCATCTTCTTTCAAGCACATACATCCATCACCACTTCACTGACTGCAACTAGCAGTCGTTCCTTCAATTGCCGATCCATTTAGTACATGGTTCTCCTCCATCTCGAGCTCTATTCCAACTCAAAGCAAGCTCATAATCTCGCCCATCCATCATTACGCGACTGGAAGCTTCATTCATGCCTTGCCTCAAATACAGCCACCACGACCAACATTTCCCATCCAGAAAACTTGAGCCACCATCACCAGCCTTCTACAACACTAATAGTCGACAACGATCACAACAACAACTCAATCTAGCACTCAAATCCTGTTGACGCTTCTTGGTCTTGTTTGTTGTAGTTCAAATCCGAGATCTATCCATCGAGAAACATCTTTTAACCCACTTGAAAAAAGCTTGGATCTACCAAAGAGACGATGATGCTCGAAATTCTTTTTTGTATCACCTGCTACATTAAGAAAATGAATGTCTAGTAAACAAGACGTGGTGGAAAGAGATGCCACGGGTTCCACTTGTTTCTCTTAACTTGACAGCTCCAGTTCCCCTTGCAAATAACATTTCTCTAACCCATCAGTGGGGCTTGACGTCACTGCTCGTTTCTCCTTGCATCATTGGGTGAGGTAATTTCAGTGGTGCTGATATATAGAAAAATACCAGGCCAGCCACACTTAACCAAGGCTCTCTTTCCCTGAGTCATTTTTGTGAACCTTGCCGTAAACGACGTTTAAACTCCTTATTTAGCCGTTTATTCTTCGGATGATCAAATTCACTTGTACTTTCTACAAAATCACTAAAATAGTTTTGTTAGCCACAATATCAAGTCCTAGCTAGTATAAATACGGGTATAAAAAGTAGCACTTTCGTGCTTATCAAAGCGTCATATTTATTCTGTATAGTCAGGGAAAACATTGTTACATCCTGAAGACGGTATCGATGTATACTAGCAGGCAAGCTGTTTAGGAGCCGTCCAATCATTATGACATATGTCTTTTAATAGTCAGGGAAAACATTGTTACATCCTGAAGACGTTTTCGCTCTATACTAGCAGGGAAGCTGTCTAGGAGCCGTCCAATCGTTTTTTGTTCTTCGATTCTATATAAAAGTGATTACTGAAATTGTTCAGTATTGATGAAATATGTCGTGGTCTGAATTGAGAGACTGCATATTCATCATGTATGCTCTGAGAGGCAATACACTCAGTCAGAGATTCTTATGGATGATTTGAGAGGCAATACACTCAGTCAAAGATCATCGTGGCATGAGCTTTTATGCTTAAACGAGAGACATGAGTCTCCATACTTGTCTGAGTACTGGATCAGGATTATGTAAGGTTATGATTTTATAATTTTAGCCTTTGTCAAAAATCTACCATCAACAGTGAGAGATCTTGAGTTCAACTGTCAACGAAAGCATACCTTACATTTTGGCATCCGTAATTACTTACCGGGGGTTAGTCCTCGAGTGAGTTGGGGGGAGTTGAGTGTATTTTAAATCTTGGGGATTTTGAGAGAGTTTGAGAGAGTATAGGGAGTTTGAGAGAGTTTGGTGTTTTTGAGTTCAGGGAGTTTGGGGGAGTATAGGGAGTTTGAGAGAGTCTATTAGAGAGAGTTTGGAGGAGTTTGGGGGAGTTTGAGAGAGTTCATTCCTAACTTAACCAAAAAATCAAAACTTCACGTTAGATAAAATTTATAAGTGGATGCAACAATTAATCTAAAGCCCAAATCGGCAACCCCCCAGGAAAACAGATGTGTCTCACTTTTGCTAACAATTAATCTATAGGTCTTATATACCAACTTGACAATGGTCATCAAATCTATTAAGCAGTAGTGTATTCAAGGTAAACTAGTTAAATATGCTTTCTTCTAAAAATGTGCACAGAATATAAAAGCCGTGAGCTATTGAGCATTAGTAAGCTTAAACGAAGGTGTCTAGCTTGAAATAATCGGCCACCTCAATAAACTACAAGCTGCTCGCATAATACGGCTGCGCTAAAAGCACTAATATGACTGGATATATCATTTCTCAATAAATTACAAGCTGCTTGCATAATGGGATCTATCTGCTGCTCAAGTGCAGGCAGTTGGAACTTGGAGTTGCTGCTGATGTAGCTCACTGCAGTCAGCTCGTAGTCAGTTTTACTGTCTAGAACCCTAGCAGACAATATGCAGTGGTTTGGTAGACAGTTTTGCAGTCATTTTTGAAGCCTGGAACTGTTGCAGACAATATTGCAGTCAATTTTGTAGCCTGGAAAGGCAGTTCCCATCAATGCAAATGGTATTGCAGGTGATTTTGTGTATTGCAGTCAATTTGCTTACATGGAGACGTCACTTCTGTTTCGGTTTCTTCGCCGCAGATGCAAGGCTAGAATTTGAATTGAGCATAGAGTTACAACGGAGGATGCAATGAAGTGGTTCTAGGCTAAATATGAGGGTGTAAATCTTAACAATTTTGGTTAGTACTAACCTTGGAACTGGAACTGCAGTATTCTGTACTAACAATTTTGGCCTTTGTTAATTCTTGACAGACTCATCTCACATAGTACAAAATCGGTAATTGTTGTAACTAGTAAACTAATCATTCAAACTCTCAAGCCACATACTCCAAAACTAGATCACTTGTATGTGCATAAGAAATTTTCATGGTGTAGCTAAGCACATCGTCACACGCAACAAACGGAAACATACATTACTGTCATTACATATAAACAAAACAATCAAAATCACCTCTAAACAAAACAATCACTACTGCCAGTACATATAAAACCCATATCCTATCAAAATTGATACTGGCAGACTTTTCCTAACAGTCGTGGAAAAAAAAATCAGAAGATTAATTCATAATAGAACTGCACCAATACACCATGTACACATATCTCCATATAACGGTAATCACAATCAAAAGTAAAAAGAAATAGCCATCAAATCATGGCGATCAAAGAAAGAAAAAAGATGAAAAAGCATACATGGGGTTTCTCGTATGTTTTTCTCCGACCCAACTCCCTCCCAAATCTCTACTCTTTTGAGAGATTTGTGTACAGGCAAAAATACACTATCAACTCTCTAGAACTCCCCAAAACAACCAACTCCCTAGCATTCTAGGGTTTTACCACTAACAGGGAGTTCAAGGGTTTTTTTTCAAACTCTCCCACGACTAACGGGTGTTTTCTAGGGAGTTTGGGAAACTCTTCTGAACTCTCCCACGACTAATAGGGATTTTAAGAGACTCCTTCGAACTCCCCCACGACTAACGGGAAAAAACCCACCGAACTCCCCCAACTCCCTTGAGGACTAACACCCTGTTAGATTATCTTTTTTTTTTTTGGTTTTTCAGTCGGTTTATCTTTTCTTGTTTGAAAGTGTATCTTATTTGTTTTCAACAATAATTACTTATCTTTTTCATGTTTTTTTTTAATTTATTTTTCATTCAGTTTTTTTTTTTCTTTCTTGTTGATGGTGTTGGTAGAGACCTTTGTTACAGGTGCCACAATGTTTATCAAAAAATTGGTATCGCTGGGGTTGAAAATAGGGTTGAAAATAGAGATTTACAAAATTTTAAGAATACTTTGGCGATGAAGGTTGTTGTAACTAATGATGCTGAAAGAAAGTGCAATCCAAAGTTATGCATGTTTGGATTAGAAGGTTCCAGAGCGTCTCATATGATATTGATGATGTTTTAGATGAAATGACATGTGAAGCCATACGTCTTTCCGGAAGTCGTGAAAATCAAGAGAAGATACGTCGGAAGTAGTAAAATTTTATTTCCAAATGGCTCATAAAATCAAAATTATTATTAATGAAGAATTAGATGAGATCGCCAAGCTATACGGTAATACCAATTCACTTTGTTCGTTGTTGTATTATTATTTTATTGGCTCTAGAGTGGTAAGTGAACATGATCTAGTTGCTCTGAATGATTATGTGTGAAATTTAATTTTTTTATTTTTTTATTTTTTTTTTTTTTTAATTTGGGTCCTTTTATCTTGTATCCCTGTATATAAGATAAGCATTAATTATCTGCATTGATTTTATAAAAAAATTTATTGGTAAGATAACTTTTTGAATTTGTAAATTATCCTAGTAAATATCGTGATCTTTCCACAAATACCCTCATAACTTTGGTAATTCTTCTATTTTTATTTCTTGTGGACCCCACATATGAGATTCGATCAACGCATTTATGGCTAAAATTCTGTATCTCTCTGCGAACTCCGTTAGTTAACGCATTTATGGCTAAAATTCTGTATCTCTCTGCGAACTCCGTTAGTTACCTACTGTAAATCCATTAAAATTTAACAAGATCTTCGTAAAACCATTCTCTTCATAGCCGTTCCTAAATAAACAATTGCAATTCCAATTTTTCTTCGTTAAATTTCAGTCTCTTGTCTTCGCAATAGTGTTTTTGACATTGGTGAAAAAAATCACTCGTATTGTTGAGTGATCAAAGAATATATACTCTGTATTATACATAACAGGGACAAATAAATTTGTGATTTTTTTCTTGGGATTTTGAGTTTTTATGAGATCTGCTAGTAGTACAAAGGAAATTTTTTTATGAGCTCAATCAAAAGGGTTTTGTTCAAAAATGAATCTAGTCCCGGATTTGATTAAGGTGCTTAGGTAAAAATAATACTTTTTCTTCCATTACTATTCGAAGGAGATCAAGCAGATCAAAAAAAGAAGAAATGAAGAAGGAAAGCAACCGAAGAAGAAAGGATTCTTTTTCTTTTTCTTTGGTCAAGCCCGAACAGAAGATGATGCGTGTGAATAGAGAGTCACAATTATCTTTAGTGTATATGAAGGTAAGGGCAGTTACGGGATTACATTTTATGACACGCATTAGATTGTTTTCTCAAGAAAACTACAATTCCAACAAAATTTAACAATTCCATGACAAAAAAATGAATTATTTAATCACTCTTAAGTTGTATTATGGGATACAAGTTAACAAAAGCCTTTTAATTTAACAATTTAACTCCAGAAGTTTCACCAATGAAATTCCGGTTTGGTTCCATGCATATGGTAAAACTGACTGGTAATTTTGACAACTTAGTTGTCTCGAGAGAGGTGCTTTGATTTTTCAGTGAAGTGAGCATCAACCATAAATATAGAATATTATTACTAGTGTAAAAGTCCTCTTCATTGGTTAGCTGAAAATACATTTGATTATTTTTTAATTTTTGTTTCCAAAATCCACAGATGACTGAGCATATACATGATCACTCACCATGGTTGTCATCTACTAGGATTACTTCGTAGGTGGTTTCGACACAAGAGGGGTTCGCTCTGACCCCCTACCTAAGAAAACAATATTATTTTTTTTTGATAAGAAGAGAGAATGTATTAATTAAGAAATATAGTACAACAATTCTACAATTTCATTTTTTCCAATAACGTTAGAAAGGATACTTTCTTTCTGAATTTGTTGTTGCATATGCTTCGAGACGTATTGAAGTCTTCTTATTCTTGCTTCTTTTGCTATTGAATCCGCTGCTGAGTTAAAATCTCTGTTGATGAATTTTAGTCTAGCTTGAGGAAGTTTTTCAAGAATGGTTATTGCTTCTTCTATTGTATTCTCTGCTTTCCAGTCGACTGTCGCATTTTTGTTGTTGATGCGGTCGATAAGGTCTTACAATCCGTAGCTATAATAACAAAGAGAAAGAATATTGTTTTCTAGCCATTTTAACGCCTTTACAACTACTTTTGATTCTCGTGTAAAGTCAAGATGCCAGATCGAATCTGCAGAAATATGCAAAAAGGCTTCTTGTTCTACAGAGAAAAGAATGAAAGCATAGCCCATAGAGAAATTTTCTTTGTTAAATGAGGCATCTGAGAAAATTATCCAGTCTGAAGTGAGATTGCTCCATCTATTAGTAGGAACTCCTTTATTTCGAATAGCTCCCTGTAAATTTTCCTTGTTGATCGGCTGATCTTGTATAAACTTCTTAATTTGTTGGATTAGAGAATATGGGTTTGGGCTCGTTTTCTGAAATAGAACTTCACATCTATATTTCCAAAGAAACCACGTGACCGTTGCTATTTGCTCACACAAATTGGAGTATCTATTATTAGAAGTCCAGTTCTCAACCCACTCCACAATAGAATCTGTATTGATTTGTGTGTTGATTGTATCCAAATCACAGCCAAACCAAATAGCTCTAGCGAAAGGGCATTTTCTGAAAAGATGATCTTCTGTTTCCTCCTCTTGCATATTACATAGGGGGCACTCTGAGGATATGTCCGGATTGTGAGCTGCTAATCTGCTATTTGTTGGAAGCGCTTTTTGGATCAGTTTCCAAATAAATAATCGAATTCTAGGAATTGACTTCAAACTCCAAATGTTGTTCCATGGAAAAGTGATATATTCTTTATCATTTTTATTTTGACTGATCAGAAAATTGTATATGTTTTTAACTGTAAACTTTCCCGAATTATGGTGTTCCCATCTGATTCTGTCTCTACTATCTTTCTTTGGGGAGATTGTTAATATTTTTTCTTTTATTTCTGGCATGAAATAGGCATCGATTTTACCAATGTCCCAGTCCCCATTAGAATTAATAAGCTCATGGACCTTTTGAGGTAGTTGATCTTCCCTGTTATTTGGTGGAGTTAAGGAATTTATACTAGGTATCCATTTGTCTTCCCAAATTCTTGTATTTTCTCCATTTTTCACTTGCCACCTGTAATTTCCTTTTAGAATATTGAGACCCTTTTGAATGCTTGTCCAGATCCACGAGAGTTGATAATTTCTTATCGGTTGAAAAGGATTGGAACCATGGAAATACTTCGCTGTTAACAGTTTCACCCATAATTGATCTTTTTCGGATATCACTCTACTAGCTAATTTTGTTAAGAGAGCAATATTTAAATTATGGGGATTCTTAATTCCTAATCCACCTTGCGATTTTGGCTTGCACATGCCTCTCCACGCTTTAATATATCCACCTTTTGTTTTTGACTTATCTTTATTCCACCAAAAATCTCTCTGGATTTTGTCTAATTTATCTAGAGTGTCTTTTGGTAGAGCAAGTATCTGCATTTGGTAAGTTGGATAAGATTCAAGGATTGATTGAATTAATACTGTTCTCCCCGCTTGAGAAAGCAATTTCGATTTCCACCCTTGCAGAGTATTGTAGTATCGCTTTAGGAGGGGTTCGAAATTTTCTTTCCTGTTTTTGTCAAAGAAAAGTGGGGTACCAAGATACCTGTCCTGCTTTGTCAACAAAGGGACTTTAAGAATTTTTGATATTATCTTTGCATGTTTTGGATGAATTTTTGGGCTGAAGTAAATTCCCGATTTCTGAAGATTCACCATTTGACCCGTAATTTCCCCAAAAAGAGATAAGATTTCTAATAGGTTTTTGGCTTCCCCTAGATCTGCCTTGGTGAAAAGAAAACAGTCGTCTGCGAAGAAAAGGTGGGAAATAGTAGGGGAGTGTTTGTTTATTTTAATTCCCAAAATTTTCTTTTCAGCTGTTGCTTTTTCGAGGAGCCTTGAGAGGACTTCCATGCAGATAAGAAAGAGGTACGGGGATAAAGGATCTCCTTGTCTAAGACCTCTCGAGGTGGAAAAGTTTGGGCCTGGAGAACCATTTAGGAGGATAGAGTAGGATGTTGTGGATATGCATTGGTAAATGAGATTAACCCAACTGTCACTAAAACCAAAAGAAGAAAGAGCATTTTTAATGAAACCCCACTCCACTCTATCAAATGCTTTTGATAAATCAATCTTCAGGGCTAGATATCCTTTTTTCTTCTTCGAAGTTTTCATTGAGTGTATCAATTCATGTGCTATAATGATATTATCTGTTATTTGTCTTCCCGGGAGAAAAGCGGATTGGTTTGGAGAGATTAGCCTATTTAAGATAGGTTTCAATCGGTTTGCTAGAATTTTGGATATGAGTTTATATATTGCGTTGCTGAGTCTAATTGGTCTAAAGTCCGCTGGGGTTTGGGGGGTTGAGATTTTGGGAATGAGAGTTATGAAAGAGTGGTTAAAATCTTTTTCCATTAGCCCAGTCTTGAAAAAATATTGAGTAGATTTAATTATGTCCGGGCCCAATATGTCCCAATTTGCTTTGAGAAATCCTGGTTGGAATCCATCTGGACCTGGAGCACCCCAAGGGTTCATTTTTGCGAATGTTGACCAGATTTCTTCAATTGTGGGAATTTGGGTTAAAGCTGCATTTTCCGAATCCGAAACGCTAGTTTGGATGAATCCCCCTAGGTCCACATTGTAATTTTGTATTTGAGAAGCACCAATTTGAGAAAAATGATTGATGAGGAGGGAATTGATTTGATCACGATCTGAAATCCAGAGACCTGAAGGTTCTCTGAGGGAGTGAATGGCATTTATCTTTTTCCTAATTGAAGCGGACGCATGGAAATATTCAGTGTTTTGATCATAATCCTTGAAGAATTTATCTCTTGATAATTGGTGGTAGTAATCATTTTTGATTATATACCACTTTCCTAGCTCAGCTTGAAGGTTTTTGAGAATATCAATCTTGGAGGAAATGTTTCCGGATTTATGGATGTTATCTATTTTTCTATTAAGGGTTTTAATATTTTTATGAATATTACCAAACACATTAGAGTTCCATTGTGCTAGAACTGAGGATAGAGAAACTAATTTCGAGGCCAAGTTTTTGGGGCAAGAATTGGAAGAGAGGAAACTCCAAGAGGCTTCAACTACCGATTTGAGAGTCGGGTGCGAAATCCAAGACCTAAGACATCTAAATGGTTTATGTAATCTTTTAGTTTCTGGATTGGTATCTAAGAGTTTAGGAGTGTGGTCAGATCCCACTCTAGTTAAGTGACTTACCTTACTATTTGGAAAGAGTTGTATCCATTGATAAGATGTCATAGCTCTATCTATCCTCTCGCAAATATTAGCGTCTCCGCTTCTGTTGTTTGACCAAGTGAAAGGGGCACCTTCAAAACCCACGTCTTGGAGTCCCAGAGAATCCACTATCTGTCTCACTAGATTTTTACTGCTTGAGCTTGTACTATTACCACCCTGTTTTTCTGATGGGTCCAAAATTATATTCAAATCGCCAATTAGAGCCCAAGGTTTTTGAACTTGACTCGCAAGTTTCTGAATGTGCGTCCATTGGATTATTTTTTCTTCAGCTTCTACTGCGCCATAGATACATGTTAGTTCAAATTCTTTATCATCATAATAACCTTCAAAATGACAGACGTTAAGCTGTGACGAGATCAATTTTAACTCTATGTTATTATGCCAAGCAATTGCTAACCCCTTAGCAATTCCCACTGAAGGAATAATGAACCAATCAATAAAATTCGATTTTTTTTTTTTTAAAATAAGGTCCATTTTAACAAAAGGAGCTTTGGTTTCTGAAAGGAAAACAATGTCTGGTTTGAAAGAACTATACAAATGTTCAAGGTGATCTTTAGTTATTGGGGTTCCAATTCCCTGAACATTCCACGAGAGAATTCTATGGCACAAAGGGAAGAGAAAATCTACAGTGGAAAGAATTTGTGGAAGAAGCAAAGAACAGAGTATATGTTGGATAAATCAAAAGGAAAGAAAAAATATTGGGAGGAGGCACAGGTCTTTAAAATACCAGGAAAAGCCAAACAAGACCAGGAAAAAGAGTGAAAAGAAGAAAAGGAAAGAGCAAGTAAACTTAAGAGAGAAGCGCAAAGATTCCCAAACCTGGGTCACAGATTAAGGTCTCTAAAACTACAGGCTATCAAATAGAGCGCCAGAAAGCTCTGGAAAAGGATAATCACAAGGCAACTCAGAATAAAGGAAGATGCATCAGCTAATAGGATACATGGGCAACAGACGAGCTCAAGCAAAATGTCACATAAAGATATTCTGATGCACAAACATAAAAGAAAAGAGGAAAGAAAGTAAAACTAAAAACAGATTGAATTAACTGAACTGAAAATAAACAAGATAACTAACTAGGCGTGGATGACAAAAAAAAAAACAAACAACTATAAACAAGAACTACGGAATCTGTGATAACCAAGTAGAAAGCAAAAAAAGCAGATGAAAAAGAGCTTATGGGCTCTGATGGCTATATATCCATGGATTCTTGAGTGTTGCTGTTATGTTGAGATCAATACTCGGGTAGATTACTTATCATTAGTTCTGTCTTGGGTGTGCCCATTTGAAGAATCGCCGTGAAACCATTGATGTGGGTATTTCATTAGTGAACTCCCATTTTCAGATTCTTCAACTTCTGTAATTACCAGTTGCCTTGAAGATGGAGGTGCAAGAGTCAGTTCCAATTCATCGATTCTAGGCCTTTTTGGTATCGGAAGTGGATTGTCCCAGTGAAAATAACTCTGCATTAAGTTCCAGTTCTGAAAATAAGCTGTGTTCACTGTAATGTTCTGTTGCTGAGATGAAGAGCCTTCATCCCATGTGCCCGAAGTAGAGGTGAAAGGATTTCCAGGTCTATCCCTCTTTTGCATTACCTTCCACATGTAGGAGTCTGGCTTAGGACCAACAACAGCATTACTAAAAATACGATGATTAGGAACCACTTGATCCTCATTATTAGTCGCTGAATGACTTTCCACTTGCCTTAATGAACTCTGGTTTTCTTTATCCTCTTCTAATTGAGAAATGAAATCATTGCAAGTTATTTCAGTTGCGGCTTGTTCCACTGAAGAATCTGATATGCTGTCCTCAGAGAATTCCATGTTGTCTTGGACCATTACTGGTTGCATTTGTTCTGTTGCAAGACTACTTCTTCTTTGTATTGCAAGCAAGTATGCATCTCGCATGAGCTTGATTCACCTCTCGCTTGGTGTTGAGCTAACTCGGCTTGAACGCAGCTTAATCATCTTGTGACCAATCAGGTTGCAGTACTCACAAAAGTTACAAGGAAAGTTGTGAAATTTGAAGTAAATTGGGTTAACAAACCCCAATTCATTTTCTGCTCCGACAGTAAAAACAAGCCTCTGCCTAAATCTAATACTTGCCCTAACTGTGATAGAGAAACTCCCATTATTTTTCCTCACTGGATATGAGAAAGATAAAATTTCCCCCATGCAAGCTAGGTATCTTCTGAGGTTCTCACTTGTGACTTGAGTGGAGATAAATTACTAATGGTAATGAAGAACATTTCCAAGGTTGGATGCCGATCTTGTAGATTATCCGAAGCTTCCCATTTCTTGATACAGAATAAGTCACCAAATACTCTTCTTGTTGCCAGATTAAGTACTCCCTGCATCTCATAATCATGTTGAAACCTTATAATATATATCCACTCACTAGCTTTTCTTACAGAGAGAAAGAAAATCATACGAAACCTTATAATATTTAGATAAAACCAAATATTAACTTAAAAATTGGTTTGGTATGAACACATCACAACTGAATTCAAGACCCCCGGCTTACTAACTGAAGCCTTTAGTTAGTTTATCCGTACTTGTGCAAATAACCAAGTTGGAAGTGATGATCCTTAAATGTGCCCTTCCAAATGCTCTCAAAGTATTAAAAGATAAGAAATTAAATCCCACCGCACAAAAAAAAAAAATGTGTAAAAAGATATTCATATGCAACAAAAAATAAAAAAATAAATCACATAATGAGATATCATGTTTGAACACATGAGAGAAAGAAAATCATACGAAACCAAATATTAACTTACAAGAAGTTTTTGGTAAGGTTGTCCGTACTTGAGCAGAAACCAAGTTGGAAGTGATGAA
Organism: Papaver armeniacum; assembly: GCA_023531295.1. Classification (NCBI taxonomy): domain Eukaryota; kingdom Viridiplantae; phylum Streptophyta; class Magnoliopsida; order Ranunculales; family Papaveraceae; genus Papaver; species Papaver armeniacum. The sequence continues at coordinate 21,176 of JAJJWW010006271.1, read as the reverse complement.
GCTTTCCCTTGGAGATGCTCTCACGGACGAAAATGCTCATTAACTAACAAAAAAAAAAACTTATGAGAAGACTGATGATAATAAATGTAACTTTGTTCAAATTGTTGAGCTATACTTTGATCCATATCAAGGTACAATAAGAGGAATGAAGATAATCTTACCTATCAAGAAGGTTCAACGTGTCATGTATTCCTTAGATGAACTTATTCTTATATTGTATTACAGGAGATGAACTATATAGTTACTTATATCTTTAAATTTATGCAAAATCTACTTCTATATCTATCTTTTATCTATCAATGAAAGTATTTATTTATTAAATTTTGTGCTCATTAATTAATATTTACATATGTAGAAAAATTGCAAAACTTGTTCTTCATGATTTTCTCCTTGTATTTGTATGGTGTCTATGAGATAAGTTTTGGAACTATTATTAATATCAGAGAGAAATTCGATTAAATCTCCTTGAATGAGAAGCTAAGATTATGAAACTATTATCCTCATTTTGTGGTATATTTGACGTTAATTTTGGTTTCATTCCTTATAGGATAATCGTCTTCTTACTTACGAATATAAGTTCTCTTTATCCAAATTAATTCTTAACTCTCTTTATCCAAATTAATTCTTAACTTTGTAAACTTTTGTGAGAAAAAAGACTACAAATATTAGTAAATTAACTATTATAGACATGTAACACTTGCATCCAGAGCATTGTTATATGGAGAGAGAACTATATGTGTGATTAACGACAAAGTTTAACTAGTATAGACATATACCACTTGTATCCAAAGCATTGTTATATGGAGAGATAACTATATGTGTGATTAACGACATATCTTGGAGAAATAAGAGAAGTATGTATATACTACGGAAGTAAATTTATCATATTGGATGTAATATTCACAACTTTGTTTTGCAGAAATATTATTCAAAGAAGATAACAACTAAACGCAAATTTAATATATCCAAGCACCCTAAGAGACAAAGAAGATAACAACTAAACTATAGATATATAATAGAGTTACCCAAAATTTATAATATATCCAAGCACCCTAAGAGGGTGAAAGGTGGTTATTTTTTCAATCGCTTCAACAAAAGAGCTTAATCACATTTTTTTACACACCGTGATTGAGTATGATATTGATCAAACTGTGGTATGCCGTTTTTAACCATTGAAGAAGAATTGTTCAAGACATTGGGATTCAAGACTATAGGGTTATATTTAGGGATTGCAAAAATGAGTTTGATGTTTAATTTTTTTTTTTTTTATAAAAAACACCCTATTCATTTGTAAAGGTCTCCGTCCTATTAGAATAGGATGTCCGTTTTTTTTCTTTGCATACGTTTTTTGTTTTTAAATCATTAATGTCCTTTTCCTGTCCCATCTTTAATAATCATTAAACACCTATATTCTATAACCAATTAATTCAAAGTGTATTCATTTTATAATGAATTTATTATTAATTATGTGTATGTTTGTAATGTGATTGAATTGGGCCATATTAATCCGCGACTTTGAATCCTTTTTGAAACTTGGAGAAGGAAAAACCGATCGTGTTCTCGACCTATACTTGGAAGTGAAATAATCCGGTCTACTCAACTCTAGTCCTGCCTATTCCAGTACCAATCCCGTCCGGCCTGGCCAAAACCAAATCCGGATGTCCGTTTGTTCGCTTCCGTTTTTCTCGATGTCCGTGACTAATAAGACCTGTTCGGTCTTGTCTATATACTAGAGGAACCAAATTTTGAGGTATGTAACTATAACGTCATGAAATATGCTAGGCTTATTTACTCGATATTTTCCCAAAATTTTTGAATGTTCCGTGGAACATATCCACTTGCTTGACTATTAATATGTCAATAGTTTCAAAACATACATTCAAATAAAATCACATGTATTCCAATTTTTGTGGAAGAACTCACAAAAGATGATATGAGTCATAAAATTTTCACTTCTCTACTTCATCCATAATACTAACGAACCGTATATGTGAAGTATGCCAACAAGAGAATTAATTAATTATTTTTTAGTAATATATTCAACCCTAGTAATTGGTTGACATGTGTAGTGAGATTCTCTTGGCCTAATGAGATAAAGAAATTTCTCAAATTAAGCTAAATGTAACAAAATTGAAAATGGAAAGAACCCCAAAGTAGTAAGGGTTAGACGTACCGATTCATATAAAGCATGTGAAAAGGGACATATATATCATGAATATATATATATATATATATATATATTATTTTTTTATTTTTATTTCCTCGGCAAGAATGACACCAAAGTATAGGTATCAATTGAACATGGGATCAAGTAATTCTAGCTCCCATCATAAATAAAAAGTTGGAAATGCACTGTCATAAGTGTTGGTATATAAAATATAATGTGTATGTGTATCATAGTAACAACCAATTTTCACATCAACTTTAATGGCAACAAGAACTTTGCCCGCCAATTGACTATCTTATCGAGCGTAGCACCTGCTCAATTTTATTTTTCTTCAAGTAAATTTATCATATTGGATGTAATATTCACAACTTTGTTTTGCAGAAATATTATTCAAAGAAGATAACAACTAAACACAAATTTAATATATCCAAGCACCCTAAGAGGGTGAAAGGTGGTTATCAATGCTTCAACAAAAGAGCTTAATGAACACATGCAGAACCATTGAAGAAGAATTGTTCAAGACATTGGGATTCAAGACTATAGGGCAAAGAGTTTGATGTTTAATTATTATTTTTTTTATAAAAAACACCCTATGTAAAAGTTTTGTCACTAAAATTGGCAAATAGGAGATTATTAGCGTTTCTCGTTTGAACCCATACGTGTTTGTATTTAAGTCTGGAATTGTCAAATTTAGAATGCCAAAACTATTTTTACGAATTATTACCAAATTCAACTTCAATCATTTAAGTTAAAGTTAGAGGTACATGACGAAATATATTGACTTTCAGATACCACTGAAGATTGAAGATTTGAAGACTAAAAGTCACATAAAGATATTTATCAAGGTTCTCGTCATCAACTAGGTTAATAACATGAAAATTGACCAATCTATTGATTTCCCTGTATATTTGTACGATGAAACCATGTATGAATGAAAGTTTACCTTTATTGGTGGTGCACGGTCTGAACCAATTCTTGGTAAGTGGTGGACTACTGCATGAGAATGCATTTCAGTCCAAGTCTAGTTTGCCTTATGTCCATATAATCGCTCTAAGATGAAATTTCTCCCATTTGTTTGTTGAACCAAGTGTATAGGTCCACCTAATAGCCAAAACCAATTAGCCCATTCGAGTTGATGAAATTGTCTGAAAATTTGTTGTAAGTCGGCCTCCTTCCTTCTCTTGTTGCGAGATAACCTAGAGGAACTCCCTACATGATATAAAATTTGCCTACGGATCTCCTACTTCTGTTTACTTCAACCGATGTTCTTCCTTCGAAAGATGATCTGCAATAAGCAGCATTATTTTTTACCAGCGGTCATTGTGCATGTACAAGGGGGCGAAAATTTGCCATAGGTTCCATCTCAGACATGGAATGAGGTGGCCCATAAATTCCACGCTAGGAGTTTCATTTTTCAGGCAGGGCCTGTGCCATTATGGCAATTGAGAACTGATAGCTTTCAACACTGGCCGTTAGATCAAAGGACCTGTATCAGATTTTAGTTAAAATTTGGGAGATATTTATCCTTTCGACAAAACTCACAGAAGAAAAACAGCAAGAGAAAAAAATCCATGGCTCCCAAGGCGAAAGAGAAACCTAAAACCTCACCGCAACAACCAACTGCGGCAATCGAAGATCTCTTCACTACTCTAAATCGCCATGTCCAAAACTCAGAGTTCGAGAAAGCTGTAAAAGTTGCAGATCAAGGTTATCTTTTTTCTCCCCAATTTGATGAAATTAAAATTATATCGATTTTTATTTTTCTGATAACTGGAATTTTTTGTTTTTCTGTAGTTCTTGCAATTGCTCCTGGTGATGAGGATGCTTTGAATTGTAAGATCGTAGGTCTGATTAAAGCTGATAATATAGATCTTGCTTTGTCAACTATACAGTCTTTGAAACATGTTTCGGCCGATTTGGGATTTTATAAGGTATGTATTTTGGTTTACTGATTTTACTTTTATTTTGAGCAGTTTATACTTTTAGCTTTGAGATGTACATTTAGGTTATTGAGTTGGTCAATTCCTAGCATAAAAATGTCCCGATGTCTTGATTTGTTTCACATAAGTTTAGAATTTCTAAGATTACGAAAAGTAGGGTTCAGTTTGGTTCTGTTGTCACTCATATAATTGGAGAATATGAAATTTTAAAATTGTTACCATGTGGAGATTAATTTTTGTTTAAACGTCCAAAGGGTGAATTATGGTGGTGACCGAATTGCTTACTGTGTATGTCACTGTTTTGCAATGTTGATCCCGGATCCTAGCTGATCCCGACCGCATAACTAGGCGAGTCGTTCGCTTGAGCATATCGTTTTCAAATATGTGAATGGCTTCAGATATCATCTGAAAATGCGACAAATCAACACCTTAAAACCTAATGCAAGTCTGTTAGAAATGAAAACTAGTTAAACAAGCATATACCAACTCCAAGGTTAACATCAGACTTCAACCAAGTACCAGTCAGAGTTGACACTAGATTTCGAAGTTCTGAGCTCTAGAATCTCAGCCTAAACTAACTTCCAAACATCTAACTAAACTCCGAAGACTAAAGTTCAACTTTATCATCTCCTTATCAGTGACACCTTGTCTCCATTAGCAGCATTACTCTTATTAGCTTCCAAAAGCATTAAAAAAATTGAACAAGATGACATGGCCAGACCTAGTTACTTGGGAGTCGGACAGACTTGGGACTGACTTGGCCGAGCTGAGTCCTTAAGGGCCAGAAATCTCAGGATGGCCAGAAATTTTATTAGCATCTTTCTACAGTCTTTTTCTTAGCCATGATTGTCATGGTATCATTTACTGCACATAAGTATTTGATCAATTATTAATCTTTTAGCCTTCAATTTTAAGTACTTGTAGTCTAATGTCACAAAAATCTCTTATATGTTGATACCATATCCAATTTAAGATCATGTACTGGCTTTGCTGCCGATTTAAAAATCTGAACCCACTTTAACATTGAGTATGCGTTAGTACACAGAAAAGTTGGACTCAAATGAGCCAAAGTTTTTCGTTAGTGCTTTGCTTTTTTTTTTTAAAAAAAAAACTCTGTGACCTTTTGTTTCTTTCCTTTCTATTTTTTTATCGGAAGGGAATCCATACTCTTCATCATAATTGCATACAGTGCGATTAATTCTCTATAGCTTTATTTTGCATTGTGAGTAACGTTTTGGGTATTATGCTGTGACCAAACTATGAATGTCTATCTGATGTAATACCACACTTTCGTTCATGCAGGCATATTGTCTATACAGACAAAACAAGCTGGATGAAGCTATGGAATCCCTATCAAGTCTGGAGAGGACCTCCGCGACCATGCAATTAGAATCTCAGATTCTTTATCGTCTGGGGGAAATGGAGACTTGTATGGATCTCTATCAGAAGCTTCAAAATCTAAAGATAGACTCCTTAGAAATCAATATTGTGGCTGGTTTAGTATCTGCTGGAAGAGCTTCTGAAGTTCAAGGGACAATGAATGCGCTCAAAGTTAAACCCAATAGCAGCTTTGAACTGGCGTACAATAATGCATGTTCTTTGATCGAGAGGCAAAAATATGTGGAAGCAGAACAACAGTTGCTTTCAGCTAGAAGGTGCTTGTAGAAAACTATGAAGACTTTTTTATCTGCAAAGTTTGTGTGTTCTATACATTTCCCTTGTACTACTATATCACTAACATAAGCTTTCCATTTTATTTTCTTACATAACAAAGAACTCACTGGAATAAAACCCCTTATTTTGACAGAATCGGTCAAGAAACACTAATGGAGGACAATTGGGCTGATGATGAGATAGAGATGGAACTTGCTCCTATAGCCGTACAGTTGGCTTATGTTCGGCAGGTGAAGATATGATTGTATTGGATTGTTTTCTTTCCCCGAAATAGTATTTTATCCATTAATAATGCAAATTAATTTTATTTTTCAGCTGCTTGGACACCCACAAGAAGCCATTGAAACTTATGTGGATATCATTACTCGAAACCTAAGCGATGATTCATCACTTGCGGTGGCAATAAACAACCTTATTGCGCTGAAGGGTCCAAAGGATGCATCCGACGGCCTTAGAAAACTTGATAAGCTGATAGAGAAAGGTAATGCAGCACATGGGTTCCAGCTTGCTCGAGGGCTTGATTTGAAGCTATCCTCGAGACAGAAAGAGGCAATATACTCTAATCGTGTGCTTCTACTACTACACGCATCAAGGGTAGATCAGGTGCGCTGCTACATTTTACCCCTCTCCTCTACTACTTCTGAGGTTATCAAATGTTCAGGAAAATTTCTACTTTCTTCTCTAAGAAGAGACAGAGGACTGATTTTGGTTTCTTTTTTTTGTTCTACATTCGAGATGTTCCAGTATTTGTAATCTATACCATAACTGTAGATTGGCTCCTGTTTTTTTTTCTCATTGATGCACTATATTATACAGGTTCTTCTATAATATTCATGCTATACTCATGCACCTTGTCCTGCCTGTGATAAAAATGCAGGCTCGAGAACTTGTAACTGCTTTTTCAGAGATGTTCCCAGGTAGTGTGATGCCAACACTTCTTCAAGCCGCGGTGTTCGTTAAAGAGAACAAAGCTGTGAAAGCTGAAGAGATCCTTGGCCAGTTTGCCAACAAATTCCCAGAGAAGTCAAAGGTGGCCCTCCTTGCACGTGCTCAGATTGCTGCTGCTGCCAACCATCCTAAGATAGCTGCAGATTCACTATCCAGGATTCCTGATATACAACACATGCCAGCTACCGTCGCCACACTTGTCTCACTGAAAGAACGAGATGGGGATATTGATGGTGCAACCGCAGTTCTTGATTCTGCTATTACTTGGTGGTCTAATGCCATGAGTGACGATAACAAGCTTGACGTGATCATGCAAGAAGCTGCAAGATTTAAGCTCAAGCATGGGCGGGAAGAAGAGGCAGCCCGCTTATACGAGGATTTGTTTAAGAGCCACAAAAGTGTTGAGGCTTTGGTTGGGTTGGTTACCACAGTTGCACGAGCGGATGTGGAGAAGGCAGAAACCTACGAGAAAAAGCTAAAGCCGTTGCCAGGGCTTAAAGGAGTGGATGCGGATTCTTTGGAGAAAACATCTGGCGCTAAGCATGTTGAGAATAATGCTGATTTGCGTATTGTAGAAGATGAGGAGGCAAAGGGCAAAGCAAAATCAAAGAAAAAGAGAAAGAGAAAGCCCAAGTACCCTAAAGGGTTTGATCCTAATAACCCAGGCCCCCCACCGGATCCAGAGCGATGGTTGCCTAAGAGGGAGAGGTCTAGTTACAGGCCTAAGAGGAAGGATAAAAGAGCTCAGATTAGAGGTTCTCAGGGTTCAGTGTCTAGAGACAAGCAGGACACAAATACTGCAGCATCCAGCAGCTCTAACAGCAGCAATTCGAAATCAAAACCTAACCAGGCAACAGCTGCAAAACCAGCTGCAGAGCAGTCCAAGCCTTCTTCATCAAGGTCATCAAAAAAGAAGTCGAGACGCTAAAATTTGGCAGTCTGAGCTCTGAGAATTTGATTTTATCAATTATAGAGACGTTTCAAGATTTTATTAACTGGTGTTTTTCTTGAATTGCTGTATTTCTTGCTAGAACAGATGTCTGGTTACAAACCAATATTACAGTAACTTAGAGAAGCGGTTTTTGTTGGACATATCATCAGTTTTTGGCTATGGCTTATCGTTTAATGGCTGTACTTTTAAACATGCCCTGCGTGTAGTAGAAGTGCATGCTCAAAGAACAACATTCCTTTTGTACTTGCAGTGGTTCCCTCATCTCTTAGACAGTCAATGCTTTAGCCTTTTATATTAGAATTGCACGTGTTGTGGCCGTGAGGGCAGTGACTATTTGCTATAACCATTTGCTATAACCATTTGCAGCTATCTCAATGTGCTAAACAGCTACGTCTGAAACCTCAAAAGCTGTTCATTCTATTGCGTAGCAGTAGCACTAGTATTGTTGCATCCAAGGCACGAGTTTGTAGCTGCACAATTGTTATTCGGGTGAAGTGTATGTTTTTAATCAAAATTAGAGAAGAAATTAATAAGATCAATTAAATTAATGAATCATCCGATTACAATGAGAATTACTGTTAATGAATACACACAAAATACTCAGAATTAAGACTTGAGATATCATATACTAACAGAGTTACAGAGAGCAAGCCCTAGAAATAATGATCAACTGACTTGGAATAAATATGACTGAGAATCATATTCGTTGCTGCTGCATATCACCATTACCGTGCACATAGTAACTCATTAATCATCATCGCATGATTCTGATGATCATACTCAAATGCAGAGTTAATCAAATCATTAAACTCATAATCATCATTGGATAAAATGGAAGAATAATCATATTCACTGGTGGACCCATGCTGAATTTGTTGTTCATCTTCAAACTCATTCATCAGAAGACCCTGATTCTGTTCATCAATGTCAAATCCGTAATTGCCGCCGGAATGGGCTGGGTCATCCATAAACCCTGAACAAGTAGTAGAAACCATCTGTTCTTCATTATGAATCCTATTATTCAAAGCAGTATTAACTAGGGCTAATACAGACTCCACCCTGTTACCAATTTCAACCAGAGATTCCATATTTGAAACTTCAGATAAATTAGGGCAAAATATTTCATTTGAAATACTCTTCTTATTAATTATGTTGTTACCATCATCATCAGTAGAAGAAGAATCAAACCCCCTTTTCCTTTTCCCCTTTTGATCATAATACTTTTTCACAATCTCCTGAAATTTGTCTTCAGAACCTGGTAAATCGTATACAACTCCTTCAAAATTACACACCAAAACAACATCGACATCGCATAATGTAGTTAATTCACCACATTTCTTCTTGATATTCGGCCATCTAGATCTGAAAATCTTCCTCTTTTTCTTAGTTTCAATAACAGAAGAAGATGCTAATGGTGGTGATTTACACTTCAATTCTGAATTAGAAAGAGAACCCATGTTTAGAGACTCGGAGAAACCCATGTTAAGCACAAGAACCAGAGTTTTAGAGGTTAATTAGCTGGTACAAGAGATTGAAAAAAATGTTGATACAGGGGAACGAGATAAAACAGAGAAGCGTAATGCCTACTTATATAGTTGAAAGCGTTCCTTGAAACCCAAGTTTAAATCTGGTTTGATTTCAATATTTACACTCGTTTTCATTAACATTCGACAGCTGTAGTAATAACTCGTTTGGAGTAGTAAGTAACACTAGGGTTAGTGAAAATTAGGAAATTCGCTAATCGCTGGTCTGTTGGGCGGTATGGGAAACAAGAAGACAACTGTTACAAGGGAGGGCCAAGTTTTAGTGGAAATTAAATTATTGTCCCTCCTTCAGATGGACCTTCACAAATATCTCTAATCCTCTTTACAAATATCCCTAATGGCATTATTGAAATTTCATTAGAATTCTTTTTCACCAAATTTCCTTATCTAACCTTCCGTTCTTATTTCATCTTCTTCCAATACAACATCAATCGAACTCCAACACCATTTCCATCTCTCCCACTACTACCTCCATTTTTATAGCCGCTACCACAACCGGGAACGCCATCGCCGCCGCCACCACCACAATTTTAAAGTGAAAGAGAGTAGATTTGAGGTAGAATATATTTGAGATCTGAGATTGAAAATCAAACCAAACCCACCACCACCATCTTCATCGTCTCTAGCTCTGCAACTACCACGAGCTTCGCCGTCGTTAACTGGTTCGCGATTCGATCCACAAGTATCAACATAAGATGAAGCTTTCTTCTTCTTTTAAATATTAATTTTCAAAATCAAATTCAGAGATGTCGAGATCTGATTTTAGCATCATCAAAAACGATTGAGCAGATAAGTATATCATTATCCTTGTAAATCAATTCAAGCAAAAACATCAATTGATCGATTTCAGATCTGAACAATTTGGAAACGAAATTTTATTGTTTCGATTGATTGTGTTGATGATAAAATTAGAGATAGAGATAGTGGTGGTTCTGATTGTTTTGGGTGGTGGTGGTGGCGGTGACGGTGAAGATTAAGTGTGATTTTGTTTCCTTTGAGATGGTGGTGGTGCTTGTCTAGGTTTGGGAACTTTTTAGAGAGACACAATGGTGGTGAAGCTACAGGTGGGATCAATTGTTGTTGTTGATCCAATTTATGGGATCAACTACGGTTGTTGACCCAAATTTTTATGGATCAACTACGGTTGTTGATCCCATTTATGGGATGAACTCATGTTGCAAAGGTTATTCTGTTATCGATGATTAATGGATATTCATTATTCTGTTTGATTTTGGGTCACAGTTGGTGATGGGAACTGTTGGTGTTGTTTTAATGGGGGTTTGAATCTGTGTTCGAGATCGAGTTCAATATCTGTTTGTTTTGGTGATGTTTTTTGAAGCTGGTCTTGGAGCTGTTGGTGTTTATGAAGCTACATTTAATGAAATATGGTGGTTATCTGGGTTGAAGCAGGCAGTGATATTTGATCAACTATGGTTGTTGATCCATTTATATGGGATCAACTACTGTTGTTGATCCTTTGAACTCATGCTTTGTAGTTTAAATCATGTAAATTTCTTCCAATGTTAAACTTGTGGTGCAATGGTAGCATGGCTGACTTCATGTCAGATGATGCGTGTTCGAATCACGCCAAGTTCACTCCATTTTACATGGATCAACTTTCATTGTTGATCCAATTTTAGTGGATCAACTTTCATTGCTGATCCAATAGTAGTGGATCAACAATAGAAGTTTATCCACTAAATTGGATGAACTTCTACTGTTGATCCTTTTTTTTGAATCAAATACTGTTGGTTCTATTTTTATTTGGATCAACTACTGTTGTTGATCCAAAAATATCTAAACCAGTGGCGGCGACGACGGTGGCGGTGGTGGTGGTGGCGGCGGCGACAGACTAGTGGTGGAGGAGGACTGTTGGTGGTGTAATGGTGGTGGTGAAGGAGTGGTGGTGGAATATTAGTGGTGGTGGCGGTTGGTAGGTGGTGGTTGTTGAACGGTGGTGGTGGAATGGTAGTTGAATGTTGGTGATGGTGGTGCTAGTGGTGGTGGTGAAGTGGTAGAGGAAGAAATTTGTTGTATTTTGAAATAAAGAAAAATATTATATGGGTGAGGGTATTAAGGTAATCTAATATTAAATGGATAAGGTTATAAAAAAGTAGGGACATATTTATTGTTGTATAAGGACATATTTATTGGGTGTAAAAAGTAGGGACGTATAAATAATGTACCCCAAGTTTTACTACAAGGGACTAAATGAAAAGTGTTACTTCAAGACTTGGTTTTTCATATGGGAAAACCTATACTTGTTAAGTTATACCCGGAAGGTTTTACCTATTTACCACACATCCTTCTTCTAAATACCGCTTAGTCTATAATTTCTTTTTAATTATGAACCAAATTACAGGGGTTTACTCAATAAATACTTTTGTAGATTTGTATAGATTTAAAAAGAGTCGTGAAAAATAACAACTTTCAGAGAGTTCTAAGGAGTTGGAAAATAGTTGCAGAGTTTTGTAGAGTTGGCCTAATTCTTGTAGAGATTTGTAGAGTTCTAAAAAGTTGTGAAAACAAAGATTTCTAGAGAATTGTATAACAAGCAACATGAAAAATCTTAAAATTTGTAGAGTTCTATAAAATTTATCCTATCAAAAACAATTCTTGAAAAGCGTTAATTACAAATTAAAATGAGCAGCAATCATAATCTGAAACACTTTAGCCATCAATGAAAATTTTCATTTCAACAAATAACAAAATCAAAAAAGTTAATAGAATATATATGTGTATGTATGCATTAAGGATATAATTAAAAGAGAGAGAGAGGGAGAAATGGATCTAGCGCATACGTGCGTCGTGCAAGTGCTTGTATCAACTTGAAATAAAATAAAAAAATATCAAAAAAATAAAAGATAATAAATGAAGTTTTAAATCCCGGATAAATTGGGGCCTATGGTGATTAATTGGGGCCTATGGATTTCTTCATCCACCCAATAGAGAACGATAAGGGGTGTCTAAGTTTGATGAAACTACAAATTTACCCTCTATGAAATTTTAATACTACCAATTTATCCTCATTAAATCCTATAATCACCAAATTCACTAAAATAGGTAATTTTTCGTTTTAGCTCGAATCAGGTACTTTTCTATTAACCCAATCCCTTAGAGTAGGTTTCAATAACATGTAATAACTCGAACAATCCAATTATTTTGAAATCAAAGTTTTTTGGGCTTATGAGAATCGGTCTACGTCAATGCACTTGTAAACCGATTTCATTTAGAAACGGTTGTTGTTTATGCCCACAAAGACCGATTGTCCTAGATGGGCATTTTGGTTTGAGGAAATTGAACAAGAATCGGTTTACGTTAATGCCCACATAGCCCGATTCTGGTATGGAAGCGATAATTATTTTTTTGTGCTTTTTCTTTTGTTAGAATCGGATTACGTGAGCATTTTTATAAACCGATTCCTGTTGTGCAATGTCAGGAATCGGTTTTTATATACACAAAATTGGTTAAAAAGACCAAAATCAGATGCTCGAATCTAGACCGGATTCTAAGAGTTCCTGCAAGCGCAATTAAGTCACCGCGAAAGACATGAGTTAAATGACTTCTGTATCAAAGATTCCCGCCTGAATCAACTGAATGCTCTCGATCAAGCAAAATGACTCGCAGTATGGCTGCTTCGCGGCTAACTTTTTTTCGTTCCCTAGTTTTGTTTCCTATTTTTAAAAGGCAGCTAGTACCCAAAATAGAAGGATCTTTCACTTATGATAAAAAGTGTTTCCTTTTTCTTTCCAATTAAAGCCTCAAAAACTTCTAGAAGGGACAGGACCACTATGATTTGTGGGTCTTCGCTAACTTCCACGAGCCGCAGCCTAAGACGACGCCATGTTTCCACCTACAGAAGAAGAGAAGGACTTTGAAAAGAGACTCCTGCGAATCCTGGATAGAGAATGTCCTTTCGTGGGTAGTGGCTGCCGAAGATATTCAATCCGGTAACGGGGGTTCGCAAACAAGAATCTTGGACGGCCATCTTCACGCTCCCGGGTCGTCGCTCTGCTGCGTCTGGCCCGCCCTCTAGGCACCTTTGGAAGGCAGGGAGTGTGACCTCCAATCATCTAGTCGACTTCCACATGGTCATCGGCCTGATCTAATTTTTGACGAAAGAAGACTCACAATTGTCGAATATCCGGCCTGGCGAGGATCTCGGATTGTTCTGCAACTCGGGAACATGAAGTTGGAATCGCTAGTAATCGCGGATCAGCATGCCGCGGTGAATCTGTACCCGGGCCCTGTACACACCGCCCGTCACACCCTGGGAATTGGTTAGCTGCATCTTGAGATCCTAATTGCCATGGTTCCGCAGCATCAGAAAGAGCGATTGTGAGGAATTTCCTGGGTGAAAAGGACAGTCAGATTTAGATACTGTTTAAATGGACAAAAATTTAAAAATAGGTAGGATGTAACCAGTTTCATCCCGTCCATTTTCAAATATTTTTTCTTATTTTTATTTTACACAGGATGCATCCAGTTTCATCTTTGCTATCTTTTAAGTTTAAGCCAGGATGAAATCCAGTTTCATCCTTGCTATTTTTTTTTGTCCATTTCACCCATAAAATTTTTTACTCGTCCATTTGAACCGTGTTTTAAATTTTTTTGGACAAATGACCCATTTTCCGTTTTATATATGTATCATGTAAACCAATTCTGGTTAACCCATTTTTTTTTCAGTTAATACTCAATCATAAAATGAGTATGAAATCATACTCGATTTCATTTCGATTACAAATGAAAATAATGATGTATGATTTTACCTAATTTGAAAACGGGTATAACTTTATACTCGAATTGAAAATGAGTATAACTTCTTAAACGATCTGAGATTGAGTATGAAGTCATACTCATTCTTAACTCGGGTATAGAATGAATTTTAATTTTATTTGATTCTTAACTCGGGTATAGAATGAATTTTAATTTTATTTGATGTTTAACATCACATAATTCACAGATAAAAAAGAAAAAATTTACCCACAATCGGTTTATGTTCATGCTCATATAAACCGATTCTGGATAATCGGTTGATTTTCATGTCCATATAAATCGATTCTGGGCAGAAGCAAGTTTTAAAAAATCTCTGTATGCTTTTAAGATTACAATCGGTTGATACCAATGACAACATAAACCGAATCTGAGTTGGTGTTCTTCGAAAAAATTCAAATTTTCAAATTTTTTCATGTTCTCACGAGTATTGCTATCTCAAGCTTGTTGTCAAATATAATTTTCAAAAATATATCTTGATTTCTAGTCTACAGTTAATTAAGTCTCGGTCTAGGATAGTGGTAGTTGAGAAACGAAGCAGTCATCATTTGCGTTCTACCGTTTTTCGTCAGTGCTTTGCTTTTTTTTTTTTTTTAAACTCTCTGTCACCTTTTGTTTCTTTTCTTTCTATTTTTTTATCGGTAGAGAATCCATACTCTTCATCATAATTTATACAGTGCGATTAATTCTCTATAGCTTTATTTTGCATTGTGAGTAACGTTTTGGGTATTATGCTGTGACCAAACTATGAATGTCTATCTGATGTAATACCACACTTTCGTTCATGAAGGCATATTGTCTATACAGACAAAACAAGCTGGATGAAGCTATGGAATCCCTATCAAGTCTGGAGAGGACCTCCCCCCCCCCCCGCATTTTAATTATCTAAAATAGCCCTCTTTTCATAAAATCTTCTACAAATATCGTACAAATAAAACAATACATAAAAATAGGACCTAAGGACATATATGGACAAATGTTAGTAATTATTTACTATCATACCACTAAGGTCTTGATTTTTTATTCATAGTCATGTTTAGGATTATTAAAGTTAGCTAACTTATATTACAGTCATCTGCCTAGTTGGACAAAAAAAGTATTTAAATAGGAAAATAAACATTTACAGACATCTGCCTAGTTGGACAAAAACTATCAACTCCTCCTAAATCTCTCGCTGCTAACCCAACTTGAGGTACGATTTCTTAATTTTTGATGTTTTTGGTGTTTCAAAACTAGGGTTTTCTGAGGGTTGCATGAGTAGCGACTTGAATCACTAGAACTCCTCCACATATTAAGAAAGATTTCTTTGTGATTCATAAATACCTTTGTTAGAGAATACTCAATCATCCATATTGAATTAGTTAGGAAAACTAAACTTAGTGTATTCTCACACGTTAGATTCAATATACCCATTAACATTTATGTCAATAGTTTCTTATAAAACTAGTTGGTGGTCTGAAAAAAAGAAAGGGAGTTTGCCACTTTTTCCTTTTAATTTGGAGAAAGGATTTAAGGACACAAACACACTACCAGTAGATTATTAAGAGGTTTTTCTTTAAGTGAGTTGATATATTCATAGAACAGAAACTAAAAGTTACGATCATAAGAAGTTTGTTTCCCGGTAAGGAAACTAGGTTGATCAAACATCCAACAGTACGAGCACGCATTAGCCATAGCGTCTGCTGCTCTATTTACAAACCTCTATTCTAAGTGAGTTGAGAACTTAAAGTTACAACCATGAGAAGTTTGTTTCCCGGTAAGGAAACTAGGTTGATCAAACATCCAACAGTACGAGGATGCATTAGCCATAGAGTCTGCTGCTCTATTTACAAACCTCCTAAATGGATTGAGAGTATGATGTCCCATTTAGATCACTAACATTTTTGTCCTCCCTCTTTTTAGTCAACTTCTATTGCACACTCTTGTTTGGTGTCCCATCCGAACCTCTGTCGCTTTTCTAGTACTTTGTGTGCCATGATGCATATATAGAGCTAGTAGCAATAGCTATTAGTGGTGCGCTAGGTCAGTATAAGTTTAATCCGCTAGTATCCAGTCATCTCATCTATCTTAATTGAAGTGAACTAATGACTTTATGGACTCATAAACCTTGATTGAAATATCTGGATGCTTGCAAAATGGATTGTGGTTGTGGACATTTAATATACCTAAAGCCCCCTACTTTTTTTGCATCAACCATGTCCTTGAAGACTAAGACGTAAATCATACATTTTGAGTCTTGGATTTGCTTTCTACATTTAACTTGTCTTCTTTCTTTTTCATAAGAATATGCCCGTGTTCACTTCTACATCTAATCTTTTGAATTTCAGTCGTTACCGTTCTCCTATTTTTTGGGTGTGTTTCCATCTCTAGTCGACCATATGACTATTCTTTCACTTAAGGTAGTCAAGGTTAACATGAAAAAAAAAACAGTAAGAAAAGTCAAGGTTAACATAGTTGGATCTGGTTAACTTCCATCTCCCATGGTTTTTCGGGCAATCGCAACTAAAAACGATAAGCTATCTTTGAATTATAAATGAAATATGGATCAAAAAACATTTGTAGTGAATATCGGAACAAAATTAGGTTGACCCCATAGCGCTCCGTCAGTGACAATGGGTCTGGCTTTCATGTTTATGACGCACATGTAGTAGTTGTCGCCTTCATGGATTAAGTGCTCAGCCTGTGTCCTATGACTCGCACCTGCTGTATATTGAAATCATTTTCAGCATCTTCACGGGTTATCATAAATTCACTTGCCTAATGGAAAAATACTTTTGGACAATCATGAAATTTTAAATTAAGATTTTTGTGAGTTGCAGGTTGAAATTGAAACGTACCAGCTTTAGTCATTTTATAAACTGATACAAGAGGTGAAATCTCAGTTGTATAGCTAGAAAGACTAGCCAAACATAAAGCAACAGTGTCAGTGATGAAGGAAAGGTAAATATGTGTCAATTGGAAATAATATTAAGGCTGGATTAGGGTTGTTGAGTGCAATTATAATGGTAGTTTAAGAATCTAACTTATCAACTATTTTGACACCGTGTTTTGTAAGACTTATATCGACTCCCAGAAACACAGGGATGGTTACGAAAAGATTACGAATTACTCTGATGTCGTTTGTAAAAGAACTACGTGAGCAGTTGGCAGACCATGAGCAAGGCATGATCCAAACAACTGCAATTGGGCATCTTCTTGACATGCCGATAAAACACGGATGGTCTGGGACATTATTTAATTACTTGTTTTTAATTGCTGAATTTCCTATAGAAATTTCCAATTCTGTTTTCAATACATATAGAAAGTTCTTTACTATTCTTTTATTAAGCTGATTTTATTCAAGCATATATTTGTGGACATACATTTTGAGTAAGTATGAGAAACGATTCAAGTAGAAAATGAATAATGTTTTTGATCCATATTCATATTGCAGGTCCTCTTTACCATCAAGTTTATAGAGCATATGATTACGGATATTTCTTTCCAGAAAATCGAGCAGAGTAAAGTTCCTTGATTTCGTTATGAATTGCTTTGTAGCTGTTCAAGAAACAATTCATAGAGGTGAATGGCACAAGCACTGAATAATTAGATCTTTTCTTTTACCCTAGACTGTCTCATCTAAGATACTGTGTTAATTCTTTGTGCAGGTTTCATGTGATTAGCGGTTTGAAGAATATTGGTTCCTTGAGTAGTATTTTGGGTGCATTCTGCCTGGCTAGGATGGGAACGGAGTATTGACCCATTATCTCCATGGGACACGTGTACTGGTTTGGAAAGGCGTTTGTGGGGAGCTCTTTTCGGCGCTTTTTTATGCTTCGGATCCTAGAAGCGCCGCTTTACGAATAAGAAAATGAAAGGCTGGCCTTTGAAGCCCAGTAAGGCGTGTTTCACGTTTCCTAATTAAACTCTAACAAACCTATTTATGGGGCACGATGATCATGATAACGATGACTATCTATTGATGATATGAATGATGCAGACATTCATGGCTAGTATGTTTAAATAGCTCTTGGGCCTAGTTAGTAATTCTCCGAATCATTCCCGAATGATTTGCGAACGTATCCGAACTGACCGAATCCGAATGATACTTCCAAACTATTTGAACTCCAAACCTAGTTCCCGGATTATATGGACCTCACGAATGATTCGCAAACGTATCCGAACTAACCGAATCCGAATGATATTTCCGAACTAGAACTTTGAACCCAGTTCGCGCCCAACCTCGCTCTCCCATAGGTAATTCTCTGACCAGAGTTCTGTTGATTGGTTTTTGTTTGATTTTGTATATACTTTATATTTAAATATAATTATTCAATTAAAATTTTCTATTGGTGTAGTTGTTTAACATGTGTTTTATGTGTTAATTTTTGTTTAAAAGTCTATAAACTCGTTTTATAATACATTTATGCGATTAAATTGTTTACTTCATGTTAAATAATCACGCTAAAATGTTTTTTTTTTCATCTTATAAATCATATACAAATAAAATTAGTCTCGTAATAAGGTCATAATATTTATCAGTTTATCATATATATAAGCCGAATTTTAAGTGCCGAACTCACATTTATAAAACAAATATGCACGTACGTATGCCGTTCCGAACTACCGTCCGAACAACGAACCGTTGACCGTATTTTTGACCGAATCCGACATATCTGAATCCGTATAATTCCCGTGCGTATGCCGTCTCGAACTACTACTCGTACCCCGAATTGCTAACTAGGCTCTTGGGTAGAATATGAAATATCAATACAGAACTAGTCATAAAAACCTAAGGTGACCAAACTTGTAGTACAAAAATAGCATTCAAATGTTGGGATCCATTAAAACTCCGTCTTAAACAAAATTGATACAAAAAACCCAAATTTTTAAAAATTAATACAAAAACCCCAAATTTCAAAATTGGTTTCATCAAATTTTATGATAAAACCAAAATTGGTTTCATCAAATTATTTGGGTTTTGTGTGTTATTTTTGTTTGTTGGGTTTTTTGTGTTACTTTTGTTTTGATGGGTTTTTTGTGGATGGATAGTGACACCTTTGGGGTTATAACTCGCGGACCGATATCAATATGACATATGCTTAGTTTTATGAACATCGTAGTTTTCTTTTATTTGGCTGACAACTTCATATTTATTTATATATTTTAAAGGCAACAACTAAATACAACCCATTTTTTTTTTGAAGGAAACAGATATTTATTAGTATTAATCCTCAAAGAAATTGAGACCTTGCATAATACAATGAGGAGGTTTATCATGAACCCACCATCTGTTTTGAAAGTTTGAAATTGCAAATTGAACTAAGTCATGCGCAATTGAATTTGCGTCTCTAATTTCACTGATATCCTTGACACGATCTTGAATTGAGAGAAAAGTGGAACAAATACTCCACGGACTATCATTCGTATTCCCTATGATAGCTTTAGGAATGTCCTCTGCATCCCCTTCAATAATAATTTTTGATCCTTGTAATCGAGTAATATCCAATAAGATAATTAACATAACTCTAACATTAGAAATTAAACACTCGTCTATAGTTGTATTTTTGACCTACATCGAACTAAAGATTCATAAACTCGATAATATATATCATAATGAATTAGAAGAATAAAAAATGAATTTGATAATTGTCATTTGATTAAATAAGATTTCAAAGTCCACTGAAGGTAGACTTAGGGTTCAAGTAAAGATTTTGATTTAGTGTAAGAGTTCATTAAGTATTATATAGTAGATCAATATATCATTATATCTTTTTAAATTTTAACCGAAACCTACTTGATTACATTTTCGACTAATCCAAATCTGTGACGAAGGTCTAAATATAATAATGCTGATTAACATATACTTCATGATATAACCGAACTATATACTTGGACTCTAAATATAAACTAAAATGTACATGATGATACTTTCATTTAATATAATCGACGCCTGAATTCTAATTATGTTAATGTGGACCAAAATATACTTCTTGGTATCTTCCGTTAGTCAGAATCTAAGATGAAAGTGTAAATCTACTAATGTGGACCAATCTATAGTTCATGACATCTCCGATTAATCGGAATCCATACTTGAATTCTAAATTTCAACCAAAACCTACTTGATTACATCTTCGACTAATTGAATCTACAACGAAGGTCTAAATCTATTAATGTTGATCAACACATACTTCAAGATATTACTAAACTCTATACTTGAACTCTAAATGTCAACTAAAATGCACATGATGATATTTTCATTTAATTATAATCGACGCCTTAATTCTAATTATGCTAATGTGGACCAAAATATACTTCTTGGTATCTTCAATTAGTTAAAGTCTACGACGAAAGTCTAAATCTACTATAATGTGGACCAAACTATAGTTCATGACATCTCCAATTAATCGGAATGTATACTTGAACTTTAAATTTCAATCAAAACCTACTTGATTACATTTTCGACTAATCAGAATCTATAACGAAGGTCTAAATCTATTAACGTAGATCAACATATGGTCCAACATATAACCGAGCTTTATACTTGAACTCTAAATGTCAATTAAAATGTACATGATATATTTTCATTTAATTATAATTGACGCCTTAATTCTAATTACGCTAATGTGGACCAAAATATATTTCTTGGTATCTTCGATCGATTAGTTAGAATCTACGACAAATGTCTAAATCTACCAATGTGTACTAATCAAAATTATTCTTTTTATATCATTTCGGGTTGACCTAAATCAACATTCCTCAATTGGTTAGTGTCACTGCATATTCCTTGAGGTAAAATTTGAAACATATATATATATATATATATATAATACATAAAATGATTTAGATCGATATTGTGGAACATCACGGAATGTGAATTATTCAGGAAATATAAACAAAAATTATAGCGAATAAAAATATAATTATTTGAATTTTGCAAAGTAAAATAAAATAAATAAACGAAATAAAATGAAATATGATAAGATATGTTATAAGCAGGTATGACCGTAAGATCTTAAAATGAAGGACGTATGAGATTCAGTTTTGTAAGAGTCACACAGGTCCAAATTATAACTACGAAAAAGGAAAAAAAAACTTAGCACACGGATCGCAATCCATATGACCAAATAAAGAACGCGTAATTGGGGGATATGGAAACTAATTGGGGGATATGAATTACTTCCCCCAACCAAAGGTGG